>CM073124.1:9401509-10601509 GCA_037039145.1 Fundulus diaphanus | reverse complement strand
TGCAATGTGTGCTCAACGCACTTTACAGTATAGTCTTTTATTCTTATTTTTGGTTTTTACCTTTTTTTTCTGTGTCTCCTTACTTCCATTTGCCTTTCTCTTTCCTGCTCGTACAACCGAATTTCCCCACTGAGGGACAATAACGGTTATTTCTATTCTATTCCATTTTCATCTGTCAGAGTTCCAGCAATTTTCACATAGCAAGCCACAATGCCACATTGAATCGAGAAGCGAGGGAGACGTTGAGGATTCTAAGAACCAGGGCTCTGTGGGGTTGAGTAAGGTCAAAGATGAAAAACATAGAAATCCAAATAAGAAAAAAAAACCGAAAATTTTCCCAGAGTTCTTTCATTTCTACCAACATTGCTGATGCTTGCTCTCTTTGCCCTTTGGAGCTTTGAAACATTCAAATACCAAATGTAGATGTAAATGGATGCCAATGTAAATGCAAACAATTTGGATAGACTCATCTGAACCTAAACAAAGAATATGCAAAAATAGATATTATATTCAACACATTGTAATTCCTATTCAGTCAGAAATTATGCACGGATCTCATGCCATCCTCTCCCCTGTCCATGTCTGCCTGCGTCATAAATATCTGCCCCAGAATGTTTTACTACCCCGAGAGTTGTCATGAAGCAGTGAGATGAATCCTACTTCCTAAATGTTGTGAATCTGAAGGTAAAATATATGTCACTAAATTCCTTTCATCTTTTACTTTGCACTATCAGCATGATGCAGATATAGCCTTTAGACCTTTTATTTGACTCCTTTAAAACACCATAGCCTGATTTTACACCTTCATCTCAGTAATCTGTCTCGAGCGTGAGATTGTTACTTATGAGAGATAACAAATCAAAGAGTCTTCTACTTTATCATGGCCGTGGTAGATAAGACCTATTTACCGTCACGTGACATCAGGAGCTTCCGTGTGGGAAAAAGAAGAAAAAAAAAACACCCCGTCCTAAGGCAATCTCCCACCATCAACTCAAGTCTCTCCACAACATCTCTGCTAGAGCTGACAAACTTTTTTCACATCCAAATACAATTAACTGTGCTGTTTTTCAACACAAGAGCAGGATTTATTTGGATTTAAGTCATAGACCAATATAAAAGTACTGTATACTTCTAAAGTGCCATAAAAAACGTTACTTAAAAATATAAATCTGGAAAGTGTGACTTGCAGGTGTATTCTGACCCCTGAAGCAACGCTGAGTAGAACTAACTACCATTACGGCTGCAGGTACTCTGGGATAATATATTTGCAAAATAGCTTAAGGTGAATCAGATTCGACAGAAAGCATCTGTGGGGATACTGGGAGCCGAGTAGCTCTGGCTGCACTGTTAGGGTTGTTTCATACTCTATTGTGAAACTCCAACTCAGTGTAATGTCTTTAGAAGTCTCTGACAGGTTTTTCGTCATTGATTCCCTTCTGTTCATATTTAACGTCAACTCTGACCAGCCTTGTCCCGTTAAAGGAAAGCATCCCCACAGCGTGATGCTGCCACCACCATCACCGAGGGGAAAGCATATTAAAGGCGTTAGGTTTCCACCATAAAAAGCCTTCTGCTTGTTGGTCAGACAGTTCAATACTGGTCTCGTCAAACACAAGTTGCAGTGTCCCCTGCATAGCTTGTGGCAAAGTGCAAACAAGAAATCTTATAGCATTCTTCAAACAAGGACTTTCTGTTTGACCTGAGGTTCTGCTTAAAGCTTTCCTTGCCTGAAGTTTGCAGTAGTTGCCTTTTCCCATTTAAAAATGTATTAAAAAGTGCTCCATGGGATGTTTGTAGCTTGGGATATTTTTTGTGACATAATCCTGCTTCTTGCCACGACCTCCTTTATCGTTGATCAGTTTGCTGTGTTTCTTGGTCTTGATAAATCTTGTCAGTTCCCTGATCTTCTCTTACAACTCGCTGGGGTATTCACTGAACAGCTACTGAGATTTACGTACACACAGACAGACTCTAATAACTATTTCTGTACGCAACCGGTTGGACCGGATTCTGAAAAAGCGGCTGAATCCATAAGCACGCCACACTTTTCAGATTTGTAGCTGTAATAAAAATGTGGAAAGCCATGCATCATTTTACTTCTACTTCTCAACATAGTGATACTTCGTGTTGGCCTGATGCAAAAAAAATAAAAAATCCCAACAAGATGCATTGAAGTTTGGTGGTTTTAATGTGACCAAATGTAAAAATATTATGATTGCTTTTGCGCCGCACTATTATAGTTCTATTCAATTCATTTTTCTTGCTGCACTGCTTCTCAAACCTCTCTACTCAATTTCATGCATTCAGCTAACACGTTCACACTTTGAAACCAACCATTTAAACAGCAACCCAGGGGAAGCCTGCGGCTAGCTACAGATGACTTGTTCAAAGTTAACACAATGAGGACAGGACAAAGGCAAACAGTTAGAGGGGCTGCATAATTAGCCAACCCGAGGCGGTGGCACATGTTAGCTCACCACACCAAATTATTTCAGCAATTTAGAGCAGATTCTGAAAACGTGCGAGCTGAGGAGCGAGAGCCCAGACACTGATTCTGCCACACCAATTGAGCTAATTGCATTCATGTCTTACAGATGCAACCAATTGGCCTGGTGCAAAGATGAACTGCCCAACGATCTCACAAGAGGTGAAGAACCTTGACAAACATTGCTAAATGAAGACACCTCACCGAATATGCTCTCTATAAGGAGAATGCAAAGCTGGTCTCCAATTAACTGCTTTTTATGCTGTTTGCTTTTAGTGCGACGAGGCCGTGGGACGTCAGCTTGGCCATTTGACTCATTGGACGTCAAATCGAAGTCATTCATAACAGTGACAAGCTGAGGGAAAGGGGGTTCTGAAAGTCAGTCTTTCTTAGGCAGATGTTTCAAGGCAATTATATAAATTAAGCTGTCAGATGGGTCGTGAGGGACGTTTGTCTTCCAGGCTCTGCCAGACCAGTGGGGCTCCCTCCCTCACAAACAAAGTGCTCGATGCAGCTGAGAAAAAAGGCTCTCGCTTCTGTCAAGATTACCAACGTTGCTTATAAGAAATTTCTTTAATCTAACAAATGCATGTCATCTCGCATTTTAGCAGGGACCGAGTCCCAGGGAAAACATTCTTAGTCACTGCTGTGTTTCTGAGAGCAGAATTACACCCTTGCATCCTCTGGTCACAGAAAACATGGTATTTACATATTCCATGGTGCCTAGCAATTTCCTTTTATTTATTTCCTTCAGTCTAGTCACCATAAAAGAATACCAACGGGGTGCTGTGCAGCTGCATTGTGCGATATCATTTTGCTTCCTTTCAGAAATCTTTGGGGACCAGTTGAGTACAAACATTTCAGCGCAACATTTTGGTAAATTATCACTTTATTATAGCTCTTGGATATTCGTCAGTAAAATAAAACTCCCTCGGGAACTATTACCGCTGTGGGCCTGTTTCTATCTGGAGCTGCTCTCACGTTATTTATTTTTTTTCTCCGAGTGTCCCAACGGGTTTCCTCTATCAGAGATGTCATTTCCAATTAGCCATACTCCAAATGGCTGTCTATGGGCTCGTGTCAATAAAAAATTCATTTAAGAGGATGAGGCAGCTGTAAATTTAAGATTTATTTCATTTAAATGAAGGTGAGCAGATCATCTGCATTTCATCTCACACCTGTCCCCTAGTGGATTTACGAACATTTTTAGAGCATCTTCCCCGAGCAAATAACTGATTAACATCCAATAAGGACAGGGGTAAAGGCAAATACATGCCGAGTGAAATTGGTGCAGCTGTGCATTTCCTCCAGCGACTCCCCTGATATGCAGGAGAAGCTTCTCTGGATTGCTGCATCTGGTGGCTTAAACCTTATATCTCTGGGTGAGAGAAGCTATGCTCAGATTATGTTAGGAAATGAAGCTCAGCTGTATATATTAAAGGTGCGGAAAATATTCAGCCATTTAAATCAGAAGCTTGCAATAAAGTTATACCTCAATCATTCAGTCTTGAAGGACGCCGTGTAACATTAACAGGAGACAATGAGAGAATCACAATCTAATGACAGAGAAAGTGGATGAATTTTTCACTGATTTACAGCTTCGAGGATTAAACTGGTACGGTTTCAGAACCGCCAGTTTTCCATCATACTGGTCCTATAAGTTAAGGGTTGTTAAATAAGAAAAAAAACAGAAAAAGAGACAGGTTGGAGTTTTCTTTGGCTGTATGTGGCATATGTGGAAAGATTCCCCTCTTCCACCATCTGATGCACACTGTCAGTCAGCTGGCTGACAAAAGGCTAATCAATTTGGTTGTTTGGTATATCTCCATTTGGAAAAAAGAGGAAAACAATAGTCACTATTACAAGACTGGCTTATCCTACTGTAAATCTACATTTGGAATCACTACATTTGATCAGCATGCCAAAATGTTTTTCAGTTAGTACATCAATAGTCGAATCACTTTATTACATGATGACTCTGCAAATTGTAAACCCTTTTTTTTGTAGTTCTGTACAAACATTGCATACAGGACCTGCTTAAAGAGGTAATGGCGAAATTGTAGCTGTACTGCGTAATGCTTCAGCCGACACCGTTTTTGTCACTTTACATTTGTTATCTTTCTTCAAGTCAAAAGAGCAAAAATATATAAATGAATTACTTTTTTTTTTTTAAATCATGACTGCATAAGATAACCCTCTTGACATCTTTACTGGGTATAAATCCAAAATAGTTGGTCCCTGAGGCTGAAGCTAACAACTAATCCAAGACAGACAGAGTTTACAGCAGACTTCTATCATCTCAGAGCAATTTCGATCTCAAAAACACATAATGGTGTAAAAAAAAAAAATACATAATGGTTAATGACCCTTTAAACTAGGGTTGGACGATATAGAAAAAAAAAGCATATGGATAAAACAGAAATCATACAGATCGATATCGATAACCATCAACAAATTCAAACCATATATCTTAAGTGCAGCCCTGGCCATTTTATACTCATTGCTTAGCGATCTATTTTTAGATACAGAACACACAAACGCTGAATTCAAACTCAACCAACTTTTTACCAAAACTGCAAGTTTTAAAAAAAACGGGGAAAAAATGCGTGCTCTCTGAGCTCTTTGAAGGGGGCGGGGCTTTGTGACGGAGCGTTCCTGGGTCTGCGTTGTGATTGGTTGGGAGGATTTAGTGACTGTAATATTAACCTACATGATAGGCTAGAATGCAAAAGGAAGGAAAACTTATTCTATTGAACTTTTTATTTACCCTTTTTTCGATCATCTATATACATTTATCGATCGATATATATTGCTATAAAATTATTGTCCAGCCTTAGTTTAAACTGTAATCATGTTTGCACGAGGCAAAATATTTACTTCAAAGCTGATGACTATTTAGAAGGTGAAATAGCGCGCGCTACCAACAATCTTTCCTAAGAGAGGAACACGTAAAGAAATTGCTTAAACGACTTTAACATATTTGCTTTAGACACTACTTTGCTTTAATGTCACCTTGTTGCTTTTACTGGAAAAGCTTTACTTGCTCTGTTTCATAGTCGACACAACAAGATCCTTCATGATGCGCCACCAACCTCAATTCCCTGAATGAGCAGCCCTCCATCTTCTGTGCAAATAACTGCCAAAAGCCAAAGGGACAATGGTTTAAATGTTCATTAAATAGCATTTTCAGAAACTGCTTTGATGATGTTGAGAGTGGAGTTGTTTCCAGATCCATTAGCCTTAGCCTCTGGGACCAACCAATCTGGACTTATATTAAATGAATACACCAAGGTAAGACATCGCCTGCTTATTGCCATTCAAAAGGAACCTCACTTAGAAAATCCTAATCTATTCTGCGAAGCCTATGTATCAACATCAAAATAACAATAATGACATGTTCTGTATGATATTATCCTAACTATAATATTGAATAACATATTTGTCAGCAGCAGTAGGAACAATTAATGCTTTGTTGCTTTAAATACTGTAAAAGCAGACAATGACATCTTACCCAAGGTTATTAACAGTGTAAGCATCTCAAGCCAGTCAATGGGTGTTATTGTTGGATACCTTAGGCTACATTTTGGATATGTCTCAATAATTTAAACATAAAGGTATAGCAAACAGGCTTAAATCGGGGGAAACCGGACTTGCGCTCACTTCTTTCTGAAAATGTTAAGAAAGAACTGAGCGAAAGTCCGGTTTCCCCCGATTTAAGCCGGTTTGCTGTTGCGATGACAAATGAGGATTTGCACAGGCACATAAAAATATAATTAAAGCATGTGTTTGTTTTTACGATATAAAAATATAAAACTAAAGGGATGAATGTTTGCAAGAACACAATAACTCAAATGGCTTTACTTAACTGACAAATATTTCTTGAAAAGGTAAGCAGAACTCAGAGTTGTTAATGTATGCTCTGAAAAACATCAGAGGGTGAGATAATACATCAAGCCACATACACACTTAAAATAAAAGACTAAAAAGCACCGCGGAGGCTTCCTTTCTCTTCAAAAATCGAACATTCGCACACAAGCCATGCATACATTAGAGACTAATGCAACCTGCCAACTGTTGACATGAAACAGTTTTGATCCCAGCAATTATCAGACTAACAAAAGGCATTACCTTTGGCCAGAAAATCGCATTTATATCGACTTACTCTTAAAATTTCTTACATTATACTGCATAACGTTCATTTCTCTGCTGCATATTGGAATTTGACAGCACGTTGTTTTCATTTTGATTTTGTTTGTCTGACAATATTTGAACCAATGTTTTTATCTGCAGAGTTTCCAAACATCAAGTAATCAGAAAGTCGCATATATTTTACTCCTTTTACGCCCAAGCATTAATCATTTAGATATTAAGCCGTGTACAGTAACATCCTTAGTTACTTTAATTTAGAGGCATGGCTTAAAATAGTCCAATACTCTGTCCTAATGCCTCTGAGTGGACCTACATTAAAAATGAAGAGTGCCCACGGCAGCAGAGGGATTTGCTGACAGCAGACAGATCTGTTAAAGGCGGTGTTTTCCTCCTGCAAACTTAATTCTGACCGGCCATCACTTTCATAATTGCTGTCATTGCAAAGAAAAAAAAAATCACACACTGCTCAGAAGAAAAAAAACCCAAAGAGGATAATATTGTAATCGCGTAATAGGCTTAATAACGCCTCTTGAAAAGCAAATCAATAGGATCAAAAGGGAGAGTGTGAGCCCTTAAGCCACAACGCAGAACCCAGCAGTCACCAGCAGGTGATGGGGAGCATTATATCCAGCAACAACAAAGCCAAAAAAATAATAATTTGAATATGTACAATTTGCATATCTCTGATTAGATGTTTCCTGTGGGTCCACTTGTGTGGTAAGTGATGTGATAAAAGCTGCCTGCTCAGCTCTCCAAAAGATGCCAGAAGGACCTGGACGCGCCTTCATACGGCAGAGCAGAGCTTTCTTCGCTTTCCCAAAAAAGAAAAAAATATATATTTTCATAAATACCTTTGAGCTGTTTTCAAAAGCAGCCGGACCTCAAACACGCTTCTGTTCAAAGTACGTTTCAAAGCGCCCCTCTTTTATCCCTGGGATGTTGAGGGCTTTCATAGAGTAGGGCACCTTTGACTTGCGCTTAAAACTGGATGAAAGGGACGATGTGAACTCGCTGGAAGCCTGGTGAACAGCAGAGATGTTTCATTTGGACACTTGGCAGCGTGCGCATCTCGTCACACTCTACAGCTCCCTCACCCACATGCTCGCTTCTTCCTTCACTCTCACTGGGAAGAGGGAAGTTACTGAAAGCAGCGGTTAATTTATAGTTGCCACAATGGATCGCAGGGCGACTCGGGCTGAAGGAGAGCGTGAAAAACTCCTCATAATCTGAGTATCCCCCGAATCAGCGTCAGCGGAACTTGTCTGTTGGAAGCCACCTCAGTTCATCTCAATTTGCAAGAGAAAACAATACCAAAAAAATAAATAAAAATGGAAGCAAAGTAAAGCAGTGTACTCACAAATAATCAAAAACAAAGTCTTCCTTTGGTGGGCGTTTTCCTTTCTATTAGAAGATGACAGATGATCTCTCCCGACCCTAAAGAGCGGAATGGTTGCGGTAGCACCGATATCCACTGAAGTCCCGGTCCTCCTCTTATCGGGTAAGCCGGCGCAAGCGGCGCATCTTTTCGGGAAAGAGAAGCGACCGAGCGGTTGATTCCTATTTCCGAGCCCTGCTTTCCGTCGCTCCGGGGAGCAGTTTGGCTCGACGGAGGTTTGTTTTGGTGTCCTCACGGTCTGCCTCCGCCGCTGCAGCCAGCTGGGTCTCTCTGCAGCGCAGCATCCCAGCTCAGTGGAGCTGCCGAGGAGAGAGAAAAAAGGAGGAAAAAAAAAAACGTGGCCCCCCCTCAGTCAGTTGTAAGGAGGGGCTTTGCTTGGGCTTCGCTCCCATTCACATCTTCTGCTGTGAAGCTGTTTCAGAACGGCGTGCATTGGGGTGGATGGGCGATTAGCGAAAATTCTAAATTGGCAAAGTTCACCAACTTTGATATGAAACAGTGGTGCATTAACAACTTTGAACATCGTAAATTGTTATTACGCACAGATCGCCTCTGTGGGATAAATGCAGTGCACATATTTTTTATTAAGTATAAATTAATCTTTCAGGTGACAGATCGACTGATGGTTGCTTTCAGTGTCCAAAAAAAATAAAAAATGATGGTAATTGTATCATACACCAATATGAAAAACAAGTTATTTTACTGCAGTTTTAAACTAAAAAGAAAAACAGCTTGTTTTTCTTTTTAGTTGTCAAAAATGAATAGAAATTTTATCTTGGTTTAATTTTATTTTCATCATTACGATGAAATATTGTAAAAAAAAAAAAAAAAAAAAAAAGAAAAGAAGCGATTGCATTATTGTCCCACAATGGGGAAATTCTGGTGTCACAGTGGCAAAGACAGAGTTACACACATTAGTAATGAAAAAAGAACAAGCTAGTGCAGTCTAAAGTTAGTTATAAAGAAACGCTGAGAATAAAAATAAATACCAGAGTGAATATTGCACAATTATTTTTAATATAGCAAATCGGGTAAAAACAAATAAACAAAAAAAAAAGATTAAATATTCAAGTTTAACAATGGAAAAATCTCCAGCCTATTTACAGAACATGAGATAATTTAATATGCAACATCCATGATAGTTCAGCAGCATCTCAAAGTAGCTAAGATGTGTGTAAGTTTACCTTAATATCTGTGAAACAGTGTAAACGATTCATGATCAGATGAGAACCGGTGCAACCATTAGCATGTTTACAGACAGTTATTGAGTCTGTTGTGAGCAGCAGAGATTATAAAGTCTAACAGAAGCTGGGAGCAATGACTTTCGGAAGCGCTCCTTTGAGCATCTGGGATGCAGTAGTAAATAAATGTATTTAATATTCTAACTAGTTTGGATCACCAGGATAAGCATTTTTGCATTATAAGACTGATGGCAGGAAAAAAAAACAGCAACATTTGCACAGTTATGTCACAGGGTGAATGATTGATAGTGCAGGTAGAGGTGTTGAGGGTGTTCTAATTTTCTAAAATGGTGTACCAACTCTTAAACATGTCTTGTGTCACAGACACAAAGTGCCATAGACCAAAATGATTGAACTAATCCTTGTCAGTTAAATGCATTTGTTTACAATGAATTAAGAGAAAAACAAACATTAAGAGTACCTAAACAAAAATTGTGTCCAAGGACATATAAAGAAAACCACCACTTCTAACCAGAAATAAAAAAGTTACCTTAAAGAAAAAAAAATACATTGAGTGAGCTCCCTGGCTGCCCATAAAACAGGAGTAAAGGAAGACGAACAACAACTGCAGAGACCCCAAAGCTTTCATTTTGATCTTAAAAATCTCAGATAGCAAGGCTGACTCTTTAAAGGAGCAATATGTGAATTTTGCAGGGAGGGGCTGAGCCCTAAATGACAGCTGTTCACGTGCACGTACACGCACGCGCGGCCGGCCCTGCAATGTGAACAAGAGACTGGAGTAAAACACAGAGAGATGCGTTGTGGCATTATACCATAGTCCATCTGAAATATTATCTTTAGTTCTTCACATCACTATTTTGTAGTTCTTTCTATCTAAAATAATGAAATTATGCTTATTGCTCCTTTAACATACAAAAGAAAACACGTGGAGTCACAAACAAGATCCGTGGCAATCAAGGCCCAGTGGGAAGGGGCATGGTGCTTGGTTAAGGCACTTTTACTACAGTGACTGATGAGCAGCAACACTTCTTCACAGTCGTGGTCTGCTCTGGTAAGACAGACCTGCAATGAAGGAGGACACCGTGCGCTCACTAAGAGAGCCTCTACAGGTCAGTGACTGTAACAACAGGCCACATTTTATTTGCTTTTTCTTTTTTTCTATTCATTTTCTGTTTGTTTCTTTATTGTTTCAATTATGATAAGAAAATGAAAACATCTTAAGCTTTAGCTCTTACTCGCGACTGAAATGACATGTTTTTAATTGTAATGTTTAATATTTTAGAGCAAGAATACAATAGTGGCTTTGTTGTTTAGTTTTTGGTTTCACCTGTTTTTCTTTCCTTATTTCCAATGAAAAAACAAAAACATGACCATCAACTATTAAAATTATTTTCATTTCAATTAATCACAACTGATTGTAGGGCAGGGGTCTGTGCAAGAATGGTAATAGGCTCCACAACAATGAAAAAGCAAAAATAGCCAACAAGGTATTTATTTGGTGTTTGTTTTAAAATACAAAATTTACACTGAAATACAAGCTGATTATAGTTTAGAAAAATGTGTATTTTTCTCACATTGTTACAACCTGTATATTTAAATTTGGGCTAGTATAGTGGCATAGCATGCACTAAACATTTGACATCAATGGTAGGGAAGAGTACTTTCAACATTGGGCTCACACTGTGATTAAGAAAGTGCAGCAACCCTTTTTTAATGGTAAACCTGGTCCTAACTCACAAATATTTTACATTTTAGCTTCAATTAGAGTTTATTGTTTACATTCTTGTTCATCTATCTTGATTTTGTGCTGCCAAAGACCTGTTGCCCATCTTTGAGGTGAACAAAAGATACAGTGTCACCGATTCACACTCACACAATGATGCGCAGATTGGTGGGGAACTATGTGCCTTGCTTAAGGGTTCACATGAGGCAGGAAGGAAGCATGAACCAAAGCTACAACTTTCCAGATTAAAGATGACTTCTCTTCTCACTTATCAACGTTCACAGCTCATAAGCAATGAAAGAAATAAAGCTTAAATTTAACTTACAGACACTTGTTTGACTAGTGGGTACTGGTGCTCACTGCTCCATTGAACAAATTATGTAGTATATATTAAATATTATTATGAATATTTTATAATTTATAAAATATTTATAATGTATAAAATATTATATTTTTTGTCAAGAATTTTAGATTCTAAAGGTAATCTTCAAACATTATCCATTTCTAATTACATTACATTCTGTTCTTATAACAAATCCTGCTTAAACATTTTGATTAGACTTAGATTTAGGAACAGCCAAATAAAAATGGGGCTGAGAAAAAGAAATAAAGTTTGAATGCAGCTTTAATGAAGAGACAGTGATAATGCTTATTCAAAACCTGAACGTTGCTGTTCATTAGCTGAGCTTCGTAAAGAATGACAGAAATTAGTTTTGGTTTTAAGGGGGGAAAAGCTATGTTACCGTGTTGAAAAACGTTTAAAAAGGCTAATACTATTACAGTAACATTTATACCTTAATTAATTTCATATGATAGACAAACCAGTTAACTTCATAAAAGAAAAAAGGGAAGGTGCTTGCTAGTCATCGTTGTATAGCGTTAATTTGATTAAAGGGTTGCTCACCCCGATTTAAAAGGATAATCCCACTCCCACGCAAATTTGAAAAATTCCACCAAAGTGGGCGGACGAGGGAAAGCAGGAGCTAGTTTATTTTGGCATATTGAATGATGGAGAGTGAGTAGAGTGACACTGGTAGTTACGCCACAGATCGGTCTTTTGAGGTGAAGGATTTTTTTTACCCTGCTCATCACTGGAGGTTGAGGCCCAGTGGGCCAGAGCGTTATCAATCTGAGCCGCTGGCTCAAGGCGCTGACACAGCCGATGGCAGTGGAGGACATGATGGGTCCAGTTATATATTAGATTTATTTCCTGCTTTATAATCCAGAGTGGCATCACCGGCGACTTTGCCCATGCATGACTAATTTGCAATGTGGAAACGGAGTGGAGTGTGTCTCCTCTGTGTTGTCTTTGGTCTGACTGGTCATAGACTGCAGGCGGATTTCAGGATGAGATCGCAGCTGTCTGTCTGTAACACAGTACTCGGGGAAGTGGGATGTGGCTCACGGCATCACTCGCTGCTGCCTCAAGACAGTAACTGCATAACAACTGCTGCTTTCACGTAAAGTTGCCAATAAGAAAAAAGTCACTAGATTTGTTGTCATTCGCTTTTTTGAAAAAAGTCCAGAGGGGTCTGAACAGTTGATAATAATAGTAACAGAGTCGTTAAGTTGGTAACAGTGCTCACTACGGAGGTACACCTAAGACAGAGCCACTTTCATATGCTGTAGGGGCAGAGCTGCTGATGTCTGTTTTTCTGGGTGATGTCACTAAATCTTTTGAACCAATGGCGATCGTGGTTTGAAATTCAATGCAAGACACTCGGAAACCTGAGGAAGCTGCCACACTGACGGTTTTAGACACAAAAAGCAGGATTTCAATAAATATGCAGTAATTTGTCAAAAAATATATAAAATAGAAACCAAATAGACCTTGTTAACAGTTTCTCAGCAAAAAACAAGTCCATTTGGAGGTGAGTTACCCCTTAATGAGCTCAAAACTGGCTAAAAGCTTTTAAGTTAGTTCATGTTAAGAACCGATCGTTCTATAACTCTTTATTTAAGCTACTGTTAGCTGTTAAACATATGTTATTTCCACTCCCAGAAACTGATCAAACTCTCCTCAAATAAGATGATTGCAAATTGCGACGGCAATTGTGTTGGTGACCCTAACACGCTGCTTTACCAGTGTTTGTGCAGGAAACAAAATGGGAAAATGGAATAGAGTTTTAAAACACCTGTTTGAAAGCAAGATGTAACGTTCTGTCTTTAATGAGGGAAAAAAATAACATATAGGTGGACAGTCTAAAAACACTTTTTTAAATTTGGACATTTATATTTGTGGCTTATGACCACAAAATAGCAATATTATGTTCTATGTTCACGTCTTTCTACTACATACCTTAACATTTGTTTATGATGGAATATCAGCCATTTGTGGTTGCTAAAATAAAGAAATCACAAATATCTTTGGTCAGGATATCAAACATTCACTTTTTTACATATTTTTCCTATATAAAACATTTGTTATTAAATATTAGATAAATCTAAGATTAGATAAGATCTTCAGTAAAATGTTAAAAGTGTAATAGAACAGCCCTAAAGATTTTGTGAAGTTTATGAAATTTCCTTTACTTTCATTGTATTAGAAACAGGTTTAGTTTATGTATAATATCTGCAAATTTACAATCCCACTGAACTGAGACACTCCACACAAGCCGTTTTCCCCTAAATATCCTGAGACGCCTTGTTGGTATTCCAGGTGTATTCTACTACCGCTTTCTATAGCGCCATAAAATGCATTTGCATAATGTTTTCTTGGCTAGAAACACCCATCTTCAAAAGTCAGAGAATCGTTTCTCATGGAGGCTGTGCATTCATGTATTTTCAGCTGAAAAAAACATCTTAAATTATATCAGGTAATTTCATTTAACAGATGGATATTGAGTCTGAGAAAAATAATATTAACAAAAATAAACAAGCTGTAAACAAATGAACGTGTTTTTTTTCTGTTTCAGGTAAAACGTGCGAGGTCATCCAACCACCAAAGAAAAAAAGTAACTGCATAAAACCATGACATAAAAAATCCCAATCATTCCAGGATTTTTTAAGACAGGTTTTGCCATTTCTCTTTCTAAAGTAGCTCAATAGTTTTTTTCAGTTTCCTATTGTAAATTATTTTCCAATTGTCAACAGAAATTTTTAGTTTTATATTTTTTATGTTTTATTATAGTTGCTTGCATTTGTTACAGTTTCCACTACATCTGTTGGCACCCATTGTAAAGATCTTCAATCAAACATTAAAATAAATGTATCATTTATTGCAGTTAAAGAATTGCACATAAAAAAACGTTCATTCAAGTACGATACATCTAGTTTGAGAAAAAAATCATTTTTACAACACTTTTAGCACTTATTGAAACCATAGGAGAGGGAGAAAGAAAACCCTGTTATTTCACAGTTCTCTAAGAATTCCAGCAGAAAAATTGTGTGTTGAGGTCACCAACAACCATTAGATGCTATCTCCTGTATGTGCCGTCTGGTTGTTTTAGAGACATGCTAGGTAAAAGCAATTTATATTACCAACACAAATGTAAGCATGTGGATTTTACAAAACTCCACTGAGAGTTTAACTGGAATTGTGTTTTGGTCAGATGAGTCAGTGATGGTATGTTTCAGCAACAAATCATCCAGGCGGGTCTGGCTCAAAACCAATATGTGAACAAGCAACAGATACCCACTGTTAAGTACAGCGAGGGTCTGCGATACACTGGGTTTGTTTATCTTTCAAATCGGAACCTTATTGAAGTGCATTATAAATCCTTTGACAATGCAGAACATTATAAATATAAAATATGGCAGACTCCAGCCATTTGAAATATAGGAGAAGGTTAATTGCTGTCCTATTGGCTAAAGTAGATTGCACAAGGTCTCGACAGCTGGGGTAAGGATAACTGTGTGACCACGGTTATTTCTTAAAATATGATTTTTACCCCCCCCCACTAAAGAAATGTATTCAATTTGAAAGCTGCTTTTTTAAAAAAGTGGTGAGATCGGGCTCCTGCAATAAAATATCCATTTATTTCAGGGTTTTTACTCATCTTTGCCAAATGTGCCAATAAATGGATAAGACTTTGCCATATCCATGTTTACAAATAGACCTACCTAACAGTTACAAAATACTCAAAATTTCCAAATACAATAACTTTCTTCTTCCAAGAAATATAGACTGTAAAATGATAATTTCCATATCAAAACTGACTTTAGTTGCGTTTAGAAAAGGCGCCGTTAGACCAGGATTACAGACTCTATTTCAATAAGTCGTATATCTATTTTTGACAGAACAAGTGTTTGTTTGTTGACCATGCAATTAGGTGTTGACTTTTCTGAGCAATAAGCCCCTTTACTTGCACATAGATTCACACAGCTAGATTTTGAAAGATGGTGTTTGGGAACAGAGTTATTCAAACTTGAGACGACATATTAATTAGATATTTTTGTTATTTCCAATTAGCCTACAAAAGCTTTTAAACAATCGTGCGGAGAATATGCTAAACAAAGTCTAAACAAAATATTGTAAAACTCAAAGCTGAATATAAAGGATAAAAATATATATATATTTTTGTCGAGATGTATACAATTTGAATTACAAAAAGAAACAAAACAGTTTCTTTTTTAATCACATAGTTTGTCAGGCATAATGCAAACGTCAGAAAAATGGTCTGTTTTTTTTTCATCTCCATCCATAGTTCTCATAGTTTTATGGACAAATCTAATATATGTTTAATCATTTAAGTATAATGTTTGGTGTTGTGCATTCAGAGTAGCTTGGAGATATGTGGGCCGTGCGGCAGCGTCTCTGCCTTGCAAACAGATCACTAATGGCTCTAGACTAGAGAGTATAGATTAGCTCTCTCTGTTTCTCATATCAGTTACATAGCTCATATTGCCACCCTCTGCTGTGAGTCTTTGACTGACAATATGGAGCTAACAGCCTATCTCTATCCTCCATCATTAATTAAACAGTACCATGACTGAGTGCTCTTCCTATTGGGCGATTGATCCATCCAAGTGCTTGTGGCTGTTATCAGCTCTTAGATCAAATCTTTTCAAAGCAGTGTTCTAAGAGTTCTTTTTTACGCCTTTCGCTTATTGGTGCTGACATCAGTTGGGACAGATTTCCTGATAGTATGCACAAATAAATGCATCACACACATTGTTGGTGCGTTGGGGCGGAAATTGTTGTTCTACTATGGTTGCATTGTTGCCAGTAGCATTAATCTGTGTGTGTGTGTGTGTGTGTGTGTGTGTGTGTGTGTGTGTGTGTGTGTGTGTGTGTGTGTGTGTGTGTGGGAGGGGGGGTTGCTTGTCGATGCTATGGGCTTTACAGTTGTAAAAGTAAGCCAGCCACAGGTTATACACAGCATGGGAAAGCTGAAGAATCTCCCGGTATGATAACCTGGAGCAGAAATAACACAGTTTCTACTCTTTACATCCTGTCAGACATAGTTTTGAAATTTTAAAATAAAATATATAACCTAATCTTTGTTTGTTTGATTGATTTCTTTAAGGAGAAGCATCAACTTTCTCTCCTGCCAAAATAATCCAACATATGGATGATTAGAAACATAAACTAATCCCTGACCTTTTCTTTATTTGTTATTTTGATAGTTCGACACAGTGTTCTGCAAAGATATATCATAAACAACCACATAATGTTGCAGTTTAATTGCCTAATGGGCAGATTATTAAGTCTTTATGCCTTCCTGGTCATTGCACAAAACAGGATGGTATTAGTTGGTTAATTAGTAGAGTTATCTTCCCGTGTAGCCAGCCTGTGGAGAACTGCTTAACACACATGCAGCCTGTAGCTTCCCACCTGTAGTTTCACAACCTGTCATTTCAGAAAAAGTGACAGGTTTGGTAGTTTCCATGTATTTTTTCTGCAGCCAGTAATACATTATTTCCAGACAGCTGACTCTGTCTATCTTGCCGATAAGGGGACTCCTTTTTCAACACCTCACCCCTTCCCATCGCCGGCAGCATGCAGCCAAAGGTGGGCGAGGAGCAATTCTGCATTACTCAATGGAGGATAAAACTCTGGCTGCTCTGGCACTTTGCCTGTCATCTCATTCAATGGACTTCAACATTAGGCACAATATGATGTTACATTTTAAAATCAAAACCTTTTAAAACGTTGAAGCAGGGATTCAGCTCGAGCCAATGTACATTAGTTCTGTTTTGATCGCTGAAAGGCTTTAGAATGCATTCAATTCAATGACATATGACCTGGGTTTTTGGTGACTATGTACGGTTCTGTGTGATAAGTAATCCAGTTTTAGTTATGTTTTATAATCCCACAATAACCAAGAGCATTACGGCCTTGTCCTCTTTTTCATTTTTCTTTACCTCCTCATCTTTCGCCTTCGCATTTTAACATATTTTCAAGTTTGTTTTTTTTTGCAGAAAACCTGCTTTTTTGTGATCTTTGCTCTCCTTCATGTTAAAGAAATAATATCTTCCTTTTGATGCGATCTGCAAGTCATCTGTAAGTCATGCCCAGCTTGATGCTCTGCAGGCAGAGCAAGCACAGCACTAGGTCACCTGGCTGCCTTGTCAGGAGTTTGGTGTCCTCCACAACGAATTGTCTATTTTATAGCATGAATTACCAAATACTGGTCTCCTTTAAAGAACCAAAATATCCCGCATCAAAGCAGATGGAGCCAAATAAAGATACATTTCTGCAAAGAGGCAGCTGAAATTCTCTCAGGCTACATAGTATGACAAAGTCTAAGTATTTTTATGAGTCAAAGTGCAAGATATAAGAAAAAACATGAATAGCACAGATTATTGAAGAAGTTGCAAAAGAAAAATTTGAATTCCCGTTGAAAACCCCATTTCAAGCTAGACAAAGATCCAGAACAGTTAACATGACGATAAACACCATCAACAGTTTTTACTCAGAAGCTGTGCAGCTAAGCAGATAGAAGGATGTTAAGTAGGTTTTCCAAACTCAATATCCCTCTGGAGACACGTATGCAAATTGCTTGTTTGAAATTATACAAACCATTTGATTGACTGATGGCAGATGAAGCCCCTGCATTCCATTACTGGAAAGGAGGATGAACATTTCAGGGCATGGCAGTTTGAAGAATGATAAAAATAAAAACACATCCAATTCATCATCTAACACACGATTTCATATCATTTCTTACCCCGTTATGTAATTCACAGTGAGAAGAAGCTTCGTGGACAGGTAAAAATGTACTATAAACCAGTTAATAAGTCATGCAGTGTGATTGTACATTTAAAAAAAAACAAAAGAGAATTGCATTTACAGAATAATTCAAGTATTGTCTCTTTATTTACCGTAACAGTGACTCAAACACAACTATTTACATTATTTGAGACAGAGCACATTTGAAATTGCCGGCTGACATCTTTTAGTTTTATCCACCATTTTTGATTTTGCTAACGGAAATTAGCCGACTCTCTGACTTGCAACCCACTGCCCACACTTGACAAGATGTTTTTATACTAAGAAGACGGCGGTCACATATAATTAGAGAGGTTGCTCTCTGGAACTTGACGGGCAAAGAAAATTAGGACCTGACAGAACACGTCAAGCGTCTGACAGGATGTAAAACGGCAGAATGGCAAACTTAAACTGATATTGGTAAGTGCAATTTGTAAGTGGAGGATAAATCAAAGGAACCTGTCACATCTAAATTTTCTCCTTGTTTCTCAACCAATAGTTTTGAATCTAATTTTAGCATTTAGACATACAAGATGTTAGGCTGTGGAAATGTCTTGTTGTATGGCAAGGCTGCAGCTGTTCTACTTTTTATGGTTAAGATACAAGTAAATCCCTAATTGCTCTTGCATTCACAGTATAACTTTGGGTAGCTCAAGAGCTTTGGAAAAGTATTTATACTTCCTCACAATGTTTTTACATTAATATAGCACATTTCTGTTTATTTAATGGGATTTATTTTATTTTCGACAAACACAAATTAGAGTTTAAAATGATTTCCAGTGTTTTTAATGATAATGTCAGTATGCTCATTTGTCTTTGCAAAATAGCAAAAGCTCAGTCAGTTAGGATGGAGAGCATCTGTGAAAACAAATCTACAATCCGCTTCAGATTCTCACTCAGATTTATTTTAACTAGGACATTTTAACAGTATGCCTCAATCTAAACCATTCTATAGTGGCTCTGCCACATTTAGGATTGTTGTCCTGTTGGAAGGTAAACCTCTGTTCAAGTTTCTAGTCTTTCACATCCTGTAGGAGTTTATCTTCCTTCTTTCACTGTTTTTAACTCCATCCATTTTTCCATAAACTTGTACCAGCTTTATTGTTACTGCTTGTGAGATAGCCTGGCCAAAGTGGCTGAAGAAGGCAGTAGGCAGATGATGTCCAGTGTAGCAGATGTTGTTTTTACAACAAAAATAGTGAAAGAATATTTACAAAAATCCAAAAAAATAATAAGGTTAACATGGCTCAACAGATCATATCTTAACTTAAAACAACCAAAATGAACGTCAAGTTCACTCAGCTACACTGACCTGGTTCTCTCCTCCCTCTCAACATGTCAAATTTCTCTGTTTAAATACCCTGACGTTCAGGCAAACAAAATGGCCTCCAATGGACTCTTCCATAAACAGGTACCCCTAAAAACGGTTTCTGTTTGAACTCACTAATATTTTCAGTACACTTTAATAAGATCTTTTGAGTATGGCTATAACAATATAAAATGAAATCAACACAGAATGATTTTACTCAATGCCTAAATTTGACTTTGTCAAATTTAAATAGTTTTCTTTTCCCCCCTCTTCACCTGGTACCTTTCTGTGACATCAGCTCTAACAGGAAGCTATACTTACAGGGAGTGAGGTAACAATTCCTCCTGAAACACAAGTAAGTAAGGTAAGTTCACCAAAATAAAATGCACAAGTGAAATGAACAATAAATATAAACTGGAACTGTGAATTGATTCAAACCAAGATGTTGTAGTAAACAATCTGTAAAAATGCAAAACATAAACAAACCCAGAATAGTATATGTTTGCAGACTACAGAATAAAAAAGATATGGCTAAATCAAGCAAACAACAATGTTACCTAAAAATATATAAACTGAGGCAAATGGTGTTCTCACCCACTTTGTCACCCTGCTGAAGAATAGCACCCCCACAGCATGGTGCTGCTAGCACCACGTTTCATAGAAGGAATGGTGTGTTTAGGCTCGTGCGATGTATTTGTTTTCATAGATATCATTTTGCATGGATTTGTGTCATCTGAGCGGATCACCTTCTTTCACACCCTGGATGTGTCTCCTACATGACTTGCACTGCAGAGGGGGCTTTTAAAGCTTTCTTTCATCAGTGGCTTTCTTCTTGTCAATCTGAAGTATAGGCCAGATTGCACAGCTAGCAGTTGTTCCACCCACAGATTCTTCCACCTGAGCTGTGGATCTCTGCAGCTTCTCCAGAGGTGACCATGTGCCTCACGGCTGCTTTTCTGATTGATATTCTGCTGGCACAGCCTGTCAGGTTAGGTGGACCACTCTATCTAAGCAAATGCAAACAATATTTGTATCATAACTTGACAGTTATTCACTACTTTTTTGTATTCTCTCACCTTAAACCCAATAAAATAAATTGAAGTTTGCATCTTTTGACAGTGACAGAATGAAGACGTTATTACTTGCAACATGTTTGTCTTTTATTTTTAATACGATCTTGGCTGTAACATGTCCCTGATGAGTCGTAATATCTGACAGAACCTATTCTTTACAGAGATTCCTGTCACTCAAATCTGTCTCCTGTTCTGTTGTATGGAGTTTAACACACTTTCACGTCTGGTAACCCGATAGTGTTACATCTGCGGTTTGCAAGGCTGGTATGTAATGTTACAGCCGACTGAATCTTAATTTCCCAAGAAAGGGCTAAAAAGATAGAGCCCCTCAGATCGGAGCCGGCACAGCGGTCTCCCCGAACCAAACGTCTTAATTCATCTTCATTACACACTCTGAGAGCTGCGTCGGGCCGTGCTGCTTTCCACTTCAGTGCCGCTCCCTGCTTTGCAACAATTTGTGTTTTGACATGGAAGATAGCACAGATTTTTGATGCTATCCTCTGAAATGTGTTTTCAAATGTTTCTGCCGGATCGAGGTTTGAAACAGTAAGAAAAGCAAAGCTGGTTGTGATGGAGGTTTAATTTAATCTTATGATATTGTTTGTGTAGTTATGTACACTTTTATGTGTTTGTGTTTTAATTAGCTAAATCAAAGCTTGGAGTCACTTTAACTTACAGAAACCACAAACATACAGATGTTGGACTGATTTGTTTACGCTGTTTTTTAGTCTTTGAATGATAACCTTCATATGTTTGCTTAGCAGAGATCTTGCATTAGCCTGCTCTTATTTCCACTTCAGGAAACCCATAAAAGTATACAGGTACAGATGGTGAGTTACATGAAGATACCTGGCAAATTAAGCAATTTGTATTTATCGCTCTGCAGATGCTAACTAGATGGAGGTAGTAAATTATAATTTGGTTGGCAGACTGATTCGTTTCATTATCGCAAGCACCAACATCTGCAGGGTTGCACGTCATTGCATTCAAGTGGTGGCGTAAAGTCACACAGAGGGATGGGAGATTTAAAGCCTATTTTCCAAAAGTGTTCGGGGGAGGACGGCATGAATTGGAGCGCATCTTAAATGAACAAAGAAATGAAACCGTTCAGAATTATGACAAGCTGACATATAACTAAAAGAAACTGTCTCATTCGGAAAAGTCTTTAGAGCTTTTGGCATTTCAAAGGTTTAGAGACAAGTCAATTTCAGAGTATACTGCAAGTGCGTATTGTCTTTTCTAGTCAAGAGAAAATTGCTTCATTTCTATTTGTTATTTATTATCTAAGCATTTAATTGCAAATTTTGGGAGCTGGTGTCTGAAAAGACAATTTATTGCAACAAACCTTGTCGTTAACATGGAAGTACACTTTTAACCTTCAAAGTGAAGTGTGAGAATGCAGACACATCCAAGAAGAAAGGAAGGAGTGGAAGTCAGAAAGAAAACAGCTTAGGCTAGTCAGTACTGTGCACTGTATGTGCAGAGGTGATAACTGGGATGATTGTTATGGGTAACTGAGACAGTCAATGTAGGGTGAACACCCAGCAAGCAAAATTAGATGAAAAACCCAGAGAAAATTAGCTTTAAACAACAAACGAAAAAGTAGTAGTACATCTAATATCAATGTCTAAGACCAAATATCATACACATTATATCTAGAAATAAAACAAAACTAAGGCCAGAGACTGTAGGCTGAATATAATCTCAGTTCTTGTGCCATTAAAAAGTACCTACTCACAAATTTGTTCTGTTTTATCTTTATCACCTTTATAGGTTTTAGACCATAAATCAGTTTTATGTTAGACAAAGACAACCTGAGTTAAAACAATGTTCAGTTTTCAAATGTGTGAAAAGGTAATCATCCACAAAATCTAATGAATGATTATTATCCTTGGTGGCAAAACCTGCCATCAAGTGGTTGTAACTGGCATTGAGTCTTTGTACTGTGGAGGAATTGTGGTCCTCTCTTTTTCGCAAAATACTTTAATTCAGTCACATTGCAGGGTTTTTGAACATGAATGGCTGTTTAAGTTCAAACCACCTCCATTGGAATTAAGTCAGGGGTTTGAGCAGGACACTCCAAAACTTCCAGTTTGTTGTTTCCAGCTGTACATTCACTGGTGCTCTTTAAATCATTGTTCAGATGCAAAATACAAGTGGAATAAGTTTAAAGTCACAAGTTAATGACCAGGCAGTTTTCTTTTGGATTTGCTGCTAGAGGGCAGATGGTTTGATCAGTTATGGCGAGTCATTCAGGTCCTAAAACAACATAACCATGCCACACCATTGCACTACCACCACCATGTGTGACTATTTATATGACAGGTTACTTTTAAATGTTACAGATGTTCCCCTTCTGTCTCCCTGCACCACTGAACATTTCCCCCAAAGCATTGGGGAACATCAGGATGTTTTTAAAAATTGGCATTTGTGAGATCTGTTGTGCTTTACATTTTTTGTTCAGGGTCTCTTTGACCCCCTGAAAGACTCATCAATGCACTTTTGGTGTAATTTCGGTAGAGAAGGTTTACCTCTGCTCCATGTGTTTGTGGACAATGACTGTCCATGTGGTTTACTGGAGTCCCAAAGGCTCAGAGAAAGACATTTGTATTTGTCATTGCAATTGTACATTCCAACTAAATCTTCTTTATGTAACCCATCCCTTAGGGAGCAGTGGGCATTTTTTTTTTACAATTTGGAGCTAAGGGTCTTGCTCAGAAGACCCATTGTGGCAGTCTGCAGGGTTCAAGTAGGTTCTTGCAGCCTTCTCTGATCGTAATTAGCTATGCTTACATGGACAAAACTAATGGGAATAAACGGCCGACCGGAATAAAGACGTGTCAAGTAAACACACCAATCGGAATATTATGATCGGATTAAGCTCAATCGGAATGAAATTGTAAAGAGAGAGGGATGGTTTATGCCGATTGATAATCCGATCAACGTTCATATAAATGCTTGTCAGGCTCAAATTATTCCGAACGTGGCAAACTGACCCGAGTGCGCATGTGCGCCCGACGCAAACGTGACGTAATTCTGCTTTGAGTGGCGGAAATACGTCGGGAAGTAAAACTGTCGGGCATCCCGATGCAACCTTGCTGCTCGAAAAAATACAATAGCTCAAAATTGTTGCTTAACATTTTAACCATAATTAGAACCTCCTGCAAATCCAGCCTGGACTCTCAGAAGACAAACAAACTTGTATATTTTGTAGTTTAGCAAAGACGGAAGTACTTCTTCTGTGTTTTTTAGAGGAATTTAATATCTGTGCATGTCAGAGTGGTTCTATTCTGAATAAAGCCAGGTGCATATAAACGCAGATTATGATCGGATTAATTGATTGTGTGCTCATATTAACAGTACAATCCGATTATTTAATCCAAATACATTTGAATCTGATTGGGAAATTATGTGCAGGTAAACATAGTTTGTGTGCTGTTCCAACCACTCATCCACCACTCCCCCATTAAAGATGCTTCTGTAACCCTCTTCAGATTAATAGATGGCTGTTACTTTGCTTCTTATCCTTTCCTTGATTTATTTTGATCAGGGCATGATAACTTGCTTTTACTAGTCATTTTGTCTACTTTATGTTGTGAGACAGATTCCACTGAAATGATTTGTTGATTTTACAATCCAGTCTGGGTGTGCATAATGAAAAAAAAAGTATGATTTTTGGTTTTGATGTCTTTTTCTCCCATTAACACAAGAAGTCTCTGTTTAAACTGAAAAAAAGAGGAAACATTAACCATAAACCATATGGTAACCAGGGAAATGAATATGAGTTGTAGAATCCTTTTTTACAAGAGTAAAAAGCCAACGTGAGATTAGCTACAAACTAGATTAAAAAAGGTTAATTAAAAGCACAAGACTAGAAGACTGAACAGTTGACATTTTTGGGAATTTGAAATGATCAACTAGAGGTCACAGGAAAGTTCAACAAAGCTAAAAAAAAAAAAATGGATAACATTATCAAGTTTTAATCCAACCAGACCTCAGTTAGTATGTTCTGATTAATTTCTAGATTTCAGTTTAAGGTCTCAATCATGGAGTTTTTAAATTATCAATATATTGGGCAGATTTTTTAGAAGGACTCCCCATACCAATAATTTTTAAATGCTGTTGTTGATCTGCTGCCTATCTCAGTTGCAACAACATGGAATTAGACAGGAGGATTTTCGCAATCATCCCGTATTTCCTTGCCTGTGCTGTGCAAGGCTCCAGTGGCGCAATCGGTTAGCGCGCGGTACTTATAAGACAGTAGTCAGCGGAGCAATGCCGAGGTTGTGAGTTCAAGCCTCACCTGGAGCAAATCTTTATTTGAGTCCCATAGCCCTAGAATGCTCCCCAAAAGCCTGGCAGCCCAATGGTTCCTAAGGGATGGGTCAAATATGGAAGAAAAATTTCAGTATAATGGAGAAAGTAGCAATGACAAATAAAGAATATTATCATTATTAAGATATAGTTTGTGAACAGTGTTTTCATAGGTTGAGGAGCTCTGTTAGCAGAGGTAAGCTGTTGCTACTCTGGATCTGAAGGAGTCATTTGAGGTGTTTCAGGGATCTGCACAAAATGCTTCCATGGATGCATCACTTTGGAGGTTTTCTGGGTACGTCTCACTGGAAGGAGACCCAAAGCAGACCCAGAAATCACTACATATCCGTTCTGGGCTGCGAATGCCTTGGGACTCCCGGAAAGAGCTGGGAAACTGTGACAGAGGGAGGTCTGGGTTACCCTCCTGGACATTTTACTCCTGCAACACGATCTCAGATAGGTAGAAGATGTATGGATGGATTGATGGATGTCAAACTCGTGATGTAGGCAATCAATAAGGATTGATCAGGGTGATGACAGAACACCGTTAGTGTATGAGATTGATGGCTATTGGTATGTTGGAATACCAAAGCAAGACACGATTGTCACATGAGATGGGGTTCAATAAAACATATAATCTAAATTCCTGTCAAGTGTCTGAAAAGAGATAAGACAGAAAGAACATGAAATGTGAATCAGGGGTGCAATTAATGCCTGTATGTAGGGGAAATTAGATTTGCACATAGAAAAATTGGACGTTTTTAGAAAAGGGATGCATTTTATGTATGTAGAGTTGTGTGTACACACTGCCTGCGTTTTTCATTAACTAGTACATTTTCTAGGGTTAGGTACTGTAAAACATGTCTTTACCATTTACTAACCAAAGTTAAAGCTGAACAAAACACAACTCAGAGAATCTTCAAAGGCTAAGATTTCAGCTTATTTGTTTCTGAGCACAATACAAACAAAGCATATAATGATTACTCTTTGCTCTTATTTTTGAATTGTTCACTTCAAAAATCTAAATTGACTACATTAATCTATATTCAACTTTACTTGTGAAACACAAAGATTCTGCTAAATGAGCTCTCAAGAACAAGTGTGGAGAATTGATTGGTTTATATCTATACATGCGGCATTAAGAATCAATTCCTTTGTAATGAGATTGAATCAAACGTGTGACCGTGTGTAATGTGAATGGTTGCTCCGAGTAATTAACTCACAGAGAATTACTACCCAGCCTTGCAGTTTCCTCAGAGTGCTTTGAGCTCATTGTTTAGGTGTCTGGCTAACAAATTTAAGTTCATTGCTCTTTATGGGTTTTCTCTTTGCTAAGTTGGGAGGCTGTCTCTGTTTGGAAAAATAAAAACAGTAAATTCACTTTAAATTGGAAGGTATACTGCTAGGTCAGCCACCAGAAAGTCAATCCTAAGCTTCTTAATGTTTAATGTGTGCAATATATGTATAAAAGGCCCAAATACAGTGTTTTAAAAATATGTTGCACATTTCTTTTTACCAACCCCTTTGTACCCCAATCATCTTGCATGAATGCCAGCCCAATATATACACCTTTGACCAAAACAGGTTTGAAAAAGTAAATCACTGACGTGTTCATACATGAAAAGCCTCGGCATTACTAACCTGTAATGAGGTGGGAACAAAGCCAGTCTGCGTGGGCAGCATGATTGGTGCCAGTCATGTGAATGCGGAAGCCTTGGCGTTACCCTTGTGCCGTCAGTCCTTTTGCTCTTAGATCGGATCGGGTGAGTTCTGTCCTCCGCCCCGTAAACCAGGCCGTGCCATCCAGTCACTGCAAACTCAGATGGCTAATCATTGTTTTTTTTGTTAACAAGCATATATGTACTTGGTTTGGTGTATAAAAGCATTATGTTCTCAAAAATAAACCCAAATATAGAGTGCCTTGCAAACGTATTTTAACAACACGATTTAACGTATTTATTTTATGCAGCCGACCAACCCAAGGAATCACATAATTCTGAAGTTTAAAAAAATGGAAAAAAACAACATGATATTCACAGTTTTTTACAAATTTAAATCAAAATGGTGTGTTGTGCCTTTCTTTTCAGAATTATTTACTCTTAAATACAGTGCCAAACTAATTACCCTCATACAGCAAGTCACTTAATAAAGTCCAACTTTGTGCAATATGAATCGCGGTATAAATGCAGCAGTTCTATCAAACAGGTCTAAAGTAGCTTTAGCTGCAAAGCAACAACCCAAGTTTTAAACATCTCAGCCATCGGTTAGTTCATCCACCTAAACTGAAAAGGTGACCAATTATTACAGAAGAAACCAAGAGGCTGATGGCAACCAATTGCCAGATGCAAAGATCAGCTTAAGTTCACATGTACAAAGCTAGTAGACAGATTTGTGAAATTAATGAAAAATCATGTAGAATTTTTCTTTTCCTTAAATGTTTGCGCTGCTTTGTGTCTATCACATAAAATCCAAACCGAGAAACAGTTTAAATGGCAACATTATTCAATGGGCATTAATACTTTTGCAATGTACTGTACAAACCCTGATATTTCACTTTGAGCCCTTTAGTTTAAAAAATAAGCCATGTCTTTATTATCTCTGAGCTTAACTTCAAATTTTGCCACATGTAATATTACATTGATGTCATCTGCATTCATGACAGAAGTTGCATATTTCTGTTTTAAGAAAAAATGAGCAAATAATCCTCTGTCAGTACTCTTAAAGTCCTAATTGGGATATTTGTTTCCCCCTTTTTCTGGCCGGAGGGAGGGATGTTTGATTTTCTATTTGATACTGAATGCATCGTCCATGAAAGCTGGTATCCTCAAAATAAACAGTTATCTGTGTTTGAAATTAACCCATGTAAGAAACAGCTCTATGCTGTACTCTAAGGACTTGAAAACATGTGATGGAGGGAAAGACTAAGTGAGTGTAGCTGGTGTAATACCCAGACAGTAAGTCTTTGTACCTGTAATGCATTGTGCAATAGCCCAGTCCAGCTTAAGAAGGATCATTGCCAACTGCATATAATCACAATGCATTGAAGACAAATATAACTATTAATTAATATTAATTAATATATTAGTTACTTGTGTACAAGGTTCAATGCAAAGGTTACCTCTATTATTAGCTAAGGTGACAATAAGGCCTACAAAAGGTGCAGGGCTGTGATACTCTAACGCAGTTGTTTTGGTCAGTGCATGTCACAAAGACCCATGTAAATTGTACCAACTGGAGAAATATATGGCTATACAGGTGGAACCTAAGTGCTGCATTCAGTAACAATACATCCATTTTGAGGGCATTCTGCTCATTTAAACAAAGAATCTGATGAAGTAGAAGCTAATCTCTTTGGTGCACTCTCTTGGTACAATGACAATTTGTTGCCAAAAATATGGGGTCAACTCTCCAAATCAATAAAATCATGTCTTCCAACCACTCATATGGTCAGAGATGTATAAAACCCAGCATGTACAGAAGCAGATTGCTTCTATGAACATTTGTGAAATCATTTTTTTTCTCTGTGGAGCTCAGAATTCCATCTTGCTACTGTGATTAGGATGCCACCTGTCAAGTACAGTAGAGAGATTTCCTCCCTTCTAAATATTGCACAGTCAACTGTTAGAGGTATTATAACAACACGGACGCCCCTGGGAATGACAGCAACTCAATCATGCAGTGGTGGGTCATATTAAAATTACACACAAGGGTTGAGGCGCGTATCGCGTAGACGTCACTATCTTTCTGCAGAGTCAGAAGCTACAGACCTCCAAACTTCATGTGACCCTTGGAATAGCTCAAGAACAGTGCACAGAGCTTCATGAAATGGGTATTCATTGCAGAGCAGCTACAATCAACTGCAATGCAAAGCATTGGATGCAATGTAAATGACGCCACCATTGGGCTCTGTAGAAGGGTAGACAGGTTCTCTGGAGTAAACAATCATGACTTTTCTGTCTGGCAATCTAATGCAAAAGTGTCAAACTCTGGTCCTTGAGGGCTGGTGTCCTGCAACTTTTTGATATGTCTCTGTTTCAACACCCTTGCATGAAACAATTAGGCAACCTTAAAGTTGCAGGGGCTGTTTTTTCAAGAGCTGGGCTTTGGTTAAGCTAAAAGGAGCTCCTCATGTGTGCTGCAAGTTGGTAGCGTTGTTGCTTTACAGCAAGAAGATCCTGGGTTCAAATCCTGGCCTGTATTCTTTCTTCATGGAATTTGCCTGTTCTCTCTGGGTACTCCAGCTGCTTTCCACATTCCAAAAACATGACTATTATGGTTTGTTGTCCTCTATGTCTCTATGTTGCCCTTTGATCCATTGATCACCAATGACCACTGGAGGTGGGCAGCAGCTCCCTGCATGGGTAAGCAGGTACAGACAATGGAACGTACCAGCATATCAAGACATTTTTGGACAATTTATTCCAAATGTCATGACAATGACATTTGGAATAAATGTCATTGTTTATTCCAATCTGTTTTTGGAATAACAGATTGGAATAAACATTCCAATGTTTATTGAAAAGGAATGAAATGAAAGGAAAGGAAAAATGAAAAGGAATAAAATTCCTTTTCATTGTTGGGTGGGACAATAAACAGAGATATATTGTCAGATACATTTTGGGGACACACACCAAAAGCACAGTGCTGTTGTAAATGTACAGATGGAACCTTGTCAGTGTTGTATACAGTACTGACTTAACAATTCGTACCTACCCAAATATAACAACACCACAGTCATTGTTTAATTATATATCTAATTGAAAGAGGATGTTTTACATTGATAAACTCAAGCTCATCAAACTTACACTAAACTGTGACCCTGTCTGATTGTGCCTTACCCCCTCTGTTTGCAGAGTGATGGCAGATGCTAGATAAATCCAAATCACTGAGTGGTAATCAGGTCTCTTCCAAGTCTGACCTTATGCTCTGAACTTACCTCTCATTTTCCTCCCTCCAGGAATCCAGAATCCAAGACACAGTCTGATACAGGACTCTGCCCTATTGTTCCTAAAGTTCACAGCAGAACTCCTCTCGGGACTCCTTCCACTAACCTCCTCTCCGCTTCCCTGGCCGCTCCTCTGGTTGTTTCTCCAGATCCAGTGTCTGGACTAACTCACTTGCCTGTACACCCTCCAATGCTCCTCCATCATGGCGACCTTCCCCTGAAAACATAAGGATATACATGCACCACATTATGCACACTTCATCCGCTGTGGGTTACCCTCCCTGGGATTTTCATTAACACCACTACATTAGGACTCTTTCAATACCAACATCAACATCGTCATATTAGGTCACCTTTCATCGCTTCCCTTAATAACTACATTTCCTTCTTAGTGCCGACCGGGACTCCTCCCCTGAACCTGGAAAAAAGATGAAATTTTTTTCAGTTTTGTCAATAAATAGCCTAAATGTTTCCCTGTTGTCTGCAGTTGTTGCCTGCTGAAGGGTCTCATGCTCACATCCCAACAAACATGACAACGTGGTGTTTTACTGCACTGAAAAATGATTGGATGTCAATTTTTCCTTTTTTCTGCCATTTAGTTGGCAAACACACACACACACACACACACACACACACACACACACACACACACACACACACACACACACACACACACACACACACTCACACTGACACACACACACAGACACACACAGTGAAGGTTGCTTACCAAGTAGAAGAGAAGCAGCGCACAAAACCTGAATTATAGCTGATTTATGCTAAGCAAGATTTATTTCAGATTGTTATGAAGGCTGCCAGAGAGTTGGTGGAAATGTTATAACCCAGTGTTTTGTCTTTTTTTAATATAATTTAGGTCTTCATTTATGTAAAGTATTGCTAAATAAAAATGCATAAAGCCTGTTCCTGTTCCAACATGATTATGCACTATGACAAAAAAGGCAAAGTCCATAAAGACATGGATGAGCATGTTTGATGTGGAGGAACTTAAGAGGCGTTTGCAGAACCCTGCCCTGACCCTACACTTTTGCAATGAATAGACCAATTTACAGCCTGGCTAACATGCCTTGATGCATGTGTAACTTTATCAGGAAGTTGCACATGCATCAAGGCAGCGCAGCACTTGCCTACGGATAGTGGATACTCATTGTTTGTCCAACATAGGAGGAAGCAGGACTAAATCAAATGCCAAACGTTTATCACCACTGGTATCAATATGTCAGTTTGTTGCATTTATGGTAGTTTGAACCAATATTCTGAGAAAGGACTTAAGGTCTACCACATAGACACATTGATAAACACCACTTTGGCTTCTGTTTATCAAGCAGGTGGATTGGACTGAGGACACTGTCAGAAATGCAAATGTCTCTGGTGCTCATTTTATACCAGGTAAGGTTACCTGGCTACTCTTTGATTTCACTAGAAACCCCAGATGAACCAAGCCTTGTACATTGCAATGTTTTGCCCTTGTGTTTGGCTGGAGAGGATTTCAGACTTTAGGACACAAAATTCAGAGTTGAAGTCATGATATGTCACCTGTACATGTCCACAAATGGCGTAGTCATCAAGTGATTTGTATGCTTGTTGCGTCTCTTTGCTACTCTTTGCCAGGGTAACCAAAACAGAGCACAGCATTTGGTATTTTATCTTGGCAAAAGAGCAGCAGCCTGAAAACATGAAAGCCAGTAAGAGAAACAAACCAGAAATAGATCAGAATACAACATCATATAGTATCAGTCCCGTGTAAGTAAAAATTCACAACAGCAACACACCGTTTAAAAACGGCATATCAGATTGCTGTGATAGGCAAGCTGTTGTACTGATCTGAGCCACAGGGTTTCAGTAAAGTAATCTTCACAATCTTTTGCGGATAATACACTGACGTACCTTGATAACACTGGGCTAGCCACCATTGATCCTGTGCCACACTGTGCGTGCAGCCGTCTTCATTTACAAACAGTAAATGGGATTATTAGAGCAGAGACTGTGATAATATCATATTAATAGATAAATATGATGACCCAACACATGTATTAAAGCCTTTGGAATAAAAAAATGTCATTAAAATTTCCATGTGTGTAAAGGCAAGTGACCTAATACTTTGCCAGTATAGTGTTTAGTATATACCATTTTAGCTACAGCTTGCTTTTCTTATCCAGTGAAAGCTTTTTTTTATTTTATTATCAAAGGTAATTCAACTGACAGCTAGTCAATGGTGTTCTACTTCAGTTCTTGCTGTTTTAAAGTCCAAAAGCCTTCTGTGTTATATTTAGCCTGCCACAGGGCATAATCATCCTTTTATCCAAAACAAAAACTGGGCTTGAACTTCTATTCTTGCATTTTATTCAAATATAAATATTTCTTGCTGTAGCATATAAAAACATAGTTACCATGGACCCTAAGTACAAACAAATCTGTATCTATAAATTTTACATTGTGACTTAACCAAACCAAATTGCCATTTTCACATCTCAGCGGCTTTGAGCAGTGGAGCTGCCCTCACTTGACTGAAAGCGCTGGTGTCAGCTCAGCTGAGATTCGTTCCTAATCTATTAACCCTGAAAGCAAGAGTCTGAGTTTGTTGCTGAGAGGACAACAGTTTGAATCCATGTGGAATGTTAGACAGAGTGCAGACTTTTGTTACTTCCCATGTTGTTAAGATAGAGTCAAATCAGTAAGTGAAAAAATTTGGGAAAGATGAGGTCTAAAAAACACCATTTCCTTTACAAATTATTTAAGGGGAAAACTGAAAAAAGGGTAGTAAATCAATTAATATGATATTTTGACAAATTTGCATAAAGATACCAAAGTTTCACAATATCATCTAGCAACTATTTGCCTTTATTTAAAACAGAAAACCTCTAAATACTTATAATGCCAAATAAATAACATTGATTGTAAGTTTGCCTTTAAAACACATGGACACAGGACAAACTGCAGCCCCGCTTCTCTCTGCTCACTCACGTGTTAAAACCTTTCTCGGGCTCTTGAGTAACTGCTACACTCATCTGCAGAAAATCCTGAGATTGTTTGCTGGTTCCCCGTAGAAGTACAGAGGGTATTTGTTGGCGCTCGTGCCAGCTGAATGTTTGTGTCTCAAATCATCCCCCCACTCCCCCACCGGAATCATCCAGTTCAGTCATTCTGCTGCTATCTGCACTGCTGAAATAACACACTCCGACTCCATTCAGCTGTGATTGGAAATAACAATCATAATTACCACGGCGTAATCATATCCCTTAGCAATGACTGTCACCATAGAAATATCATTTCTCTAATGTCATAACAAATCAGCTGGTTTCAAGAAAGGGGACCAGAAAAAGGGAGGCAGGGTTGGACTTTCTAATTGGAAAGATTCTCTGTTGTGTATCATGTAATTTTGTGCCGTTCTGAAAAAAAAAAAAAAAAAAAAGAAAAAAGCTCTGACAGAATGACCCTCTGTAATTTATAGCTAAATATTAAGAAGTCATTTGTATAATTTCTGTCTTCATCAAAAAAAGCATGCCAAATGCATTACCCCATTCTTTTTGCTCCACAGTGTCCTGTTTCACCACAAAAATGAACCACTATCTGGATAATATGAAAGAAAAGAGCGTCGCTCGATGCTGTCACTCACCCTGTGTCTTTTTCTGAGAGGATTCCTCCTCATCTCCCGGGTGGCGCCCCATTTGTCCGGGAGTAATTCATTACCTGTTCATTCAGTGGTGACAACCCGTCAATTCCATCTGGCTGTGCGGTCTCCTGGGGGCCCACTAGCCCTCAAATAATAAGGACAGCCACCAGGAAACATATTTGCTCACCTATTACCTCAGTAACTATGTAATGATTGATTCCTTGTTGGATCATCCATGTTTCACAGCAGAGCCAAGAGCCGATTAAATGAGAGAGGCAGCGCTGACTGGAGTTATTGCAAATGACAGATACAAAAACCAAGCATATAACCAACAGTATTTGACACGAGCAGCTAATGTTTCACCAGGCAAAGTGGTTGTTAAGGTCTATGTAAAAAAATAGATTAAGAATAACCAATGAAAAAAATTATTCAAAAGCAAACACGGTAATTGCTACTTTGCTGGAGCTTGTTTTAGATTCTGATTCTGAAATGATCCCTTGTAACTCCTAAATCTTAATCATTTTCCTGGTGGCTTGGTGCAGTGCCTTGCAAAAATAGCTATACCCCCTCAACTTGTCTCTTCTTCTTACATCTACAAACCTGAATGTATTTTATTTGGTTTTAATGTGACTGACCTACACAAAGTAGAGAAAGTAGTCAAATTTCTAAAAAAAATTTGCTGTGTGTTTATTTGTAGCCCTACTGAGTCAAATCTGTAAAGAACCACTTTTTGCTGTGACTGCAGTTACAAATATTTGCAATAAGTCCCTACCAGCTATGTACAGCTAGGGATAAACAAAAATTATGAAATGTATTTTTTATTTAATTTCAAAATGATGCTGTACTTTGTGTTGGTGTGTCACAAAAAAAGATCTCAATAAAATAGTTTTGTGGTTGTAGCATGGCACTCTACATTTGTTTGTTCATTTGTTCATTCATTTGCAGTTAACATGCAGTTAACATTTAATACCACAGCAGTAAATAATAAAACAAGACAGACATGATCTGTTGCTTGTGGTTTTCCTCCAGATTTAAACACCCAAAACAATAATTAACACACATTGTACCACAACAGATAGCCCCATGCTCGAAAAGGGGTGGGTGAAAGTATAACTTATTTAGCCCCACCCCTTTTGTTATTTTACAATGAACTCAACTGTTGATTCCCAACATCCTGTTTCCTATTACAAATTCACAAACTTAGATATCTTGCAGCTACTGATATTCAGTACATTAATTAAGTTTATCTGAGTAAATTAGGTTTTTAATTAGTAAGATTACACCTTGTCAACACTACCAGACATTAGAAAATAATTTCTTTCTACTGTTTTTTTTTTTGCTTGATATTTTTACACGCTACAATTCCTGCTGGCAAATTGATTCATAAACTTACACCACACAACACAATGCAAACATTTCTTCCTGGTTGTCCGAACACTCACAAGCTTAAAGTTTAAACAGTATGTGAAATATGGCACCAATGAACAGTAAAGAATATGGAGACATCTCTGATCTAAAACCAGCCTTGCTCTACTGAGGACTGCAACACTTTTGTTTTTGCATAGTTAACATCTTATTTTCAATTAATTTGATAATCCATAATAACTTCTGAAAAAAACACATTTCATTTACTTGTGTGATATTTACAACATCCAGTGAAATAGCAATTTGCTCTGTTTCCAAAATACAACACAATACAATACATTCATTCAGTTCTGCACAAGCTTATTGTACTTTTACACCAGTTGGCATGGACGGGGTCAAAAGAAGAAAATACCTAGCCAGAGGTTCTTTTGTAATGCATGACGAAAGACGGAGGCAAAGCAGATAATCCAAGGACACGCTGGTATTTAGCAGGGCGACAACACTGTTACAGGCTAACTGATAGGGCCTCCTCTGGAGATGCTTTGTGGTCACCCACAGCAGATAGCACCCACCTGGGGTACCGCTTCAGAGGCTGCCAGCTGCGCCTGGCAGCTGGACACACACTGCTGTCCATTCCTTGCAGTAAGCCCAAGAAATTCACTTTCTACTCCAGACTTACATTTTAAATCAAACCGGTCCTTGATCACATTACAATTCACTCGCCAAATCTGGACAAACATAAAAGGCTTCCTGTGGTGCCAATCACACAATATTTTGGGAGTGTAACTTTCACTGTATTCCACAGTGATTTTTAGTGAATGTAACAGTGGATTAAGCCCCTGATCCCTGGTATGAAAATATTTCCAGCACAGTGCTGGGAAGAGCTGCTAACGCCACTGCATTACAGTCACATCTAAGAAATATCCTTAGAAATAAAAGTTAATGCGTGTAACCTTTAAGATATTTGGATAAAATGGCTAAAGGTATTGAACATTATAAAAATAAATGAAAAAAGTCTGAACAGAAAACAATTATTGACACTCACTGGAAAAATTAGATTGTGTAACCTCCCATCCACACTGACAACCTCTGATTGCATTTATAAACCACCTAGAAACTTTTAGCACATTCATGCTACTAGCTATCCTATTGTTATTTGTACTGGTGGGCTCATGCAACTGCATATTTTAGTTTTTTGAAGGTTTTCAATGGATTTGAGGAGAGTTCTTAATGCTGGCATGTTTTAAATGTTTCACCATTTTCTTGTTGGAGTTGTTTTTTTTGGGGGGAGGGAGGTGTTTACTAAAAAAATCTGAAGTCCTTCACCTTTTCCTCAAACTGAGTGACACATCACAATAAAGTGTTATCCTCCAGTTTATTGTTTCCCTTTGATGCTCCCAGTGTATTCAGTGCCAGTGATACATCTTGCTGAAGTGTCTTAGTGTCTTCCGTGGATATGTATAAGGTGTCTAAGGGCTCAAGTACTGTAAAGCTGACGAATATGAAAAAAACAAACATTATTCTTCACAAAAGAACTTCATAAATACTCTGGTTACAATGTCTACCTTTACAGGTATGCCATAACATCAAGCCTTTATATAAAGGGCCTGTCTATTTAATATGATTGCTTTTACCCCTTTAGCTCTTTCACATTTTGTTATTTTACATTCTTCAGTGTATTTTATCTGGATTTTATGAGGTAGATCAACACAGAGTAGCGCAGAATTATGAAGTGGAAAGAAAACTATATAAGCTATTCAAAATGTTTTGAAGATAAAAAATCTGTAAAGTATGCTGTGCACATCTAGAATGAATAGATATGCACAACATACTGCTGGTCCACTGCCCGAAATCATGATGAAATATACAGAATGTTGTGATTGTGACCTGATAAAATATATAAATAATTAATAATTAAAATAAAATAATCTGTGTATATATTGTATTTTACTCACTGTAAGCCTATTTCTTTAAGGTTTGTTGGTAAGTAAGATGTAAGTGTAAGATGTTCATTTAACTTAAGAAGTCCAACCAAGCAATAGTGTTTTAGTCAGCTGTTAAGCTAAATGTCTGATCATTTTGCTGATGTCAGGGTTTTCTCGTGTGAGAGACATAATTTAAATCTCTCCCTATCCTGCCTGCTTTTCAAACGACGCCCTGCAGATGCATGCTCAGAGGCAGCACATTTCTCAGTCTTTTTGCTCCCAGGACCATGCATCTGGGATGCGTTCCAGCTCGACTAAAACTGATTAATAGTGGCTTTAATACCACAGAATGCTGATTGCAGACCCGGCATCTGCGTGTGTTGAAACATGCTCCTTCCAGTCTCATCATCGGGATGTGTGTTTTGGCGAAGTTAATGAATAAGTCATTAGGAGGTGACTATGATTGATGGGTTAGAAACAAACAAGCTAATATCAGCTGCCGCTTGAATCAGTGTGGATTCCAGACTGCAAACTCCAGGTGAAGCAACTGCAGACAGTGCAGTGACTTCACCATATGTGCTTTGTTTGCCTTTGTGAAAGAACGTGTTTTTTTTTCTCTTAAGCAATTTCATCAGTTGATGCTGTGTGCAGTGGCAGCTTCTCAAAAGCTTCTTCATCAAAATTGCAGGAAAATTGCAGGAAAAAAAGACAGAGACAAAGTGAACGGATTATGGAATAAAAAGTAATTATCACATCTCTTTTCTTATAAAAAATTTTCTGACTTCATATTGTCGGCAGGTATTCCATTTTGGGCGACAGCGGCGCGGGAGCTAGGGGTTCGTCCTGTAACCTGTGAGTTGCCAGTTCAAACTCCCACTGCACCCGTCTCCGTCAATGTGCCCTTTGGAAAAACACTTCATCTGCCTTGTTTGCTGCTGGTGATCAGAGGGGCATATTGCATGCACAAATAGGTGAATGACTGATTGTAGTGTGACATGCTTTGGGGTCCCCGCACTTGACAAAGCACCAAACAAGTGCGGGAAATTTTGGGTTTTGGTTTTTGTGTAGGCCTCCTGATTTTAACTTGTATCTGTATCGTGGGACACTGGACAAATGAGCGTTGTAAAATAATACATTTTTAAGATAGCAAATACTTCTTCACAGCACTGAATATAGAAATATACTTGTGAATCCTTCTATTAAAGCGGAAGCACTCACTAAAGAAGTGGGATTAAACCTCCAGACCATTGTTTGATATATTATGATACTGATTAGTCTCTGAACATTTTCATAACACCTCTGTTGCTACAAAGGTTACAGAAAACAAAAGATGGTTGCATGCTTAGAGCTTTTATAAGAAAGAAAAAACAGCTGCTACTTCATGCACCAAATTTTATGTTTACCAGTTCCATAGTGTATTCTTATTTCTGAAAATAAGAAATATTCTCTAAAATTCATTTGGAGAAGGACAGGTTTCAAACTTTCGATGATTACTTATTGGGTTCAGCAGTCGGCAGTTCTCTGGGTAGAGGCTTTGAGAAAAGCATGAATATTTGATAATTTCAGTCCCCTAAGTTTAGGTTTAGCTTTGGATCAGATTAGTGTTTGGTTCATTGAACTGCAAACCAGCAAACAAAGCAAAAACTTAGAGGAGAGAAGCTGAACAGTGACAGAACATAATTCTTTTTGACAGTCTATTTGTGCATGTTTGAAAACACATTTCATATTCATCGCCACTCTTCCTGATTTGTTATTGCATTTGTCTTTTCAGAAGATGCTACTAAGATTTAAAATACCCACTAGACTATGAGGGATATGAAAACCTTGAAACGAGTTTTATAGTAGTGCAAACTCAACATTTTGCCCTCCCTGGGCTATAATACAGCAGTGAAAGGTAATAAGCTCCTCTAAAGACAAGAATTCATGCAGAGACAAGCTGCTGAAATAGCTTTGAGTTGCATTACCGCCCGGCCCTTCAGCGAAACAGTTTCCAATGAATTACAGCTTTGTAAAACATAAACTCATAACATTCTTACCAGGCTTTTTAAAGTGTCATAATACAATATTGTGGAGTGCTCTACAGTCATCACCAACTAATGTGTATAACCCAAGTGACGTGAGTGAAGCGTAAGGATTTTAAAAGGTTGCTAGTTGAAACCCTAAATAAATTCCTACAAACTATTGTGTCCTCTGGAATGACTTTCCCAAGCCCTGAATATTAATCCCGTTCCACACTGGCAGGACTGGAGAGCTTCCAGCTGTAACTGTGTCGGGAGCTGGTCGAGTGTGAAATGAGCATTGCAGGAAGTGTCTGCACACTCAGAAAACACTAGCTGGACAAGCAAAAGTTTATTTAAAACCTAATCAAAGCAAAACAGACTCATAATTGACGTTGATATCGGTCATGGTTTGGTGTCGACAGATCTGTAGAGCAGGATGGCAGTATCCAGTTGCCTTTTTGTTATTTCAAACTTTATTTTACAAGATCTAGATGTAATGAACCAGAATTTGGATCTGACACAAAGAGAGATTTATTAGAGAAACAACTGTAGCCAGTGTGGGAAACTTCTAGAACGGGCTAAGGAACCTCTGCAAGGAAGAGAGACAGATTGGTAGCTGTGGGAATTGTTGAACACTGTATTAAAGCCACTAACTCAAGTAGTTACAGTGGAGAAGGTCCGGGCACAGTCTAGGGTCATGCACGGGGATTGTGAAACAGGCTGAGATATTGGAAGGAGAATCCCACAGGTAGAGTACAGAGTCAGATCCTGGGTCTTGATCTTCAGGGGTAACGAATAGGCAGAAGCACTGGAGGGCTTGGCAGAGAGACAGAGTTAGGCAACAGGAACAAACCGATGTCCAGAAACTGAGAACCAACAGGAGAGTCCAACAAAGGCAAGGCAAACAGGCAGGAGTCCAAACAAACAATCAGAGTCACTCACAGGAATGCAGTCAATGACCACTGGAAGGTCTACTAACAATACAGTTTTGCAGAACTATCATAATGCTGGTTTGCTTAATTTATAAATCAATTGTAAATAATGCCGGACTGAGCCTGACCCTCTGCAATGCCTCGCAATAAAGCGGCAGCTCGGCTTGATCGAAGACCAACGGTCTACAGCAACTTTAAGACCCTCATATCAGAAAATGTACTCAAGTCAGTCAACTCTGTGGTCACATCTGAGCCTCGGCAGGTTTAGCATCCGTTTCAGCGAACGGCAACATCCATACTGTATTCCTAGCAAAATATTCCCAACTGTATTCAAAGGAAAACCAACAGACTGCATCAAGTCAGAATTTACTCCTCCTGGATAGGCAAGTTGCAAAAGTGTACAGCCACTGACATTGTTTAATTGACTTAGAAATTCCCAATACGCATGCAGTGACGGTGGAAATGAAAACTCCCTTTGATCTGGAAAAAAACCTCCAGCATAGTCTGGCTCTGTCATGATTCTCCAGCTTGTAATGCTTCTGCTCTGCAACCATGTGCTGTGTGTGTTTTGATCCGGCTGACTGTGCTCTGCTGTCTGCTCCTTTGTGTTCCGCTCTACTAATTAGTGGAGGAGCGTCACCTGTGCTGTTCGTAATTAGTTGAATGAGCTTCACCTGCGAATCTGCCTATATATAGTTGCCTCTCACAGCCAATTTCTGCCTGATTCTTGAAAGCCATCATGAAAGTAAACCATTCAGTGTTCCCTCATTGCCTTCCCCTGTGGTGACCTTGCTTTTTTGTCAATTTGGATTTCCCTGCCTTTTTCCCCCTTCTCTCGGTGAAGGTGGATGCTTTTCTTTTTCCTCTCCTCTCCTTTCCTCACTCCCTCCCCCCGTATCTGCCCAGATTCTGCTTCTATCAATCTTTTTGGAGCCTCTTTTTTACATACCCTCCAAATTGTAAATTATGAATCTGGTCAGCTAGACTCTCGACGCAAGTGATTAAATTTTCTCAATGAGAAGACTGGGCAAAGGAGAGCCCTCGTGCCTCAGCGGGACATTTGAAACAGGACACACGATGGACTCCTGGGAGGAGGAGTGTGTGTCCGCCCATCTTGTTGGTCGAGGATCTTGAAAATGTGTTCATAACTGGATTTATGATAACAGGATTTCTGCTTTTTGGAGCTGGTGGTTACCTGGAGTATCGAGATATTCTGAAAAAGGTTGGCAACTGTTTCGGCCCATGTCAAGGCTGCCTGAATGTATGTGAGGGATATGTCTGCTACTAACAGTCAGACTGAAATGCTGTGTAAGCAAAACTGCAGGCTAGCTGCAGTTCCTGAACTTGTTGGCGGGATAGACTAGAACTCGGAGAATTTGGAAGCTCGGCTTTGGCAGAATGACCACAAATTTGGCTGTTTGGAATCACCATTGAGCAGTGTCACGCCCAGCTCAAAGGCTATGACAAAAACGGAAGGCAGACAAGCAGATCTATGTCAAAAGGATGGTTTTCAGCCAGATACTGCCTGCTTGGTTTGGCCTCCAGATGGGATCTGGTGGGAGCAGGCAGCAGCGCTTGTGGACTCATTCCTTGTACATGCTGTGGTCGCTACTCCTGGGCTTTTCTAAATAAACGTTTTAACGGCAGCCTGGTGTGTTCAATTAGGCAGCTCAACGTCCAACTGCTTCCTGAAAGAAAGAAAAAAGAAAGAAAGAAAAGGGCAGAGACACCTAGTGGACTGGGGGGTCATCACAGAAGATCCAGTGAGACCTTAAGGCAGTAAGTAAAACAAGAGTCTGCTTGCTCGAAAACAAATGCTATTATCAGAATCTGGCCTCCCCATGTTGGCCTTGAAATGCAGACAATCTTAATTTCTCCTGGATGTTGTGTAAACAAGACACTCTTTGACATCTGTGACCTGGAACAGAGTGCTACTGAAATGCCTTATAACATTCCATCACTATCAATGACTACAGCTGTGAGGGCTATCTGCCACAGCTCACAGACCTACACTAACTCACACGCACATGCACACACGCACACACACACACACACACACAAAATTACACTAAAACACACAGACACACACACCGCCTTTGCTGTGCTTTTTCTCCCCTTAATTCCGCTTGCCTCCTGTTTTACCTGTAGCATGAGAACGGTCCGATCAGAGACCTTAAGTTGTAGCATTAAGGATTTTGTTAATGTATAAATAGAAACAATTAGGCTTTGAATTTTAGTGATGAAGCTTATTCCAGTGAAACTAAAGAAGTCTCATCAAGGATTCACTTGGCTTAACGTAATGTTTTTCTTTTGGTAATCTATGAACAGAAATAATTAAGCTTTAAAATGTTAGTGATGAAGCTTGTTTCAGTAAAACAAAATAAGTTATTCTAGTTGTAGCTTTAGAAAAGTTGGACAAAATTACTTTAGATCAGAAACCCCCAAGGATTTACCTATCTTATTTCTTATTATGAATAGAAACAATTAAGTACAGTGATTGTATGCTTCCTTTGTTTGTTAATTTAGGAAAGTATAGTCAAATATTTCTTTAGCTTATTCCTTTGTTATTGTAATGTTTTGTTACTGAAAAGTGTTATATAAATAAACCTGCCTTGTCCTTGTCAGATTCTCCAGTTGGCCTCAGAATTCTGGACATCGACCTCCTGACCAAGCCCTTTGCCTTGCCCTCTGATTATCTTTGCCTGTAAGTGTCTTATGGTTCTGACCCTCGCTCGATTTGTGAATTCCTCTCTGCCAAGCCCTATACTTGCGTGAGTGGAGTTCATCATCTGTGCTGCCAGCTACTTTCACACAAGCACTAAGTTGGAGCTTCAGACCCACGGATCAGTTTCAGAGCAACCTCCCGGATTCTGAGATGGTTAGAGGCTTTTATTCAGAGCTTTCCCACCTCCACTGAGTTTATTCCAGCCACTAACCTCTCTCTTCTCTCCCCAGTGGTTCCTGTGTGTACTCCCGGCAGCTTCCTGACTGAGCTTGTTTTGGTTATTTTTAATAAATCATTGTTATGCACTCTTGAATCATCAGGTCCCCAGTCGGAGCATTATGCAGATTTTTGTTTTGATTTTCTTTCATGAACTTATTTGGACCTGTTTAGTTTCCTGAAACGTACTTTCTTTAGTTTATTAACCTTAAGTGTTGGTTTATTTTCACTTTTGTAGTTTCGTTTGTGAACACTGTTTTTAATTCATTCTATATTTTTTTGTATTTTGTTCAGCTAGATTTCTTAACCTTTCCTTCCTGTCTGCCCCTGTTTAATATCCTCCCTCCCCCTCAGCTTTCTGCCTTCATAGTTCTCAGCTGTTGTCCATATTCACCCCATTACTCACACCTGCTCTCTATGCCTTATCTCTTCCTCCCTCTCACTGTTTGTCCATTACTGTGTGGTTTGGCTCATTCATAAAAAAAAATTCAAACCACAACAAACAAATAAGCTGGCTTCATACTAACTATGTTCCGCGTCTGCTCCATCATCCATGCGTTTGTGTCTGTCCAGACAGCCTCCCCCCTTTTTTATGTTCCAGATCTGCGTTATTCTTCCCATGTCTGACTCATGTGATTTTTAAAAAATATACGCCTTTTGCACCATCATCCATCAAAATTAGGCTTTATCTGAATTTCTGACAGACGGCGAGGAGCGTCGCAGAGCTGGTAGGAATTCCCGCTTTGACCAGAATAGCTTCTATTTGTAACGGAGAGAAAAACTCACGGATGACGGAGTCTGTGTGAATGGGGGGTTAGGTCTGCAGAGAGGATGAGGCAGAACAGGATATGAAAGAAATACATGTACAGCAAAAGTTTGTAATTGCAGCAATAGGTGGTTCTTCAAATTACTGACTCAGTGGGCAAGATACAAAAGCACAGACTTTTCAGATTTTAATATTTAAAATGGCACAAATTTTGCCTTCCACTATATATCAATGCATTACTTAACATAAAATCCTGATTAAAAAAACATAGAAGTTTGATTATGCAATGTGACAAAATGCCCCACCCCACACACGCACACAAAATGAAAGGGTATGCAGTATAAGGGATAAGACAGGAACTGATAAAAAAGTTTTTCTTCTAAAGTAATTACAGAATGAAAAAGTTAAGTTTTAACATTTAAACAAAACATTTCAAAGTCCACCATTAGAGATTAGGGCTGAATAATTAATTGCTGCATTAATCTAAAGGGGAAAAAAATCATGGATTTGTACTCTGCAGATCCAGGCTCTGCAGAAGCAAATCACTACTTTGAAAAATTGAAAAATAGTGATATAATTCCAAATGAGGGACTTTCTGAGGAACATGCCGTCATTGCTCATGGATATTAATAGGTTTTGTAGAGTGTCGAATCAAAATTTTGTGAATCACATCCTGCCAAGTTTAAATAGATGAAAATAAATGTGCATATTTTTTTCTACTCTGAAAGTAATGCATTTCAGTGGTAGGCGGAGACTGGTCTGAAGTACGGGCCACTTTTTTGTCGCTTGCAAGTCATCCGCAAGTTAATTTAAATTCTTGTCACAGTTTGATGGTTCAAAACTCATAGTTGATTCCTTTTTCTCTTTTTCCTCACATTAATAATGAACTCAGAGTCGTGTCTTTGTGGCTTACTTGTTATTTATTTTACACCTTTCCTTTTCTCTGACTAACAAGCTACCTTTACTCCTCCCACCTTGCCATGGAAACCTTCTCTATGGGGCTCAAAGGGAATTATTCAAAGTCTCCTCAGGACTCTGACAAGGTCATGGGCATTTTGTCTCCCTACTCTCCTGGCTTCTGTTCTGAACCATAATTGATTAGGTTAAGCAGCAAGAGAGGGAAGGTCACGCCTGCAGCGGGTGATCTGGAGCACTCAACAGCACGCGTGCCCACCGACACATGCCTTCCATCACCAAGAGACAAGCACGGTGTGGACTGCGTGAGCCGCACTTTGAAATGTATCGGTTCACAATTAGGGTTCAGCAAGATCTTCAGGTTGTACGTAACGTGAGAAAGCTATATTCAATGAAGGTTCATTAACCAATCAGTTGTACAACTGATTAGAAATAAATCTGATGGATGAATTATTTCCTTCTCTTTAGCAGTCTCTCCTTCAAATTTAAAGACGTTTTTTTGTTTTACATATTTATGAGAATTATGATTGTTTAGAATCAACTAATGGCACTATGACTAACATAAAAAGGTGAGAAAAACAATATTCAAGCATCATTTTAATTTTTACTTCCTAGTGATTTAATAAAATTAAATTGGCACACAACAAACAAAGATGGTAGCACTAATTTTACTCTGCAGAAACAGCCAGAAGGGGAAGGGTTTTATGACGAATGGGAATTGGTCGTTCAAAAGACTATTCACATTGATTAAAGTCTAAAATTTATCAAAGTTTATTGTGCTCTCAGAAGTCAAGGAAAGGGGCTTTGCATTCTGATTCTGAGTTTTCATACTCATGTTAACCTGAGAGGGAAAAGAAAAAAGACGGAGGGTCTCAAAACCGCTTTTGATCTGTCAGCTTTCAACACCAGAGCCCTGAGGGAGAGACCTGGAAAAAAGTACCAGAGCCCCCTTTTCTCTAGATCAGTTCCAGTGCTAAATTGGTGCTTGTGTTGGCTACTGCTGGTTCTAACACAGATCAACTGGTTCTTTCTCTGCACCAACTCTAAGCTGGGCCAGAAGAAACAACTGCTTTTGTCAGGAGTTAGGGGGACCAACAACCTGAATCAAAATGTTGTGTGCCTGTTTGGTTTTCTTTTATCTTCTTAATTCAATCTCTAAAACAATAAAAACACCACACTATAACATGAATAAAACAATGTATCAGCGTAGGATTAACACAGACTCCCTGACTTTTATTTCTCTGCACTTTATTTTATCACCCGTCACAGGGTTCAAGTGGGTCAATCTGCTGATTGGAGCTGCGCTCACAGCTGACGTTTTCTGCTGAATCCGTAAACACTGTTTCCAACTCAGTTCTCAGACCCAATCAGCCAGATGCCGTCGATAAATTTTTATCTAAAAGTTCTGTTTAAGTCTCCTCTTTCAGTGCCGCTGGTGCGAACCGAAGATTGTTTGATTGTGATTGCTAAGCGTTCGCAAACACTGCTGGTTGTTTAAAAAAGCGTTAAGAAATGAATGTAGTGATATTAGAACATCTGGTAGCGAGAAAAACAATATGATTTGTAATGTCAAACTGTCTCTATCCATTATTCCTCCACAAAACTCCAAAAAACATAGAGGATCACCCATATATTGGATGAGAGGTTTATAAGGCTATAATTATGTGGGTCTGATTCAGCTCTTAGCTTTTGAAAAAGCATAGCAGTTCCCTATAGAACCCATTGACAACAGATGTCAACACAAGTCTTTACTAAAGACTGAAACGACGTTTTAGGAAAAGTCCTGCTGGAAACTCCCAGCTCTTGGATTTGGACCAAGTCTCTTGAATGTCTTGGTGTTTGCAACCCTCTTAGGCCCCAAGGCGTCCTCCTGAAGTTTTGCTTAAATCTGATTATGGTTCATTCAGCAATTACAAACTCCATTTAAATACTGTTATTGTCACAAAAAAAAAGCCAATACTTGGGAGATTCCTTCAGAAGTGTAAGTATTGCAGCCAATGCTATTGTTTCAGAGGAAATGAGGATGGAACATAGAAATAAAGGAGGATTTTTTTCCCCCTTGGCAGGTTTTTTTTCTGCATTATACAATATATAAACCTTTTAGATTGAGTATGAATAAGGCTAAAAACCTTTGTAAAACCTATATCTACCTGTAGTAAGCTTTAGCTGTGCAAAGATTCATGCAGTTGAGGTAAAGTAAACCAAAGTTGTAGATGTTTTAGTAAAGTCATGCACCAAGAAATCTACAAAAGTGTAGATTTCTTATCTTTTTACATACAAAACATTAATAACCTTGTGTTAAAATGCTTAATTCAATTCAATTCAATTCAATTTTATTTATATAGCACCAATTCATGAAACATGTCATCTCAAGGCACTTTACAAAGTTAAATTCAATCATATTATACAGATTGGGTCAGATTATACAGATTGGTCAAAAATGTTCCTATATAAGGAAACCAGTTGATTGCATCAAAGTCCCGACAAGCAGCATTCACTCCTGGAGAAGCATAGAGCCACAGGGAGAGTTGCTTATTTTAAAGTATCTTCTTAATGTATAATATATATGCACAAAGTGAAAAAAACATAAAACATTTATTATAGAATCAACATCTTGCAAAAGAACCTTTAAAGTCAGACATCAATGGACATTTTCATAAGAATGAACCAAGACAAACACACTGAGGTGGATTGGAAAGAATGCTGGGCTCAATTTGTGCTGCTTGGGTGGCTCTGAATAGGCTTGACTTCATTAGTCAGCCTAGAATTGTTCTAGAATACCATAAAAACTCACCAATTTGAAACAGGCTGACTGGATAAGGGTACAGTAAAATCTGTGGGAAGATCTGAATGTTGTTCCTTCTTTCCCCCCCCCCCCCTTCTTCCTTATCTCTTTGCATGGAAGTCAGTCAGCCAACACCGCAAATCCAAAAGCAGCAGCTGCTGGCCCAGGTTGATACCATTCAGAATGGAATATCAAAAACTGGCAATGCTCACAGTGTGAGCAAGCACAAAATAGGAGAATCCAGTATACGCATACAAACTACATTTTTTTTCTCTCTCTCTGTTGAAAAGACGTTGACATTTCTGGTCTCAGATGGCGTTCCTGGAGAGATTTTGAAGATAGAGTGGAGAACCAAAGAAATAGTAAGATATTGTTCAACATAAGGGGGTGGCTTAAATGGAAAACTGAGCATGGGGTTGCCTTTCATCCCCGTCTCAGAAAAGCTTATTCAAACAAAGAAATAAGAAAGAAAAAAAACAGGAAGAGGGATGATCAGACCTCTGGAGGCTGTATTTTCACTCTGAAGAAAAAAATAGGCGTCTTTACTGTAAGAATTGTTGTCTGGCATAAACAATTTCACTTTATTTATAGTTCTCGTACATATTGTTATATTCTGCTTGAGATGCACCTTTCAGCTGCACACTGCTGGATTTTGGTTTATGTAAACTTGTTTGCATTCATTTGAGTTGTGCAGTAACGCGATGACAGTAATCCCTGTGGTTTGTGGTTGTCGTGCCCCATTTTCTATCAATTTAAAATTTACACTGAGCTTTTACAGACATAGACAGATTAGTTGACCCAGCTGGTAAAAATGTTTAACGATGCTTAGAATTTGTTTTTCTCTTAGATGGGCAGCATACTAATCTCACAGTGAGAATTTATAAAACGTCCTAGTTTCAATTTAAGTTCATTAATTCATTCAAGAGAAAAAAAAACTCTATTAGGAAATGTCCTGATGCATCAATAATAATAGTCTCTTCTCCAAGAGATTAGGAAATATTTGCCTTGAACAAAATCAGAAGTGCCACAAGTATTGCTACCCTTGCTCACCTATTTGAAAATGTATTTTGAACTTTTCCCTTTCTCAAGTTACTACTTGAGAAGGATTACTAGAATCCTTCTCAAAGGTTTCAGATTACTCTATAAACTGGTCTAAATCTACGGTACTGCCAATTAATTGCTCTTTCCAAAACCCCCTAGATTTACATTTGCTATCAGGAAATATTACATATTTGGGTATCACTGTGTCGTCTAAACTTGCGGATTTAGTAAAATCTAATCACATCCCACTTTTAAAAAAGATAGAAGATGACCTGGATAGATGGAAATCGCTTCCAATTTCACTCATGGGTAGGGTAGCATCGATTAAAATGATGGTATTACCTAGAATTAATTACTTATTTTCAATGATCCCCAATAAACCATCGTCTGACTGGTTTAAATCTCTAGACTCTTCAATCTCTAAATTTCTTTGGAAAGATAAACCACCTCGTATCAGCTTAAAGATGCTACAGAAAACTAAAGACAGAGGTGGACTAGATCTGCCTAACTTCCATAAGTACTACTTGGCAAATAGACTACAATATATCACTAAATGGATAAAACATAATCCTTTAGACGAGCCCTGGATAGATATAGAACAGAAAATATGCAATAATATCATGATTTCAGATTTGCCGTTTATTAGCTCAAATATAAAACGGCATACATGCTTTAAAAATATCAATATCAGCTCTACTCTGACAGCATGGTGGGAGTTTCTTAAAATGACGAAGTCATCACTTATCCCATGCAGTCGTACACCCATCTGGAACAACCCTGACATCCTACAAAATAATAATATGATAAACTTTACATACTGGAAGAATAAAGGTATTGAATATCTGGAACATTTACTTGATGGAACCGAGTTCATCAACTTTTCCAAACTAAATATGCAATATGGCATCAGTAAAAATACATTTTTGGAATATGAACAACTTAAATCTATAATTAGAAATAAATTTAAGCATATTAAAGGGGGTTTACAAATTCCAACTAATATATTAGAGTTCCTAGATTTAACCCCCCCCCCCCCCAAACTACTGTCTAAATCATACAGGACACTGACTAAAATAGATGATTCAATATCTCTTCCTATTTTGAAATGGGAAGAGGATTTATCAGTTAGCTTTGAACAAAACTTCTGGGCTCAGATATGTCGTAGAACTTTCAAATTGACTAGAAACACCAATTTACAACTAATACAATACAAAATCCTTCACAGAGTACACTACACAGGACAAAGATTATTCAAGATGGGTTTGGCACAATCTAATATCTGTCCACACTGCATAGGCAATCATCCTGATAATTATATTCATGCGTTATGTTATGCACACCAGTCCAGAGGTTCTGGACACAGATATGTAAGGACTTATCAAAGTGCTTGAGTTGTAAAATTTCACCTTCCCCATCAGTTTGCTTGCTCAGTAATTTTGAGGAAAGCCCTCTGGGGAATAAAATAGTTTACATGGTTTTCCCTGCATTATGTATCGTAAAGAAAACTATCCTCATGAATTGGAAAAGTAAGGAAAATCTCAGTATCAATCAGTATAGAGATCTTTTGTTGGATCATATTAATCTTGAGACAGCATCTGCATCCACATCTGATCAATCTCTTTGGGCTCCTTTGATTAGCACCATCACTTAGTGGAATGGGGGGGCGGTGGGTTGCTTCCTGCAGGGCGCAGTGGCTGGGTGTTGGCCCCCCCTCTTTGGGGGGCCTGGTCCGGGGGGCGTCTGGTCCGGGGGCGGGGCCGGGGGTTGGGCACAGGCAGTGGTATAGTTGAATTGTGGTGACCCCCCCCCCCACTTGGGATTTTTGGATGTGAGTGTTATGTGGGAATGTGTGTACAGCGTCCTTTTTTTGTGTCTGTGTTTGGTGAGTGGGGTACTAGGGAGGGATGGTGTGAATGAGTTTTTTTTTTCCAGGTTCGGGTCCGGTCTGCTCCCTCTCCCAAGAACATCTCAAGTCTCCGATAGGTGCGGAGCCCATCCCCCCACGTCCTGCCCTCTTCCACTGCGCTGGCAGGCGCCTTGGCCCTCTGGCGCGTTGGCGGCCCTCTGGTTTGGGGCGGGTTCCCGGGTGGGTGCCGGCCCATTCCCGGTGGCGGCTTCGCGGGGCCTGGCCCCCCGGGGGGCGGCCGGGGCCCCCGCCGCGGGGGCGGAGCGCCCCTGGGGCCTCTGGCCCTCAGGGCCCATGGCCGGGACCACTTTGGCGCGGCTGGTTGCCGGCGGAGCCCACGGGCTCGTCCCCGCGGCTCTTGGGGGCGTCGGCATTGTGCTGGGGAATTTCCTCGGGGTCGTATCTCCTCTTTGCTCGGGGGGGGGGGGGGGGGGGGTTTGCAGATTTCCTGCGATGGCCCCTCTTGGGCGCACTGCTTTGGGGGCCCCTTTGGGAGTCCGGGATTATGGGTCCCCTGACTCCTGCCTCTGTGCTCAGGGAAGGCGGGTCTTTGGTTCTCCACAACCAGTATCGAGCTATTTCCTTTTGGATAATTTTCACCTAAACTTGTGCACTCTCACAAACTCCCACAGGTGCAGGGTTCCAGGTATTAAGTGTTCACTTATATACAGAAAGCCTGTAATTTATTTATTTATTTTCTTTCACTTTTTTTTTCAGGTATCACATTATACATGTCACCTTAAATAATAATACATATGATTTAGCAATGGCGTCAAGGATTGTATCTGTTGCTTTATGTCTGTTGGTTGTGCTGTTCTTTTTGCGACTCTTTCCAGGTGATGGAGCAGACAGAGGACGTTTTATCATTCTCTCCCTTTTATCTCTTTTTTCTTTCACCTCTTCTCTTTCTTTTTTTTTCTCTTCTTGTTCTTCCTTTACTCTCCTACTTTCCCATTGTAGTGTCCATATAATTTGAAATTCTCCCTGCATAAATCACAATAAAGCTATTTACATGCACAAATCAAGCGGAGCACAATGGCGTAAGCTGTTGGCTCCACTTGTGAAAGCAAAATCTGTCGAGCTCTATTTGGCATTAAGACATCAATTCTTATTGCCACATTGCTAGACAGGACACTGGGGAAAACAAAAAAAAAAAAGAAAAGAAAAAAAAAGAAAATGTATTTTGAAAAAGTATTTGGGGATTTTGGAAGCTCAACAGAGACGAAATGGTCAAAGATCCCTGCCTATAAATGCTTTAACCTTGTGAAATATAGAAAAATACACTGAGTGCTGTCCTGTTGATAAAAGAGGGTTAGACAAAGTGTTGACAGCAGCGGTATAACCATTGGTACCTACATGGATTTTTTTTTAATAAAGTAAAATAGGGTTAAAGTTTTTTTTTAGATACTGAAAAGAATAAATATATATATATATATATATATATATATATATATATATATATATATATATATATATATATATATACACACCGTATTTTTTCGGATCATAAGGCACACTGGATTATACTCAATAAATTACGCAATAAATATTCTTCCCAAGTGTGTAATATCACTCCGCATTGCAAAAAGGTAACTAAAAGTAAGTAAAATTTTCTTGAAATTAGTGTATTTTTCCTTGATATGAGCAGGTAACTAAGACTATTTGCCAATAAGATTTTTGCACTTAATATAAGAACAATTCACCTCCATCATCTTACTTCAACAGCAGTATATCTAATTATCTCATCTTTGGGGTAAAAATACTCATTTCATTTGCAAATAGTCTTATTTAGCTGCTCAAATCAAGGTAAAATATACTAATTTCATGAAAATTCTACTTACTTTTAGTTCCCTTTGTTGCAGTGCACCCCTCTGCATACACAGCTCTCTCCTGAGAGACAGCTATCCGTCTGTCTGGAGGACAGAGTAGTTGGACTACACTGCCCTGTTTCTAACATAAGTCTTCTTCTTCTTCTTCTTCTTGTTTTATGGTGGTTGGCAAGCAACTTAATGATGTGCATTCCCGCCATCTACTGTGGAGTGTGGATCGGGATGCTACATATATATTTCTAACATAAGTCCAAAATAAACTTGACTTTTATATTGAAATAACTTACTAGGTTTATTATTGCTAGCGCGTACTCCGGGCGCGGGCTGCCTTACATTAATGCACTTCTAGTTTAGACATTACAGTCAGGCAGTTTTGTGGACAACTCAGGGGTCCGATCAGGTAGTGTACCGCAATGCTCTGAATATCCACTGAGCGGAGCGGCTTTGTTGCTAACCAAAGTCCTACTTACACATTTTAACAGATTTTTTAACACATTGTCCCACATAAAATCGCCCAGTAAGCACAACAGTAATCATATATAAGGCGCACCGGATTATATGCGAGGGGTGCTGGTGCCTATCTCCAGCTGTCAATGAGCAAGAGGCAGGGTACACCCTGGACAGGTCACCAGTCTGTCGCAGTGCTATATATATATATATATATATATAGCACTGCTATATATATATATATATATATATATATATAGCACCAGTATATATATATATATATATATATATATATATATATATATATATATATATATATACTGGGTGCGATTTGCTAGGGGGGATGGGGGGGATTTACCCCCCCTCTGTTTGTGATGTCCCCCCCTCTGGTCATTCATGTTTTATCCCTGGGGGGATACATTCCTCCCCCCTCTGATCTGAATAAGTAATATTATCAGGGGTTAAAGTTCTCCGTCGCTGCGACGGATTTCCGTCATTTGGAAAATGAGCGCAAAATGTTCAGTGTAGACTTTTTATTCAAGATTTTAAACAGAAGCTGCACTCAACCTATGAAATCAGGCAGAGCCAGGACATTAGCCAATCAGAAGGAGAGTAGGGCGGGTCTTTGCAAAGCGGAGATCTGCCAGTCTGAGGTTTATCGGTGTTCAATCATTTTAACTTTTGGAAGAACATCTCAAACTGACCACAGATGGTATGAATGAAAGTAGTGGTGGTCAAAGGTTTTCTTTGGATTTATGTGAACCAGCAGGTCAGAAAGTTCAGTGGATAGAACAGCTGACAACAACTTCCCTCGGTAAGTGTGTCTGTCGCTGCTCTTGCAGTTAATTGATGAGTTATTTCCACCTGTGGCCATGTCATCTGTCAGTGTTTATTCCCTCGCTTCCAGTAATTTAGCTGATAAACGCGGTGACTAACCAGGGATCTCACCATGATTCACTGTTATGTTTTCTTTAAAACTGAAAGAGTAACGATCTAGCTCGGCTAATTTAGCATGACGTGCTTTTTTTTTGAAGAAGGGTCAGAATGTGAAATGATGTCCCGGTTTGACTGGGTCTGATTCGGAAAAAGTAAAAAAAAAATCAAAAATATTATTCCACCTGCGCTTTTCTGTAACAAAGAAGGCAGAGCTGCAGTCAGAGCGGCTGTCAGTCAATATGCAGCAGCTTCCACCTCATGAGCAGCTGAACCAGGACACTCGTTAGATTGAATCACAAGGATTTTGATGCATACAGATTATTAAGGAAACTACATCAACAACAATTAAACTGCAGCTACAACATGGACGGGAGAACGGGTTCCAACTGTGTGAGACCAGAGAAAGGCGATTCTCAGAGAGTTTTTGTACTTATTTGTTATTTTTACACAGAGTGGAGCGCGATGTGAAGCGACATTGTAGAAGCGAGTCGCACCAGAAACATTAAAAATGTAACCTCCCATCCATGGATTTTCTATACCTGCTTTTCCGTACAGGTGTTACGTCATGCCGTATCTGATTGGAAAACGTGGCTTGGCGTAACACAGTGTCGTGGAGGAGCTGTTGACCATCTCCAGCAGTCAATGAGTGAGAGGTGGAGACACAGAGTCCATCCTGGACAGGTCACTGGGCTAAAATATTACCGTTTTTATAAACTTCAAAAAAGTTAATGCCTTTTTATAAACTCATGAGTTGTGATAATTAATTGGTGAGCAATAAAAGGCAAGGCTGAGACTGATTATTGTAATGTGCGATCTGTGTCAAATTAAAATGTATGATCTCATGATAATGTTGGTTATGTATCGCTCTTTGTCCATGGCTGTTGTTGGCCTTGTATGATCATAGGATTGATTTATACTGAATGTGACAGTGGAGTTAGTGTACAGGTGTGAAGAAGATGATGTAATGATGCAAGCTGCTGTCTTTCGATTTAGCTGCAGTTTATGGAGGGTTTTGAAATTGAAAGGTGAGTGGACTGTGGACCAGTTTGGCAAAAGTGGTCCACAGTGCGAAGGAAGAACTTGCTTAATGCTGTAAATATGAAAGTTAACCAGGTGATGTTATGGATGTGGAAAGTGAAGGAGATTATGGAGAGGGCTGTCCAGGATGGCACCAAGGCTCTGAAGCTGGAAGGTGGGAGAGATACAAGAATTTTCAATGGAACTACCAGATTTGGTTAAAGTGGACTTTGCACAATAAGCAAATGAGGTTACTAAGGTGGCATGATGTCCACGGCCCGGGAATATATGGGCTGACTAGAAAATGTTTCAGTCAAATAGATTTTTTTTGCTTTAACCCCTGAATATTATGGATTTTTCAAAATTTATATTAATACATGTCATGTGTCCTTCAGATTTGTAAATAAAAATTTTTGTTTGTTTTTAAAGAGTATTATTACGTTTTCTGCTCAAAGCGGTTAAAGTAAACTAATACCCACTCCCGAGTCCCGACAGTAGATGGCGCAAGTTTAAAAACAATAGTCTAACCTACTGGATCTAGCTACAGGGGTTGGACAATGAAACTGAAACACCTGGTTTTAGACCACAATAATTTATTAGTATGGTGTAGGGCCTCCTTTTGCGGCCAATACAGCGTCAATTCGTCTTGGGAATGACATATACAAGTCCTGCACAGTGGTCAGAGGGATTTTAAGCCATTCTTCTTGCAGGATAGTGGCCAGGTCACGACGTGATGCTGGTGGAGGAAAATGTTTCCTGACTCGCTCCTCCAAAACACCCCAAAATGGCTCAATAATATTTAGATCTGGTGACTTTGCAGGCCATGGGAGATGTTCAACTTCACTTTCATGTTCATCAAACCAATCTTTCACCAGTCTTGCTGTGTGTATTGGTGCATTGTCATCCTCATACACGGCACCTCCTTCAGGATACAATGTTTGAACCATTGGATGCACATGGTCCTCCAGAATGGTTCGGTAGTCCATCTAGCACAAGTATGGGGCCAAGGGAATGCCATGATATGGCAGCCCAAACCATCACTGAGCCACCCCCATGCTTCACTCTGGGCATGCAACAGTCTGGGTGGTACGCTTCTTTGGGGCTTCTCCACAACGTAACTCTCCCGGATGTGGGGAAAACAGTAAAGGTGGACTCATCAGAGAACAATACATGTTTTAAATTGTCCACAGCCCAAGATTTGCGCTCCTTGCACCATTGAAACCGACGTTTGGCATTGGCACGAGTAACCAAAGGTTTGGCTATAGCAGCCCAGCCGTGGATATTGACCCTGTGGAGCTCCCGACGGACAGTTTTGGTGGAAACAGGAGAGTTGATTTGGGGAGCCGTGGTTTTATGTTTTTTGGATACATTCCGGGTTAGCACCCGAACATCCCTATATATATATATATATATATATATATATATATATATATATATATATATATATATATATATATATATATATATATATATATATGAAATTATGCTAAGGCAATAAATGAAATCCAGTTAGTGACAGTTTACAGATAATGTAGAATCTTGCCAATCCTTGCAAAGTAAGATAATGCCGACGTCTTTTTTTCATCTGGTGCTCTGAAGTTTCGTGACCTCGTGGTATGATTGTGTCCTTTCTCTCTCTTTCAGGCAGATTTGAAAGTGTGGACAAACAAGTCAGCTGAAGGGCTTTTTGCTCAGTTTAAGGATTCCATGAGCAACCTTTTAAGGGGTGTGGTATTTAAGCCCCTCTGCGTCCCCACTTGATTAGTTGTGGCAGCTGGATGTATAGCTGTAATTGTCCTAATTGTTTTAAATGGCCGAAGGGTATTTCTGGTGAGGCCTGCTTAGAGTTTTCCACCATTTTTTATTTTTATTTTTTTCACGCAAAGGCTTTGGGATTATGCACAGCTCAGTCGTCATATAGTTTAGCCTTTGGGTTGAATGTAGCTTTGTATAACAATGGGGTAATATATTTATTCAAAAGATTACACGTTGTCTCAACAGAACTTAGGTAATCAATACAAAATGAAACAAAATTTGTGATATTCCATGGAACCACAGGCATTATACGCTTTTGTACCATTTAAATTATTAATTGCTCATTCATTTGAATTCAGTTGCTGTTTTTAATTTGGTCTGGCTGACCAAGGATCAGCATGACTCAGAGTCAAGATATATGAAATGCCGAACTAACAGCTGCATGTGAATGAGCAGCGGGGCTCCGCCATCCAAATGCAGGGAGCAGCTTGGAGAGAGGCAGGCCGGAGCGATGATGAGTCCATCCCTTGCGAATAAATTGGGGTTGACTTTGTGAGGGCCTTGAAGGAAGGGAAAAGGAATAGAATGAGAATGTGCTGTTGCTACGCTGCAGGATTATATTCATGGAAGATGAGGGACGATGGTAGGTGGGGGAGGCTGTGAATCTTTGTGAAACCTGAGTGCAGGGAAAATGCAGATGACCTCAACCACTGGACTGGCTTCATTACAGAGGAAAAATCTCATTTCAAAGGTTCAGAATTGTCTTCTTGCAGTGTTGATAGCTTTGTGTAGTAATTTCAATAAATCTCATGATCATTAAAATAATCAAGATAAATGTGGTGGATACATTTTTTTTACCTTCCTATAAAAAGATTTCCATAAAAATTTAAGTAAGTGAAACTGTTCTGTACATTTCCCAGGTTAAGATTTATTTAGCATAAACATAAAAATGGTTAAACTTTAATTCAGGATTATGTAAAAACAAAATCTCCAGGAAATAGTAACTAGGATGATGAAGAAATAATTTAGCATTGATTCATTCAATATCCCATTTTCTTACGATTTATTCAAGTATGAAGAAACAGAAAAAATAAAGCTAAAGACTCTAAGATGACTACACTACTTTTACTTTGAGAAGTTACATATTTGAGATTTTATGAATAAGAATTTCTGGATATTCAAAATCTTTAATCTTAATAAAAATCAAGAATTATTGGCCTTTTAGGAATTTATAGACTGAGCTTGTAACATTATGTTAAGTTAATGTTAAGTTACATTACATAATTTAATTAGAGGTTGAAAATTTAATTTAGCAAGAGGACAAATACCAACTGAAGAATTCAATCCGATCACAATATTCCGACTGGCTTGTTTAGATGACGCATTTTTATTCCGATCATCCCTTCATCCCGATTACTTTTTTCCCGTGTAAACATAGCTAGTGTAGGTGCTTAGGTACATGTTCCCTTTTGCATTCCTGGATGAGGCTTATTTAACCTATAATGAATCATTAATGATTATGTTGAATATCAAAACAGGTTTGCACTAAAAGTTCAAAACTTCGACCAATATGTTCAAATAAGTAAAATAAGCTCATAACCCTTTGAAGTTTTTATTGACAGATAAGCTATTTTGAGCATGGCGCTTTGCATAGTGAAAACACTGATAATTTAAAGATTCAGAGACACCACTGGTCTAGGATGAGATGTTTTTATGGCTAGACCTATAATCTGTCAAGCTTATTTAGATCAATGTGTTGGTAAACATCATCATCATCATTAATATTACTGTTAAAAGAAGAATGAGTTTGAACAATTCATCTGTTAGCTAAAATAAGCTCTATATTTTCTTTAATTTCTTTCTTTTTTCTTGAAAAGAAGTCTCTGAAGGCTGGGATTTCTTTTTTTCCCCTTTAAAAGGGCAAAGCCTGATCTGAATATTCATAAACGGCCCTATCTGTAGACCTCTACCTTTGAATGTGTTATTGAAACCAAATGCTTCTTTTTAAGAAATGCAATAGTAACATTGCTATAAAAGTGTGTGGTTTTCTGAAGGGGGTTGTTAAATTTGAGAGAATAGTAAATCCTCTTAGAGACACAGCTTTCTAAGCGTAGCCATGAAGTTGAGCAATTAAATTCTTTAGACCTCCCACTGTGAGAAACGGTGCTAATTAGCATCAGACTGCTTTAGCATGATGAGATGAACCGGTATCACACAGGTGCAATTGTCACTTTGTTTTGTTGAATAATGAACATGCTGACATTAACTTGTTTCAAGGGCTTGTTAAAATTTGAGCGGAAAAGCCAAACCAAATAAAACACAGCTGTACTCTGCTTTGGGGCGAGTTTGTTCTCAGGTGAGCAACAATTAGCAACAAGGAGCATAAAAAGGGAGAAATGTCAAAATGTTTGGTTTATTGTTTTATTAAGGAGTCAATATCATAAGCCTCATAATCAGTTAACAATTTAACATGTGGTACACAGTGGATTTTGTATGTAATAAAATTAATCTGATCTTTTAGAATGTTTTTCAATAGAATATTTACTGAGATGGCTGACAATGCTTAAATATTACTAAAATACCATGGGGTATATTATGATTAGTTATATCTCAAACAGACGCCAATGTCATGATTTAAGTTTTTGTTTTGACTTTTCTGGACTGATTAGATTCCACTTCCCTCAGTCACCACCCAATCAGCTCAGTCCATTCTCAGTCACCAGTTTCCATCCAATCGGCTCAGTCACCTACCTCCTGCCACTCTGCACCTGATCAGCTCCACCTGCTGCCCTAATTACTGCCACCTCTGCTCGCCTGCATTTCTGGTCCAGTCTGTTCCTGTCTACATTTTCTGTCACTGCCTGCATCTCCTGTTCAGTTCTGGTTCTGCTCACTACACCACCTCCATCTTCTGGTCTCCTGCCCACTCCAGCCTGCCTGCCATTATTCATATTTTTCAATAAACCTTTTAAACGTACTCTGTGACTGGTTTGAATATCAGGTTCTATCCATGCAAAGTATTACATCCAAGGCTTTTTTTTTTAAATGGTGCATATTATTTTGTTACTCCAGTGAGTGTTTTTTAACAACCTGAATTGTGTATTTTAAACATTGACAATGGAATCCAGTGTTGCAAAATCCTAAGCGAGTAAACTAACTACTGGATGTCATAAAGGTCACCAGAACACATTAAATGACCACATTGGTGAGATTATTTAAGTGGCATTATGTTTCCAGACAGAAATATCTTAATGATACCAGAATCTTGGGTCATACAGTTATAGCTAAAGTTGACAAATTCTGGTTTGGCCAAAATACTAAACAGAGGCATCCAACCCAGGGTTGGACTCAAATCCAGGACGTTTTAGCTGCAAGGCAACAGCGCTACCCACTGCCCTACTGTGCAGCCCACTGACTTAAGTGATAATAAATGATAATTCCATTTGGGGGACCCACATGCAGGACCAGCAGGGTTTGAGAAAGACCAAATGGGAATATATACTGAAGAGAGATGATGAATGGAATAAAAAAGAGAAAGGTGGAGACTAATTAACCATATTGAGAGCAGATAAGTGAGAACATCAGAGAACAGAGCCAGATGGATTCTAATGGAAACCATGGCAGGACAGAACTTAACACAGAGACCAGAATGTAGAAGACACAACAAAATAATCAAAATAGAAAACCAGCAGGAGACTGAGAAACTCAAATAGGAGAGAAAGATGTCAGAAACTAAGGAGAAACCAGAACAGAAAGGGGCAGACTAAACAGAATAAGACAGGAAAGTAAAAATAAGAAACGCAAGAAACTTAATTAACAATAAACACAACAGACTCCAACATATCACAATAAAACCGAGGGAATGTAGTCTTTTTCTGGAAAACAACAAACACTCAGTAGAATCTAGTGGATGCCTCTCTTGTTTTACCATCAACATTATTACTACTTTTGCATTATTGCTCCTTGAATGTTTTCCAAAACATGGCCTCTCCTTCGGTCTTCAGAGCCCCACCCTCTCCGTGAGTATTGAGAGCCTTGACCTCCACTTGACTTATCAGAGCTTTGGCCTATCCTCAGATTTTTAAGACCCTAGCCAATCTTCAATTCTTTTCCATGCTCGAGCGACTCCTCAAAGCCCCATCTACTTCTCAAACTTCAGAACCATGACCTCTCTTTGAGTCCTGGCTTGGGTTTCCTCTTTCTTCAGTTATTAGCTCAGTGCCTCGCCTCCTTGCTCTCCTCACAGCTGTCCCAAAGTCAGTAATTAGTATCGCCTTTTCTTTGACCTAGTTATGGACGAGATATGGACCTTGCTCATGAAGGTAACAGGAGGTGCTTGCACTGCACTGGTCTTCCTATGTATATCTAGTTGTTTTGCAAGTGTTGCTTTCTTCATTAAATTCATCCTCATCATGATTCTGCATGCCCCCTGTCTGTGTTGGCGTCCTTCCTTTCAGTTTCCACAATTAACTGATAAGATTAAGAGAAAGGTTTTGTTAAGATGGATAACTGATTATATTTTGAGGTGAAATATGGTTTGTATATAGTAAGGTGGAAATTATGGTGCCTAAAATGTAATATGGCAAGGATTCTCTTAAATTAGTGGGTTGACCTGAAAGAAGTGAGAGCAAAATGGTGAAGCAGCTTGTACCTTTCCTTGTCCGAAGTCTGCTGTGTCACAAACCAGAAGCCTCTTTAGTTTCTAGACAACCTCACATTTCCTGGTGGCATTGTTTTCCAGAGCACTTCCACACGCTGACCCTGTAGTTGCTTTTTTTTTGTGTTCAGAAAGACAAACTTTGTTTTCATATCACAGCCCCAAGGTTGACCTTCATTTGCATAAAGAGACAAAAATGAGGACACATTTAACATCTTTGCTCATGTTTCACAGAAAAACTTTGCATGTACAACACAACAGCAAACAAGTGATTGCAACGGTCCTCACATAAATGTTCTTTCCCATTTAAAGTTGCACAACGGACCGTCCATTTAGAAATAACTGTGGATTGTGTTTTAAATTGTGATGACAAATAATGCACGATGACATGAAACTAAAAGAGGCATTTTCAACAAAATATGAAGGAGCCACAATTTAAGAGGAAATTACAGCTCCTCTTTTTCTAACGGACAAACCTTAACTGATGTAAACTATGACATAAATCAGGCAGTGAAAACAAATTTGGACTCAAAAATCTGTTTGAAGGGATCATGACAGGAGGCCCATGTCCACAATTATCAGGTTTTGTCCCGTTTCAGAGCCTGTGAATTGTGAGTAATCCTGTCATGGTGTGCATATGTGGGTGTAGGAGTGTGACTACATGGCAGGAGGAAAAAATGGTTTGAGCGGGATGCCAGGGGTCTGAGTGGAGAACACAGCTTCGTACCCAGACATGGGAATGAGTGGCTGGATTCATGGTGAGGAAGACAAGCTCCCTGCAGGGCAGTGATGGCGGTGTGCAGACGGACAGCATGATAAATGAGGGAGGAAAGCTACAGGAGGCCATAAATCAATATCTCCTCTTCTCTTCTCTCTTTTAAGGTTGATACTCCCTTACTCATCTTCTTGTCCTGTCTTATTTCAGAGATGATGGAGGAACACCCTGAATTAACACACTCAACTCTCAACTGCCATGTTTTCTTTTTAGGTTTAAAGAGTACAAAACTAAAGATGAAGAGCAACTGTAAGGCAAAAACAAATCAAAACAAAAAAAATGTATTAGAGGAAGAGGAACAACATTTGTGAACCATGTATTTGACTTGGCATGACAGCGCTCATTCGTTGTTTGTGGTCATAGCTGGCACAGTGAACTCTGACCACTGACTGTCATCTTCCCAGATAAGATATAATTTCCATGATATCCTTGGAGTTGAAACCAATGTGTGAAGGACAGCTCTCTCAGTTTTCCTGTTATGGATGTCCATGGCTGTGGTTTCTTTCTAACTTTAGTTTTCTAGCAATTATTTCAGTGACAAATGTAGCTTTTTCCTGATATTGGGTTGTCACAAAGGCTCTACCTGCTGATTACTCAAAAGACAAATGAACCTACATCTGAGAGTGAAGTTTTATGCAAAATAATTATTCCAAAAATTCCTAATATCATAATGAAATAGTGTTCAAAGGCATTACACGTATAAGTTAATAATCAGTTTCTGATTGAGGCCAAGATTGCCTCTTTTATGTTATTTTAAATCCTTCAATGATGCAATATGATCGTTTGAAAATTGACATATATTTGTTGTATTTCTTATATTGCATGTATCTCTATGTAATAAATCACCTGCAACTAACCAGAGCAACAAAAAATCAGGTAAAATTATCTGCAGATTACAGTTTATAATACATGATGGCATGCATGGCAGAAAGTCCATATTATGTAAAAGAAAGACATGGCTTCTATGAGATCAGCTATGAGTTTGTGGCATGTTGCCATAAATGCTGTTCTTTATGCGTGAACCACGCTATAAACTAAGAAATAGTTAATGCGATGCATTCCCTGAAGTTAAAGACATTAAGTTCACAAGGTAGCCAAGCTGCAACATCTTCTAAGCAAATACAATACCAGCACAACTTTGTGCCATGTTACACATCCATTAAATCCCAATGATGAGACCACTGCTTGATAGAAAATCCAGTTTTGCTTTGGAACACTTAACAATACCACACTACCTTGCAAAAGTATTCAGACCAATGAGCTGTAACAAATTTTGACATGTTACAATCACACACATACAAGTGTTATGTCATGACAGGTGTGGTGAGGTGAGCATGGAGAACCAGCAAAAGGGTCCAAAGTAACTTTGGAGGGGTTGCAGAGATCCACAGCTCAGATTGAAGAATCTATTGGCCGTCACTGTTAGTTGTACACTCCACAAATCTATATATTGGCAAGACAGCCATTGCTGAAAGAAAGTCAGGGGAAATTCTGTAGAAGACGGCGCTGCAGCCTAATGACTACAATTGCTATGCGTGGAATGAAACTGACAATGCAGTTCTCCCTGAACAAACGATCCCCATGGTGAAACAAATAATATGTAAGGCACAGTAAAAGACTCGAGACTGGGCCAGAGATTAACCCTCCAGCAAACATGCTGAAATATCTATACAGAGCTGCAATGTATTGGTTTAGATGTTTAAAAATGCATGCATCCAAATGGCTTATTCCAGATCTAAATCTAATAGGATTGGCTAGACTGCCAAACTGTATTTGTACAAACCTAATAGAGAATTGCCCCAAGAGACTTAGGGCTGGACAAAACTTCATGACATGCAAACTTAACTGTTTTGGAAAAAACTGAAAACTATGCATTCCACTTTTATGTTTTTTGTTGGTCTAACACATACGGAATGTTGTCCCAACACATTGCATGAAAATTGGAAAAAGTTAATTGTAACAATGTCATTGGGCATGGATGTTTTTTTTCCTGTCACTGTAGTTTTAAAGTAGTTGTATTTCCAAATGACATTACAGCATCTTTTCGTAGTCTAAAATCAGATGTGGTTATTTTGGCTCCAGCAAAGTCTTTCCTATTATGAACCTCATATTTTGTAACCTTGTCTGACCTTGTCTTGCCCATGGTTGAGTTCCATTATTTGAGATTTCACTGATCGAAAATAATTCATTCATTAGAGAATCATTTTACAAGATTTTGTTTTTTTACCCCTTCAAAAAACTTCTAAAGATCAATGGTCCCTGAAAAAAGTGAAATGGTACCAACCGTTTGTGTGAACTACCACAACAAACCAATTTATCTGTACTAGCTTGCATTAATTGCAGAATATTAAAAATAACAACATAATATATGTTTAAAAACTGGGGCAACTTTATGGAGCTTTCAGGAAAATTATATTTTGGTTTTGTTGCTACATGTGGCTACAGGAACGGTAGATAGAAACCTCTTATTCGTGAATTTGTTCCTTTTAGCACACTGTGGGTTGACATGTGTGAGCTTCCTCATCATTGGGCTGAACCATGTGGTTTAAAGACATTTTAGACTGCACTGTACCATGTGGTAATGACAGAATAGATAAATTAATATTGTCAATGTTATTTTTGACTGTAAAGAGTTAAAACACTGTGATCCCCTAACAACATTTTAGTAGCTGTAGCAGTTCATTAGTTAAGGAGATATGGAGTTAGGTCTTGCTATATGAGGCTTTTGTTTGACAGTTGTGTAAATTCAGTGAAACAGTTGATAACGCAACACATAACGTCCTGCTTGCTATGTGGAGCTGAACTCGTACTTCATTCATGAAAGGTTATGGAATGATATAGAACATTTAGCTTGGTGCCAGACTTCAGTGAAAACTCTTAATTCACGACTCCGATGTGGTAATTAGGCAGAATATAAAATGTCTTTTACTGTCAAGTGGTGCATGAAATAGTTAGTGGGTTGAGATGAAACACATGACAGGAGTGAGATGAATAACACAGTCTGGAGTGTATTAAGGGGAAAATTCAAACGCATTCAGAAATATAACAATTTCTAGCATTTTAAATATAAACCTGGACTTTTATTCACCATTCATTGCAACATTGCACCATGTTGTTATGCTACTGTTAATCAATAATTGAAGTATATGCCGTTTATGCTTGCAAAATTACATTTTTAGATTTTTGTGGTTTTCATTGTAAGATCCCAGTTCTCTAGCGGTGTGCAGCATGAGAGCGGCGACGGGGGAGGAAGAGGGGTGTCTCTGCTGGGTGGCCCCCATGGAGCATCATTGTTTTCATGCAGACATCCTGTGTTCGGATAAGCTGATTTGAAAAGGCATTCGTGCAAACCAGTAACACCCAGAACACATTGGCTGGCAGAGAATATGCCAGCAGGACATCATCTGGCGGCACCCTGGGAAATGGGTGGTGATACAGAGCTGCTGTGAAATTCTGATTAGAGACAAATACCGTGAACCTTCAGCCACTGTTTTGGATGACAGGAAGGATCATTCACGTGCAAAATGATCAAAAAGAAAATCTGCCTAGACGAACAGAGCATATTACTTTAACAAATCACAGTTAAAGCCTTTAGAATTAGAAAAAAAAATGTTTCCATACAAGTGAGCTGGGCACACACACACACACACACACACACACACACACACACATCCCACTGATGCCCCCAAATGAAATCCAGGACGACCAGTTGTCTTCAGGATATTTCACATTTTACACATCACAACCAGAAAGCTGCTGGTGAGTTTCTGCCACTAACCTCCCACACACTGGATTCGAATAAGAGGTCGATGCTCAGTGAGACGAACAAAAGCGGTGAAAATCAAGCTACTTGCTGTTACAACCCCCAAGCAACAAGGGGAATGTATGGTATAGGGTGTAGCATAAAATATACTAATAATCAAAAAAAGTAGTTAATGTTAGTAGAAAATAAGTAAACCAGCCAATCAGTAACAGGACAAAAAGGGTAAACACAGGGAAGTTTTGACCTTCAGGATCGCCAAGGCCCAAACAACAAACCCCCTCTACCTTTGAAATAAAATACAGCACTGTCTAAAGGTAAACCAAAAGGTAGAATGACTGAGCTCGCGGTCTAGCCAGCATCACAGGAGGAAAACGCTGGAAAAGAAATGGCAAAGAACCCCGTGCAGCTTCCACTGTGAACCAAACACACCTGCCTCCTCGGATTTGCACGTTCACTCAGGCACAAACGACACCAAGCAGCAGAAGCCTACAACGTTTCCAGACAAGATCAGTGCGGATCGAGGCCCAGTGAAAAAAGGGACGCGACACTCTGAGACGGTGCTCTTAACGCGGCGGCCGACGAGCTGCAACGCATCTCAGCTGAGGCGGCGAGACAGACCTGAAACAAAGGAGGAGCAGGAACTCTCTGAAGAGGAGAGCCCTCCCCAAAGGTCAGAGACCGTAACGCTTGCACGTAAACAAGCCCAACGGTGAGACAAATGTGTCGTGTCTTTTCTAGCACAAACATGTTTATCTATTACACCTTACGCAAAAGTGTTTTTTGGCCTGACGAGCTGTAAGAGCGCATCATTGTGAAACAGCGTATTTAACTATGGCAGCTTAAGCACACTTGGACAAATTAGTTGGACATGGCGGTTCCTAGAGCTGCCATTTTCACACCCAATTATTCTACAGTCAACAGTTATGAAAATAACAGATTTTGACATATTGTGCTCTTGCTGTTTTTACTATAAGCCTACATGTAATTCCAACATAAAATTAAGAATAACATTGAGAACAGTAGCGCGGGAGTTAGGGAGTTTGGGTCCGCCGCTCCAACCGCTTTAACCTGAATTGCCTGCTGGTGGTGATGTATGGCAGCCTCGCCTCTGTTAGTCTGCCCCAGGGCAGCTGTGGCTGCTAACATAGCTCACCACCGTCAGGGTGTGAATGACTGATCGTAGTCTAAAACGCTTTGGGGTCGTCAGACTAGTTAAAGCGCTATACAAGTACAAGCCATTTACCAAAGCATTAAAGAAATATGTTGCATTGCATTTGCCATTGGCACATCAATGGCAAATAACCAACTTCTGACTAATTTTGAGAGATTCTGAAAGCTTTGCATTGCAAGAGGTTTAACTTCCCGTGTTGAGACAAAGTCTGAGTCTGATGACCCTCGAGCTAAGATGGATACTATCACCGTGAATGACAGGGCCAAAATAATCAGTTTCAGAACTTTAAATTGCATCAGTCTGTTTATGGCCATGTTTGTATTTTCCATCTGATCAGTTTGATCAGTTTATATGCATATTCATCACTAGTATTTATAGGTATTACTCTGCTTTTATGACCTTTGTTCCACAATTTGCCATAATTTGATGAAAAGCATGCAAACACAGAGGAAAGAAACAAGTAAAATTCAAATGTTACCTTAAATGTTTTAACTAAATCAGGACTTTTTTTATTTATTTATGGGAAGCTAGATTTTACCATTATTAAAAAAATTATAACAAAATAGACAAACAAATAGAAATATACAGATACAATTTAATCACTTTAAAGTGGCTTCCAGAACAATGTTTTCTAGTAGTGAAAACAAACCCCAGCTGTTCTAATTTTTTTTTCTAAATACTAAAATGAAAAGAGCCATATGTAGACCAATTTGTGAACCGTTTGCCCATCCTTGATAGCTTCGTTTCAAGTTAAGCTACTTGGAAATATACTGTAGAACCGCTGCCATTCATCGTTTTATTTATACCAGCCATACCTGTGAGAACAGAAATTTTTATTGTGTTCTCTTGTTTGATTCTTGCTTGCTTGCTTTTTCCTCTGCAGCCTCCTGCACGAACCTAACCGAGACTGAGTCAAGCACCTCAACCAGAATATTAAATAAATCAAAAATCAACACAAGAGGAGTGAAAGTGGCTGCGAACCTCCAATCAGATGTCCCAATCATTCTCAATCGTGGTGCAGTTGCGGCTCTCTTGAGAGCCCAGGTTTTTCTCAGGCAAAATTAAATAAATAAATAAATAAAACATGCAGTTTTTGCTCAATCCTTACTTTTTGTTTTTCTTAAAAATGTATTTGGTGGTTCTAAAACTATTTACTGCAGTGTACCAGTACAGCAGCAGGTATGTAATCTTTACTCCTTCTCAAATTGATTATCTTGTTTACAGCTTCTCAGCTCCAATGCACACATTAGAGGACAATGCTTTCCCTCTGAAAAGAAGGAAATCAGTCTGAGCTGGCTGACTCCTTGATTTAAAAGCTCCGTACTTGAAAACAAACATCCAGAGAGCAGGAGAAAAAAAACAAAATGGGCAGTAAAAGCTTTAAGTTAATTTCATCTGATATTTCATTATATTTAGTTGCTTTTTGGAAATTAATTTAAAGGTTCTTGAACATGGTTGCTTATCATTTTATGATAATTTCTGTTGAAATATTGTGGAGAAATAGTCCAGAAATAGCACCAGGGACATTTGGGATGCCGCATTTGACCATAATAGTTTAAGTAAAACGAGAGTTATCCAAGAAACTGCATTATCTAAGAATAATGCAGTTTCTTCTGCTGAACATTTATAGTAACACTTCAATGTCGTCCCACTTGGAAAACTTTTTTTTTTAATGTATTTCATGAATTTAACGTGGGAATGTATATCACCACTGTGTCATGAGGTTTAATTCAATTCAATTCAATTTTATTTATATAGCGCCAATTCATGAAACATGTCATCTCAAGGCACTTTACAAAGTTAAGTTCAATCATATTATACAGATTGGGTCAGATTATACAGATTGGTCAAAAATGTTCCTATATAAGGAAACCAGTTGATTGCATCAAAGTCCCGACAAGCAGCATTCACTCCTGGAGAAGCGTAGAGCCACAGGGAGAGTCGTCTGCATCAAGGACCGCGGAACCGGTAGGGCCGGTAGGGCCGGTAGGGCCGCGGCCCTACCTACTTTTGATGATCAAGTCCTCCCCCGCGCTTGTCTCTTCACCCCCCCTCCGCGAAAAGCGTGTCTCTCCCCGCCCCGCTCGGCCGCGTTTGTCTCCATGCGCCCGACCAATTTGAAATGAGTTCCGCGGTCCATGGTCTGCATTGTACGTGGCTTTGCTGAAATCCCTCATACTGAGCAAGCATGAAGCGACAGTGGGAAGAAAAACTCCCCATTAACGGGAAGGAAAACCCCCGGCAGAACCGGGCTCAGTATGAACGGTCATCTGCCTCGACCGACTGGGTCGACAGAAGACAGAGCAGAGACACAACAAGAGAGACAAAAAAGCACAGAAGCACACATTGATCTAGTAATCTGTTCTACATTAGATGGTAATAGCGGGTGAGCCGTCTTCACTGGATGATGTCACATTTAACAGAACGCCAGACCAGGTGTACCTACTATGAAGATAAAAGAAAGAGAACAGAAAGTTAAAGCAGAAATGACAACACGTAATGCATAATTGAAGAACAGTAGAACTCTATAGAGTGAGAAAATTAGATCCGTAGGTTTAAGCCCAAACACAGATTACATTTTTTTAATAGACCATGGACTTCCAAACAACAGACTTCCAGGTTCATGTTTTTTCATAATCATATCGTGAATTTATTTATTAGATAAAATTTCTCGTCAATGTTAGAATTCATATCACGTTAATTAGGACGATGGGGAGCAGATTGTTCTGCAATTGGCTCCCTTTCTGACAACTTCTATTTTCCATTTGCTAATAGACTAGATATAGCTATACTGATTTGACTAGAACTTGATCATTAATTGTATTTAAAGCACCATCCACAGTTACACCTGTTAAAGATGTCTGAAAAGTGTAAGAATAAATGTATGATTTTTTTTTTTGCTGTAGCTTCATATTCCACCGTAACATTTATAGCAATTCTCTAACTTCGTTTCGTCCCCCATGATGAATCCTGCTCACTAGATGTGGTGGCGAGTTATATATAGGTTGTTCTTTAGCATTGTTTGTCACCGCTCCAGTGGAGTTAAACCTTTAAATTATTTATCTGACTCTAGACACAGACAAGTTAGAAGCAATTTTCTTGCAGCAGTTAACTTATGAAAATCAACACACATCCGGCAAACATGAATGGCATGTTCTCCTACCCTGGTTTTATGCATTTTTTTAAACAGCTGCTAATACATTTGGACTGTGATGTGATCGGGCCTGCTTTGAAAAAATTGTCTTGAGCTGAATTTAAGCTAGCCTTGGACTTTTGTGTACGAAATCTGCCATATTTTTTCTTTTCTTTTTTTTTTTACTTAAATGGACCCGCAAAGTTATTATGGTCACAGTATTTATAGTGAAGAGCATAACTTATTTGGCATTTTCTTAATAGTGTAACCAGAATATGTTCGAATGTCAGATCTCCTGACAAAGAAATGCATATGTTTGATAAAAAGTATTACTATTTGTCCAAGCCCTTTAGTATGTTTTTTTTTTAAAGTACCAATGAGGCCATCTTTATGAACCAAGCAGACATTCGGCTTGGTGCTTCCTCTATTATTTACTCGTGTGTATCAGGACTTCCCATGAGTATCGAGCAAACAGAGCGGCCTGCAGAGAGCTGTCTCTCATCACATCCCCCTTCGTACTCCGAGCAACACCATCCATGTGCAAATATTTGGGAAGGACACCTTCTTCCATTCAGAGCTGAAACACAGACTGAAAAATTCATTGGTCGATTTTTTTCTTTACTTTCTGAAGAGTGAATACAAAGACTACATGGTCTAAAAAATGAATGAAAACATCACTGAAATTGATCGTTTTGTGCAGGTAATGAAAAACCATTGTTTTTGGATCTCAAACGCCACAACCCATGGCGCGCCACAAGCACTACAAGGAAGTTTTTATCTGATATTTTGCATTTCCAGTCGTTTGAGAGTGGGAGCAGAGCTGTGTTGTGCCCTTTGTAAACACTGGGTACAAGGCACTGGCTCAAATTGTACCCCATTTTGTGTCTAGGCTTTATCATTGAAGCCCTTCCTTCTGCCACTTTGTTCTGTTAAAACATTTAGCACATGTGCACTGAAACCATTGAGCAACACTTTATTTCTCTTTGTAGATAACTGTTTTCATGAATTATAGAGCTAGACATAGGATTCAAAGCTCTTGTATTATTTAATTGTGCAATTATTTCTGAAGATTTTGATTTAGATTAAATTTCCATTTATTTTGGTTTTGAGCTCAGTTTAGACCGGTTGACTTCCATGGAATGATATATTATGACCTCTGATACATCCAAAAATAACTTTGAGTGACCTTTTGCCATTAAGCATTATGCTCACAAAACCACAAATTCATTTAATAGGCTACCACTGGAAAAACAAATCCTTTCCAATTCTTTATTCATTAAAGCAAACAGGAAACGTTCCCCATGGTAAGTAGAAATTGATGCATGGTTGGTAAAAAATGTTCTGTAGCAGACATTAGCACCAGTGGGTGGATTATGATCCTAAAATTTATATAATCCTTTATAGCTCAAAGTCTTTAAAGACTTTGAAGATCATACCTCAGTTAGATTGCTCTACATAAAATGTAATCAATTATTTAAAGTTTTAAAAAATAGAAACGCATAGAACCCCACAGTGTAGTCTGGTCCATCCTGGACTTCGTTATCCTACACTGATTACAGATTTGTTGTAAGAGGAAAAAGTCTCATAAAATGCCTCAGTTTTTTAGTTATTTATAATTTTTAGATGCTGATATTGAACTAACAAATTATCTTGTAAATGTAATATGGTCATTTACTAATTAGAAAGCTAAAACAATATTTCATATCCCATCAGGCACCCAAAATGTTGCCTTGTTATTGTTAATGGTGCAGGAGACATAGCAGAGCTGGCCAAGAGCTCGATTTCTATTGTTATTTATGTGCCTTGGTAAAGATGCATTTTCATATCTTAGAAAAGGTGACTCGCAGCACTTACCATATTTCATATCCTCGCCGTTTTAATTCAAAGAGCTGAGCTAAAGTTGAAGATTTGACTTGGCCCAAGATAATCTGTAAATCTAATAACCCTGGGGATTTGCAGATTATTTTTATGCATGACAGATTGCACTGAGGACACATCTTCAAGTTCTCACTGTGCTTAACTTTTTAAAGAGAAAAGTGCCTCATAGAACCACAGAACGCATCCCACTAATGCCGCCTCCCAATTGTCAATCAATTTTATGCACAACAGAACCCAACATTGCTCTAATTGTGTTTGTATGAGATCTACTTTGTATTACATTGGCAAACAGCGCTGAACCACCCACTTCCACTTCACTGAACAAGAAAATAGGGCCTCTGTTATGTTGGCAGGGGAGGATAAAGCTGCCACTCCTTGGGAACTTTCACACCTCTTTTGGACAGCAAATTTAACCACAAGTTCAAACACCAAAGGGACACTTTATGAATAATAACGAGTTTGACAGTGTCAAAACAGAGTGGGTTCATATGTGTACGGAAAGTCATTTTCTTGTTCTGCCTGCGGACCGAAGGATGGTGTAAACCGAAGCTAAAGAGGATATTTTAAGACATGCAAAGCATCTGGGACTTCAATTTACAAATTAAATCTGGAATCAAAAGTAATTCTTTATTCTGAAAAAACCTTTTGTCAGAATTTGTAAAAAATATTTATGTTAATCCATTATTTCCTTTAGGTCCTATTTGAACAATATTATCCAAATGGGAACAGCTTTAAGTTATGTTTATGCTGAAAACCCTTTGACAGAAGGTTTGGTTCACTCTCTTCTCATAACTTTTGTTTGTCTACGTCCCAGATGTTTTATACAAAGAACCTAGTTGCAGTTACTCTACTCTGTATATGTCCACTACTCTGAAGTTAGTTTCCAGTTTGCCCCGGTCAGCCATTAAAAAATGGTTACTTATATGTTTATATCTTCGTAATGTCTAATTTTAACAAGGAGAGAAGCTTTCAGAACTCAGGGTGTTCCTGAGAGCATTTAGAGATTCATGTTACACTAATATTAACTACATTGCTGGTATAAAAAACATTAATTACTAAAGAGCTCTAACTCTTTGTGCCTTGTCGTGCAATTCATTTATTCTTTCGTCCAACAAGGTCAGCCTTATATTTTTTGCAGGTAATTCTTCTGTTCAACTAAATTGTCTAGATTTAGTTTAAAATCATGTTGCATTTTCGACCTCAGGAATACAAGCCTTTGAACCCTCCAAAAGCTGCTTTACACACAGAACTTAATAAACGGAGACCTAATGAGTTTAGAGTGTGCAGCCACATGTTTCTTTCCTAATTAGCACAGTGTTATTATGGATACAACTTTTTAGTATCTTCTTATCTCATACATATTTTTAATTCCATCTGTGCTTTTTGTCTTTAAATTAATCAGTTTACAGGAAGTGGCCTTCCACAGTATTTTTATATTCTGTGAAACATCATACTGATATGATTCATGTCACAATGTGCTTCCTAGATGTGCTGCTGAAATAAAGAAAACGACATGCAACATCTGCAAAAAGTGGAAAATATTGCTCTGATTCACGACTTTTAGATCTATTTTTTAATTGGCCATAAACAATACTTTGAACATGTGGTGATTTATTTTGGTATTTAAAAGTTCCTTTTTAGATCATTTTTAAATTCTTTAGTTTACAAGTAGACGTTTTGTTGTCTAGGCAAAGATGGAAAAAAATAAGTAATTACTGTGAACTTTTCACTCAGTCATAGCTAAAATTAAATTGTCAAGTAATAAAGATTAAGAGAGGAAGTAAATTAAGCATTTAAGAAACATAGCAAACATTCAGCAGGTCTTTTTGTTTCCAAGCAGTGGAGTCACAATAAAATTTAAAACCCTTGGAGCTCACAGATGTAATGGAAAATTATTAGTTATTACTATTTAAACTTGCAACTGCAGCTGCTAGAAAATGTAGTTTTAATGACTTTATTAATATGTTGGACATTTTCAACTCATGATCTATGCAGCTGCCTGAAGTTGAACTTTTGCACAACCTGTACTTAATCTGAGCACACATCCTCGCGTTCCTGATCCCTCAGTTAGAAAACAATCAATCATGTTCGACTCCCTCTGTCTCAATACTGCAATTAAGTAAACAAATGTCTGTGTATAAACCAATAAAGGCCAAGATAAACAGCATCAAATTCAATAATGGAACCTATCGCATCCATCACGCATAGACAATTGTGCTGTTTCCCCAGACTGTTTTGTGTCTGGCAATAGTCAAATTGAGAGTTACCGGCACTTAAAGTAATGATACAGAACATATGCATAAAAAGTAGCTGTTTTAAGGCGGATATCAGCCCAGTACAAATTCAGTCATAATTTTAGTTTTGTAAAGAATCTCAAAACGGTTAAAATCTATGAATTTTAGCGACCTAAGAGGGAGTGGCCACTAGTGCAAGGACTGAAGGGACTGCTTTTGTGATGTTGATTTTTTAAGCAGCAGGGTTTACAGGTGATGCAGTTACTGCCATCTGTGGCGAGAATACTGAGTTTTCCAGTCTGTATTTGGCTATTTGCTGATGGGTGTGGCCAGCGGTGCAACACCATGAGCGCTGTCAAAATGAATGGCCTCTGTTCAAAGTTATTACCTTTGGTTGTTTTTCAGTGTTAATAAAGTCACAATCGTGTGGTTGTGGGGTTTATGGAACACTGGATCGGTGCTGAAAACTAGAACCCCTGTCTCCTGCATTCTTGAAATGTATTTGCAGTATTTCCTATCTTTGGCCAATCAGATTTTGTAAAATATATGTTATTAGATGGATTTCTGTCAGTGAAATCATTGACAATGCAATATTTTTTACTCTCGATGCAAGCCCCAGGAATTTAATAATAATTTAAGCCAATAATGAGTCCGAGCGTGGAACCACAGGAGGCTGCAGCTGGTCTGAGGCCCAACTGGACTTCCAGCTCATCCAAAAACCTGTTTTGAAAAAAATATATCTAACAAATATAACAAATGTAAAATCAAGTTCTGCTTCTGTTGATCATGCTTTATTACAGAACTGTGGATTAAAGGGATACACTAATGCTAGCTTGTTTGCTCTCAGTTTGATATCACTGCTATTCAAATATTCACTGATATAATCACATATTTTTTATGTGCTTTCAAATGATCACGAAAAGACAATTTCATATGATCACAGGTTGTTGGATGGGCCATATTACACTGAAAGGCATGTAGCTACAGCAGCCAGTACAGTCTCTCTTACACTACAAATTGCATAGATTATTTGGGCAAATCCAGATTTTTGTCTGTTAAGACAGTCAATAACAGTTTTGTAAGGCCTGCACAGTAGAATAAGGCAGTTGATGTTAGAGTCTGTGATTTTTACGGAAATGTAAGTAAGAAAATAAGTCCATTTTGAATAACTGCATGCGCAAGAACGTCTTACCTGCTCTTCCACTCCTCAGGGGGATTGCGTGGAAAATAAAATCCCATATCTACTCTGGTATTACTTCTTTCTACTGAGGCCTTCCTTTTCTTCTTATAAATTTGTGAACGGCTTGATTCTTGCGACTCTCAGCCATTTTCTAAGTATACGATGAGAGCAGCGTAGCTACAATGAACGGCTAATACCGAAGCTATACATAAACACTAGAAGTGCAGCCAGCAAGCGGAAACTAACAATGGAACATGCACACACACTGGCGCTAGGTGGGCGCATCAGAATGATTGGCATGTGGGACAACCAATAGATAAGGTGACACCGCTGGAACCTGAGGGACAGAGGGGGGCATGGGCAGGACGAGACATGAAGTCATCTGATTGGTTCTTTCCATTTGGACAGAATAACAGGATTGGTCAGAATTTTTACAGGCCTGCAGTTTTCGCAGAGATCAGATGTTTTAACCTCCATTTTTCCCGAATACATGATTTGTTGACTATTGTTAGGATGGAAGGACCATTTCACCCAGCATAAGAAAAACTGTTTCTGAAGAGGATTACCAACTATAGCTTTAAATCAGAGTGCCTTTGCAAGCAATTGTGACAGTAGAAGAAGAGTGAGAACGTTTTCAAAAATTTGTTCTTGTAGACAGAAAATTTCAGAATTACAGATATTTGGTATCAGATATTTTTCTATGTGATATCCATGCCAGATAAAACATTGAAAGTGTATTTAATTACACATAGTTCTAACAAGAACTTCATGTTAAATGTTCTCAGGAAGAAAAAAATACTGACGTGCCGTGCTGTAAAAAGGTTTCTAATCTAGATATTGTGTTTTTTTTGTTCTTGTAATATTCACAACTTTTATTGTGATTCTGTGTCTCTGCTGCTGACTGTTTACGTCACTCCCTGCTCCCTGTGCTGCTCTCACAATTATCCCTGATTACCTGCACCTGAGACGGCTCTGATTACTGCCGCTGCCACACCTGTGTGGAGTACTATTGACACCTGACTTTCCCGGTGTGCAGGCAAAAGATTCTCGAAAACCATTAGTGTGAGTAGACCTTGCAGTGGACATATACAAATAGTTATTTGATTTTTAAAGAAAACTAAATTGTTTCATATAATTTGATTATATAAGGTGTGTTTATGAATGTATATATGATATAGATGGGTAGAATAAAAATATATATAGACCATTACAAAGCACACTCCATATCAGTAAGTGGCGATAATGCTACTAAAAGTTTGTTGCCAACTGCCAATAAATCCAAGAAGAAGAAGACGGACCAGCGGTCCTTGACTGCCTGCGTGTGACTCTGATCGTCTTTGTGGATTCCTGCCTGTTTAGCTCACCGCTGTCGGACTCTCGTTTTGGTCTTCAGATTCTGGACAACGACCTGTGCAAGTACCTGACTCAGCCTCTCTGCCTAGCTCTCTCTGTCACCTCTGCCTCTCTGTGTTTGTGGAACAAGAACCTGGGCCGGATTCTGGACAAAGACCTTAGGATTGCCTCTCTTTTACTTCTGCCTGCCTAATCATCGTGTATGACCCTGGACTGTCCCTGACCATTTTCCTAGCATTAAGCCATGTGTGGAACACAGCTTCAGCTTATAAGAAGCCATCTAACGATCTACTGTCGACACTGGTTGGGTTCACTGCCACCTTCCAGATTCAAGAACGGTTAGTGGCTCACTTTCAGTGCACGTCATTCCCCACTGATTCTTTTCCAGCCACTAGCATGTTACTCTCCTTTAGTTTTCCTTGTGCCAGCAGCTCACCAGACCGGCTTCACCTTTTTGCTTCAATAAAAATGTTTAAACATGCTCTGTGTGTATGGGTGAATTATCCGGTCTTAAACACAAACCATTTTTTTTTTGTTTTTCACACTTAAATGCTTCAGGTAATCAAATATTATCAGCAGACAAAGATAATATAATACAAAATATCCAAACCACCTTTGCCTATTGTGAAAAAATAACTGCCCCACTCTTTAAATCCCAATGCAACGAAAATATGTCAAAAGGCAACAGGTCATATCCGGATCTAAAGAAATTTCGGGGGAGATGAGAAACAAACTAAACATATTTCAGCCTGTGGGGGATGAAAAACGTGGAAGTGTGGTGTAATCTACCAGGAGCGGTTTTCCCACTACACTTTTAGAGTGCATCTACAATTCATCAAGGAGGTCACAATGAACCCTTAATATCTAAAGAACTGTATCACTTACCTCAGGTAATATCAGTGTTATTGATTCAACAAGTGTGTAGGCAAAGATTTCCCACATGGGAACATTCCAAGGCTGAAACCATTGCTGAGCAAGAAGAGCATGAAGGCGTGACAAAGTCTGGATTTAAAATGCTTACTGTGACATAATTCAAAATGGCCTGTTCATAGTAAAAATCCATCAAATGTGGCTGAATTAAAAAAAATCTGCAAAGAATGTTGCGTCAAAATCCCTTCGATTTAAACGACTCATAACCAGATACAGCAAATGTTTGAGGGCAGTTGTTGCTGGGATGGGTGGCACAGCCATTTATTAGATTAAGAGGGATACTAACATTTTACACACTGACCAGGATGCTTTTTCCCTCCACACAATGCATGGTTCAATGGATGATTGTGAAACGCATGATCTAAAAAATGTCAAGTGTTGGGGGGGGGAGAACCAATAAAATCTTGAAGGGGGCCTATACTATCCTATAGTATTCTGTCATTAATTATAAATTATTTAGATTTTTCCATACAAATTTGGGGTTTTATGGTAGATGGCATATTTCTTGTTCAGGGAATGTTCAGTGTCTTGAAAATGTCCTACCTATCAAGTGGAGGATTGTCAGGTACAACTGTATCTTTCTTTCCTCCATATTTTTAAAGGAATATCCAGAGAAAGTTAACCTTTTTTTTATTTCAGGAGTACATCTCATATTCTAAAGATGTATCACCCATAGTTAAATATTTTACTAATTCTCTAATGAGCCTATTCAACCAAAACACATGCAAAGGTTTCCTGAGCCTAAATGGTCTCTCAGTCTGAGTCAGTAAGCTACCCTGAGCCAGACTGCTGACTGGATAGTTGTCCAGAAGACAGTCATTGTTTAATGATTTTCTTTCTTGATCCTGTATAATATTAAAACATTTTTGAAACACAAAAGTTTGAGTTATCTCTGCCCGTATACATTTAAATTACAAAACATAAAGGCTTCCTTCTGTGTTTGTGTGTATCTTTCTGAGCTGTGTGAAAACGAAATTTCGTTCTGTATGCACTCTGTGTATACAAAATGACAATAAAGAAAGTCTAAGTCTAAGTCTAAGTCTAAGTATGATATGAGTTTTAATATCTGAAAGAGTGACAATAAGGTACCTGTTTCACGACATTCCAATATTTGAGATATACCTGTAAAATGATTACGCTACAACCAATAAAAAAGTACTAGATTGATGCTTCAGCTTGCAAGGCTAAGGCCAGACAAGGGATGTCAGCCTATGCAGCAAACGGTAGTGAGCGGCGAGCAAAAAATTGAGAACAAAAAGAAAGGTCAGCGCAAGAATGGCTGGAAAGCTTGATGAAGGTTATAATAAACCAGTCTGCCAACAGAGATAGGAAGGGATAATTTTATGTGGTGGACTGGTTAGCAAGCTGAATATGGGCATTCCTAAATACAAAAATACTGTACATCGTACAGTTATGATGTGCCACTTGTAAATACAAAGTTTTTTTAAATGCTTGATTTGACTATTGAATGGTCAATAAAGCTGATTCAGTGTTATCAGAGATAAATCTTGAAACTCTATACATTTCAATTTCAAGGCAAGCGTCCGTGTGGAAAAGAGCAAGTAGAAGGTATCGGCTTTAACAACTATTCCCACTTTGACTGAGAAGACACCTGCAGTACCTGACGCTGTCTCACCAGATATCCTCTCTGCTTCCTTCATCTATGAAACTAATCCTGCAAAAGCATCCTTAAAGTCATCCACTCTATTTCCCCCATCTCTTCAGTGTGGACTCAATCTGATTACAATGTGATGGTTTTGAGCCAAGTTGCCAATCCTCCAATATTTCATTAGAAATAATTACTCAATTAGACATTCGTTTCTGCTCTGCTCTCACTGAAGCATTTCTGTATTTCCTTGCACATTACCAACCAGTAATACTGTAGCTCACAGGTCCACTAATTGCATTTTCAATAACAATTTCTAAAACCATTACTACTTTGGCTACTTTGTGCCTTTTCTGTTAAAGTTCTCATAAGTTTTTCAGTTTATTGTCCATCTAACAACCTTTTGCTTCTTCTCTGCTGTGTTTGGAACCCTCACAACAAATAACATGTCAGCTAGCTGCTGAGAGGTCCATGGTTATTTTAGAGGATCTCTAGAGATCCACAAGTCATAATTGGTCATAACTGTCATAATTGGAGGTCTGACAGATAACTGAACAAACCATCCCAAAAGTCAAACATGGTGCTGGGAGCATCTTCCTGTTGGGATGCTTTTCTTTACTAGAAACCGAGAAGCTGGTCAGAGTTGATTGAAAAATAGATGGCACTAAATCCAGGTCAGTTATGGACAAAAACCTGTTAGGGCCTACAAAAAAATGTAAGACGTTTGTAGCTTCACCTTAAAGCACGACAGCAACCCTAATCATAGAGCAGCAGAGCATGAATGAAAACATTCCCTTGTTATTGAACGTGAATGTTGCAGTCCGAGTGAAACATTTACATGATATCCCTTTGCACAGGTGCCACACCAGAGGGACGTAACATGAAGCCACAGAGTGAATTCTAGCAAAACACAAAATGTGCGATTTTGGTGATTAAGGCAAAGCCAGAGTGACACCAAACCTGTGTTGAATGCGAAGCAACAGTTGGAGTTGAAAAAGCCTAGAGAGAAGGGCTTCACCTGGGTCAGTGGTGACAGCTGTAAAGCCTCTCATATAGATTTTTTTTTTTTTACAATGTCAATATTTTCTTCAAAAGAAAAAAAAATCTGTTCTTATCAGTTTAATATCTGATAAATTCCCAACCCAACCATATATTAAATTGATTTTTGCAACTGGGAGATGGAATAGGGGCTTGCTCTGTCCGCTCGTCCTGGTATTGCAGGACGAGCGGACCTCATGCTTGTGCAGTGACAAACACAATGTAGATGTGGGTTCTTCAGGCTCATTACTCGTGTTGCAAAGGTGTCTGTTTTGCTGTGCTGAGGCTACAAAATGTGGCTAAACCGTGTGATACACTAACTGCAAATATTCAGCAAGACTATATTTCTAAATTGACGCCGTGTTAAAAAATGAGCATAAATACACATACTTACAACAAAAGTATTTACAAAACAAAGCTGATGCCAGTCCTTAACTTGACTGACAAATATACCTGATCATGCATGATGTCCACTTAAGTGGATACATGGTGAAACTTAAAGGAACAATGAGTTGCTCAGCGGTCCATTGTTGCACATAATTTTTACTTCCACAGGAGAGGTATATGATGTTGTATTGGTTCTATTTCTGGTCCACTTCTCTTACTGGCTTCCCTGTTTGCAGGAAGCCAGGAAATCAAAATAAAATACCAGATGCTGCGCTCTGTTTTGGGAACCCTGGGGACTTTCATATGATTGGCTCAGGAACCAGGAAGTAAACACGGGCTACACTCTGAACGGAAGTAGTTCCGGACCGTACCTCTGAAAGGAGATTTTCATGATATCCCTATGCAAAGGTGTCACAAAGCAACGCTACACGGGGCCACAGAGGCAATTCTAGCGACACAAAATACGCAACTTTAGAAATTAAAGCAAAGCCAGAGCGACACGACACCTATGAGGGATGCAAAGCAACAGTTGTTGGAGTTAAAAAAGATTAACTTTTGTGTCTTGTCGCGCTGCGACAACCAATCAGGAAATGGATGTAGCTGTGACGTGAGGTGAAGGACTGCTGCGGAGACAAAGCTGTATTCATTCAACATGGAAGAAAAACTTATAGTGGCGGTCTGCGGTCGGCTTTATTTTTTATGACTCAACCAGTTAACACTACCGAGACAAGTCCAGAAAGAAGCAAGCCTGGAGAAGAGTGAGTGAGGAGACCGAAGTAAAGGTGTAACTATATAGTGCCATTGTACCGCTGTATATTTCTGGCTTGTCACCCGATTTGCCTTTACGGTTGCGAGCTTTGCCAACAGCCGGCGATAATGTCAGGCAAGCCAATGGGAACGCACCTTAACGTTCACGGCTTTTTCCTATGATTCTCTCTCTGCTGCTGACAGCTGACGTCACTCCCCGCTCCCTGTGCTGCTCTAGCAATTATCCCCTCATTCCCTGCACCTGTGACTGCTCTAATTAGTGGCGCTGCCACACCTGTGTGTTGTCCGACGTATACCTGTCTCCTCCAGTGTTCAGGCGCCAGATTCTCGAAAACAGTAATGTGAGTAGACATTCCAGCATTCCTTGACTGCATGCCTGTGTGTGACTTTGACTGTTTGTTTGGACTCCTGCCTGTTTAGCTAACCCCTGTAAGACTCTCTCATTTGGTCTTCAAGATTCAGGACAACGACCTGTGCAAGTACCTGATTCAGCCTCTCTGCCTAGCCCTCTCTGTCCGAAACCCAGTCCTTAGTCTTGATCCACAATAAACGCTGAGAGGCAGAGGTAAAAAAGGTTTTGAATTTCCCCTCTGTTACCTCCGCCTGCTTCTGATCCTCTGTGTATGACCCTGGACTGTCCCCGGACCTGTTCTCCAGTATCAAGTCGTGTTTTGGACTCTGCTGCTAACAAAGAACAGCTGAAGTTCCTCCTGGAGTCACTTATTGGATTCAGCGCTACACTTAGTTTAGTGGTTCTCACTCAGTGTACATCGTCTTCCACTGACTGTCATTCAGCCACTAACCTGTCCCTCTCCCTTTCAGTGCTGCCAGTGCCAGCAGCTCACCAGACGGGCTACATCTATTCTTAAATAAATCTTTTAAAACTGCTCTCTGTGTTCGGTTGAATTATCGGGTCCGAAACACATTACATAATGGGTTTTGATCGAAGCAAATTGAATGGAGTACTTCAAACAAACATCATTTCGCTTTGTTACGTTCTAATGATTAGCTTCAGTCAGTTATCTTCACATATGTATCTATTCATGCACATTAATTTATTTTCATGTTATTTTTATGAGCAAAAGTTTTTTTTTTCTGGTTTATATAATTTAAGGGACAAACATACTCTAAGGGGTTGTCAGAACTTCAGGAGAAAGTGAGAAACAATCTGTTGTTTTCTGGCTGAAAAAAACAAAATTTTTACAGCCTATGTTTCTCTAAAGATGTCTATGAATAAATGTATACTAAAGCAGGAAGGTCCATGTAGTTCGCTCTGTAATTGAAGAGCACAAATTCCCTTCAAATCTTTACTCCAAGTAGATCCATTAGTCCGCGGCAGACGGTACACGTCCGACATCTCAATCAGACATATTTCTCCTAAAGAAGTGTGAAACAAATGCTCAGAGCTCACCACCAAATCCAAGTTTCCCGTCATTCCTCCTGACAACATCCCAGCTGTTTTTAACTTTCATGCAACAAATGAAGCTTGAAATTGCTTTGTCATTTTTTTCCTTCCCAATGGAACAAGTGTTTGAAAATCAGCAACCATGAAAGTAGATACAGACATATTATCCAGTAATGACTGACAGGCATCATGACATAGTGTTGTTTCTCCGTTCCACCAGCGAACAGAGAGGGATTTTTTTATGACAAGATACAAATTTATTTCCAAGAACAGTGCAGTTTATCCTTTTTAATGTCAAATTTCCTCATTTCAGAAACCTCTATTGGGCTTTTATGTTTGTTTCTCCGGTTTAGTTTTGAAATGGAGCATACGGAAGACATGACCCGTTTCCCGGATGGATTCAAATAACTTTTACCTGGGAGATGTTTGTGCAGAGAAAAGCTGCAGAGAAGCAGCTACATCACAGCATGCTTTAAAGGAACGTTAGCTCATGGCCTGCTAAAAGAAATTTCCAACTTTAATCACAGTTTTAGGATACACATTTTGCTGGACTTCCTAACTGAACTTACACATGATTGCACACTTTGCACAGATACAGATATTTGCTTTAGTGTTATCTTCCACATCAGGTGACTTTTTTTTTTTTTATAGCAGGATTCTTGGTAGCAGTGCAAGAACATATGGTGCGCACAGCATGCATAATGACCCCAATGAAAGCCATCAATAATGATAATGTTCTTCCAGAATTTTATTTAACAGCAACTTGGATGAGAAATGGGACACTTAGTAGAAGGGTAACCTTTCTGCAAACTTCATTTTAAAAATGTCCAATGACTTTTTTTCTTTTTGTAGCATAAACCAAGCCTTGAACTTTGACATTTTCATCTCCCAAGAGACTCTGCTTTCCTGTCTTTTGAAATTGCCTATTCTGCACTGGACTATTTTAGGATACAAAATACAACTTTGTCATGTTTAATCATTTAATTTCATCTATTTAAGATAATTAATATTTTTCAAAAACAATTCATTATATCTAAATTCTGGGCATACCTCAAACGAATACCATTTCTCTTTGTAGCGTTCTAATGATTAGCTTCAATCAGTTGTATTTTCATATGTTTGCATACATGGACCGCGGAACGGGTAGGGCCAGTAGGGCCGCGGCCCTACCTACTTTTGATGATCAAACATGTAAAATAATATATATAAATAAAATTAAAATATTCAATAGCTATTTTTTTCAAATGCACAGTAGTCTATGGCAGCAGCATCATTCTCCAATGAGAAAGCGATAAATCATCCCATCTAAAAATGTATTGGCTGATTGTGTCATGTGATGTAAACAAAAGTTTTCCCACCTCTGCGCTGCTTATGAACGCTACTTCGTTAGCTTTGTTTGCTTCGTTAGCTTAGTTAGCTGTGTCCACTGCAAGTGCTGAGAGGTGTTTCTCGTCCCTCCGTCGTATCAAGACCTATCTGAGATCAACAATGACCCAGAAAAGACTAAATAGCTTGATATGCGCCCACACACACACACACAGGGATCTTTTGACCACAGTGGATGCTTTGAGGATAGCCAGGGACTTCTCCAGCATAATGACAGACGGAGACACTTTTTCGGGAATATTTAGAGCAGGGGTGAGTTTGACTTTTCTTTTTAAAGTATTTTTATTCTGTAAATATTGTGTTAGCTGTAATATAGTGATTGTAAGTGGAAATAAATCCGGGGCGTGTGTGCTGGAACGTCAGAAAAAAAGTTAAATAAAAATTCGGTGCCGATTTTAATTATAACATGGCAGACACATTTATCATGCTCAGGGACCACAGCCTATGAGAAAGCAATAAATTCTGGTGTCTAAAAATGGATTGGCTTGTCTTGTGTCATGTGACGCAAATCAGATAAAGAGATAATGATATCCTCAATCCAACTGTTTGTGGTCCATAGACAGTCCAGGGTCATGAACAGGAGGTCTCTCAGGCAAGGGATATCCAGAATATGGTTGGCTTGAACAGGGTCAGTTAGGCAAGGTTCAGCAACAGGAGGTCAGAAAAAAGTTAACTCACACAGTGTTAACCCTAAGAACTAGGCAAAGGCAGTGGTGATAAACAGGAGTACAATTGGCTCATGAAATGGGGCTTGAAGGCTGTGAAAAAGACAGCCGGTCTCACACCGAGCAGGTGAAGAGCAGATGTTTAAATAGGGAGCAGCACAGGTGAGGTCAATAAGCAATCAGGAGAGGGAGTGAGCAACACAACCAAGACAGAACTGATATGACAGTTTTTGGATTCCTCATTAGACCATCAAAAATAATGTTGTTCTTGAAACCTGAGAATTAAACAGATACTTGAACGGTTTTAGGTATTTATTAAACTAAATTCCTTTAGAAAATTGCTCCTAGACTCAGGCCTCATGTGCTGTGTATTTAGTATATAAGGAACAAGACAAAACAACAAATAGAGGTAAGTAGACAATGATTGTTATTATACGTACAATTTCAACCTATAATTTTTAGTAACCGTTTTACTATATTTTTTCAATAAACAAATTTTAATCACAAGAATTATTTTCTTCTTTCTTCAAGAGTCCAATTAATGCAAAAAGGGGTGATTCATGCTTCAGGGAAAGGTAATTTTGTTCATAAATCATGCTATTTGTTTTTTGATCAAACTAACTAGACTGGTTGTGTTATTGAAATTAATTATGGAAATTAAGGTCAGATGCCAGTATATTTTTATTTTTATCTTTATTTTCTTTTTTTTAAATTCAATCGTTAAATTACCGTACAGAGAGACAGTAACAATATTGGACAGTTTTTTTTTTTTATTCAAATTTAAAAAAAAGTCTTCAGGTAAGTCTTGGATCTGGAAATGGCATATTCAAATAACATAGTGCAGAGTTTTAAACTTTACAGTGTGTTTGAAGTTTTTATATTAGTTTTCCAAGACGTCACTCTCAGCTCTTCTATTTTCTATCCATTTGTCATTGAATCCAAAGCCATCACTTATATCTACAGAATAATTTGTATCTCATTTATTCTCCTGATTATTATCTGACAACGTTTTACTAATTAATTTTACCAGTGTGACATTCTTACATCAATGATTTTATTTCCTGTCCTTGGAAAAGATTAAGGTGAATGATAAAGCATCAGACAGCACATGAATATTGATAAACCTTTTAAAAAAAAGAACATAACATAACAAAAAAATAGCTTTGTATGGTGATTTTTTTTTTTATGCATTGAAGTTTACTTTCCTGAAGTGTCTGGATTCTCCTGAGATGGGTGATTATACAGTTAGAGAAACTAACTTGCCTGGATCTCAGATATCTGTTTGTAAAGGGAGTCAATTTTACAGTGACATCAAGGATGTGAAGGTAGACTTGTACAACACTGGTTTGTGCTTTAGGAAAATGATGCTTTAAACTGTTTCTGTTTTTTTCTTGTTCTAATATAATGCCCACTGGCATCTTTACAGATTTCAACAAATCGTAACCAGTCCAGCCGTTCACAGGGCATGCACCATTACCATTATCTTTAGGCCTGTTTCCCAAATGTTATGTTGAAACTTAATTCTCTGGAACTTCAAAAAAAAAAAAAATAAGAAAATCCCCCTAAATTTGAGAAAGGGTTGTTTTATAAATTAAACCTGTACCACATCTCTAAAAAGAACATTTTACACAATCAAGCTACAACATGTATAGTTTGTTTCAAAGCTAAAATCTGCTATTAATATACCCTCCTTGGGGGTTGTTTTATTTCAGCTTCAAAACATAAAGCATTCTAACACAAACAGTTTAAAACCTTGAAATATGATGTTGACTGGAAGATTTAGTCTCTTTGTCTCCACAGACAGCCCAAGAAAAAAAGTCTACTAAAGTTACCCGGAAATATGACCTGAAGACATGTTTAAATTGGGTTGACAATGAGGAAAATAACATAACCATATACTATTTGCTGTTTCTCTCGATCACGTAAGGCATGACACAAACATTAAGTCTGTCAGGGTTTTGCTCGGAAATTAAAGATAACTCCTGTTTGGTGTATTGCATTAAGAGAGGAACAATTCATAAAATTATTTTGTGTGATTTTTTATTTTATTTTTCATTAAAAATTTACAATTTTCAAAATTTGTGAACCAACATTTTTTTTGGAAACATTTATGAAAATCTATCTGCTTTTATATTATCTGGCATTTAAATATTTTACACCAAATAAGCTTTGCTCAAAGGAGCATAGCATAACTCCAGGATTTTTGCACAAGTCTGCCCCCTCTGACGACAAGTTGACATGACACCATTGTGGTGCACTTGTATGGGAGAAGAGGAAAAGCATGTGCCGCTGCGACTGCACACATCTTTTGTTTACAGGCATAATGTCTTTGAGGTAAGAAAGCTATAAATATTGAAGTTGGCACGTGTTCTCTCGCAAATGCTTCATTTGTGGTAGAGACTCAACAAGGTAGCCAGATGAAAGAGAGCGCACAGCACATCACACTCACGCCCGGAGGATACGGCCCGATTCTCTTGTGAACGGACTAATCCAGCCTATAGAGGTAACTGTGGTAAATAGAGGATAACTCATTTTACGCGTTGGGCAATTGTAAGAGCATGTATGGGAAAGAAAATAAATCATATTTAACATCAAAACTTGCACTATGCAGCTTTAAATGGTCCACCTTTTTTTAATTTTCTGGCCAAAGGGTTGAAAGAAAGTTGCTCCAACACTTTAAATCCCAGCTTGTTGGTTCTGTGGTTCCTTCAACTTACCTAATTGAAGATACCTTTTTGAATTTTTGCCTTTAATTTACTAGTGAAAATTGTCACCTCAGGGGAAAAAAGTGAGTGGGACACTTATATTCAGGAAAAAGGGCCCGGCGGTAATAAAAGCTGTCATCTCCTGCACCACAGAAATTTCCCTCCTGTCATATTCTGACCACAGTGTGTACCTCATCCTAGGCTGGAGCTTAGTATGTGTGAGTGTGTCTTTGTGAAATTATGCCTCATATTTTCCATATATTAGCTGGGAAAGATCTTTTTTTAAGTCTTACCATTGTCAGTTAAATACCACAAGCGTGTCAGTAGATTAAGCCGTCACTGTAGCTGGTGAACACACCAGGCCTGCATGAAAAGATATGAGCTCCTGCTGGCTCCAGGGAATCCTCCTGAGGACAGGTACTGCAGCTGCTGTAATTTTTATCATGCACCTGAAGCTGAACAGAGTTTGATTGAAAGTGCTTATTTTGTTGTCATCTTATTCTCTAGGGCAGCGGTCTTCAACGTGGGGGTCACGACCCCTGGGGGGGATCGAGGAAGTATTGCAGGGGGTCAAGAGATTTAGAGACCCCAAGACTCCGCCCTTCTACCTCCAGACTTGTTCTTTGTGGTTCCACGGAAAACAAGATAACTGATGACAGATAAAGAATACAATATTCTTCTTATTCACATGTTTAGGTTATTTGTATGATTAAATATATATTTAGCAATTTTCTTTACACTATACATTGTTAGCTAACGTCATCACCTTTACATTTCTCTCTTTTTTCACAAGTATGAAAGTCTAACTTTATCATAGATGTTTGTATGAATTTAATAAAGTAAATTGAATTCAAATAAAGATGTTCACTTTAATTGCTTATGTTCAGTCCCCATTTAAAGGAAGGAGCAACTAGCATGAGGAATATCATGTTCTGGTCCAAACCCTGACTGATGATGACTGATTCTTGCTGTATTCTTCCAGCATTTAATGGCAGTGGTGCCAAAAGGTCAATTCTATGACGCTTCAGCAAATTCCCCATTATGTTTGCCTTAAAACGTGCCGCTCCATCTAGATGTTTTTACTCCACTTTTCATTCATGACGGTGCTTTCAGCAGATTTGTAATGAAGCATGAGAGGCTGCTCCACATATCGATTGTATCAGGATGCTTCACTATCACAAAGAACTCAGTTTTCACCTTTCGTCTCCAGGCAAATGGCTTTCCAGAAGCTGCCTTACTCACACACACATTTTCAACTCTGCCCACAAATTTTCTATAGGATTTAAATCCATACTTGACAAAAAATTTTCTTTGTTGACCTAAACCCACTTTTTAACATTTTTGGGGTCATGCTTGGGGTTAGTGTTCCATTGCTTGCATACGAATGTCTAGAGATGTTACTTCTTAATTTCTACATTTTTTTTTTTACCCTCCTGAGTCTCTTATTTACCCCCCCCCTAAGTTCTTGGCATGCTTCCTGCGTATTTGAAAACACAAAAATAGCATTGCCAAGCCTCACAGGATGTGATAATGCTCAGGTTTGCCAACTTTCCATAGAGCATAGAATAATAAGAGAAGACGTTAGAAAAAAGAAGTGATTTCTTACCTGGATAATAATTCAGTTTATGTCCTTCTTCCCCAGGAGATAATAATTAATTAATTGAGTAAAGAGTAAATTGGTTGTGGGTTGTGTAATACTTTTTGAATGAGAATTTTACACCTATCGGCCGTCCCATCATGACCGTGAACCGGTAAGGTGAATTACATGGGTTACTTCATCAGGACACCTGATTACTTCTTCCTCCACCAGCTTGATGGACTGTGTTCGATAGCACATGACAGCAAAGCAACATTTTCAAAGTCGATGTTAGAAGCAGGAAAAGTACGCAAAGTGTAAAGAGTTGAGCAAGTTTGACAGGGCAAAACTTGGGACGTTAAACGACTGGATCAAAGCATTTCCAAAACTGCAGCTATTGTGCAGCGTTGAGGACGTGCAGTGATCAATATCTGTCAGAAGCAGTCCCGGGAAGAATCGGTGGTGAAGATCGACAGGTTTGTGGGAAACACAGGCTTGTTCTTGCATGTGGAGAGTGAAGGCTAGCCCTTGTGGTCTGCTCGAGCACACATGCTATCGTTGCTGACATTGCTGGAGAATGCTGGCTGTGATAGAAAGGTGTCAGAATAGACAGCACATCACGGCTGCGTATGGGGCTGCACACCAGTCAGGATGTAGGCTGACCTCTGTCCACTATAAAAGAACCAACAGCGTCACAAGCAGGCCACAGAGCAATGGAGGAAGGTGCCCTGGTCTATTGAATATGTTTTTTGTTTTTTCTTTGCATCAAATAGATGGGCGTGTCAGTGTATGTCACTTAGTACAGCAGGTTGCACTTTATCATTGAAATGTCATTCCCAGGCAGTTGGTTCCTCCAAGAATATGAAAAAAAGAACATGAAAATATGGGGGGGGGGGGGGGGGGATATGTACAATGAGATAGCGATGTCTCGACAAAAGTATTATACCCAACCCTGACACAAATGAACACTGTTAAGTTCTTACCCTTGAGTCTAATATGCATTCACAATGAACGGTTCGAAAGTCATGGCTGAACTTAATGTTCCACAAAACTCCCATTACTTTTCCACCAACATACATGGCGAGATAGGAAACTGCATGATAGAAGCTTTAAGACCCTAAAAATGTGATTTTATTTTGTTTTTTTCTGTGTCCTTTCACCGGCTTCCTTATTCAGGGGTTGCTACAGCAAGCCATTAAGACTTGCGCAAGGACCTGGCTGAGTTTTTTGTTTTTTCACCAGATGCGCTTCCTGACGCGACCTGGATTCGATCCCAGGTCACCGTGTCACAGTCGTGGACTTAGCCTCTACATTAAATTGTTTTTATTTGCGCTTTCAAGTTAGTCAACCTCAGTCATCTCTATTGAACTTTAACTGTGAACGCTGTCAGTCTTTTAAGAAAAAAAAGAAAAAACAAGGACAGCGAGGAGTACAAAGTGCTCATTAGAGCTAACTAGAGGTTAAAAGTGGCAGCTGTGTTGAGCACGCGCCGCTCTGAGCAGAAAGCCGCGTCAACATTTTGCTGTTAAGAAACTGAGAAGTGGTGAGAGGAAGATGTTATCTTCAAAGGAAACCAGGGGATGTGAGTGCCTCTTTAAGTGTGATTTCATGCCTAAAGCTACAGACCCAGTAGGTGTTTGGGCACTGATGACTGCACCGCTGGGGTCTCCTGTCTGCGGCCCTTTCCAGCAAAGGAGCATGGAGAGCCAGTGGCAAAGAGCTGATTGTGACCCACAGTGACAGCGGTGGTCCGACGTACATTACACGAAAAGCACAAACCTGGATGTCAGAAATCCTTTAGTGACCAAGGATGTGCAACCTTCTGAAGTCCCCCTTTTTCTCTTCATGTCACTCTTCCTGAACTGTTAATAAACTTCACCTGTGAGACTTTAAAGTGACTCAGAGTGAATTTGTACTTGGAGCTGCAGAAAAGAATAGAAATCTTCTGTGCTTTGTGTTTGAGGTCTGGAGCTTAGGTGCCATGGTGTTTTGTTTTTTTCCTTTTCTTTTTTTTTGGGAAAATCCCACAAACTGTCAGCGCAAGTTGAACTGTAAACAAAGCAGCTATAGGAAGCAAAGCTGGTTGGCTAGCTACACAGCATCCCAAAGCTCTGACAAATAAAGACTAGTCTCCGGGACATCTGTGATTGCTGGCAATGTGAAATCAGCATTTGAATTAAACAGAACCTAAGAAGGGTGTGTACTGCTTCCCTTTGGTCTGATTCTAACTCCTCTAGTCCAGTAGCAGCCATTCAGGAATTTTTACTGTGATATGTTATAATATGGCTTACAGGCTGAAAAACTTCAATGTTATCTATAGACGCATGATCTAAACTCTGTTTATGGTGTTTATTTGCTATAAATATATTCTGCAATTGGAAAGCTCACATGCAATCACGGACCTGAATGTCATATTAATTTTGAGATCTTAATGATTTATTTGAAGAGCTTATTAAGGTTTACTAAAAAAATAAATTTCAACACCTGTGTGCACAAATCTGAATTTTTAGGGGATTTTATCTGTTCCACACATGGTTAAAATTATGCATTCAAAAATATACAAATTCAACACACAATATATCTGTTAAATGTTCCTTATGGAGTTGCTGAGATTGTATGTAAATAATATTTAACCTCTTGTATAATTATACATTGCAGCGTTTATTCTAACTTGTTTAATTCCGAGCACAGACCCAGCTTTGAGGCATGATTTAATTTTTTTTTTTTTCGAAATGGTCGATGCTTAAGTTGTTTCAGAAGCTTTTTGTCAGATTGCGCGATGCATTTCAAATCCAGTTTGTATATTTTTGATCTTTTGAATGGAAATATATATCCCTGTTATTTTAGTTCAAATTAAAACTTTAGAATGCATTTGAAATGAACCTGTACAGCAGCTGAACAAATCTACCACAACTCTAAATAATGTGGCACTTTTTCTGTAAATAGCATATCAATCCCCTCGATGAAAATGTGTGATTTACCGAAGTCATCAAATAAAACCTCTAACTACTCCAACACAATCATTTTATATCATATTTCATTATTATCATCATTATTATTACACAACAACCCAGCTCCACAAAGCTAAAAAAAAAAAAAACACCCTGTAATCGTATTTCTTTATATTCTAAATGTGTGAATAGCACTTCTTTTTTGCACACATTCAGACTGGGTGGGAACCAATCATGATTGCTATAAAGTTATCTACTGCAGTGAATCCCAAGTAAAGCTTCTTGCTTACACTGTTACCAACAAGATCACCTGAGGACAGGATGAAAGACAGAATTAGGAGAGAACACATGTTCAGGGACTACAAAGACATCTTGCAACAAAACTGGCCCACAAGGCAGAAATCAATCTCAGCACATCTTAAAAGATGCCTCGGTTCCCAAAATGCACCTGGAGGACAGAGGGCCATAGACAGAAGAGCCTTGTCAGAAGAACAGTGAGCGAAGATACACCGGTGGATCTGTTTTCTGCTAACTTAAACAAATAAAAAGCAGACAGGAATGGTATCGCATAGGAAAACAGACAAACTCTATATTTTTATCCTAATCTTGTTTTTCCTGATGCCATTGTAATTCTAAATTATTTTAATTTTGCTCTTTTTTCATGGGCTATACAATTTTACTTTCACTTTCAACTGTTCTATACATATGTGTTAATTTTGCACCTGAAAGAAAGTTGTTAAAAATATATAATTTGAGCACTTCTCTCCCTCTTCACTCTAACCTTCACATCTAAATGTGATAAACCCACAAATGTAAAGGTGGCAAGAATGTGCAAATTAAGAGTGAAAAGATAGCTGCAAAGTAACGGGAACACACTCCACACTCTTCATTAAATAAAAACGTATTATTTTTTTCGGAAAGGCTGTGATTGTCGAGGATTTGCACATCCAAAATCAATAATTATGTAAAAAAGGGTAAAAGAAGAAACAAAAAGCAGAGGGCAACACAGTAAAAGTTATAGGGGAGGCAGCTGGAATATGAGTTCATCAGATAAATGTTTTTTATGGTGACTTGTCAGGTGAGGAGGAAAAAGTCAATAGAGAAAGGTAGTGTGACGGCAATAGCTTGGGATTTAAAAGCGCTGCGTGGCCCCGTCGACCTGTGGCAAATTGCCACTTGTTAAAAAATGTTTTGTTTTTATTAAAAAAAGAAAGAAAGAAATTCTGGCCACCGTTCTGTTAGAAAAGTTTGACGCACAAAGGCCGGCATTGAAACTCCCAGTTCAATGGGAACAAGATATTTATATGAAAAACACAAGCAGCAATGAATGGAAGCAGCTGAGAGCTTTTACTTTTGAAGGAGTGACTGCGCTACAGAAATGTCATTGTGAAAACATTATTTCAAGGACACAGTCTGTCAAGCGCCTCAAAATCCATCAGTCCGTCTACATTTTTCTTCACATAATAAGCTATTTCTCCCTAAACTGTAATTTCAAGCTGATGCTGACATGCAATTGAGGAAGAAAAAAACAACAACTGGCTGCTGTGAGTAAATTATTGAAAGTAAACATGCAAGACAAACCTATGGAAGAGCAGGTATTGATTTAATAAAAAAAAAAAAGATTCATGGAGATCAGCAGTACTGATGTAGGACACAAAAAGAACCATGGTGACACAAAGAGATTTCATAATTTAGAAACTTTATGCTCAAAAACAACTTCCATAGTCACCTTGGTGGTCTCGGTGCCGATTCACTGGTTGAGTTATCGGTCATGGTTATGTTGTTTCCTCATCCATCGCCCCTGGGTTACTCCTTCCCCTTAAGCCTAGAATTTAATTGTTTCACAATCCTATTTCAAAAAGGTGATTTCCAACTTGAAGGCAGCAGATCTGCACATCTTCACTATAATAGTTTTCCCCACACTGCCTGTGCAGCAGTATCTTTGGGGAAAGTGAGAAAGTTCACTTCATCCTTTTTGATGTTACCAATAAGTGGCTAAATCTCTACTTTACATATTCCTATTAGAAAGGTCTTTTTTCTCAATGAAATGTGTTTTATGTCCAAAATAACAGGTAGTTGTAGTCGGTGGTTCCAGACAACACACTATAGAGTAGAATCAACCACATTTTTGCTGTTTGGTAACATCGTAAAGCCCGAGGTACATGATCTGTGATGATGAAATGGATTTTAAAGTCCCTGCAGTAATAAGTTTATCCCTTATTTTTACCACCCTGAACATGTAGGTTTTCCACTTCCTTTGGGGACATTGGTCCATGCAGCACAGAGCAGTTTTATAGCAAGAACAAGATGATGGCTACATCTAATTTCCATAATAAATGAGTTAACACCATAAAGCGGCAACTATCTTGGAAAGCATCCAGACTAAAATGTTCTTTAACAAATCTGAGAAAGGGAACTTAGATGTGCCAAGACAGCGCTGGATCAGACTCTTATTGTCCAATGGAAACTGATTTATAAGCGTACAGGGGTCTCTCGGCATGTGCATGTGTTATTCCATATTTTGCATTTTTCTTAGTCTCTCCATGTACGTTTTTGCTCGCATTTGGGTCTGCGTCCTGTATAGCATCAAGCCAGTCTGGGCCGTTAGCCAGCAACATCTGCAGGGGTCTTGCGAGAGAGCTGCATGGAGAAAAAGCTGAAGATACCTGATCAGTGTGATGGATGCCTGTGAGAGTTGTGTGGCTCCGACACGCACACCTGCCGCCTGTGCCCCACTTATTGAATCCATGAATCAATTTAATGAGCAGAGGACAGGGTCAGGACTTCAATAAATACCCCACCAAGCTTTCAAATTTAATGTCTGCACAATGAATGATACTGTATGTTCAACAAACACCCACAGCAAAACACTCCCACTGTAAATTGGTTGTGGAGTTTGAAGCAATCACCAGGTACTATACGTAATGTTGACGGGATAAGTTTCAGAGCCTGTGCATAAACATTTTCAACATGCCGTTTGACTGCAAATGAGTTTAAACTGAAGTTTGATTCGGTTCGGTGCTGGGTGTGTGCCCGAGGATGTGCGCGCATGTGTGTGTGTGTGTGTGTGTGTGTGTGTGTGGCAGAGCGAAAGACAGAGACCCCAGAAAGAGAATCAGACGTCTTCCATTGATAATCAATACTGCAGCAGTGACCTGAGCGTTTGCTCTGTGATTCATCCCATTTAGAGCTACAGGATTGGCTGTCTGACAGAGACAACTCCATGATTTCCCTCTGGACAGAGCACTGGAAACTCCACACAGTTTAGAACATGGCTTCTTCAGCATGCACACAGCTCTGATCCCTAAAGCTATCATCCTCTCCCCTGTGTTAGATGCTCTAAACCCTGACTAAAAGTCTCTTCCGTGCTTTAGGAATCGTCCTTATGCGCACGTGACCGATGTGTCTTTTTAGTCACTTATATTTACGGGAAATAACATGCCCTCCCGGTTGCAGTAAGATTCCAGGGTAAAACAATCTGTCAACCTCCTGGTCGTCACATCCCGTGGTTATGGAGTTACTCCCCCCCCCTCTGCTGATTTAGACATAAGCATGCATCCAGTCGTACGGTCACGCCGAGGGTCGAGGACGCGGCGCATAGGACGAGCGGTCGCCATTTAGATGTCTGAGGCACCAGTATCCCAGCAGTGAATACATTTTTCTTCATCCGCTGGGGACGTGAAGGCTAATGGAGCATGAGAGTGGCATTTTCCTTGGAGTTGTGTGGCTGAGTCACGCCCCCGTTTGGAGAGGAGCTGCAGGCAACAGTTGTATGAGACTGAGACCAACAGGGCATGCTGTGAGAGTCTGGGCCAATTCAGGGGTAAACATCGATGGCAGTAATTGGAGAACAGCACAGCAGGGAATTTCATACATTTCTGCTCTATGTGGCTCAACCGACAGTATCCTGACTTTTCCAGGTGAAAAGAAGCGACTGCTTGTGTGCCAGAGGTCTTTTCTGTTTTCTCACAGTATTTCCTGCACTCCCCCCTGGCACGCTTTTCATATACAGTGTGTTTTATCATCGCAATTTTATTGATTGAACGAGTACAAAGCTCACTGGCTCAGAGCCGGCCTTAATGCAGTCGCTGCACATGTGAAGAGCTTGTTTGGCTGCTAACCGAACAAGCTGTTGCTGTCTATCATTTTCTCTAATTCAGTGGGGCGACAGTGGAGCTATTAGACCAGTATTTGTAATTAAATTAAATCAGTATCATTAGTCATTCACTGTAGGTGTTTAAAGAACTCATTTACAGTCTATACATTGGTCCCTGTAGTCTTCTTTTTACATTAGTTCTGTTTCCTTTTGGGTTTTAAATGTATACTCTATTCTAATCTGTTCTATTGTATTATATTCCGTTCTATGAAATGAGAAATATTTCATCTTTAAAACCTCTGCAGGAGAATTATGGAGGTACAAGAATACCCTAGTTTACTGCAAATATAAATCATCATGTTATTATTTAAACTTTTCCTTCATTAAAATTTAACACAGATGCAGAGATTATTTAACACATAACAAACACATTTTTAATATAAAACAGAGTTGCAAATTAGGAATTGATTATATCCATCAGCCTTACCCATCACCTATCTCTGCTCTTTTTTATTTATTCATCTCACTTATTCCTTTATTATTATTTTATTTTACTTATGTCTCTTGTTGACATAACTGGTTTGAAGTTAACTTGCTATGCAGGATAACCACTACTGTTGGGATCTATTTCACAAGTCACAGTGACACTTAAATTATTTCAATTCAATTCAATTAAATTTAATTTCTATAGCACAAATTTTACAAAGTCAAATTAAATCAAATCATACAGATTTCCTATCTAAGGAAACCCAGCAGATTGCAAGTCTTGACAAGCAGCATTTACTCCTCCTGAAAGAGCGTAGATGCACAGTTTTCAGCAATCCCTCATACTAAGCATGCATGAAGTGACAGTGGAGAGGAAAACTCCCCTTTAACAGGGAGGAAAACCTCCAGCAGAATCAGAACCAGGCTCAGTGTAGCCCCAGCGGCATGGGCGGGCATTGTGGGGGTGTGATTCTTTTTGTTATACCTTGGAGTGGCCAACTTTCTATTATTCCCATCTCAACTTGTCAATCATACAATTCAACCAATCACTTCAACGACCGAGGCAACATGCTAGCCAATTACAGCTCGAGAGGGGCGGGTAACTTGCCTGCAGACACGGGGGCCGGCTGTGCTGCTGTGCTGCTCACTGCTCACCGCTGCTGGTGCGGCGTGGATATTCAGACTTATTCCCAAACAAATACAAGAAGTGACAGTGGAGTAAAGGAGAGCGAGCAGGAAGCAGCGCTCGCTCTCCTTTCAAGGCGTACTCCAGCGCAGCAACCATAAAATAAACACTTAAATAAACCTGCAGATAGTTTTAAAACATAACAACTTCACAAATATTATTTTTGATTTCAGATTTGAATTCTTTAATTTAATTGTTGGAACATTTAAATACTTTATTTATTCATAATATTTTTTTATGAATTTCCCTCTTTTTTATTTCATTTGTGTTATTATGAATTTTGGCCCTTGTGTTTATGAGAAGAGACCTTGACTAAATCCACTATGAGGTTTACAGTGTTGATTTGATGAGCTTTACCTATTACTTAAGGCAACTTCCAAAGCATACAGCTATTTCTGCGTTCCGTAACACTGCAGATTTATTGGTTGGCGACAAAACTATATGATTTATTGTAGTACAGTTCCTATGAAGGTCTGTTGCTTATACACAATGGCAGTCACAGCAAGGGAGAAGACAGAAAATATTAGTGTAGATAGCATCAACACATGTAGGGTATATGTGAGCATGCCTCCACAGAACATACTGAAGTTGTTGGGGAGAGGAAACAGGCAACGGCTGGAGTCACAACCTGTGGTTCCGCTGAGGTCCCTTATCTGTCTGCTGCTTATCGCTCAGCCCCACACCAGCAGAAACACACAGAGAACATTTCAGCTGAGCCTGAAAGTAACCTGAAATTATCTTTACCAGTGTATGTCGCATGACACATTGCTGCTATTTCTTTTCTGCACATACACCAGGTAAAGCAGCAGATCTCAGACAGCAAGAGGTCATTTATAAGATAATATGGAAACAGTTTCTTAATTTACCAGTATGCTTCAGCAGTTGTCAGGAACTTTTTCATTTGTCATTATTCTTCAAAACCGGTTTGTAATGTATGCAAATGTTGGGGTGGATTTACTAAAGATGACTGATTGTTCTTACATGAGTTTACTTGGCACTTTGGTTCAAATCGGCCAATCAAAATGTGATTGCAGCTGCACAGACTTAAACTAGAGGATTGGTTCTTTAACTGCCTGTGTTATTCAACACAATCAAGGATTGAGGATTACTCAAAGAGGAAAACTTTGCTGTTACGAAGGCTGCAGGTTTGCTTAGCAAGGTTTTACTTTGACAAAAGTAGGTTTAACAAGGAAAGGATGTGGTTTCAAAACCGTTAAGCTTTTCCTTCATACTATTTGTGTGGCTGAGGATATTTAAATACGGTTATTGGAAACGTGCTGGGTGACTGGAGCAAAATGTAATGCAGTACGCCCCCTCTCTAATACCTGTTAAAACACATTGCTCTCTCTCAGCACCTTGAACTTGTTCACAAGGTAAATACAGATGAAAATTAATTTGTCATTGGAATATTAATCGTATAGCAAGTATCTGCTTTAAAACAACATATTTCTACTGTCAAATATTCACACCAAGTATAAATCCCACCTCTGGTGTACATCCGTAGTGGCTAAGATGCTAAAGTTCACGAAGAATTGTGTAGATGTTGAGTAGTGGTAATGAATATGTAAAACAAGGTAAAAAAATAAAACAACTGGATTTCTATTCTGAAGCTGAAAACGTTTCGCTTCTCATCCAGAAATTTTTCTCAATTCAAACTCCACACTACTCCAGACATTTTGAATGTTTAATTTTTATTTTTTAACCTTTTTTGGATTGATCATGACCTGGATGACTGAGAATCTTCACCATCTTAACAAATATGGGTTAATGAAAATTAAATACCGTCGCAATGAAATCATTTCCTGATACTGTGCCGCCCTGTTGTAGATCACTGATTAAATGTTTTTTATTGGAAATAGCATAAACAATAAAAAAAGAGATCATCCCAATTTCTTTTGTTGTTTTTGACTTTCAAACAGATTTTTGTTAAAATTGAGTAAACTGACCTTGATATTGTCTAAGATTTCCTTTGGACTTTGGCTACTTTTTAACTTATTTTAGACTAGTATATGACTAGTTTTAGATTATTATTTCACTTGTTTTGTTTCTAAGGCTTTTACTTTAATTTGAAAATGCTTCTGGCCCAAAGAGCATCAACAATTCTTGGAATGAACAATAACATATCAGACAACTTTGCAAACAAAAGTTTGAAATTGTCAGGATCCGCAGGGGTTTGATTATTTACTGTAGCTTCCGGGGGATCATGCAGCCTGTTTATGTTATGCACCTTAATATTGTTTATCCTTAGATCCTTGTTTCTGTCACTAGTTTAGTATTCTGTTAAGTATTTATGTTAATAGTATATTCTTGTATATGTTAGATTCAGTTTCTGTTTTAGATAGCCTCAGTTCGTTGAGTCCTGTAGTTCTGTTAGATCTTAGTTTTCTGCCTGCTCTTTCTTAGTTTCGTTAATGGCCTTTTCCTTATCTCACCTGTGTAATCTACTCCACCTGCTGCTCCTTCTGCCTCCTTCCCTTTATATTCAGTTAGCTCAGCCATAATCAGTTGCTAGCTCCTCTGCTATGCCACCCCAGTTCTGGTCATCATCTCGTCTTGTTCTTGGTTCCTGTTTTCCCTATCAGCCTGTAAGCCTTGTTTTATTATTTAATAAGCCACCTTCCTAAATATGCGACTTCCGAGCCTTTGTCTGCACTTTAGTCCACAAAAAAAAAAAAAATATCAAAAATGACAGAAATTGGATCTTTGGGCACTTTTTTCATCAGCAGTACATGATGTCTTCTGATTTTTACCAAAATCTATTAAATTAAAAGCTAAAAGTTTAACAGACCAAAAAAACACAATGAAAAACTTGTCACACATTGGATAATCGACTGAATGGAGGACCCATCTGTTGGTCCTGTGGGATTTTCACTAATTCTTTTCCCCCCATTACTCCAGACATTAAATTAATGTTCTTCCAGCACTGCCATGTATGCTGGCATATTAAAAAGAACAGTCCATAATAACAAATCCTCTCATTCTGAAGCGTGCATGTGTATTGGCATCATAAAAAGTGGATTTCAGTGTTCTGGTGCATTGAACTGTATCCCTGTTTGAATCAAACAGCACTCAGTATGTTGTAGTGTGTAAACAGTGAGCAGTCAGTTAGAAGCGAGCACTTTTGGACATTTACTTTTAGATCAACTGTACTTGTAAAGAAATATTTTAATTATAGATTTGAAATTAATTTCTAAAAATCTGAGCAAATAAATGAATAGCGAGTTTTATTATTCAAGTTGTCTGCAAGGAGACTTTTTACCTCTTTTATGAGTTTTATATAATCTATAATTTATTATGGCTGTATATTGGGCATGAAATGACATGGTGCTGAAAAACTTCCCTGACACCATATTCCTCCCCTCTTTCTTTGCAGTCATTGGCTCCTGACATTAGCAGAACGAGTGGAGTGAAATGTCTCATTTACAACTTTGGAGATTTTGTCGGGCTTCTGCGTATTCAGTATTAATGATGTAAAATGACACAAAGTACGCTGTCCTTGGGGAAACCTGCACAGACTTCATTACGAGATGCTTTTAATGAGTCTTTATAATTAAAAGCAGAATATCATGTGCAAAAAGAAAAAAAAAAACCTGGAAGCTAGACTGAAAGGGCTATAAACAATTTTATGCTCACCAGTCCGGGCTCCCAAACTGTCTTCTTGTTACTTAGCCAGGTGTAACAAGAGTAAGGAGAGATGAACGGAGGGGAGATTTTAAAGAAAACATTTTCGACACCATCGTCATTAAATGTACAGGGAAATGGTGGTGGTGTGTGTGTGTGTGTGTGTGTGTGTGTGTGTGTGTGGGGGGGGGGTATTACCAGTAGAATGAGTCAGGGAAAACCTCTTTATACAAGCCAAAGCCATATGTCACAACATGCCGTATAAAGGGGCTATCTGGTATATTACCAACCTAAACCAATATGCAATGGCTCTCAAAAGTTCACACACTGTTGTTTCAATTTCATGTTTCTGTGAGGTAAAAAAGGACACCAACATAAAAACATCCTAAACCTTTTACCCAAGTAATGTAATATTTGGCTTATACAATTAAACTGACAACAACAACAAATGACTCTGACTGTTGCGGATTTACATTGTAAATTATTTTGATTCAGTAGAATAGTTTGTTGCTGATAGTAAATAAGAATAAGAAAGGACTATGTATGAAATAACGTATTTTTATTTTTGTGGTTTGTTTCGTTTTATATTATTTTTATTTATTTTTTTACTTTTTAATCAAACATCATAGGGTTGTATCATGGTACGGCTGTTAACACTGTTGACTTTCAACTTGAAAGTCCTGGGTTCAAAAACCAGGCAAGGGTCTTTCTGCATGGAGTTAGTATGTTTTGATAAGTGAGTACAGACAATGAATGGATACAAAATGACAAATACAAAAATACAGTATTTACACCTCTCAATAATCAGTGGAAAATTCTTAATTGGCATTTCTACAATCAAATCCTTCTCATTATTGATATCCAGCATTTTGCATGCTTCTATTGGTATTTTGACGATATATGTTTGGTGACTCGCTCCAAGTCTTTGGAGGTTAGAAGACATCCTTTCTCGCCATTACTCCAATCTTCAGGTCCTTCCGCAGATTCTCCAAAACATTTAAGATCACTTCCATGCAGACAAAAAAATAAAACTTCAAACCAAAATCTGCCAGGAGTTTGAATAATTCTAGCATTGTGACCTTTTACAGCACAACAATAACAACAACAACTACTACTACTACTACTACTTCAGCATCTCAACCACCCAAATTCTACATAAAAAGTGGGGATCATAATAATTGAACTCACAATGGAGAAATTCACTTCTGCATCACCCATCCCCTTGGGGAGCAGTGGGCTGCCACTGTGCGGTGCCTGGGGAGCAATCATGGGTGAAGGGTCTTGCTCAGGGACCCAGAATAGCAGCTTGTGGGAGTTGAACTCAGAACCTCTGGGACCAAAGCTCTGTGCTCTAACCACTAGGCCACCACTCCCCATTGTTCCCCTCAAGAACAATGAAAAGTAAATAAATTATAAATAAAATAAATTATTCTACTAAACATTTAATCCAAGCTGTCCTTTGCAATTAGGATAAAACAATAATTGATTATTGGAATGTCAAGTTTGATTCTATATATTTTGCAGTTCTTCATAATAACAATAACAACATTGTTTTTCATAGTAGAAAAGTACTCTTAAGGACAATAAACTCATCAATATATTGATTTTAGTTCCCCTGACACTAATAGAGTAGTTTCTGCTGGATAACCTTACAGTTGACAGTTGTCTCAGGATTCAGAACTGCCTGAGGTCCTACAGAGATTGCACATTCTAAGGAATCTGTAAAAAAAACAGTCAGGCGAGACCACTACATTAGAAAGCTAAAATACAGAATGCTACAGTTTTCTGCCTCAGGCTGTTAAAAAATATGCAGAATTACTGTTTAGATTATACACTCCCTATTATTGCACTTTTCCAGTTTCTTATATATATATATATATATATATATATATATGTATATTTAGCTTTTCATACTATTGACTTGCAATGAATTGCCAATAAAGTTTAAATGAGTTTGATTTGACAGAAAATCACAATTTTGATCATCATTTTTGATCCTTAATGTTCGTTTTTCATGGTTTCTGGCTTGTGAGTCATGATATTTATGTTTATGTTTATTTATAGTATGTCAGTGTCCACAAGGTCAGCAAAAGCTCCTGAACTGTGATGATCCTATGTTTTGAACACTGAAGGTGAGCTCATAATGCTCCAGTGTTGTGGTGAGTCCAGTGTGTCTATAATATGTAAGGTAAAGTCTTAAAAACTGTAGTTATAAAATTTCTGCCAGCATTCAGGTAGACGTTGTGATTTCTGCTCCAGTTCAGACCAGTTATGAACCAGGACAGCACAACAGGTTACCTATTAGGGAGCTATGCAATCAGTGTGGGAAACATCTGAGCAGGTAAGGGAGGCATCTGATGGTCTCACTTTTCTGCACATAAGCGTTTTACTTATGAGGGTTTAACTGCACTGCAGTAGCTGCTAAAAGATTCTTTCTAGGACCAATTTTAGGTTTTCTGGCTTGTATATATTATAAAGTATGTCCTTAAACATATTTTTCTATCGGTTTTAGCTAAAACAGATATTATGAGCCCAAAAGTCTGTCTATATGCATGACCATACAATGATGATACAACTTGCTCTAAGAAAGCAGAGTTAAAAAAGTTCTCAACAATAGATAAGAGGTTGAAAAAGAATGAGTTTGTCTTTGATTAATATGAAATTAAACATGCAATCCATGCTTCCCAGATAGCTTTTTTATTTGAGGAAATTCCTCATTCATTTTTTGAACTCACCCTTGGGTCTTTGAATTTTTATTGCATATTCCTATAAATTTCTAAAGCTTATTTATGGCGTTGTTGGGGTTGGAGCAGTAATAAACACATACTGGAAGACTCTCCTTTTTCCTTTTTGGAAATGCAGCAGAAGTACATCTTTCTCCATGCTCACCCAGTGGTTTGAGCTTATTAATAATGTTTTGTCAGGTATAATAAACTAGGCAGAGGCTTCAAAACAGGGGCAGTCTTTAAAGGGAATGGGAATAAAAGAGAAAATCTAAAAATAAAGGGAAAGAATATAGTGAGATATATAGGAGGTTCAGTGGACCGTATCGTACAAAGATTATAGCCCTCATGTTTTAGTGGAAACAAGCAAACGTTCAACTTGAAAGCGGTGATGCTAATATGTCCTGCTGTGTGCTGACAGCTATTAAAAGCCTTAAATATTAATCAAAGTTTCTCTCTGACATCTTAAGATTTCCAATTATATTTCAGAACATTAGGTTTGAGTTAAATGGCATGGAGCTTGTAGGAGTCATTAACCTCACAGCCCAGCATTGTTAAAATCCATGTTACAGAAAATGAACACACTGTAATTATCTTCTTTTTTGAGCCACTATAGGTTGCATAACATCTCAGCAGAGAATTCATTTCTCTTTTATTTCTATAAAAGCTTAATTTCTTTTGTTAAACACTTTGCTACTTCACTGCCTCCTTATCCACTTGATTTAGTCAAATATTTCTTTATATAGAGGTTTAAGAAATTATTTCAATTTTGTATTTTAATACCGCAAATGGTTATTGAAAGACAGATAAAGGGTGAACATAAATGTACTCAATTTATTTATTTTCTGCCTCACTCATTCCAAAACTAATCTTCTTTTTATTTCCAGTGAAAACCAAAAATGTACATCCTATCTGATATGGACAAAGTGTTTTGTTTTCTAATTATTTTAATTTTTTCCTCAATTATCTTTTTTTTAAAGGGGGCTGGCATTTCAAGAGTAGATCAAGAAGGATGGGGCCAAATAAAATCCAAAAACCTTTCTCTTCCACCTCAGTTATGGACCCATCGGCTTAAATAGACGTCTTCAATCAAATCTAAAGATGCTGATGCTCCCTTTGCCTCCCCTTTCCACATTTATGTATCTAGAAGTCAGGTGAAGTGGTCGCTGGTGAGACTGAAGCGGAGCAAGAGTGCAACTCCAGATGGCGTTAGCCCCAGAGTCCTGAAGGCCAGTGCAGAGCAGCTGTTATGAATTAACAGCGTCTTCAGTGAGACACTTCTTTAGATCTGCTGTAATACAGACTTCCTGCCCAAAGCCATCAACGTCTACAGCTGTTTGAAGAAACCTGCATAATATGGGTTACAACGTTTCATCCTTTTCGGTATGACTATTGAACCGAAACGAATCGAGTGACTTTTTGTTAAAAGAAACAATCAGAAGAATGCTTCCATGAGGATATGACATGAACTGTATTTGAAAAAGAAAATAGCTTAGTGAAATAACTGCCCTATATTTAATTTCCTATTCACTAAAGGGCATTTGTTGATACCACATCATAGCTCAATACCTTATTAATCAAATCATTGCAATATATCAGTTTAAAAACTAAGCTAGCTTTAAAATGTGAAACAGCATATTACATTTTATATGTATTTATACTATACTCACTAATACCTTGAGGATTCTGCAGTCTTTTTTGTTACAGCTATAGTTTTTGGTAAACTAACATATTGCTCATATTGATCATCTTTGCATGTGAAGCAGTTTGCTGATGCACAAACCTAACACTATCATGTTTTCTCTCTGTTTTGATATGAATAAATTATAAGTCTTAAGCCTGACCTATTTGTTTAGTTCCTGTTGAGAAACCTGAATGATTTGTGGACAAAACCTATAGAAACCTTGACGTTTATTTCATAAACTAAGCATTTTGCTTTGAAAATTGTAAAATCGCATAACTATTATTTCCGCTGCTCTACTTTGCTGCTTTCTCACCTAAACCGAGAGCTTCCAGTGGATAACTGTGTTCAAAGCGTAGGGCAGGTCACATGACAGACATACTGAGAGCTGTGACTATCCATACGGACTTTATTTCCTGTGAATGCCATTGTAAAGTGGGTAAAACCCATAAATCTTATATAAAGACCCACATTTAGTTATGTACATGGTCTAAAATACATGTCAACAGATGTCTGCACAAACATAAGTCGTGATTGTCAAAAGTCTTATGGATACATATGTTGCTGTGGTTGCAGGTGAAAAAAAATCAAAGAAAGTATTACAATAATAAGTATAAGGAGACTCCAGTACTGTTCATTCCAAAACTCCATGTTTTTGTGCCTAGCCCAATCATCCATCCATCCATCTACTGGCTATACCCGCTTATCCATGCAGGGTCGCCTATCTCCAGTGGTCATTAGTTGAGAGGCAGGGTACAGCCTGGACAGGATGCCAGTGCATCACAGGGCCCAGCCCAACCAGGACATCCCTAATTCTATATGCTGTTTGCTCCAACTGCTCAGAAGGTGGCAGCATTTATGAGATGCACACTGTGCTTGTATTCAAGTATGTTTTTTTTTTTTCAAATGTTAAATTGATACAAATGTTGCCACAACTTGCCATCAACCAAACTACTATACGAACCCTGAAGTAGTTTAAATTAAAATAGTGGGTTGTCCAACAGCACATATTTAACCACATTCATCTTAAACCTGTACTTGATATGATGCATTTGTTGAAAAAAAAAATCTAAAACAACAAGTGAAAAAGTTTTTTAATCAAAACTTCAGTAAAGCATACTACACATGAACTGTATTGCATATAATCTACATATTTGACATATTACTTCATGAGCTAAACTTTATTAGTTCTATAATAAGATTCTCACGGTATGACAATCTTGAAGAAGAAATATGGCAGTTTTCAGGTTTCTTGGTATCTACATAGCAATGTTTTGAAATAGATCAAATGATCTAATTTACTTTTATATGGCATTTTAATCATGCCATACGTCGTTAGTCAAACAGAAAAGCAATAGTTATTCCTGCTGCTTCAAAAAATAATCTACCACTTTGAATGTGAAAGTTATAACAATGCTATTTATAAAATCTAATAATTATCGTTTGGTTACGATACATAAACCTGAGGAAAACTCAAGAATAAACCCAATACACTCAGGGACACTCAAGTGCTTGTTTTGAGACCATTATGCTTTTTTGCTGTTCTGTTCTGCATTGCTTGAGCACGAGAAAACTCTGGTCACTCTGGTATCTCATTAAAATGACTGCTGGAACAGAACGACAGAACAATTTTGTTGTTTTGAATGTTTTTCACTTTTTAAAACCTTTACATACCTTGAGGGACCAATAACCACCCCATGCCCAGTGATGAGAGATGATCATCCTGTCTCATCCCTGCAGCCTCTAGCAGCTTAAAAAACAGACACATTTTAAGTGATCCAAGATTATGCCTCAACATTCAGGGGTGAAACTGGAAACATTAGAGACAACAGCTATCATTGTCTCAAAATGCTGGACTTTACACCACTTGATGCACACCATTTCAACCCTAATACCTCTGTATTGTTCTGCACAATTTGGTTTACACATGCATAAATAAATTATCAAGCTGTTGTGTTATTTCTTGAGCTTTAACTGTTCTGGTAGGAACATTTTCGGAACCCTGGTGTGAGGCAGAAAATTCATCGGTTTTTAGACTGCATGCTAAATAACCCGCAACTGGCTGCAGACAAATATAACTCAAGTTAAAGTTGGTTATAATAATAATAATAATTAAAAAAAAAACTTCATGTACATAATCAAGTATAAAGTAAACTCACTCAAATTGGTTTTCATTTATTTTTTCTCCCCCTGTTTAGAAGCATTAGGTAATTTTGCTTGATTAATCTGAGCCCAACAACAGAATGTTCTAGTCTCAGCTACTGTTAGGCAGCTATGAAACAGTAATCCTGAATTCCTGCTCTTCACTATGGTGTCTGTCCCTCCTCTCTGTCTGCCCGCTGTAATGTATGCTGATTGCAGAGTCTATAGAGAACAAATCAGCTGGCTCCGATAAGCAGTTCATTGTGATCTACGGCAGGACAAAAAGGAAGAAGAAGAAGAAGAAGAAGAAGAAGAAGAAGAAGAAGAAGAAAAAAGGATGCATTCAGTACATTTTTCCATGGATACAAAATAGCTGCTAGGGATTATTTCAGACTGATGCCAAGTAAGTAAAGGGGAGGATAGTTCAGCAGAATTTATGTAAATTAGTGTTATTACTTAGGCAAGTTAAACACCCCGCTGTTTTGAACAACATTGCCTCTACAGATTAATTCAGATGTTTGAATGACAAGCCAGCCTGAGTGAAGCAGATATATACCTTTTTTTTTTTTATCTGTGATGAAACCTACCAGCTGTGGGCACATTTTAAATACTGCAGTGGTAATTAGAGATTTACAGTAACATGATGACAATCAGTTAACATAGTTGTCGTCTGCTCCAGAAACTCAATAAACAAATCAATTTATTTTGAATTGCTGCTTTTAAAAATACAAAAAAAAATTAAAGCGTTTTGGAGAAAACGCAACCAATTGCTGTAAAGTTGTGTGTTTTATTCATTAAAATAGGAGAAAGAACTGCTGGGCAAGTGTTGACTGAATTTCTGAAAGTGTGTGACTGACATCTAGTGGAGAACATGGGGTATGGCAAGCATTATTGAAATGCGTACCACACTACAAAAACAAAAGGATTGCTGGTGATTTTCACTGTGACTCTTTAGTACTGTTACTTGGATCCAGTGTTGAAAAAAATGCAGTGAGTTAACATGGAAGGGATTCAATATCCATCTTGAGTGTTTTATGAACCTGCAGCAGCTAAACTGCTAATTACTTGGATTATCGTCTGTCATCGTCACCCTCTCACTGTGAAGAAGAGGTGGAGGCTGTAACTTGACCTTGGTCCTTAATGGCTGTGTGACAATAGTACCTCATCCCACTGGCCTGTCTGCCCCTTTGCTGTGTCTATTTATAATGTCCAGACTCAGTGCAGAGGTTATTCAGAGGTGCCAGTGAACACAAGGCGACAGAACAACAAGGTGAGAATGTTTAATTTTATTGTAGGAGCAGCCGACTAAAACTTTTTCTTAACTTCACTATGTATGCATGCATTTTAACATTTCCGCATCCTAATATGTACCTTTACTGTATCCTGGCAAAGCTTCTTTTTTTCTGCAGGATAAGAAATCTAACACATCTCTCTGCAATCTCACAATTTGATCCATTTGAATTATTCTGAAATTGTTAGATTTCAAATGATGAGCCTAAGAAAAAGAAGAAAGAAAGTCTGGGGTTTAAAATATGCTGCAAAGAAAGGCTTACTGGCTACTTTATTGGGTACAATGAATTGGATTTGACTGTGTTTTGCCCTAAGGATTTTCTAAAATTTTTGTGGCATAAATTCAGCAAGGTATCTGAAATATTACTCAGATATTTTGGTAAATACTGTCATGACAGCATTAAGCAGTTGGAGCAAATTTGCAGGCTGATCATCCATGATGCAAAATTCCAGTTCCACCTCATTCCAAAGAAGCTCTGCTGGAATAAGATCTAATCAGAGTGGAATCCTTTTTCTGAACAGTTATGTTAAAAATAAACTAGTTGGAGAGGACTTGACCTCTGTGACATGTTGCATGATCCTGCTGAAGAAGGTTGTGGTGTTTAAACAATGCTCAGCTGGTGCTGGGTGTGTGTGTTTGTGCCTAGAAAACATCCCCTGCACCACTGCAATACCACCCCCGGCCTGAAGATCGCAGCTGGCATCCAAACTCTTCAGTCATAAGACCAGGGAACATTCATCTAATCTCTTGTCCAAATTTGGAGAGCTTGTGTAAATGTTTGCAGCAGTTCACGCTGACAAAAGTGGCTCTGGGTGTGGTCTTCTGATGGTGTCGCCTATTCTTGTCGATTAAGACTCAGATTTGTTTCAGAGACATGATATAAGCAGGGTGTTTGTGTCCACACAACTGTTGCTCAGTGGGTAGTTTCAAAGAGATGCCAGGGCCTAAAATCTCAGAAATTCCAGAAATACTCTGACCAGCCCATCTGGCACCAACAACCATTCCGTGTTTGCTCTCTTTAATGCCCTTTCTTTCCCATCCTCATCCTCAAATAGAACCTCAGCAAGTTATCTTCCCCGTGTCTAGAGGCTTAACTGCATTGATTTGCTGCCACCTCCTTCTCTCATTTGCTACTTTTGTCAACAAACAACTGAACAGGTGTCCGATATAAAATGGCTGATGAGGGTATCAAGCAGTAGCAGAACCGGTATTACCTTCTGTTATTGTGTTTTTACTTCTCTCCTCAGGCAAAAGGAACAAGAATGGCAAAAGGCATTCACAAGCATTGTGACAAGTGCTACAGTGTCCACTGTCAAGCCCCGATAAACCTTTCCATCTCATGTATGGTCATTAAGTGTCACAAAAAGTGTGGCGCCACCTTCCATATGTGTAAACAAGACGAGCACCAGCTCCTCTGTCCGTATGAGGTGGTCCCTTGCCTGAATGCTGACTTTGGCTGCCCACTCCCAATGCTACGTCACAAGCTAGCCAAGCACTTGGAGGTCTGCCCAGCCAGTGTTGTCTTCTGCTCTCAGGAGTGGAACCGCTGGCCTTTTCCTGAAACAGATGTGACCTTTTACAAAAACGTTTCTGAAAGTCTTCAACCAAGCACCAAGACAGACCCCGACGTAGCACTGGCTCTCAGGGATCAAGCCCTGCTGTTTCAGTCCATCAAAATGAAAAGTATTTTCCCTGAGATGATGGAGGAAGAGCCTGCCTCTCAGGATGTTTCCAATGGGGTTGACAGTTCTGTTGAGGATGCGTGCTGCTCCTCAGATTGTAGCAAATTTGTAGAGAATGGCAGAGAAGAGACGGAGGGAATAGAAGCGAGTCAAGAAGAGAGAGATGCTTTGGCAAAAAACGGGGCGCTGGCATGTACCCAAAACTACAATACATGGGAGAAAATATTTGTCAAGGAGAAGGAAGGGTGCAACCAAGCTGTTAAAAATGTAAATAAGGTCAGGAAGGAAGACAGAAAAGAGGAGCAAAAATATTTAAACAGTAAGGTGGAAGATAGAAACTCACATCGGGTTGAGGTGAATGATTTCAGAAACATGAATGGTGCAAGCGGACTTGCTCCTTGGCAAGATGGTGTCCTCGAACGGCTGGGCAAAGAAGTCAATATTGCAGAATATAACATGTACCTGGTGCACAACGGGGCAATGCTGATTAACTTTGGTCAACTTGCTGCATGCACGCCAAGAGAGAAGGACTTTGTTTACGGTAATCTGGAGCCCGTCAAGGTCCAGACTGTCCGCTCGTTTAATGTTCCTACCAGCTATCAAGCAAAGCGCAGTCTTCTGAAGGACCCGTCGCACAAGGCCAAAACTGCACACCAGAGTGTGGATACTACTGATTTGGGCCCATCAGTTGAAGATCTTCCCAAGTCTGAAGAGGTTGGCACAACACTTCTGTGCTCCCTGGAAAAGGAGCTGAAGGGACATTTAATTTCAGAGAGTGCTTCGACAGACGGCCTTTATGTAGATGTAGGAACACAAACATACAGCTTTTCCTCTGCTCCTTTCAAAGCAGATGCATCCCTGGCAAGTGTCATTGCAGAAAGACCTTGTGGCCTTTATGTTAATGTTGAAACTGAATCTGTCACCAGAAGACACAACAAAATAAGTTCAGCTTTCAGCTTCATGTGTGGCCACTCCTTCCGGCGTGATGAATACCAGGCTCATTTCAGGAATGCCCACTGTGATATACAGGCCTCTCTAAGTGGCTGGTTTCAGCAGCGCTGCCCCTTAGCATACCTCGGCTGTACTTTCTCCCAGATAAGGTTTCATCCTGCAGGTCAACAAGCCACAATTAAATTCTGCCAGGATGTCAGCGCCTTGGTACTCCAGCCATACGTCCCTGCATCCCTTAGGGACGGTGGGAAAAGCTGGAGTCCTGGAAGTGCTGCTCGAGATCTCAATGGCCTGAGCAGCTTGCCTCTTGAAATCCTTCAGCATATTGCCGGTTACCTTGACAGTTTCACACTATCTCAGCTATCCCAGGTTTCCCGTCTCATGAGAGAAGTTTGTGGCACGCTGTTGCAGGAAAGAGGAATGGTCTTTTTGGAGTGGAAGAAAAAGACATACTCACACGGTGGAAGTTCGTGGAAAAGTCGGAAAAAAGTAAGTATTTTCACTGCTGAAGATGATGCTTTGTTATCTGCCTTTAATCTAGAGTCTATAGAATTGCTCAATTTTAATCTCAACCTTGCAGAAGATAAAAACAAAGTCAGACTTCCATGCTGGTATCAGATAGTAGCTGTAACCGTTCTGTTATGTGTCACTGGAACATTTCAGTCATTCATAAACCATAGCAGCAGCTATTGTAAATACTTTCCAAACTCCAAGTCATCCTCTCCAACAGTATTTCAACCTCCAACGGCAGTGTGGGCAGCTTTTAATGGCTTCTCTATTAAACTGGCTATGGACTTTTTCACCTTATGCGGTCTTTAGTGAAGATGACTGACCTTTAGAGCCAGGCAGCGAAAGGAAATGTGAGTGAAGCATTTTCTTTCCTGTCCATCAGTGGTCCATTAAACTGATGGGGCCGTAGCTTGTAAAAGTATTCATACTTCTTTACCTCTTTCCGGCTTTGTCTCGTAACAGCCAGAACATTAGATTTTATGTGATAGACAGAGACAAGGCAGTGCATTAAATGTGAAGAAGAGAGAGAAAGTTACATGGTTTTCAAAAGTTGACGAACAATGCAAAAGGTGCATTTATGAGGACCCCACCTCTCAACCATTTACCGCTGGAAATAGGCACCATAGTCTCGATTTGATCGAACTGAGCTTGAGCTGTTTTTCAAAACAAAGATTGGCAGCAACAGATGCTACTACATGGTATTGAGGGGTAAGAACACAAATCCACACCACAAAATGTATACCTTTGCTTGGGAAAAGAATTTTAATAACACATGTCATTTTCCTTTAACGTCATGATATTTCACAACTTTATGTCAGCCTATCACATAAGATACACATACAGTACAATACAGTGAAGATTGGGTTTGTAACTTGTTCAAGAGGTGTTCGTTTTCTTGCAGAGCTCTGTAATAATCCATTTAATAAAACAATTAACAATTTTTTTATTTCTTTGGGAGCTCCCAATAAAGAGCCTGTGGAAGAATGTGAATGAGGGAGGTGACATTAGACAGCTGGTATCCCACCAGGTTTGTTTGGTTTATATTTGACACTGAAACTAGCCTCGTGGCTTGGATCATGATGCCACAAAGATGCCTGTTGTTCCAGGAAACTACACCCACAGAAGTTCCACTTAAATCTCATCCAGATTTATGGGTGCTGTGTAGAAGATGTTGAATAATTTAGAAGTGCTGCGCAGTAGTAATTGAAAGTCAGCGTTTTGTGTTAGCACCGTCTCCTCCTGAAATGCATCCAAATCTGGAGGACTGCTTGAGGCAGAGCAGACGACTGCATGGTATTAATCGTGCTCAGTTCCAGTGGCAGCAGCGGGGTTATTGAAGCGGTTTGGTAGACTATGTTTTGGAACTGAAGCATGTACTGAAAAACTTATAATAAAGATTTTATTTTTTATATTCTGATTTAAAAAAAGTTTTCTAAAAGTATCTTACCTGAAGCTTAAAAGGGGAAAGAGATTAACCAATGCATGCATCTATTTTTATACTGACCATGTCGCTCAGGCAGGGGTCACGAGACAGAGAGGATGCCGATGATATCACTGATCTGGAATGGCCTAAAACCAAATGCAGCACTCTCAGTAACACGTGGGATAGGTGATCATTCATGGAAACACTTCAGGTTGAAATGAATGTGTGGGCAACAGCTGGGTATTTGTTCTGCGATGAATGGCATAATTTGTATAAATTTGTAACAGATGGCACTAAAATAGCTTTGTGCTATGACATGGAACAAAAGTATTTAGTGATCTGGTTTCCATCTGTGCTATAAATACATCCATCATTGTTGCACTTTGCTCTGTTGTCGAAGTCTTCTTGGCCTCTTTGTTTTACAGATCTGGAGGTTCAGCTCTCTGTTTTCTCCAGTGGACCGCTGGAGCTTCAGTAACGCTCCTTCCATGTCGGAGCACCTGAAGACCTGCTCCTTCTACCAGAGAGAGGAGCACAGGGAGCCAGTGGCTCTGGCCTGCTTGCAAGAGGTCAGGGAAAAACATGGAGAACGAAGCACGGAGGAAAATCCTTACATGTTGGAGCACAGTGGGTGAACAACAGCAGGAGCAATGCCACGTTTGGAATCACTGGAGAAATTGGCCTGTGCATGTACTCTGTAAAGCTGCAGTGTAAAAACTAAAGAATACTCATTTGGCATCTTCTTAGGTATCTACAAACACTTAATTTTAAGAGTAAAAGGGGTGAAATAATTTAATTATTATGAGCTTTAAGCAAAAATTACTCTAAATCTTGTCAAATAAAGGCTATAGCAGGCGCTGCTGTTGATGGCTGCTTCAGTGCGGCAAGACTGACATCCAGTGGAAGAAATCTGAAGTGCCTCGTGTGAGGAGAGGATGATGTCACTTTATTTGGATATCTGATTCCAAGCTCTGTTTCCCTACATATTAGTTTAGATCAGTAACGGTATGTTTTATTTTAAAACAGTGACTATTAATTATTTTAAATGATTGCCGTGTTTCTCGTAAACCACAACAGTATCATGTTTCCCTGAAATTTAAAATGCACGCTGTTTAAAAAATAAACTTTGAAATTGAAATGCTTTTTTATACACTGATAAAACAAACTGTTTTTTTTTTTTATTTAGAATTGGTGTAACAATTGCACATATTCTGTTTGGGTAAAATCACCATTTCTAAGTAGTTACTAAAAGACTAAAGTAAATGTCTTAAAGCGCTTACCCATCTGCATCAGTAACACTAACTAAATATAAATACTTTTTGCTCATTTGCTTTGTCTTCCGATGTTAAGAAGAAACAAGGCATTGTGAGGCAGTTCAAACATAAAAATGTTACAAAAACATGATTCCATTTTTGAAAATACACTTTACCAAGTTGGCTTTTAAATATTCTTCCTGAAAACCTCGACGAATATGGCAACATATTCGTCAAGTGCCTCATGCTCATTTTGCTAGCAGGGTTGAATTTAGCATTAGCAGTTTTGCTAAACTGGTCAAGGCCAGTTTAGGACCTTAACAGACGTATGTAAAAACCTTTTAAATTCACACTACCAAGGTGGCATGAAAACCTTTTGTCATTCATTAAAGAGGCCATGACAACAAATACATTTTTTCTGAGGTTTCGGGAGTATAATATGATTTTTTGTGCACTGGTGAGACTGTGTGAATTTCTAAAGTGAATAACAAAAGACAAGCTCAGGGAAGGTCAGCTTTGTTGCTTAGCTCAAAAATTGTCAGATGAGAAAACAGTTTATCTTTCTATGTAGGTTGTCTTTCTACATAATTCATATTCTCCAATCAGAGCACACCTTCAAGCAAAAAGGCTTCCCCTCCGCCTCCTTCTTCCAGATGATACTCCACTTGAGAAGAGGATGGCAGAGGAGCGAGCAGACGGCAGCCCCAGATCCGCCTCCCTGAATCAGCTCGAACAGGAGGCAGTCACCGCAGAAGCGCGAAAAACCAATACTCAGCCTAAATCTAACTTCACCGCGGTAACTAAAAAGGGGGAGCTGATGTGTCCGAGGGTGTTCAAAAATGGATGACGTTTCCACTCACTCCCGAAGGATGGGAGACTCACAGAACAGTGGCTGAAGACGGTTTCCTGTGGGGGAATTCAAGTTGGGGGTGTTCAAACAAGTGGATTAAAGAAACAACTTTAATCCGTATCTTTTTCAGTGGCGAGCCTTTGGTCAGCTTGGCCTTGCCTGTCCGACAAGCTGCAACACACAGCAACACTTCAACTAGCCATAAGGGGAGAAGGGGTAGGTGTGTGCGTGTGTGTGCGTCGGTGTGTGTGTGTGTGTGTGGGGGGGGGGGGGGGGGGGGTTAGAGCAGCATATTATTACCCTATCCAACCCTTTTACTGAGGAGGGACATTTGGCCCAACAAAACAACCAACTGACATTATTATTATTATTATATTATTATTTTATTCTTTGGACAATTTACATATGCACCAATATCAACTACATGATGTCATGGCACCTTTAAGAACAACCGTTTTAGGGATGAGAAGCTCAGCAGGATTTTCAAGCTTGACTTTGGGGTTAGCGTTGCGTGTCACTAAGCCAGTCAAGCCAATAAAGTAATACAATTGTTAAACAATACCAGTCTGCGCTAACAAGGTGGCATGTTAACCTTTAGCTTGCCAACCATGGCAACGATGTGCCATTTAATTGGCAAAAGCTTTCACAAGGTTAAAAAGCTTAGTTTGCGGTTAAACTTCAATATTAGCGCTAACACTGAACTAGTTAAAGCTGAGAAAAAATTTACCTCTAGTTCCAACACCAAAACGCTCCATAACATAACGGATATAAACATATATTAAAAAAGCAAAAACAATTATAATAATAATAATTATTATTATCATAAGTAGAGAAATGGGGGAAATGGATAACTTAACCAACACCTTTAGTTAAATTCTAATTAAACTGTCTAGGTATTATTTGTTACCAAAATAATGTTGCAAATGTTAGTACAATTAAACAAATATTAATTTGTCAAAAGGTTTCATTCATTACTTTCTTGAATGAAGTTTAAATCATGTTAATGGATAGTATATAATACCCCCAAAATTCCTTTTTACATAGTGGGAGCACTATTGATTAACTCAAAATGGCATTGAAAAGGCAAAGTTTTTTTTACCTATGATATCAGAACACAAAACACCTACAACCAAAAGTATATCTTCATTAACTACTGCATTTCTGCCAAATCAGGGTTGCAAAGATTGTTGATCACCTCTGATAGCATTTTGTTGCATAGGGCTGCATACGGATTCAGAAGAACTGCCTGTTGTCGAGCGAATTCACTTCCAAGGGCAGCCGCTTTCTCGAAATCCTCCCTGGCCTCATCATTCTGGGACGCTAATCTCCGCAGGAGGCCTCTCTGTACTAGTGCCTGGCAAGCGCTTCGCCCTGTGCCGCCACTGAGGGAGATGGCTTGGTCGAGATCCTGTAGGGCTCCTGGGATGACAAAGTGGCATCATGATGCACGTATACATTATAGAGGCTGATTTTCATTCTGGTACATTTTACAAAACAATCAGCTACATGTTAGACTTCTATCTACTGCTCATTTCATTTAGTGGACTTGCTTAAAGGTACATAGCCATGTTATATGCTTAAAAAGACCAAAAACCATTTATAATGATAAAATAAGGTCATATACACCAAGCCTGATAATTTTTTGATAGTCCCTTTTGAGGCTAAACAGAACCCCAGCACTGGGTGCAATGAGCAGATATAACAAGACATCTACCGGCAGTACCGCAGCACTACCAGAAAGCCATATGGTGACTACAAAATAACCACTAAATAATGCCAGACCAAGTCTGACCCCTCTGCAATGCCTCGTGGTAAAGCGCCACCTCGGCGTAATGGAAGACTAGTCGAAATGTCATTGTTATTGACATTACCAACAGTATGAAATTTTCATTTAAGATATAGCTAATGTCATTCTGACTAATCCAAACTAAATTACACACACACACACACACACACACACACATCCACACTTGGAATTTTGACCAGTCAAAATCTAATTGCAGATATTCTAAATAACAGTTTTGACTTGGCAAAATCGTGTTGCAGTTGTCAGTAATTAAAATTCAGTCCAGCGAATAAATGTTAATTGTATTGCCCCACAGGTAGACAGCTGCTGCCTCGTCCTGGAACATGCTTCCACTGCCTCGGCAGCACCAGCTTCGGGCATTTCTAAGTCAGCGCCTTGAGCCAGCGTTGCAAACTGATAAGGCTCTTGCCCGCTGGGCTCAACAAAACCTTCCTCAACCTCCTGTGACGAGGGGGGTGAAAATCGTCCACCATGAAAGACTGAAACCTGGAGTAACTACCAGCGTAACTCTCCTCCCAAAAGCCCCCCCCCCTCAGCCGACAGGTACCAGACTGGTCTGGATGCAGGATTAAGCTTTTACATGGGGTTGAGTTACCCTTTAAATTGCATAATTTGCCACAATAAAAAACAAATAGAAGATATAAGAACTAAAGTATAAGTTTTGTCCTTCAAACACATAGTATAGAGATATGTTGTAGGTTATTGATAATGCTTGAAACAGCTGTTGGGCAACAAACATTTGTACCCAGTTTACTTTTAAAAACTTCCTGCTAAAACAAGAAAAACACTACAAAGGATTTTAGCTTGAAACTGTGACATTTTTCTTCGATGGATGAGCACGTCTTGGTACATAGGTCTGCAGGTGTGCCATAGTATGTCCATGTTCAGGATACTGTTCTGAATACTGCTTTGTGAGATGTTCAACCTTTCGGATACTGTTTTCTAACCATACCCTGCTTTCAGTGTCTCCCCAACCCCATTTCTGATTTATATGATGTGTTGCTTGATCTTCATGATGTTCTTTCTTCACTAGTCTTCTCTAATAAACCTCAAAGCCATTCATGGAACCGTTGTATTTATACTGATATTAAATTATAACGAGATAGACTCTAATGACCATTTTCTAAGGCAATTACTTGCGCTGATTTTACTTAGGGGTGTCGGGGTCTGAGAACATCTGTATGCAGAACTTTTCAGATTGTTGTTTCTAAAAAACAACATCTGATGCTGTGGCATAAAAACAGGGAAAAGTTCAAGGGATACTAATACTTCTGCAAGGCACAAGTAATTTAATTTAGACCTGAAGCTGACCACATCGTATCATTGCAGTTCATGAGGAAAAATTTGCACGCTAACTAAACAGCCTGAACATGTATTTGTATCAAATCAAAAAGTAGTGTAACATTAGCTTTAGTTATTTATTTATTTGCAAGAGGAATATACATAATCTGTAAACATTTTTTTTTCAGACAAAACTACAAATATGTTATTTGGTGCATATTAAGATTTAAAGGTGCATAGCACCTTTAAATATAGCATAGCATAGATGAAAATCAGTGCCTCCAAATCCGAGACCATGGTCTTGAACCGGAAAAGGGTAGAGTGCCTTCTCCGGGTTGGGGAGGATGTCCTGCCCCTAGTGGAGGAGTTCAAGTATCTTGGGGTCTTGTTCACGAATGACGGGAAGATGGAGCGGGAGATCGACAGGCGGATTGGTGCAGCGTCTGCTGTGAAGCGGGCGCTGTACCGATCCGTTGTGGTGAAGAGAGAGCTGAGCCAAAAGGCGAAGCTCTCGATTTACCGGTCGATCTACGTTCCTACCCTCATCTATGGTCACGAGCTTTGGGTCGTGACCGAAAGAACGAGATCCCGGATACAAGCGGCTGAAATGAGTTTTCTCCGTAGTGTGTCTGGGCTCTCCCTTAGAGATAGGGTGAGGAGCTCAGTCATCCGGGGAGGACTCAGAGTAGAGCCGCTGCTCCTCCACGTCGAGAGGAGCCAGTTGAGGTGGCTCGGGCATCTGGTCAGGATGCCTCCTGGACGCCTCCCTGGAGAGGTGTTCCAGGCACGTCCCACCGGGAGGAGGCCCAGGGGAAGACCCAGGACACGCTGGAGGGACTATGTCTCCCGGCTGGCCTGGGAACGCCTTGGGGTTCCTCCTGAGGAGCTGGCCCAAGTGGCTGGGGAGAGGGACGTCTGGGCCTCCCTACTGAAGCTGCTACCCCCGCGACCCGACCCCGGATAAGCGGAAGACAACGGACGGACGGACGGACGGACGGAGGTGCATAGCCACATTATTTGACTTTTTAAAATTTATACGTCAGCAGCTCACTCTGGTTGCATACAAAGTTTTTATGAAAGATTGTCACGTCTTGCTGCCGTATAAATTAGTATTTTTGATGTTTTATACTTTGTTTTTGCTCAATTTGTTAGGAAATAAAGCCTTTCATGTTTATTTACGATTTTAACGGAAGTACGTACTGCGCATGCACAGCAGGGGTTAAGACAAGAAAGCGGCTAATGGCTATTAGCATCTCCCAGCAAAACAATGAAGAAAAAAAGTAAAAAAAAAATAATATGATTCCAGGAGGAAAAGACTGGAATGTCGCTGGGAATACAGTATGACCGTAGGCGTTAACTGAAGCGGATGCTAAACCTGCCAAGGCTCAGATGTGACCGCAGAGATGATATCTGTGTTCTGATATGAGGCTTTTGCTGTTAGATCGTTTTATTTAATTAATAACGGTTGATCACACCAAGCTGCCTTTACTGCAAGGCATTTCAGAGGGTCAGGCTTGATCTGGCATTATTTCATTTTGATTTATTAATTAAGCAAACCGGCATTATGATAGTTCTACGATACTGTCGCTAGATGGCGCCATGTCTGTTTATATCTGCTAACTGCACCTGGCGCTGGGGCTATATTTATCCACAGAAATGACCATCAAAACATTATCAGGATGGAGGCTTCGTGTATATAACCTTATTGTATCATCATGAAACAGTTTTTGGTCTTTTTTAAAGCATATCATGTGGCTATACACCTTTAAGATATTTCTGATATGAACTGAAAATCCCAGCAATTCACTTCCTGCAAACGTGCCAACGTTATATGTTTTACATGTAGAGAACCTAATAGTAAGAAGCCATCACAAAGTTTATAAGGTAACAATGGAAAGAACATGGAGCAGACGGCCAGAGCTTCTGCACCGTGTCATGCTGGCCACAGACTCAGCAGTCTGACATCCTGGCACAATGCCGTGCCTTTGGGAAGGGTTATTACTGAATTTGTTGAATTTACCTGCTGTGTCCCCCAGCAGCCGCAGGGCCTGGGCCCGGTTGTTATAGGCAGCGGCTCGCTGAGGCAGGATGTGGACTGCCTGGCTGAACAGCTGAAGAGCGGCTTGCAACTCCCCAGCCTCTGCCGCTGAGACACCCCGCATCTCCAGCTCTTTCACTCGCTTCAGCAACTCCGTGTCAAAACCACTGTCTGGCAGGAGGAGATAAACAGGTTGGAAAAAGAATTCACACTCAGCTGACAGGTACCGTGGCAAAGAAAAACACAGAAATGTCACCCAGAACTAAGTTTTGATTACAATGTCACGGGTTTTTTCACCCTAGGAATGGAATGTGTTCAAATAAATTAAATATGCTGTGACATGATATGTAGAGACACATCAAGTCAGACCCTCACACTCACCATCATCGATTAATTCTTCCTCTTGGTTCAGGCCAGGAACGTCTCCAAAGGGGGTGGTGGGGTTGAATATGGCCTGCAGAACAGCTTTGTCATGTGCTGAAGCCATCTTCCTGCTGTCTATGGAGTAGGCAGAGAATTATGGAAAAAGAGGAATGTAATGACACCTAAATCACAGCAGGACCGGGAAATTTTCCTCCCCTAAATTGTGCCATCGCCAACAGCCAATCAGAGAAGGGGGCGGAAGCAGAGGTGGACTTTGAGATATTCCAGCACATCTGAATTTGGTTAACTCTAAAAAAAATCCACTTTATGCAGCGCTTTCTAGCGCTGCATAAAGTGCATGTGAAAGGAGAAACCAACAGACTGGTTTTATATCTCAGCGTAATTTGCAATCTTTTAACAGCAGAAAATATTATAGGTAAGTACAACTTAGTTAACGATTACAACAAAATAAACAAATAACACAAGCTCCATGAGTAGATGATTAGATGGTTTGGATGAAGGTGAAGAGTGGTTTACTGGGGTGTCGAGAGCTAAACTGCAACTAAGGGACTGTTAAATGTGAGGGAGAAGAACAACAATGGAAAATATGCTCACAAAGCTTTGCAGTTTTCATGCTTTACTTGATGCGAATGAACCCTTATTTTATTTGTGAAAAGAGAATGAGGGTTTCAAAACCTTTAAACCACATGTGAAAGATCAACTGGGTTTCTGAACAGGCCACATGAGTAGATATCCACTACATGTCCTTGATAATCTGGAAACAAAATGAAGCTATTGTGAGACTTGTATTGCTATGTTTCTTATGGTATTCACTCCTAAACTCCCCATTTAGATGTGATCAGCATAGCATGTAATAAAAATTGTTTTCCCAGATTACCAGTTATTTGGAGGATAGATGAGAACCTTAAGTGCTTAGAGACATTTCTAGTTGTAGATTTGTGCTAAAAGCAAAAAAAAAGGAAATTTTCTGCATTGTTCTCTGAACTAGCACACATCTTTATTGCTTGAATTTCTGGTGCAAATAGCAATAACAAAAGCCATTTGCACCAGTATTACACATGAAATATTAAAACAAACAACACGCCTATTTTCATTCTCTGCTGCTGGTCCACACAATACCAGAAGAACATTACACATTTCCTGGAGAGCAACATTTACTGCTGTCATAGATAAATTTCGTTATCAAGAGTAATATGCTAAAGGTTTCTTTTATATACACTTTGTTGTACTAAAGACACAGGGAGATAATATAATATTATATATATATATATATATATATATATATATATATATATATATATATATATATATATATATATATATATATATATATATATATATAGATATGAATGGTTGTTTGTCCTGTTTGTCTCTCTGTGTTGCCCTGCGACAGACTGGCGACCTGTCCAGGATGTACCCTGCCTCTCGCCCAGTGAACGCTGGAGATAGGCACCAGCAACCCCCGCGACCCCATGAGGGATTAAGCGGTTTGGAAAATGGATGGATGGATATATATATATATATATATATATATATATATATATATATATATTGGCCTTCACATAAAGGCAAAAATAGCTGTCAGTATGTAGGTATCATTATATGTCCAGACATCAGAAGATTCACAATGACACATATACCACTGAATCCTTCAAATAGGCAGGAACCAGGCAACAGTTGCATATAAAGGTAGATTTGAAAGCATCAGTGGACTGCATACACAAAAAGCTACATACACAAACTGCTTTTAGAGTGTTTTCATCAGTTAAGGTGCTTTTCTCATTGTTTAGGTGGCTGTGAGTGAAAATGGTACTCTAGCAGGTATTGGTGATGTAACGTCAGAGAAACAGAAGCCATCAAGTAGATGCAGAGCTACACAGAGGGACTCAGATTCTGTCCAATGCAACAAATACATGTCCAAGGCCAACCTGAAGCCCACCACAACCTGCCTGACTGACCCAGTTACCTGCTCTTCCATCAACACCTACAAACTAAATCTAAATTGACCAAATAAACTAAACCAGAGTAAATGATGGTTATAGCATGGATCTAGAAGAGCCTCATCCCACATTTTGGATGTTAACTGGAGTTACAAACAAATTTCCAAAGTGCCTTACAAAGGCACTGAAAACACTTGAACATGTTATATTCTGCCATTACAATGTAAACCTAAATGCATATACTTAGATTTATGTGATAGACCAACATTCAGTAGCACATAACTGAATAATAAACTGCTTTACGAATAAGAAATCTGAAAAGTGTGGCATGCATCCATGTTCTAGAGTCACTACTTTACAGAAACATATTTCCCCACCCGTTTTTGACTCGTGGAGCATGTCTCTATCAGATTTGTCCTACATTTAGAGACTGAAGGTGAACCTCCTCCAGGTTGTTGGCAGCGTGTAAGACGTTTTTGTACCAGGGCTGTCCAGTACTCAGCTTCATCTATCCTCCCATCAACTCTGACCAGCTCCTCTGTGCCTGCATCACAGATTGATGTAATCGCCACCACATTTCAGGGTATCTATGTTGTGATCAGGACATTGTGCTGAGTTGGTTTGCTGGCATAAATAGTGTTTAGACTAGAGCAGCTACTTTCATATGTTGTCTTTTACATGGCAACCTGCAAATGGGACATCTTATGACTTTCTTTCAACAGTTTCCCGACTTATATAAAGAAAAGTTTTGGAAATTCAAAGCTAATAGTAGTCTTGTCAACAGAATCTCCCACCTGAGCTGTTGATCTCTGCAGCTCCTCCAGGTTGCCCTGCTTTCAACTTTTCTACGGCTTAATCTCTGATCTGTGTGGTGTGTTCCTTGGTCTTCATGATGTTGTTTGCTTATTAAGGTACTTTAACAAACCTTTAAGGCCTTCAGAGAAGAGCTGTATTTGTGCCGAGATTAAATTACACACAGATGGAGTTTAGTTGCCAGGTAAGGTACTCCTGCTGGCCATTGGCTGGATGTAATTTAGAAGTATCAGAGTTGACTACAAAAAGTTAACACACTTATAACAACCATTATAACAACCATAGATGCTTTCGTACCACTTCAGTTACTTCCAACACACTCCTTTTTAATGGGCAGTCACATACAATCTCTATAAAACACATTGTAGGCTCGTAAGTTTTTGTAAAAAAAATTCTAATAAAATTAAAGTTCAAAGAATATTAAAAATACTTTTTTGCAAAGCACCACATTTAAGGTACTTACAATAGCAGCAATAGTATGTGCAAATTAGAATAATGCAAGAACATATCAACATGTAATAACGATATCAGTATTGCTTCAGGTTCAGGTTAAAGCGATCATGGTGCTTTGCTTCAAGCTTTGTATTCCATGGAGGTTCAGACGCTTATTTTAGGACCAATTCTGAAAAAACAAACAAAAAAGATTTCCGATAGAAATATTATTTCCATGAATACCATGAAATCAGAGTGAAAATACAGTTCAATGGCATGGAGAAGTTTCCTTTTCCACCACTTGAGAGAGCTCTTGCAGCTTCTGCTTGTGCTCGTCCTCCCTTTCCCCTTCACCATTTTACCGCAGATGGTTTGATCTTGCAGGACTCCTATTTTCCACAGGGTAATGCAAGTTAAAGAGTGAGGTGAGGCTATCCTGTTCATGGTCACTTGGTGGGCAGCAGATTGCCTCCAGAAGCGTACTGTGTCCCCCATGGCCTCCCCTATAGTCCAAAAGAAGCAAAGTAATTGTGTGAGGATTATCACTCTCCTATTACAGCAAATGTCACCACATCGCCACCACTCAACCTGATTATGTCAATAAAGAAACTTGTTGGCAGTGTTTACAGGCTCCGGAAGCAGGACCTGGGGGACTTGAGCTGCTGCAGCTTAAGGCCAAAAGGGTTGATAAGAAATAATCAAAAAAAGGAAGGAAGAAAAGAACAAGAAACTGACCCTCAGTGGCAGGGCTGCTGTAAAACCCGCAAACGCAAGGCAGTAAACACACTCTTTGTTTTTCCTTTAAGCAATTACAGGGACAAGATTAAATCTGACTGCAACAGCAGTGGATAAATATTGAAGTAGTATTTGGTTAAGTGCAAACAGTGCACGACAACAACATTATTACTCATTAGGGTTTCAGGCAGCAGAATGTGTGTTTCACACCACAGATTTTGCTCAGTCAGCTTTTTCTAAAACATGCAAAGATATTTCTGTTACTTCTTTAGTACAAATGACCCGCAAAACCATGAATGAATAAAACATGAAACTAAACAATTGTAAACAAAAGGAATCTCACAAACAGCCATTACCGCACATTTTCATAGTTTTTTTCCTGTGGTACGGGGTTTCTTCTTGCTTTATGTCTTGTAAACAAACAGATAAGTCTGCAAGGCTTTTAGGTGTTTTCCACCACTGTCCATAAAGCTGACATCAAAGCTCATGCTCGCACTAATCCGTGTGCGATACTGAGGTAAACGGGTCTGTGTGTTGATACCTGGCCTGCTCCTACATGATGACAAAAGGCGGATGCATGCTCTGCGGGGGCACTTTGAGCTCGATTAAAAAGTAATCCAGTCTACTGAGAGTTGGGGAAGTGAGTGCAGAGAGGCTCTGAGGTTAGGCAAATAATAACGTATACTTTAGTGCCATTTTTTTAGCAACATCTTCGGTGTTGTGGGAAAAGAACCAATTTTGTCTTTCAAACTCTACTAGTTGATGTAGTTAACTTGAACAAAATAACACCCTTCGCTGATTTTCCTCTTCTAACTGCACAGCATTAAACAAGTATCAGTGTAGAGGCAATGCGTTTCCAGATGGAGACCTAATTTAAAATAGACATCTGGTCATATGTGCTTCCAAATGTACCAGTTGCTCTTCCAGTTTGGTATGAAAGCAAAGTTTTGTTAACATTTTTATAGCTTATAGAGATATCTTTATTGCTTTACATGATAAACCCATCTTATAATATATGCATCCTTCATTTATCTAACAGTTGATCCAAGCTCAAGGTGATAAAGCCGTTAGTCAGCAATGATATTTTGTGGTTGCAGAATTGGCAGGGATCTGTATATAAATCCTATAGCACTACCTTTTATGCTTCTCAACTCAAATCATCTCAATTCTATTTAGTTCAATTTAGTTGAGCTCATCTTAAGTCAATGGGCTTGTGCCCATCTCTTATGCTGATTGGGTGAGAGGCTTTAACTAAATCCACTTTAATTCAACGGTGTTCAGTTTCATAATACTAATAGACCAGTTCTTCCATCCGGGTCCCGCGGGTAGGCAAAAACAGTACTGTTCTCGTCTACTACATGACAAAACGGGTGATTTAGGGCGTACTTTTAGTTAATTTATTTTTGGAATCTAAACAATGTCTACGACTTGTGCTCTCGGTTGCACACAGAGGCATTCCAAATCGTCGGATGTACGTTCCTGTCGTTTACTGAAGGACGAAGAAAGACGAAAGAAATGGATATTTTCAATGAAAGGACGCAGGCACACAATCCCAATCGACTGGGAGCAATCATACCACGACAGAATTTGCAGTCTACACTTCATCTCTGGTAAATACAACTTAATTTTGCACTGTTCATTGTTCTACTTAAATCATTATATAAATAAAAAATTAGGATATATACTTAATTCAAGACGTAAACGTTCGTTTTGTAATAATATACGTACATTTACAATGTATGCAAACCCTCTGGCATGAGTCTGTGAAAAGGATTAATAAGACAAAAACACCACAAATAATCCTTAGTGAAAAATGTTTTTTTTTTTTACCTACGGTGGCGGGTCTTCCTCTCTGCTGAGGCGCTGTCTGTGTCCGACTCCGCTTTCGGATGTTACACAAACATGTCTGAACATCCATCCATCCATTTTCTGACCCGCTTAATCCCTCATGGGGTCCCGATATAAAATAATTGTAGCCGTCCAGTGGTTTCATGGCTTTCATGCTCTCTCGTCTGTACTGGCCTGCCGTGTTTATAAGGCAGCTGTATATGTCGCCGTATGGAACACTTGGCCAGCATTTCAGACTTGCTCCGTCCCTTCAGGCTTTTGCTGTGTGGATCTGGCAATCTGATACCATCAACTTACTCTTTTTTTTTTTTTTTTTTTTTTTTTTCCAGTGTCCTGTCTAGCAATGTGGCAATAAGAATTGATATCTTAATGCCAAATAGAGCTCGACAGATTTTACTTTCACAAGTGGAGCAAACAGCTTTCGCCATAATGCTCCGCTTGATTTGTGCGTGTAAATAGCTTTATTGTGATTCCTGCAGGGAGAATTTCAAATTATATGGACACTACAATGGGAAAGTAGGAGAGTAAAAGAAAAACAAGAAGAGAAGAAAAAAAAAAGAAAGAAGAGGTGAAAGAAAGAAGAGATAAAAGGAAGAGAATGATAAAACGTCCTCTGTCTGCTCCATCACCTGGAAAGAGACACAAAAAGAACAGCACAACCAACAGACATAAAGCAACAGATACAATCGTGTAACATCTTGACACCATTGCTAAATCATATGTATTATTATTTAAGCTGACATGTGTAATGTGATACCTAAAAAAGAAAGTAAATAAATTAATTATAGCCTTTCTGTATATAAGTGAACATTTAATACCTGGGACCCGGCACCTGTGGGAGTTTGTGAGAGTGCACTAGTTTAGGTGAAAATTTATCCAGAAGGAAATAGTTCGATAGTGATTGTGGAGAACCGAAGACCCACCTTCCCCGAGCACAGAGGCAGGAGTCAGGGGACCCGTAACCCCGGACTCCCAAAGGGGCCCCCAAAGCAGTGCGCCCGAGAGGGGCCTTCACAGGAAATCTGCAACACCCCCCCCCCCCCCCCCCCCGAGAAAAGAGGAGAGACGACCCCGAGGAAATCCCCCAGCCACCGCAATGCCGACGCCCCCAAGAGCCGCGGGGACGAGCCCGTGGGCTCCGCCGGCAGCCGGCCGTGCTGAAGTGGTCCCGGCCATGGGCCCTGGGGGCCAGAGGCCCCAGGGGCGCCCCGCCCCCGCGGCAGGGGCCCCGGCCGCCCCCCGGGGGGCCAGGCTCGCAAAGCCACCGCCGGGAATGGGCCGGCGCCCACCCGGGAACCCGCCCCAAACCCGAGGACCGTCAACGCGCCAGAGGGCCAACTTACTCTTAAAACGATCTTGTGATACGTTATCTAAAGAACAAAAATACGCCGAGAACTCGTCGTTTCCTTTGTTTGCGTTCGCCTTTTGCCTACCAGTCCGGCGCGCATGCGCGAAAACCCCGGATCAAAACAATAACAATGAACTGGTCTATAATACTAACAATAATACTAATAATAATACTACTACTACTACTACTACTACTAATAATAATAATAATAATAATAAGAAGAAGAAGAAGAAGAATAGTAATAATAATAATCTTGATATATATCATGTAATTAACATTAATTTATCTTTATCTCAGTCAAGTTCTATTCAATTCAACTAAATTAAACATGGTTAAATTCGATCCTATTCAACACAATTTAACTAAACTATTAAAGCTATAGTTGGCAAACCTGTTCAGAAACACTTTTTTTATACTGGGTGAAATGGTCCTTCCATCCTGAGAGTAGTCAATACATTATGTATACAGAAAAAATAACACAAAAAATCAGACCCCTGTGAGAGCTGCAGGCCTATAAGATCTCTGACCAATCCCTGCCGTTCAGTCCAAATGGAAAGAACCAATCAGATGCCTTTGTGTCTAGTCCTGCCCACGGCCCAGTCTGTCCTTCCACCTACCCATGAACATGCATCACGTTTAGGAAGTGCCACATTGAAATCTCCAGGCTCTGTAGCATTGCCGACTATAGCTTTAAACTTAAACCATTGACCTCAACCCAATTCACTTTTATTCAGGTCTATTCAATTAGCTTTAATTAAATGCAACACACGATACACATGTAAAACTACATGTAGCCATTAAAAGGGTCATCATACAAAATCCATTTTTTTAGCCCTTAAATACATTTTGCGGTGCATTTTGAATTTCTGAGAGTGCAGAACATTTGGGTTTAGTTTCTCCAGGAGCAGCATAGATATTTTTATATTCAGTTATAGGTTTATTTTTCAAGCAATGTTTTGTCAATTCTCTATTTATTTTTTTAAATACGTCACAGTATTTGCTGTGGAACTGCTATATAAGGTAATGGACTTCCAGCTTACCAGTGTCACAAAGCCGCAGTTTAAATTTTTTCCTCTGGGATTTTCTTTAGTCCAAGCTGAAGGATGCACTCTCGCCAGATGGATTTCGTTCCGCAGAGCTCCACACATCCTGTCATGATTTCGGCACTGTTGCCTGGTCTGATCTCTCATGTCACACACCTGTTCTAGCTCCGCCCGTTCCTCATCACTTCAGATCTGTTCCACCTGCTCTCACTAGTATATAACCAGCTCTAAGACCAGGCAACAGTGCCAGTTTATTTCGATCCTTGTGTGAGACTTATCCCAGCGTTTATTATTCTGATTCCTGATCCTGACCTGTTTGCCTTTCGACCTCCGAGCCTGCTTACTCCCTTCTGATTCTGTCTGCCCGATCTGACCTCTGCCTGTCCTGACTACCCGCTGGATCTCTGCCCTGTGTACCGAACCTGGAACCGTGAACTGACTCCGTCCTGGATTATCCTTCGGTACCTCACTGGCTCTCTGATCTCCTGGCTCCGACCCTCGACCACGTCCCCGACTTCGGCTTCGCTCTACGGCTCATCCTGCTCACGTTTGCTCTCACGGTTCTGATCTCCTGCCTGTCCTCCGACCACCGAAACACCCGCCGCTGGGACTTCATGAGCGGCAACCGCCGCAGCGAATTGACGACCCGCCTGCTGGGACCCACTGGGACTGAACTGAACATTAAGACCAGAGGATCCCGCTGTAGACGCTGACGCCTCCCGCTCCGCACCTGATCTTAATAAACTGTTAAACTTGAACGGTTTGTCTGCCTTGAATTCTGGGTCCACCTGTTCTGAGCCTAACAGAATAAACTGGCCCCACATGGATCCATCGGCAGATAAACCGTGACGTTCAGGCGTAGAGAATTCCATTTCTCAACTCCAGTCAGGCGTTAGGGAGATTCTGACTCGCTTACGCAGCGAGTCTGCTCCCGCTCCGGCGCTTCCGCATACGTCATCAGCTGTTGCGTCATCTGTTACTAGGTCAGCTTGTCAGAAACCCCGACTGTCACCCCCGAATATTTTAGGGGTGATCCAGATCAGTGTCGGGCCTTTATCACCCAGTGTGAGATCCACTTTGAGCTCCAACCATCAGTTTATCCAACTGATCGGTCAAAAGTGGCTTATGTCATCTCGCTGTTGTCCGGAAAGGCTAAGATTTGGGGAACATCTGAATGGCAGAATAACCAGGCTCTCTGTTATTCTTATCGGGCTTTTTCTCAAGAACTTGTCAGGGTTTTTTGTCCAGTTCTTCCCAGTCGAGAGGCTTCCAGAGGGCTTAAGGCGCTTAAGCAGGGTGGACGATCAGTGGCTGAGTATATCATTGACTTTCATTTACTGTCTTCAGAGAGCACCTGGAATGAGGATGCTCTCATGGACGCTTTCATTGGAGGACTCAATGAAAGAATTAAAGATGTGCTCTCTACCCGCGAGTTCCCTTTGACCCTGAGACAGCTCGAGGAGATGACCACCCAGATTGACCTTCGGTTGACGGATCGTCGCAGAGAACGAGGAGCACCGATGTCTGCTAGTCCTCATCCGAGGTCCGGCACATCTACAGCTTCTGCTCCCGCCCGTACACTGGATCCAGAGCCGATGCAACTGGGACGTACCCGGCTGACACCACAGGAGAGGAGCAGACGTCACCAACTTAACCTCTGTCTCTACTGCGGCGGAGAGGGTCATCGCGTCAGCTCCTGCTCTCTAAAAGGTACAAGCTCAGTAGAGGGGAGGGAGACTCTGCTGAGTCGCACCAGACTTTCCAGCTCTCCTGAACTCCTTTTCCCAGTAACTCTCTCGTTTGGTTCCAGGAGACACAAGTTGACTGCATTTGTGGACTCGGGGGCAGATACCGAGTTCATGGATGAGGGTCTGGCTAGGCGACTGGGAATTAGGCTTCTTCCATCGCCAGCCTCTCGTAGGGTTTTAGCTCTAGATGGTCACCAACTGAATCAGTCATCGCTCGTTTCTGAACCTGTAGAGTTGTTGGTGGGGGGTAATCATTACGAAAAGTTATCTTTCCTCATAATCGATTCACCTCAGGTTCCTATTATACTAGGTTCTACATGGTTGCGCAAGCACAACCCTCACATTGACTGGCAGAGGTTGGAGGTTCTTGGGTGGGCTCCTGCCTGTTCAGGTTCTTGTTTACGTTCCGCTCAGCAGGACCATACACCGGAGAACGAGATTGAGGAGGTTTATCCGGACCTCTCTAAGGTCCCAGAGGTTTATCATGACCTGAGGGAGGTGTTTAACAAATGTAGGGCCACTGCGTTACCTCCTCATCGGCCATATGACTGCAGTATTGATCTTCTGTCTGGGACAACACCCCCTAGGGGTAGGTTGTACTCTCTCTCTGTTCCCGAGTCCCAGGCCATGCAAAAGTACATTTCAGACTCCCTGAAAGCGGGAATTATTCGTCCTTCTTCCTCCCCAGCCGGAGCAGGGTTCTTCTTTGTGGGTAAGAAGGACGGTTCTCTCCGGCCATGCATCGATTATAGGGGTCTTAATGAGATTACAGTTAAGAACCGGTACCCGATTCCCCTGATAAACTCCGCATTTGACCAGATTCAGGGGACCAAGATCTTTACCAAGTTGGACCTCCGTAATGCCTACCATTTGGTACGCATCCGTGAGGGGGATGAGTGGAAGACGGCATTTAATACCCCCACTGGACATTATGAGTATTTGGTAATGCCTTTTGGACTCACAAATGCACCAGCAGTGTTTCAGCATCTTGTTAATGAGGTGCTCAGGGATATGATGGGTCAGTTTGTATTTGTGTATCTGGATGATATTATCATCTATTCCCGTGATCTGGAGACCCACAGAGGCCATGTTCGGTCAGTGCTTTTGCGTCTCTTGCAAAACCAGTTGTTTGTGAAGGCTGAAAAGTGTGAATTTCACGTGTCCACAATGTCTTTCTTGGGTTTTGTGGTTTCTCCTGATCACATCGCTATGGACCCTGCTAAGGTCAGTGCTGTCACTGAGTGGCCGATCCCCAAGGATCGGAAACAGTTGCAGAGGTTCTTGGGTTTTGCAAACTTTTACAGGAGGTTCATTAGGAACTACAGTTTGGTGGCTTCACCCCTTCACGCTCTCACGTCATCAAAGACTAGGTTCTGCTGGAATGAGCAGGCAGATAAAACCTTCCAGAGACTAAAGGACTTATTCACGTCCGCACCTGTTCTGATCTCTCCTGACCCTGAGAAACAGTTCACGGTGGAGGTGGATGCTTCCAGTACTGGAGTTGGGGCCATTCTCAGCCAGGAGGCTGGGGATGGTAAAATGCACCCCTGTGCCTTCCTCTCTAGGGGACTCTCTAGCGCTGAGAGAAACTATGATGTCGGAGATCGGGAACTGTTAGCAGTCAAATTAGCATTAGAAGAATGGAGACATTGGCTGGAGGGGTCCAAGATCCCCTTCGTGGTATGGACTGATCACAAGAACTTGGAGTACCTGAAATCAGCCAAGAGACTGAACCCTAGACAGGCGAGGTGAGCACTATTTTTTGGTCGATTTAACTTTTCTCTGTCTTACAGACCCGGAACCAAAAATGTTAAGCCCGATGCACTCTCTCGGATGTTCGAGGCGGACGAAGAGAGTACCAGTGGTGCTGAGGGTTTTATCCTACCGAAGTCTGTAAGATGTGCCATCACTATGCTTGATATTGAGAGAGAAGTGAGAGGGGCTCTTAGTAAGACTCCACCCCCAGAGTCTTGTCCTAATAATCGTTTGTTTGTTCCTGATCAGCTAAGAAAGAATGTGTTAGATTTTTGTCATGGTTCTCGTCTGTTTTGTCATCCCGGGGTTACCAGAACTATTCGTTGTGTTCGGACACAGTTCTGGTGGCCTTCTCTGTCTGCCGATGTAAGGGAGTTTGTGGCAGCCTGCCCCCAATGTAATCAGGCTAAGACCTCCAGACAACCTCCTTCCGGCTTGCTTCGACCTTTACCTGTTCCGTCCAGACCATGGTCTAACATTGCCATGGATTTTATCACCGGCTTACCTTCTTCAGAGGGTAATTCTGTCATTCTCACCATAATTGATCGGTTCTCCAAAATGGTCCATTTGGTTCCGCTGCCCAAACTCCCGTCCGCTAAGGAGATGGGGGAGATTTTAGCACGTGAGGTTTTCCGTCTTCATGGAATCCCGACAGACATTGTGTCAGACAGGGGTCCTCAGTTTGTGGCGCAGTACTGGAAGGAATTCTGTGCCATGCTGGGGGTCTCTGTCAGTTTGTCGTCGGGATTCCACCCCCAGACGGATGGGCAGACAGAGAGGGCCAACCAGGAGGTAGAGACTAAGCTACGTTTGTTGTGTCAATCGGACCCCACTAAGTGGGTCAGTCAGCTTCCGTGGATAGAACATGCTCTGAACTCAACTCCTTCTAGCACCACTGGTCTCTCCCCATTTTATATTGTGTTCGGTTTTCAGCCACCGGTGTTCACTATACAGGAGAGGGATTCTAAAGTTCCATCGGCCCGACTATCTGCCCTGAGGTGCCAGCGAGCCTGGAGAAAGGCTAGGAGAGCTATCATCAGTTCCGTGGAGAGCCAGACCCGGAACGCTAATCGCCGGAGGATCCCGGCACCTGATTATCAGGTGGGCCAGAAGGTATGGCTCTCCACGAGGGATCTTCCTCTCCGAGTAGAGAGTAAGAAGCTGGCACCTCGGTTCATCGGGCCGTTCCCTATTTCTAAGATGGTGAACCCAGTGGCTGTCCGCCTCCAGCTTCCTCGCTCCATGAAGATGCATCCTACCTTTCATTTGTCCCGGGTCAAACCTGTTAACACTTCTAGATTTGTGCCCGCCTCCAGACCCCCGCCTCCCACCCGACTCATCGACGGTGGTCCTGTGTACACCGTCAATCGGATTCTGAGGTCCAGAAGAAGAGGCAGGGGGCTGCAATACTTGGTTGACTGGGAAGGGTATGGTCCAGAGGAGAGATCTTGGATCCCTGCCAGGTTCATTTTGGACAAGACTCTTATTACAGCCTTTCATAAGGCCCATCCCGAGCAGCCCAAAGGGGCGTCTGGTATCCGCCCTTAGGGGGGGGGGGGTTCTGTCATGATTTCGGCACTGTTGCCTGGTCTGATCTCTCATGTCACACACCTGTTCTAGCTCCGCCCGTTCCTCATCACTTCAGATCTGTTCCACCTGCTCTCACTAGTATATAACCAGCTCTAAGACCAGGCAACAGTGCCAGTTTATTTCGATCCTTGTGTGAGACTTATCCCAGCGTTTATTATTCTGATTCCTGATCCTGACCTGTTTGCCTTTCGACCTCCGAGCCTGCTTACTCCCTTCTGATTCTGTCTGCCCGATCTGACCTCTGCCTGTCCTGACTACCCGCTGGATCTCTGCCCTGTGTACCGAACCTGGAACCGTGACCTGACTCCGTCCTGGATTATCCTTCGGTACCTCACTGGCTCTCTGATCTCCTAGCTCCGACCCTCGACCACGTCCCCGACTTCGGCTTCGCTCTACGGCTCATCCTGCTCACGTTTGCTCTCACGGTTCTGATCTCCTGCCTGTCCTCCGACCACCGAAACACCCGCCGCTGGGACTTCATGAGCGGCAACCGCCGCAGCGAATTGACGACCCGCCTGCTGGGACCCACTGGGACTGAACTGAACATTAAGACCAGAGGATCCCGCTGTAGACGCTGACGCCTCCCGCTCCGCACCTGATCTTAATAAACTGTTAAACTTGAACGGTTTGTCTGCCTTGAATTCTGGGTCCACCTGTTCTGAGCCTAACACATCCATCTGGGATTGCTCCATTGGAGATGTATTTCAGAAGGAGGGGGGTTATCAAAAACTCTTGCATATGATTGGATAAACCACTTGTACATCATCTTTACTGACATGCTACTTCAAACACTCACATCAAAACCAACATCGAAACCATCGTTTCCCCTAACAAAAGCCTTCAAAGCCGTTCTCTGTGTTCTTTTGAAGAATTAATATTCGGTAGATTGGACAACACTGATGAAATAGCAGCATCAATGTTGACCAGATTTCTCTAATGAAAACCAGGAACGTCTCTGATTTTGCAAGGTTGAGATCGGGGGGGTTGGTTTGTTTTGCCTGATCTGCAACACGCGGCAGGACCGGGTATATACCTCTTGCTACATTAAACTTTTTACTTAAAACAGGGACATTCCCGGGGACAGCTTTTGCTGGAGACAGGTCATCCAAAACGGGCTTGCTTCCACGCTGCAAGCTGTCATTGTAGACTGAATCCAAACAGTTGCTTCTCTGATATGTCGAATCTACGAAAATCCCGCCTGCCGATCCTGATTCGCTCGTCCATTTTATGTGGCACTGAAATCCCTCTCCAATGGCATCGATTCCAGATGGATGTGTGGAGCCATGTGGAGCTCGGTAGAACTACATCCCTCTGGTGAGAGTCAGGTTAGAAGGATGCCGAAGCTGCAAGTAGATAGGTGAACATGTTTGGTTGAGATGGTTGAAAGGGGAGGAGTGGAACGCTCTGTTACCTGGAGGGGGCGGAGAGACTGCACCAAAACTCACATACACCTCAGATCAGGGGTTAAAAGATGGGATGTGGGGCAACAATAACCAACAATGCGGTACCGCGCACGTGACGTCACGGCCTTAAGAGTAACGCCCCTTTTGCCGCACCGGTAGGGCAAACAGTCGTAGAACGCACATACAAACCAGCCATTACAAGCGCAACAGAACCAGCGATATGACCGACTTTGCAGCCATTAAACTTACCCAAGACGATGTCCCAGGCGCACGGTTTACTGGTCGCACTGTGGAAGAGCACACCAACCTTCAGCTGAAACGGTGGCTTGAGTGTCGAGGGTTCAAAAAAACCGGAAGACGGGCCGAGTTGATTCAACGGTGAGCTTTGTTTTTTCCCTGCTCGGCGTTCATGCCTTTGTTATGATTTCCACCGTGCTCCGTTCACGTCGGCCTTTTTTGTTTGTTTGCAATCAACGTCCAGGAATCTGTATATCTTGCCAATAGGTAGCTACAAAACGATTGTTCACATCTCAGAATCTTTCGCTTAAGAGATTCAGGGCGTTTGTTTTTGAGTAAGCTATCCCGGTAGCAGGGTAGCATGTTAGCAGGCGCTAACATGGTACCATGGTACCTATATGCTATCATCACCCTTTCCACCGACAAAATGCTTGCTACATATGTAGGTGAATTTGGTAACTTTTTCCGGGTTGAAATGTTGTGTAGGCCGCCCGCACAAGTGTACCCAACGCACACACTTCTCCTTGGCACTCTTGAGTTTCGGGAAATTAATGAAGAAAACATCCTTCATATGCGGCCGATCAGCGTACCTCGAGTCGCTGTTGCACGTCCCATAGCAACAATGTTTATAAACCATGGTCTTAGATGTTGGAAAAAGCAGTCGTTTACCGAGTAAAACCTAGGCTAACGCACGTCTCTTCCACACCAAAACAGCGGCGCGTTTGGGAGTTTGCCCTACTGCGTACCACGTGATGTGACGTCATCGTGACGTTGTGTTTCTAAAAATAGCTCGTGCGCGGTACCGCATTCAGACCAAAGCATTGATGTTTCACTTTATATAGACCACTACTGAATGATGTAAATGTGAAAAGAAGGCATCAAAAAGCATATGTCCCGTGACAAATCAAATAAAGGTTAAAAAATGGACTTCAGTTCCTGCAGTTGAAAACGTTTTGCTCTATTTTTGAAAAGCTAACAACGACACTAACAATGCTCTATTTTTAGGGGAAGCAATTTGCATGTGAATTTACATATGGAGAACAGCACTTCCCTGAAGCTAATAGCTTGGACCTTCTCACGCACTAGCATTGAATAGCTAAAGTTCTTCGGGTGAAGAGTGACACATTTCAACGCAAAAACTGAAGTCCAATTGCTTTGCTTTTTTTTTTATTTGCCATGTCCTGAATGACTGAGAATTTTTAGCAGCATTCATCAATAAAGTCAAACTTTCAATTCAAATCAAATAAAATTCAGCTCCCCTTCAGTTTCAGGCCAATTCCAGAGTCCATTTTGAGCCAGATATTATGCAAATTCATTTTACTATTGCTTTAATTTGTCCTCTATTCAAACAAAAAAATTAAGCGCAGAAAAATGTACTTTGAATGAAGAAGGTAAGATGATGACATGGTAATAATTAGACACGTAACATATCTTAGATGTTAATGTTATAACACCACTCTAACTAAATTTGTTGAAAACTCATTGACTGTAAACCAACTAGTAAACTACTAAAACAATTATGATTCCAGTTTGCTACTCACTCAAATCCAGTAAATGAATAAATAATCAGTACCAAGTATGTCTCACATGCAGAAATAAAATGATGCACCATCATCAAGAATGTAGAACAAGACATACAAAATATAAAACCATTATGTTCCAGCAGCTGCATTGCCTCTGAGAATTTGACAACAAAATTAGAGTACGTTTGTTCACGTATCTCTGCTTGCAGTTGCCAACCGTGATTAAAACCACGATTATATCATCCGAGACAAAGAAGGAAACAAAACCAAATTGCAGTCTAAGGACTGGGGGATACCCTGCCATGTACATGCAATACTTTCCTAAAGTAATGTGGTGAAGCATAGCTGGAACTGTCATAACGAACCAAGGATGATTTATGGTTTTAACTTGGGCAAAAAAACGAGGGATTCAAGTGAAGCAGGTTGCTTTGTTAGAAGTGTTGTGCACCTTCCAGCACCATAAAAAGAAAATAACACAAGGAAACTTTGGAGCACAACAAAAGCAAGTGAGGTGAGCCAAACTTATATATTTCCCCAGGCTAATGCATGTTTCAGGCCTGCTGGGAGTGTTTGCTGGATGTTGAGTTAAATGTGATTGTGTTTTGGTGTGTGTGTCGTTCGAGGGAGGTCTTATAACAATGCAGCTTGACTGCTTCAAACAATCAATACAGTGTTACCTTACAAATTAAAGGTGCAGTCTATGTGTGCATGGAGTCTAACAAAGAGGAACGCACCATTTAATTACAAAACAAGAGCAGGAGCTGTTGTCGACTAACCAAATGCAATAATGTTTTAAACATTGAGCAAGAAAACATTTCCTTTAACAGTATGAGCTATGTCATATATAATTAGCTATGTCAAACGTTATAGATGTTAAAAATCTGTTGCATTTATGGATTTTTATGGATGTATTTTACACCTACCTTTTATTGCAGTAACTGTATGCTGCACAATTTACACTACAGTGTACTGCAGTGTAACATTGATTGATCTGAATTGAAAAGCATGGCATCTTTGAGGTTCAAAGTAATATTTTTCCTTCCATGGTAAAACCAAAGCAGTTAGAGCGGCATAAAAACTCCCTCAAAATGCATCCACTGGGGACCAGTGATATGCCTCCTTTTACATGAAAGCCTGCAGTTCTTCTCAAATCATTGACTAAAAACAATACCCAGAGAACTTACCTTTGCCTAGCTCCTAGAAACAAAGCACATTGAGCTGAACAGCTTCTCCATTTAGGCAATACTTAACTTGCAAGTTAATAACTCCCAAATGATGAAAGTGGCTGATACTAGCAGAAATATTTACACCCCTTGAATTCTTTCACATTCTCATTTCCATTAATAAATATCTTATCAATCCCAAAGGGAAATTAAGTGTTGTTGTCACTCATATTATGCGGGTTTCTTCAAAGAGTTGATTTACTGTATATGCTGATTAATGTGGACAGAAAAGCAGTTTGTCTTACAGCGGATCTGAAGTAACCTCTGATTGAAGTAGCCTCTGATTCTGCTGTTGTATGACAATCTGAAGAGAATGCTTAGGGTTGTCCGTAATGTAATTCAATGAATAAAGAATTCTTCTATGCATAGTCATCTACAGAGAAGCTAGAGGAGTCCTCAGAACAGATCCAGCCTTCTTTATGAGCATGTTGAGCTTTTTCAAGTCATTGGCTCTGCTGCTGCTACCTCAAGAGATGATGACAGGGAAGATTGTACTCTCCGCAACAGACCTGTAGAAATATTCCGCGTATTGCTGCAAGGATTGAAGAACCTAAGGTTCCTCAAGAAGTAGTCTTCTCTGTTCCTTATAGTATATGGCTTCACAGTTGCATTTCTTGTCCAGTCTGTTATCCAGGTGAACCTGGATAACAGACTTCTTCCCCACCTCCTCTTCTTCTCCCAGAATGGAAATAGTGTTTGACCAAGTCGTGTTTCTCCTGAAATGTCAGGGGAAGAGGTCTATATTCATTAAGGAGTACTGGATGAATTTTCTTTGATACCAGAACAGGGTAGGAGGTTTTCCACAACACTAGAACCTAGAGGAGGTCTTGAGTGACATTGGCATAAAATAAATCCAACATTTAGTTTTTTTTGGTACGGCAGCTAACAAACTGTTAAAATGTTTGAAGTGTAGCAGAGAGTGAAGTGTGATTAAAATCACCAGATATAGCTACAAATGCATTGCAGTGTGTCTGTAGCTTAGCAGCAACTGAGCTGATGACATCATATGCAAGTGTTGGCAACAGCAGATGGTGGAATGTAAGCAGTTACCAAAACAACACTGGTGAACTATCTGCGTAAATTATATGGATGAAAACTTACTGCTAACAGTCCAATGTGGGCTGCAGAGTACACTTTCCTTCACAGTAATACATCCTGGATAACACCAACTGTTGTTCACAAGCACGGATAATCCACCTTTTTTGCTTTTGTCACTCCTCTTTAAAACTCTGTCTGCATGTTTGGTTAGAAATTCGGGCAGGGAGATGCTGGAGATCAGTTGTATGATCCTGCACCCATGTTTCAGTAAAACACATTGACTAATACTGCATTTATACTGTCTGGGTTCTTGTTAGGGCATGGGGTTCATCCAGCTTGGTTTCCAATGATCTCACATTAACGATTGTAATTCATGGACTAGATGTTTTAAACTTTGTCCTTCTCTCTCTTCTTTTCCTTCTCCTACTCTGCATCCATAGTGTTTCCATTTCAAATCGTTTGGGATTTGGGGCTGTAGTTGAAGTACTAATTGAGCTTTTGAGATGTTAATCAGTTGCAGTTGGTCATGAAAAAAACCTTGTTGATTTAGTTATGCATCATAACAGATGCCCAAAGTTAAAACGTATCAGCAAAAATTGCTTAAAGCGGAAGCAACTGGACTTTCGATCAGTTCTTTCTGAAGACAGAAAAGAACTGAACGAAAGTTCTGATTTAAGCTTGTTTGCTGTTGCAATGACCTGGATAACTGAGAATTTGCACAGGCATCAGCAAAAATCCTTCCAGCTGCAAAGCATCCAACACCAGAGAAAACAGTCAACCAAAAAAGCTATTTTAGTCCTCAAAAGGAGGAATTTAAGGTTTAAACATCTTATACATCATTAAAGTAACAGAGCTACTCCAACATGTTGGCACATTGAGAGGCACAGTTCTAGAGCATTTTGGATTGTAGGACACCAGCAACTTTGATGCATTGTGTTGGCGTTTTAAGTCATAGACGAACAAATAGTAGATTTTCTCCCAGGTTTGCCCTGTTTTTAGTTATCTTCATCTGTCCATCAACTCTATTCATGGTTCACATACTTGCTTACGTTATTATTTCCAAAAGGTACTTTTAGTTTGATAAATGAGCCTCATTGGAACCCATATTATAATTGTATACTTGTACTATGCATTTGATTTTACACATAATTCTTCTGATATAAAATGCATATAAAATGTGTATATATATATATATATATATATATATATATATATATAGAGAGAGAGAGAGAGAGAGAGAGAGAGAGAGAGAGAGAGAGAGAGAGAGATGGTTTGTTGGTTTTTTTGGTTTGCTGCCACATTACTGACAAATGACAAATACTTAAATTAATCTTTTGTCTCCTGTTTTTACTTGGGGGCCTTGCAACAAGATTTTGCTTAAAAATACATTGTGATTGTCTTTGTCTAGGTCTTTGTCTATGTTTGTCCATCATTTGACAGTTATGTGCAATCATACTGTGGTACATTAAGTAAAATTATTGTAAAATCAATTAAAGCATGTAATTGTAACATATCAAATGATGGAAAATTCAAGGGGCATATATACTTTTTCAAGATACAGTTTATACAGAGCATTACACAGTTTTTAAACATTGATTATCAAAGCATATTAAAGAGGAATCATACTATCATAATATAAGTTCTAAGACTAGCCATATACTTTCTGCATTCACTTTCAGCATCTTTACTTGATGCATATTTGCTATGCCTACCTTAATTGTTGTTTATTAAAAGGCAACAACATCCTATTTATGAACAAAAAAAATTTGTTTTAGTTGAATGAATAAATTCCTTCATAATGCAAGGATTTTCTTTTTGCTATATTGATGCTACACAATCAGTAAAGTCTCTTTTAAAGGCGAATTACAATTGCTGGAGCAGAACTTGAAGAAGACTAAAATAAACTCTGGTAATTTAAACACCTATAAGGCATCTGAATATTCAAGCTGCGGGTTCTTGCTTGCATTCAATAACAGGGCAGCCTCCTGTAATTGTGTCTCTTCTGCATGACAAATCAGCAGCCAAGAATAATCACAAAAATAATGAAATACAGTTTGACAACAATGTTTATCTTCGGCATATTACATCATCCCAATTCCATCAGGGAAAGAAAAGAAGTATGAAAAGGTGTAATGCTTCAATTTCTCCCGTGGAAAGCCTCCAGTCCGCATTGCATTTCTGATGCATTTTTAGAGACAACTGTTGTCATGGCAGGATGCGCTTGAACACGCCTAGGCTGTCTTTGTGAGGAGCCATCTGCATGTCTTTAAAGTCCTCTATTAGAAAGTCAGATATGCACATGAATATATCCCTGGAGATCGTTTAACCGAATTGCATAGAAAATAAGAATTTTATGGTGGAGTACACATTACAGTGCAGCCGCAAAATAGAATGGATAGCCTTGGTCCGAAGCTTATTTAACACTTGATGTCGTGCGGCTACATCATTTGTGAAGGCGGGATTACTCATTTGGAAAATGAAAAGTCCCTGGGAGTGATGTGTGAGATCTAATCGACAGCAGTATCATATGACTTGTAGATTACTTCCTGTCTGTCAGTTTACGGAGTGCAAAAAATGGTGGGTTAATGGGTCGGGCTGGATTGTCTGAATAGCCAAGTATGACTGTTAAACAGTCTGAATTTCTTTTGCATAAGGAAACTTCAAATTACAAAGAGATATTGCAGGCTCTTTATCTAATGCAAGGAAATAAGGATGAGGAAGACATAGCAAATCATGAAACACACAACGTTCTCTGCTTTTCACAACCAGGCATTCATGATCACACAATCCCCAACAGGCACAATTGTTGGTGCAGTTATGCTTGTCGACCAAAGGGTGGAGCCCAAAGACAGAGATTCCTGGGCTCACAGTTGGTCACTTCAAGGCATTTAGTCGGTGCAGCTCATGCGTGGCAACTGAATAAAACATGATGCTTCTCTTTGGCCATCAGCAATACAACAACATCAAGACTCCAGTTCATTGTTGTCTGGAAGATACTGCATTTGATTCTTCTTTTTTCAAAGCTTTAAAGTTACATGAAGGGTTTTGTCAGATTTATTCTTGCAATTATAAGCTCTAGCATGAGTTACAATGAAAGGCTGATGAGGTGTTATTAAGTGCAACAAAGAAAAGCTTTTGTAAGATATAAACCAAACTTTTTGGTGATTAATAATGTGTGTACCTGGAGGCAGAGATGTTTTCTTCTTTCTCTGCTCTCTACAGCCACCCACTTACAGCTTCCGTGTAAATACAGCTGTTTGTTACGAGGTGTAGCTCCAGCTAAAGGTTAGAGGCACTGACCTTAGTCAATCTCTAATTAATTGACAGGGCTGTGAAACATCCCACGTCATTAACCCTCATATGAGAAGGAGGATCCTAAATGGTAAAGTCTTTTGTTTTAAGCTTGGCTGCAACATCATCCCCCCCCCCCCCCCCAACAAGCAGTTTGGTTCATCAAACCACTTGATTTTTCCAAACATTGTTGAAGTAGCGTGGTTTGCCTGTGGACATCCGATCTGCAAATTTCTCACAATTGTGATTCTGAACAAACCTGACGAACCATTTTGTTATCAAGACATGGGGAAGGATCACATCAGTGATGTTTTAGCTCCGCTCTAATTAGATGCCTGTGTTAATTTTTTTGTGCCATGCAGCACTGACTTTTACATGAGCCAGTGCATTGGACATCTGGAAGAAAGAATGACAAATGTGTATTTTACTTTCAATTGATTCTCTAACTTCACACTATCCTCCTTTCTATTGCAAGTTAGCTGTTTAAAGGTCAGAGAACCTCCCTGAGAAGAAACTGGTTCATCGTTTCATGGTGTTGTTGCTCTGCTGCTGTTGGTTATGGATCTGGAGAAAGAGAAAACACAAGTTGGCATGAGGAGAGCAAGGAAAGCTATGCAATCAAGAAACAAAAGGTGAAACTGGAAATGAGTGAAGCATCATCTTTTTTCTGTACTTCATGATTTGATCTTAAAAAAATGTATTTTCCATTTCAGTCATTGTGTGCTCATCTGGAGCACAATGTTCCTTGATATTTTAAAATGTGCTTTATTGTCCATGTGTCAAAAAAATCATGTTACATAGCTATATAGAAAGAAATCACCAAAAATAATGAAAATATGAAGTGGATTGCTGAAAACAGTTTACCATACTCTTTTGATACTAGATCTATACATTATTTGTCTTGGTCTCTTACATAAAATCCAAATAAATACATTTACAAGTTTGGGACTGTACCCTGACAGCATGTGAAAAAGATCAAGTGAGGAAGATACTTTTGCCAGGCACTGTAGGTGTCTTTATGTGTGCAGAAAGTTTGACAGCCACAACTCATCAGAGCTGAGCAGGAGACGATTAGAAATTAGCCAAGCTTGCTTTCCTGTTCTGCAAAAGACGTATGAGTGAACCATGAGGGAAACCTTTTGTAAGATCATAGATGTTCCTTTCCTATAGACTTCAATGTTGAGGCTTCCATCTTTTTCCATGCTCATAAAGCAGTCCAGAAAAAGTAGCTTGAAACCTACTCACACAGTCCAATGTCTTCTTATTGAATCTCACCACCAAACTTTCTGTCATCAGAACCTTACACCATCAAGCCGAACATGTCCCCACCAGGACAGAAGGGAAGAATAAGGAACAGAAACACGTCAAAGATGCTCTCCAAACCTGTGGATACCCTAACTGGGCTTATGTCAAATCAGCATGGAAATCCAAAAGAGACGTCGCAGAACAAAACGGGGAGAAGAACAAGAGTAGAAACATTGTCATCCCATATATTGATGGAGTCTCTGAAAAACTCAGGAGGATTTTCTCTAAACACAAGATCCCAGTACATTTCAAATCCAACAGACAGAGGCTGGTCCATCCTAAGGACAAAACCTAAGATGAGTGGAGTGGTCTAGGCGGTTCAGTGCAGTGAGGAATGTTCTGATCTTTATATTGGAGAACCCAAACAACCTCTCCACAGATGCATGGCTCAACACAGGATTCAGCCATTCACCTGCACCTCAAGGACAAAGGACACTCTTTTGAGGACCAAAATGTTCACACTTTGGACAGAGAAGAGAGATGATTTTGAGAGAGGGGTGAAGGAAGTCATTTATGTAAAGCGATAAAAACAAACTTTAAACAGAGGAGGAGGACTCTGGTTTCAACTTTCAAAAACTTATAAAACAGCAATAGGTTTGATTCCTGCCAAGTTTCACCCCAAGTAACACCTCCATGCATGTGACCACAACATTCCTCCTGTGAGCCTGGCTAACCATGAGCCTAACGACTCACCATTGTTGGGGCGATCAGTTCCAGGTGAATTTACATGCGAATCTAAGCTCTAAGATCTAAGGCCTGCAGGTCTATAAAGCTTGGAACTCCACACTACTCCAGACATTTTGAACTGAGAAGTTTCCTGGATGGAAAGCGAAACGTCTTCAGTTTCAGCACAGAAATCAAGTTGTTTTATTTTTTAACATTTTTTTTTTGGATTGATCATGACCTGTATCACTGAGAATCTTCACCAACATATTTCATTAAAGGAAACAGTTTGTTCTTTATTCAAGGAAAATGTTGAATTACTGTGTTATAGTTGATTTTCTGTGCCCATGGTTGTTGTTTTTTCTGACCAACAATCATGGCGGCCTGTGGTCATTGTGAGGCTCCATTAACTTTTTAAATATGTCACTGGGGCTCACTTCTATGCTGCCGCAAGCTTGTTTTATTCATTAGCTTGATTTATCAATTCCACTCCTGGCAAACAGTACAGTGTGGTTTCTGCTGGGGTTATTTTGGAATACATAAACAACAATGCTCAGTGTTCTTGCCATTGGAGAGAGCAGTCCATGTTATGTCACAACTTGCTCACACCATCTAGATTGATTTTAACCATTCTGGATGCAACCTTTTGTGTTTTCTGGGTATGGCTATGCCTTCAAGCAAGTAAATGGTCACGGCTCACACATAGGTTGGTGACCTTTCAATCATAAGATTCCAGCTTATTCCAATTTACCATAAAAACAAAACAAAAAAACTATTTTTGGCCAAGCACTAAACTGCTCCACCAACATACTTTCCTCATACTCATTACTGGTGAGCAACAGATGTCAGAAATTCAGTAGATTCTGACATCTACTGAATTCACACATTTACCGTATATCTCAGACCATAAGGGGCACCGGGTTATAAGGCGCACATTGAATTAACGCGCCAATGTGGGCCCTTGTCCACATATAAACGCACCGGATTATAAGGCGCACTAACTATTCTTCCCAAGTGTGTAATATCACTCCGCCCCTTCACGTACACAGCTCTCTCCTGCGAGGGAGAGTTATCCGTCTCTGTCGGGAGGATAGAGTAGTTGGACTACACTGACCTGTTTCTGACATAAGGCCAAAATAAACTGAACTTTTATATTGAATGAACTTACAAGGTTTATTGTTGCTAGCGCGTACTCCATGCGCAGGCTGCCTAAAGGCTCCCCATACTTGGGCATACTGTGCGCATACTGTGAGGTTGGTGGACTCCGTACTGACTCTCCGCGGACGTTTTACCCTTCATAGTCGAGCGTACTGTAGCCTACAATTCCCACACTTTCTGCCAGCGGGACAAAGCGGCATAACGGATGGTAAAATGTGTGATTAGCTACCTGAGCACCTAGAGCCATTTCTTTTCCAGCAGGCTCCCACCTGTCAGTGAGAACAGAGAGGAATTGTGATGCCGCTCGTCCTCGAGACCGCCTGCTTGTAGCAGCTCAGTGTATCAAGCTTGGTGTCACATATAAAACAGTTTGTTGTAAAGACTTCTTGCCGCCGAGAAGTTCATAGTGTGAGATCGCGTACGCGGTCGTAAAAATTAAGCTTGGCACATAGTGCCTTGTGTACGGCTCAAGTACACGCGGACCTCCGTGAAGTGAAGTACGCCCGAGTATGTTGGGACCTTTACATGAATGCACTTCTAGTTTTGACATTACAGTCAGGCAGTCTTGTAGACAGCTCAGGGGTCCGATCAGGTAGTGACACAGTGTACCGTAATGCTCTGAATATCCACTAAGCGGAGCAGCTTCGTTGCTAACCAAAGTTGTACTTGCACATTTTAACAGATTTTTTGAGCACATTGTACCACATGAAATTGGTGAGTAAACACAACAGTAATCACATATAAGGCGCACCGGATTATAAGGCGCACCATCAATTCTTGAGAAATTTTAAGTATTTTTAAGTGCGCCTTCATAGCCTGAAAAATACAGTAGGTGTGTGTGCGTGAGGGGGATAGTTAAATAGTTAGTCTTTTCATGTGCTTGAATAAGGTAGTTGCTACAGGGCTTTGAAACTGTATTCTTACCACTTAATCTTTTCTATATTTGTTTGTGAAAACCAACAATTGCAATACATTTTACTAGGAGTTTATTTGAACACACAATAATGCAGAATTAAACAGTGGAATGTTGAAAACTATCCACATAAAATCCCAATAAATACAATGATGTTTGTGGTGGTATTATTACATGTACAAAAAGATCAAGGAGGGTGAATAATTTTGCCAGGCACTAGAAATGTATTTATGCATGCAGATTGTTTGAAGTCTGAAGAAGTGCAACATCTACAACCTTGCAAGAGGTTCCCCTTATGGCTCATTCAAGCATCTTTTGCAGCACAGTTGGTGAGCTGAGCTAATTTCTAATTGTCTGCTGCTCAGCTCTGATGAGTGGCTGCTCTCAGTATGTCATCTGATGCGACAGGAGGTACTACCCAAAAACTAGTTTATTCATCTTTAATCAGCCTGATACAGAACAACTAGCTCATATCATGTAGTTAAAATTATAGCGATGTCTCATCAGCTGACCGTTGTGAGAAATTAAGAGTTACTTTGGCGCTGTGTTAAATCAGCATTGGCGCTGTAGCAATTATTTCTGTGTGACAAAAATCCAAAAGTCACACTTTGAATAAAGTATGAGGTTGTCAGCTTTTTCTCCGCAAACAGGGGCTGATGGCAAAACAGGTAAGCATGTGAATTAATGCATGTCACTTTAATAAATGTATCGGGCCATAAAATCAATTATAATTGATCCCCCATTTATGAAAGTTGGCAGGAACATTTATTAAACGTCTGAGGGTTTGCGATTTGATTAAATGGGCCGAGTAATGGAGCCTGGTTGTTTTTTTTGTGTCAAAGTGACACTCGGTTGTAAAGTGCTTTAATAGTTTGTCAGGTAACATTTATTTGCAAGTTGTGTCTTGTCAGTTTGTGGACAGGAGTTGTCTCCATGCAGGGCTGAAAGCAGGGCTGGCAATCTCCCCGAAACCCAAACTTAAGTCTGGGGCTATTGAAACGTTAAGATAGAAATAATCTTTTTTAAAATACATGTCAGATGCCATGACGGCACGCAATTCACTCATGTAGGCTTTGAATTACAAGTAGGTGGAAAGTATGTTGTCATTTTGACATCAGAGCCTGCAGGTATTTTTTGTCTGTGTTTTCACAGCTTTGGTGTTGCGGTTTGTTTGTGCCATATTCCTGCCATTTTAGATACACAAGTCAACAGGCTCGGACAGCCAGTCACTGGAAACACATTAACTCAGCAAACAAGGCAAGAAGGGTGAGAGCCTGGCAGCTATTCGTGAACAGAAAACTCTGCTAAAAGCAGCATTTACGTGAGATAATATTAGAAACATCACGGATCATCTAATGTATTTCATGCACGCAAGGCTTAAAAATAGTCAAGATAAACAATAGTTTAGCTTTTAGTGACGTTAGATTTGCATACGTGTCAGACTGCATCACCCTCTGCATCACACTTGCACTGCTTTCTGTGTCAGTAATCAGATTTTTTTTCACCATAGACATCAATCGTGTCTCCACTAGAAGCCACTGTTAGAGCCTTGCGTCAGCATCTTGACACAGTCGGAGCTAAGAGGTCTAATTTACATTTGGCTTTGTGCCACGGAGCTAATAAAAGATTTAAATTTGTTTGGATGGTGAACACAAATCAATAGCTCTTCTTTTTAGACACTTTAGTAGACTCATCAGGGGGAAGGTTTGGCACACTAGTTGGTTTAAAAGGATGACGGGGTCCCTGAAACCCACAGTGATTTAAGCTCCATTGGAAAATTGCCTTAACTTTACTTTCCCCCTAATTTCCATGTTACACATTCGCGCTGCACAGAGGCGATTAGAGGGGTAATTTAATTGTCACTTTAATTGTCAATGAATGAAATGTCAGATACAAAATCACGCAAATTACAGTAATGAATTCAAGTGTCATCTTTCATTCCTTCAATTAGCTTGTATCTATTGCGGTTTCTGTTTAATTTGATTACATTTTAATTGTTGCCGTCGGTTAATGTACAGATAAGGAAAGCTGTAAAATGTTTGCAAGAGCTAAAGAGAAGTCTGTTATAGTAATGCCTCTGTCGCACCGTCATGTAGTATTTTATCAGAATTTCTGTGTGATAGACCAAAACAAAGTAGTGCATAATTGGAAACATACTTTTGAAAGTAAAATTAAAATCCAAAAAGTTTGTTAAGCACCTTTATTCAGCCCCATTTAATCTGATACTTCTACATACAATCAAGTGCATTCAAATGCCTTTAGAAGGCTCCTAATTACTAGTCTTCTTGCAATTTCCTCCTACTTTAAAGGCAATTGGAGAGAACATCAGTTAACAAAGGAATATGGTAAGAACTTAAAGCTGAGTTTGGTTGTAAATTAATATCCTAAGTTTTGAACACCACCTGGAGCAGTGTTCGATCTATCATTCCAAAAATTGAAAGAGGATAACGCAAAACCTCTGAAGACAAGAGCATCCACTTAAACTGAAAGGCATGTAAAGTGCATTCATCAGTGTAGCAAAGAAGAGGTCTCTGGTAACTTTGGAGGAACTGGATAGATCTACAGCTCAGGTGGGAGTATCTGTTAACAGGGCAACGGTTGTGTACTCTGGTTTTTACGTAAGAGGGACAAAGAGAAAGAGTTTGTCGAAAGACAGCCATAAGAAGATCAATGTGCAGTTTACCAAAAATAATGTCGACGACAGGAAATGTGAATTAATTTGCTTTGGTCAGATCCGACTAAAATTCTCTATGGTGAAACATGGTTATGGTAGCATCATGCTGTGGGGATGTTTTTTTCTGCAAAAGTCATAGGGTGCGCAGCAAACATGTGGAAGAAGGTGACCTAGATAGACGAGACTATAACTTTTAGCCAACATAAAAAACCCTATGACTGGGAACAAACTCTGCACATCCCCCTGAACACACCATCCCACTATGACACAGGGCGTGGGCTTCTAACACAAGTACTGACTAACGGGAGCCGAGTGCATATCACACTTGTAACATAATGTAAAATCCTTTGACAATACAATTAGGGACTAATTTGAGTTCACCAGTCATAGGCCCCCCCAATAAAAACACACATTGAAGTGTCTGACTGTGTAAAGTGACAAACTGAAAATATTTAAGGCATTTTAATTATTGAAAACATAGAAATGTTTTAAAAAAATCCTCTTTGAAGGATCCTCTTTAATAATTGTGTTTGCCAGTGAAACAATACTGTCAAGAATTATCTTGATTATGTTCATGATCTCATGATTTGCACTTTCAAAGTTTTTTCTGTTTGGTGGTGCTTGATTAACCTGACCCTAGCCATATGTATTTCGCTCCGCCTAGCTCCACTCATCCATCTGGGACCTCTCCATAGGAATGGCGTTTCAGAAGGCTGGGCCTTATCAAAAATCCTTGCATATGATTGGATAAGCCACTTGTCTGTCATCTTTATCGACATGCTATTTCAACCACTCACACCGAAGCCAACCTCTGATGCTGATGAGAGCGACGCAGGAAAAAACAAAACTTTTTTTTAAATGTGTTTGCGGCTCTAGTGGCACGCGTTTTATTGACAGTGAGCTGACAGGAAGAGTCGATCCCGGGCCGACCGCGTCGAGGACTAAAGGCCTCCTAACATGGTTCACGCTAACCGCTCCGCCACGGGCGCGCCCCGGAAAACAAAACTTGCCAAATCCGGTCGGGAGAAGGGCGAAAACATCGTTTTCACCAACAAAAGCCTTCAGAGCCGTTCTCTGATGTTCTTTTAATAAAACAATATTAGGTAGATTGGACAACACGGAAGAAATAGCAGCATCAATGTTAACGCTTGCTTCCTCGATGCGAGCCGCCATTGTTGTCTGAATCAAAACAGTCTCATGGTCGCTTCTCCACTACGTCACATCTATGAAACTCCAGCCCTGCGTCCTGATTGGCTGGACAATAAAATTGGTTGGAGAAATCACTCTCTATGGGAGATGGATGTGATCCCAGATGGATGTGATTGAAGCTAGGCGGAGCGATATCAATCTGGCTAGGGTCAGGTTAGTGCTTGATATGATGCGGATTAAATCTCCTTCTTTAATTGAATTTTGTTCTAGATGATTAATATTTTCCTCGTTCTGTGTCAGATTGCTCTTAATGTTTTTTGCACTCACTTTAAAACTGCTGAACTTTTTTTCTTCCTTTTCTTTTAATAATTATCTTTTTAAAAGCCTTGGTTTACACTGTAGTTTGTATTCATCAGTGCAACTCATTTCGGATTTGTTTGATTTACTTTTGCATGTCCTTGTTATTTACTTTAATAAACCAGAGCAAAAATATTTAACCTGAACTCTAAGACTCAAGATCTGCTCAACCCTTTCAGCTGAAATGCAAAAAGATATAAGTTCAGAGCTAAGGGAAATTCTTTGATCTCCTTTGGACTCAACTTCTGAAGCCTTTCCATGCCAGCCATGGAATCCTTACTCATGAAAAATTGCATCATATATCACATCTTATCATAGCTCGTCCTCCAAATTACTGGTAGTTCAAAGGTTATTTTAGAGTTCAATGTAAGAAAAAAAGCATCCGAGGGGCCTGAAAGTTTTCTGCTAAGGCAAAGCAGGCAAGGGCACACTTACATTTCCAAATCCATGCACATAAACAAGCTGAAATGTTAATTTCAGCTGCCTGTTTGCATTGGGTTTGCCTCGCTTTTACGTCATGCACTTCTCATTTTGAACGCAGCATTCCTTTTTCCGGGTTTTGTATTTCCCAAACAAACCTGAACCAGCTCACCTTAAAAGAAAACGTGGCAATCTCTGACTTATTTTGCTACAGTCTTTGTCACAATATCACAATTTTCTCCATATCAGCCCAACTATAACTTATTAGTGGTAGAGAAGCAAGAATAACATCATATTTCATTTTGTTTTTTGACATAAAATTATTGCCCTCATTAACTATGGCAGTCACAGCTGTGTCTTGTCTGATTAAGCCTTTGTTTCTGCACTTTTAGCATCTCAGACAGAGAATGTAGTTTAGTTTAGAAGAGAAAAGGAAGCAGATAAAGGGGGGTGGGAATGTTTTATGTACCACCGTTATGATTGAGAGTTTTTAAACAGCATTGCAACAGAACATGGAGATTTTCAGTTTTTTTGTGTTGTGCAACAAAACAAAAGTTCTTATCCAACTGAATTTGTTTATTGCTTGAGCATTGAGATAAAACTGTATATTCTACTTCTACTTAAAAATTCTAAGCTGGAAAAAATTGACCTAAAAGTTACTCTGAAGAGGTTTCTTGAATTTAAAACTTGATACTTTACTGAGTAGTAGAGAAAAAATAAATAATTTTCTGACTGTTTGTACCATAAGCTATTTTACACACACAAAGTGCAAGGCAATCCCCTTTAGTGTCCATGTCTCTATGGTGTTTGAAAGTAGAAAATGCAGAGTTATACATTGTTGCTTGTCTTGCTAATACTAGTCAGCTCAGTAGTTACCCTGGTCACTGATCATATGGATTAGCAAATACCAATCTTTTTGTTTTTTGCTCCTTTGGTGCTTAATAGCCCTAGATCAATTTACCTTCCAAATAATTGTGCCGAGCATCTTCAAAGTACCGCTAAAGGCAGAGCAAGTAATACCAGTGGTATTTGAGTAACCACTAGCCGTTCTCGTAACAACAAAACATTATATTAAATACAATAGTATAATATAGTTGTGGACAGGTATTAAAACCAATGTAAAATTCCCCCATTAAAACCCACCAATAAACCATGTAAAAATAACCCACCAATTAAACAGAGAAATCCTAAAACCAACCAGGTGTCTGGTCCCCCGGAGAATTCTTTTGGCCAGACACCTGGACACGAGAAGAGGGTAAGTAAAAACAACACATCACACCACGCTAAAACCTTTTAAAACTTAACACATGCGCTACACACTTAAAATATATTACTAAAATCACATAATTGTTGTTTCCGTAGGCCGGAGCCCTTGGGATGTGCCTCTACCGGACCTGCATGGGAAACCCAAAACATGCAATAAATGTCTTTTTAAACAATTGTGTGCAATTTTTTTAATTTTGGTTGCGCAAATTAGCCAATAACTTAAAAGTGCAGTGTGCTACAAAAAGTGCCATGTGCACGTTCCGAGTGCTTCGGGTAAGGTGCATGTGTGTACTTTTCCAGTCACGAACCAGGTCTTCGTTACAATGGTATAGATAGTACAATTATGTGACCTGTAGACATAAAAAGAATGCGTTGCTTTTTCTGAGTCGTTTAGACGGGGTCTTGTAGGTGTACTTTGAGATTAATATCCTGCTGCATAACCCAAGCGTGCGTGAGCACATGTCACAGACCAAAGTTCAGAGAGACTTCTTTTTTTTTTTACCATTTTATGGTGGAGAGCAGATTTCCTTGTTCCACCAATTAAAACGCTTGAGGGAACAAAGCCGCCCCAGACCATCATTCTACAACCGCCATGTTTGACTCCTTTTTCTTAAATGGCGCATTAGTTTTACACGAGATGTAAACAGCACGTCTAATTGTGAGGGAATTGCTTCTCCACAGTTTCGGGGCAAACGTGCATAATGCATAAAGCCTTCTACTTTGCGAAGTGCATCAGTCCCTCCTGCAGCAAAATCTCCTGGCAAAATACCCGAACATCATTAAGCTGCAACCCCAATCTGTTCTCATGCTTGGAATCTTCCTCCAAATGGGACACTGATAGGCTGGACAGTGGAGCCGTTGTTAGCACTGCTGCAATGCAAAAAGGTTAATTTGGTCAATCTAAATTGCCCTTAGGACTGAGTGTGCGCCTGCATGGTTGTTTGTCCTGTGTGTCTCTCTGTTGCCCTGTGATGGACTGGTGACCTGTCTGTGGTCTTCCCTGCTGCTTTCCCAGTGACAGCTAGGTATGGCCACCAGCCTCTTTAGAAACCTGCAGGTATAAGCAGTTACTGACAATGAATGGCTGTAACAATGCTCACCGTGTCAGTGCATTTCAGTTTTGGTTCAGTTAGACAGCAGAATGTGAGCAAAATCTAAAACCTCTGTCCCTGAGCCAGTTCACAAACTGTAATCAAGCTTTTTGTGTTACTTTTATGTTTTTATGACCTTCCAGCTCATCCCAGCACAGAGGATGTCTCACTGTGGATAATGACACTCTCTTAAAACTGCCAACCTCTTCACAAGGTCTTCTACTTTGGGTCGGGGGTTTGATGCACACATTTTTTCACTGATGCCTCCTTATCTCTGGGACACAAAACCCGTTTCCATTCTGAACAGTAGGACGTTCCTAGATTACATATATTTGCATGCAACTTTTTTCCACAGAGGGACGCAACACCTTCAGAGATCTGGAAACTGATAAACTGGAGAACCACAGCTTTCTTTCCGACATCATGGCAGATTTTTCCTTGTCAAACAAGGAAGCAGAGTATTGTCTTTAAATGCATCCCTAGGTGTACTTCCAATTAACTTGAATATTGTGAATAAAACTATCACATGTTTTAAAAGCCACATTGTCATCATTTAGGCTCAATAATGTTGCAGGCATAGTAATCTATCCATCCATCCGATACACGTCTATCTCTTGTGGGGTCGCGAGGTGTGCTGGTGCCTATCTCCAGCTGTCAATGGGCGAGAGGGGTACACCCTGGACAGGTCGCCAGTCTATCGCAGGGCAACACAGAGACAAACAGGACAAACAACTATTCTCACACACCTAAGGAGAATTTAGAGAGGCCTATTAACCTAACAGTCATGTTTTTGGACTGTGGGAGGAAGCCGGAGTACCCAGAGAGAACCCAAACATGCACATGGAGAACATGCAAACATGCAACATGCAAAAGACCCAGGGTAGGACTTAAACCCAGGACCTTCTTGCTGCATGGCAACAGCGCCACCCACTGCGTCTCTGTGCAGCCCCATAGTAAACTAATTGTTTGTAAACTTTAGAATTGGAAAGAACGTAATGGAAGCATTTCCTCTTTGTTAATTTTGGCGCTGAACAAAATAATTTAGTTCATCTTAACCTCCCCACAGCAGGATTTTTTTTGGTGTGACTTCACATCAGGCAGTAACAAAAAATGATAAGGTGTCTTTTTATTGAGTCTATATAAATGTCTTTCAAAATAAGCACAAAAAAAAAAAACAACTAGTAACGGGAAACTAATGTTCTCCAGCACTGGGAGGGCATCTCTGCAGCATGAGCATGTTCTAAGTTTATATCAGATCAATTCTAGAACATTTGTGTAAATTTTAACCCTGTATATGATACACTTCACACACTCAGAGCTTTTCTTATGGCATGCTAATATGCTGCGTGAATTACAGTGCAGCTGTGATTCTCATACAGCAGAAATTTTCATCATATCTAAAAGCTCTGTGGCGGTCATATTTCTGTACATATGCTACATGATCAGATTGGCAGAAAGATGATGCTTAAACACTTTTTACTTAAAGCTATGTATCTTAAGAGGGCATAGAAATTCAGCGGTGATACACAACAATGGGATGGTGCTATAAAGATGGAGGTTTGCCTAGAAAATTAAAACATGCGATACAAAAACGGTGTGACGCATATCTTGTCACTTCATTCTTACGTAGCTAGAAATCTGCAGAAAATTAATGTTTCATGGGGTTTATAAGGAGGTTTTCATATCTAATATGAACACATGCTGGGTGGGAAGCTATTTGCTGCTTCACATGTGTAAATACATCTGTAAAAGTCAGCTTGCTAGAAGTGTGCTGGAAGAAGATAATGTGGGATGAAAAATGGCTGGGCTGGATGGCTTCGTTCTGTCTCTATATTTCAGTCAAATAACCATCTGAGCCTGTCAATAGCAATAACATGGACTTTTAAATGAGATCTTGTTACTGTGATTCAGTCAAGTATATCTACTCAACTCGGGACCGATTCTAAATGGTTTGTCACTATTAAGAAAGCAGAGTTAGAAAGATGAGAATATGAATCCCATATTAAAAGATACCAAATTCAATTTTCTGACAGTGGTTTGATTGCTTCTTTCATCCTTTGCTGGAGGTTTTTCAAAAATACACTCATTTTAGAGCAGATTCTAGGTTAACTTTGAGCTTTGTGTATTCACTGGAGGCTCTCGGTTTCCTTAAAGTGGCAACATGCTGATTTGGTTTGAACATTGTTGCCTTTGGATCTGAAAGAAACACAATAGCTTTTCTTTTTTTTAAAAAAATCTCTTAACCCACAAATACTCTGTAACCAAGCACCTTACACTAGACCCTTCACTGAAATTTTGATTTTGCAAAACTATTCAAACCCATTTACTGGAAAATCTGAACAACTGCGGTTTCATTTGCATTCGCTCTGGGGGAGTTGCACAGATCTATTGACAGAACTTAGCAGTCGCATAGGATGGTACCAATGACGGCCTGTTCATTCTGAATCTCAGGTTTTTTTTTATTTGATTTTCATTAAAACACATTATACACCACTTGCTGGATGAAGAGCAAAAGTAAAGGGCCTAACTTGAGACCTTATGTTGTTAATCGTTGTATTATTGCCAGACATAATATTCTGCTCTGCATTTCTAATATTATGTTTTCTGTTTTTCAAGATACAAAACAAGGGTGCCATGGAGACAAGATTGGCTGGAAAATGCAGACAAATGTATAGTGCTGAGGCTGATTAAAAGGCTGAATCTCCAAAAGGGAAAACGAAAGTTTATATGTATTTAAAGCAGTTTATTTCTTCTGGAACACATTTGGGTCCCAGTCGTCATAATTGTGAGTTTTTTTCTGGGAGGGTTAAAGTTTCTCTAAAGCCATATAGATCGCAGGAAACATTTGAAAGGTGTTCTGGTCAGAGGAGTCAAAAATGGAAGTTTGTCTTCCAAATGAAAATATATGGTGAAAAATAACCTCACACATCAGCCTGGATGTACCATAGTAAGACAGGGTGGTGGCAGCATTGTGCGATGGGAATGCTTTTCTTCAACGGGCACACACAAGCTGGTCATGGTAAATAGGAATTTTAACAATTTCATTTGTAAAAATATTAAAAATAAAGTAAAATAATGCCTGGTGGTTATGGAGATGTTCTACGGTTAACTTTTTCCCCACCAGATTAATGAAATAAGACAAGCAGGAAGTCAGAGTTGCATTCTTTACAAGATTTGCCCTTCTGAAAAATGGTCACGCTGGGGTATCTGAGAATCCAGCAGGAGATAATAATGGGGGTGAGTCATGTTTTACTCTCTTTTTAATATAAAATTTCTGAAGGTCAACACAGACCCTCAAATAATTTTTAGACATTTAAGCAGGCCATTTCAGATTTTAGTTATTTAACTGCTGCCTTATATCATACATGATTAGGTTTATAACTAGGACGAGACTAAAAAGTGAATGCAGTAAATGAAATTTGGTTTAAAATGTGCATTATTTCAGAGCAACAGAAAAAAACCCCAGCTTGTTTAAGAAACTCGCTTGAACTATGTGAGGCTCTGCATGGCACACAAACTAAATGTTGCATTTTATTAGGAGTCACACGTGACACTCACATCTGTGGCCTCCTGTTGGGTTATATAACTCCGACATCCCTGCAGCCAGTGAGACAGAAAATGTCGTCTTCAGTTCACTGAGGCATACCAGCCCCTGACAACCATTACTGTGGCCCCGTGCTTCCTCTACATTGTGAGCATGAATACATTTCAATGACTCCCACATGCTCAATCTTTCATGACAGGGATGTTTGAGAATTTTTTAAGCCAGCCTTCGTACCTACGGTGCAGAGCGAAGTGTGCAGCCAGCAGGGGTATCAGGATAGAGAGGGAGAGCAGTTTCACTTTTAGTTGCCGCATCCTGTTAGATTGGAATTTGTCATCAGGAACTCAAAACAAAAAAAAACAAGCTGAGCTGAAAACTGTGTTAAAGAAGAAAGTGAAGAGTTACGGAGAAAATTTAACTTTTGTAGAGGATGGAATCATCTGAACACTGTGAAAACCTTTCAGTATATCTGTACATTGAACCTTTTCTTTTTTTTCTGTCATTTCTAATGTGGAAGAAACTAATAAATTGAGACGGAAATGGTGTCTATGATGGAAAATGAACACTGCATATCACACCTCATGCTATAGAGATGCTTCTCTTCATTAAGGACAGCGAATCTGGTTTTGAAATGAAGATTCTGGAGGAAAGCCGGGAAAAAGCTTTATGGTTTCAGCAAAGTTCACCTTCCAGCAGGATGATGTCCCCTAAACAAACAGCCACAGCTCCAATTCAAAAATGTATAATCTATATACATTACACAAATAACACTTGCACACTCTGATACTACCATTATCGTTGCAATTCAATATGCAATTCAATAAGAGTGAGCCTTTGGGATTTCGCAGAGAAGATGGGCAAATATTTCAGTTTCTTTGCTTGCAAAGCTTTTAAGAAACCTGCATTTAGACTTTCATCTGCAAAAAAAAAAAGAACATTTTGCATACTTTCTCTTTTACTTCACAATTTGGAACTACTTTGTGTTGGCTTTTGAGATGAGATCCCAATAAATTACACTGAAGTGGGTGGTTGCATAGTGAGAAAATGTAAAAAAAAAAAAAAAGAAGCATTGGTATGAATATACAGTATCTGTGTAAGGAACGTTATCTTCATGTTCCCAATGAATGAGAATGGCGAGGATTCTCACACAATTTGTGCTAACACCGCATAAGCAAGAAAGAGCACAGACTAATGATGCTTGCCAATGGGGGCTTGGGTTGATATTATAACAGATTGCACTCCAGTCGGGGTCTAGCCAGTGGGAAGAAGGAGCAGCTTCTTTATTCATGTAGAAAATTGCCAGCACAAAGAAGAGAGGTAAACGTCATGCATGGGAGAAAGTTGTTTACACTCTAAGGGAAATTTTACACTTCAAAGGACTTGTCTCAGTTTTGACAGTGAAAGATAAAGGTTATTTGAAACGTTTTTTTTTCCCCCTTTGTACTTTCCAACCCAAGAAGTCCATATTAGTACAGTCATATTTCACCATCGTGATTATTTTGTTTTTGTCTTTTCGCAAAGCTTATCAGAGAACTTGAGTAATTAATTTGGAAAATTGTACAATAGTAAGTCCTCATCTGTGATGCTCAGCTCCTTTCATTCGCCACATCCTCCAGACCCGGCACGCCACGTGGCACATCAAACAAAAAGCGTGCTTCTCTTTAAGAAAGACTGACAGCTATGCAAGAAAGATTAAGGCCTTGGGTTCAGTGTCACTAGCAGGAAAGATGGTCCAGCGGATGAAACAACAAAGCGCAGGACCAAACTTTATTGTTGCAAAGATACATGCAAAGCATAAAAAAACGTGAACCCATCATAGGACTTTCCTTCTGATGCAAGGCACTGTCACCTGCAACTGTGGCTCAACTCCACTCCATTTATTTCAGAGGCAAGACTGGAAATCAATCGAGATGTTGCATGAATCAAAAGATTTTAGTGGAGTTTTTTTGTCACCTGTCACAAAGATGTATTCTCCTCTGAAAGACAATTACTATAAGCTACAGTGGAGTCTTTTTGCTCAGACAGAGTGTGCTCCTCTGGTAGTTCTGACCAAAAGTAGTCTGAAAGTATGTGCTCGGCATGCAAACCGCCTTCCCTCAGATACCGACTGCAGCGGCAAGCTGTTACCTGGATCATTCCTCAAAATAAGTTGTCATTTGCCTCCTTTTGATGTGCGGTGTTTTGTCGTCTTTCTGTTAGAGCCCTCTTTTGTGAGATCTTTTGGAAATTTTCCATCTGCGCTAATAAGATTAAAAAAAAAGTGGTTTTAGGCGCAGCTAGCATAAACATCCTCTTACCTGAGATAAAAGCAGCGTCTCCATGATGAAAGTGCATGCCTCAGTGTTTTTTCTAATTTCCCCCTCTTTTCATTCTCACCTATGTCAGCTCTTATTTTCAGAGCCATGTCGGGGAGGCAAAATTTGAATGTCTGGCCGTGATCAAGAAAGCGTAGTGAAAAATACAAAGTTGCTGGATCTGCGTAAAGTACCCAGAATTCTTTCATCTAAAAGTTAAATAATGGTAGCATTGCATGACCTAATGTGTTCTGCTAATCAAATTTTGCAATGGATTGCTTCAGGTTCCTCTTTCTTTCATGTTTCTAGCGCGTCTTATCTGGACCAACTCCCCATTTCTCTGATTAAAGACTTCACGAGAAAGCAGGTGCAAAAGCAGTCTTGGTCCCCACAGGGGTCCGCCTCATTGTACCTCTGACCACTCATAGAGATTGCCATAATTGTCTGATGAAAATGTACACGACCAAGCTATTTTCTTCTGATCTTTTTGCCTCAAATTATCTTGTGTTTTTGACTTTTGACACAGGCAAATAGATGAAAAGAGTAATGAGAATGTTAGAGAATGTTACACTCCAATGTTTCGTACATGACGACATTTTTTCCCCCAGGTTTCTTCTTTTGTCTTTGAGCTATATTGTTGTGGGCAAATATGAAAAAAAAACAAATCAGATACGTGAGAAATGGGCAGTGATGGGCAGTAGCGCCGCTACATGTAGCGAAGCTATTAGTTAAACTACATTTTCCAGTAGCTTGACCGTAGCGTCGCTGCTTTATGAATCAAGTAACTTTCCTGTAGTGACGTTATTTTTTTGATCAAGTAGCGACGTAGCGTCCACAAACGCTACAAAATCCAGGACATAACTAAGAAATGAAACCAGGTTTGCTATTTTGAAACAACATTCAGAGAGAACAATCAATCTGAGTTGTTGGTTGGACATGTTCGTGCGCGAGCTTCTACTCTGCCTCGCCTGTCTGTTATGGCAAGCCGATGAGGCCAATTATCGTCCGTACAATTATGGCAAGCCCAAAACGCCAATAATCGCCCGTACAACAACGCGCGGTTCCAACACTGAGCTATATAATACACTGGAGTGCTGATTTTGCCGAAAAACTGAAGTCACTGGCCGCCATCTTGCTCCTCCCTACTCTCACAGAATCCCATAGGATTTGGTTGCAACAACAAGCAGTTTTCTGGCTCAGTGAAAACGTTTCACAGGTAATTCTACAGTCAGTGGATGTACTAACACTATCAACTACTACAAAATTAGGTGCTGAAATATTTTACATGTTATTCATATTAGATATATATATATGTATATATAAGTATGTGTATATGTATATATGTATATGTATATATATGTATACACATATGTAAATATATGTTTTTGTATATTGTTATTTATATATTTATAAATGTTAAACATATATATTTAAATAAATAAAATGCAAAATATTTCAGCACATGACTTTCTCAGTACTTGATATTTTTAGAACATAACATAAAACTATATGGCATTTGACATTTTAAAAGTTTTAAGCTCCCCCTGAACATGAGAAAATCCTCGTTATTCGATGCTGTAGCGCACATATTCCTTAGTTACTGGGGGGAAATAGGGAGTACCAATATGGCGGCTGGTGGCTTCAAAGCGACTCGTTCTAACAGACGGTGATTAGCACTCCAGTGTATTATATAGCTCAGTGGGTTCCAACCCGTCTTTTACGTTAGCGCGCGTTTTTTACGTCACCGCACGTTCTGGCTGGACGTAGAAAACGCGCGCTCGCGTAAAATACGTGCGGTGGCGTTAATAACGTTTGGTGGCGTTTTTTTGCATATTATATTATCAGGAGGTTGTCTTTTATGTGCTCAGCCACTAGATTTAAAGGTGTTTTACCCAATAAGAACACTGCAGCACCAGACACAACTAGGAGGTCCCTGATCGTTGAGGAAAGGCAGAAAGAAGATGCACTTTCCTTTCTGATCCTGTCTAAATCCTGCTTAGTTCAATAATAAAGTCTGATATTACACAAAACTCACTCTGCTTGTTCTCCCTACTTATGCCCTTGGTGCAGAAGATAAATGAAATCTTTAACAGAAATGTTATTATTAATTCTGAAAATATTATCATGTGAATATAAATACAAAGCATACAGAAAATGCAGCTTTATTAAGTGACCTGGTTTATTTTATTTAGCTTTTAATTTCTTTTCAACATTTAGTTCTACTACTTGGCTTGTGCTTTGGTAGTTTCATGTTTAAAATGACAAAAGAAATATGAAAAAGCTTATGGTGCATCTTCTTTCTGCCTTTCCCCAACGATCAGGGACCTCCTGGTTGTGTCTGGTGCTGCAGTGTTCTTATTGGGTAAAACACCTTTAAATCTAGTGGCTGAGCACATAAAAGACAACCTCCTGATAATATAATATGCAAAAAACGCCACCAAACGTTATTAACGCCACCGCACGTTTTATTTCTAGCAGTAATTACTTCAGTTTGTATTTTATTATGCTGCTCATAAAGCAATGTCTACACTGTGTTAGGTCGTTGGCTGATCTTTAATAAATGTTTTAACCAGTGTATCAGACTCATTTTGAATTGATCTGACATTAGGTTGGTACAACGTTAAGTAGCTTCTGATGTAGTTAAGCTACTTTTAACACATTTGTGTAACTTAGCTTGCTATATTTCTATAGGTGGTAGCTTTTGTGTAGTGAAGTTTAATTTATTGTTGAGTAGCTAATAGCTTAGCTCACTACACTGGACAAGTAGCTTGCCCAACACTGGAAATGGGGGGGGGGAACATTCTGTGTACTTAGAACAATGATCTGTTTCAGACATTCTGCTGTATTTGTGAGTTAGTTTTCAGTAAAACTAACTCACAAAGTTGCATCCTTTCATGTCGTTTATGGCTTATACGATAATCTTTTAAAATTTCTTCAGTTGTGTTCAGGCTTATAGCTTATGGTGGTTATATTAAATTCCAGATCTGAACTGAAGAAATATGTAAAAAGACATGAAAGAAAAACTGAGCACAAGACAACAAGGAGTTCAGCCAAAAGGTACCAAAGAGCAATACGAAACAAGGCCATCAATGCATAACGAAATGGCCGCCCAGAAAAAAAAAGTAGTAATAGCAAAGTTTGTCATTCAAATTTCCGTTTAGTGAGGATTTATATTGGTGATTTGTCCATTGAGCATGAAGAAGTCAGGGAAAAGTCTGACAGCAGGAATTTGAAAGATAACCAGGAACAATGGTTATGCAGCTGAGATGCCATAAAACAAAGCATGACTAAAAATGATGCCATTAAATGCAGGAGAGATTGAACAGCAAAGGTGGTAAGTACCAGTGACCACAGATACATTGGACATTAGTGTTAGCTAAATAGTTTTCCGTTTACAGGAAGACAGTAACAAGATTGAAGAAGGTGCAATAACCGACGCTACGTCATCATCCATAAATAGGAGTACCTTCCTGTTTAAGACAGTGACGCAGAAATACCCTTTTGTTAGAGAAGAAGTGTAGAATTACTTCTTTTTTTAAATAATGTCCTGTCTGGCAGTGTGGCATTAAGAATTGTTGTTTTGATGCCAAAAATTATTTTACTTTCACAAGTGGAGCTGTACCGCTTTTGCCATAGTGCTCCGCATGATTTATACATGTAAATAGCTTTATTATAATTTATGCAGGGAATATTTCATGTTATATGAACACAACAATAAGAAAGTAGAAGAGAGAAAGAAAGAAGAAAATAAAGGAGAAAAGATGAAAGAAACAAGAGATAAAAGGGAGAGAATGAACAACACCAGTCTGCTTCTTCACCTGCAAAGAAGAGTGGGATTGGTGGCCTAGTGGTTAGAGCACAGAGTTTCGGTCCCAGAGGTTCTGAGTTCAACTAGCACAAGCTGCCATTTTGGGTCCCTGAGCAAGACCCTTCACCCCCAGGTGCCACACAGTTGCAGCCCACTGCTCCCCAAGGGCATGGTTTAAGATGCAGAAGTGAATTTCTCCATTGTGAGATCATCCATCCATCCATCCATTTTCCAAACCGCTTAATCCCTCATGGGGTCACGGGGGATTGCTGGTGCCTATCTCCAGCATTCACCGGGCGAGAGGCGGGGTTCACCCTGGACAGGTCCATTGTGAGATCAATAAAGTTCAATTATTATTAAAGAGTGTCATGATTCACGTTTTCTATTTAGGTTCTGTCTTAGTCTTGGTTTATGGAATAGTTTGGATTTTGGTGTGGTTTGACTTTGTACTTTGTTTTATGTTATTAGTCAGGGTTCTGCAAGCTTTTAGTTCAGTTCTGTTTACCTGTCAGCCCACTTATCTGTCTTCATCCGATCAGTTTGTGTCACTCCCCTGTCAGTAGTCACCAGCCAGTCAGAGCTATTATCTATCAGTCACTTCCCTTCCTTTGATTAGTTCCACCTGTTTTCTGTAATTAGTCTCTAGTCCGTTCACCTGCTCACTCCCCTATTTATACCTGCTTCACTCCTCTGTTCTCTGCCAGACCATTAACGAGCCTTTGGTGAGTTTTGGCCAGCATTCACTCTTGTCTGATCTGTTGATATTACCCAATTGCCTCCGGATTTCTGAGCCAGCCTGAACCCTGAACCTGACTGCCTGCCTGTTTTGTCTGACCTGGTTCTGCCCTAGGACTATCAGAGCTTGCCTCATCCCTGTCTGTCTACTTAGCCTGCATGTTACTGACCTTAGATCTGTTCTGACTCTGTTTTTGGATTCTGCCCTGGACATTCTCGCTCATCTGATTACCTGGTTTGACCTTGGACTGTTATTTGACCACGAGCTCTGTTTTTGTCCTGCCCGCACCTTTTTTTGATATATTAAACCTTCTTTAATCATACCTCCTGCTTGTCTGGCTAAATACTGGGTCCATCTGTCCCCGTTCATGACAAAGCGAGATGTAAGAAGAACAGCACAACCAGTCGATAAAGTATTACAGGTACAATCAAGTAGCGCCTTGATACCGTCATTGAAGAATATACAGTATTAATTAATACGACATGTATAAAGTGACAGCTGAAGATAATAATAATAGGGGTTCTCTGTATGGAAGGGAGTCTGTAAATACCTGGATCCAAGCACCTGTAGGTGTTTGTGAGAGTTACTTCTTCAATTCAAAAAACAACAAATGTCAAGGTTATTTTTGTTTCCTGGCTCTTACATTTGGTAAAATATAAATATGACAATAATAACAGTCAAAAATATATTATTTATCTTATTTTGAACAGCTGGCCATGTTAGCATTTTACAGAAACACAGATGAAGTTAGTTGCCATTGCTAAGTATTTACAATTCTCATAAATCAGTCAAATCTTAGAAAATCCCAGTGAAAACATAATTGGGTCACTGCAAGCATCTTGGATGTAACTAGCAGAAGTGAAAGTGCTACAAAAGACAGCAAACACACCAACATGTGCATCCCAAGGAAACATAAAGAGCACTTCCCTGTAGTCAAACAATTATACATAGTAACCTCGTTTTAGGAAGAGCAGGAGCAGAGCCGCCTGCACTCCGTGAAGTAAAGAGGAAGGAAGGGGAGAAGAAGAAACACCGTGTAGTCGGAGTTTATTTTCTAAGAGATGAGGATTGCGTGGTTGTTTTGCTGAAAGCCAGCAACTCTTGCAGAACTTGTATTCTGAAAAGGCCACATAACTTGCTAGTTAGACAGACATGTTTAAATTACAATTTAGCTCACCTGCTACATATGTATTTATTGAGTCAACTCTGGAAAGAACATACTGAACAGATTTAAAGGAGCACATCTGACTGATCAGTGCTTTACACACCTCTATATGTGTGTGGGGCCAGTTAAACCATCACTTTTTTCAGATGTTCACAGAAGGTCAGACGGTAATGGATTTTTTTTTTTTTTTTGAGGCTGTAACAGTCAGTAGTGATTCCCTGTTGGAAAATTGCCACCTGCAGATTAAAACAGTTCACATGATGAGAATATACCACAGTGTGGAGGACCTTAAGGTGTACAGTTTAATTTCATACATGGATAGCTGTGTGCCTGGATTAGTCACTGAACTTTTAGAAACTGACCCCCTCCCCAGCTTTCTGTAGTTTGCCATGGATGCATGGGAGAAAGGCTAATGACTTTTGGGTTGCATATATTTAACTCACTGCAGGGAAATGTTTTGGGGGAATACTGCTAAAAAGATTAACATACTGTACAAACCTATTGCTAAATGTCTTAATTTTTATGAGATACAGTTTGACTTTATTAAAGCTAGTGACCTTTGTGTTTCCTTTGTGGGGTTGCAGGTTGCTGATTTGCTGTCCCACATTTAGTATTGGCCTTTGACTTCTCCTCCCCTCTGTAAAGAGAGTCATCTCTTTAAATCCAGATCTGCTGGTGTCACAGTTGGATATGATTTATTCCTTGTCAGGATCCCCAGGGGTTTGATTACTTATTGTAGCTCCCTGGGCCCTGTTTCACTAAGATGGGCTAGTGAATATTCAGAGTAATTTCTGGGGTAAATTCCTGCATACCCTGGCTTTTCTATTTCAGAATGCTAGGAAGCCTTTACCCTGAGTCAAATTATAACAACAAATTACTCTGTGAAACAACCCTGCTACCAAGCAGAGCTGCTTGGGCAAACCCTGAGTTTATCCTACTTTTTAACTGAGATCTGCACAAGGAGGTGTCGGAAAAGGCGTGTCCTTTTCTGGAGGAGCCTGTATGCCCGAGCGCAAATACACCAAAGAAATGTCTGTCAGGAGAGGCTGATCAGACCACGATTAAATGTCTTATCATTTATGGATTAATATATTTTCAAGCGGTACCTTTTTTCGCCGCAATCATTGATTTATCTCAATATTCTTAGCCCAAACATTGCTCTTATATCACAAAGAGGGGGCGCTCTCAGTTCTGAACAAATTCTTTGTGCTGCTCTTCGTTTTTATTCCAACGGCCGCTTTTTAATAACGCAGGAGACGCAGAAAATCTTTCACAGGCAGCTGTATGTTGCGCTGTCAGGAATGTTACTGTTGCACTCAGCTATAGTCGAGTGTATGGTGCCATAGTCAGAGACCCACAAGATTAATAAACTACACAGAATGAAAGCAATAATTTATTCTCTATCAAATTTTGAGACTTCCAGCTCTGGTTTTCCATTCATATATTTTAGTTTCCATTCATATATTCTTCATCACAACCCCGTTAGGGCTATGTACAAATATAGCCAGAGGTTGGCACAAATTATACACCTACAAGAAAATCAGTGTCAACTCAATTTTAGAAGGATGGGTGAAGTCAAAACTTATAACTCTACCTCACCTGATTGAACTGTATTTTCATACTTCATCTTGATTTGCTGCCACGTCCTTTTAATGCCTGTCGGGTCTTTTAATAATTGTCGGTTGCACCTAGATCAATCAATGTGCCACCCCCTTTTTTTGGGTGCTTAAATGAGTGTATTGTGAGAATACAGCTTTAAATTTCCGCTAATTCACACTCTTATCACTTGTGCATTTACTTTTTCAGCAATTATCTGTCGCTAACTCTATTTTTTTCTGCAGCAGCAACATTGTTTCTTTTTGTTAATTATGGTTTAATATTCTCCATGTGCCTTCATTAACGATTTCTATCATGGGAAATGTGCAGAGGCTTCTTATTTCCTGCTGTTGCCATGATGAATGTCGTTATCTGCGTTCCATTGATGATGGCTTCTTTCATGCTCATGCTGGCACTCAACTAAGGGTTGAAAGGAGGCTGAGTTTAGTTACCTGATTGGTATCACCTGTTCTGAATCTGAAAACGCTGAGTATGACATCGTGAGATAGAACTACTCAGAGTAAAAGCTTTCTAATCAGGGTAGATCGGCCATTCTTTCTGAAATGGGGCCCAGGGGAGCCTGTTTATGTTATGTTTTGCACTTTTAGTATCATTTCTCCTTATACTGACAGAAACTAAGCAAATGGCAGAAACAAGGGTCTGTCTGTTAATTGTTTTTTTACAGTTATATTCGGTTCCTGTTTTAGTTTGCTTCTGTTCTTTATTCCAGTAGCTCTGTTAGTTTTAGGTTTTTCCTCAGATCTGGGCATTCTCATATTGCCTGTTAGGTTCAGTTCTCCCGCTGCCTTGCCACTTCACTTCCCTCTTTTCCTCCTGTTTGATTGCCCTTTACTCATCTCACTTGTATAATACGCTTCACCTGTTGTTCCTCCTGTCTCCCCGCCTATATATATTATCAGCTCAGCCATGTCTAGTTGTTAGGTCCTCCGTCTTCATCCGTCATTACTCATCCTTCTTTGTCCATTGTGCTCACGTGTTTTGATCCCCTGCTCTGTACGATTTGGACTTTGTGAGTGCTCTGAATTATCATCACTTAATCATGTGTTATTTAGATTAATCAGCATACTATTATTATTATTTTATTATAATTATTTGCTGCTCTTTCTTTCTATAATGGTCTAGAGATTTGTTCATTACCAAATTTCCAGATAAGTGACCAACATTAAGCCATTTCTTTTCCATATTACCATCGTAAATTAGGAATTAGGAATTTTGAACAGTTTTTGGAAGGTATCTTGAAAAAAAAGACAAGAATGCGGACTGATTTAATCAATGCAAAAATCTGTGAAATTATTTATAAATGTTACATATGACTGTCTATGTATTACATAAACAAATATAAGCATTTGTGTTTTAGCACGTATGCGATTTTTATCATAATATAGTGTGGTATGCATCTCTAACCTAAATCTTTTACAGGAAGATAAAAAAACATTCTTTCTTGGCAAATTATTTTTGTTTTGATATATTAACTTTATTTGTTTTAAATTGTTTTAATGTGTGTGTGTGTGTGTGTGTGTGTGTGTGTGTGTGTGTGTGTGTGTGTGTGTGTGTGTGTGTGTGTGTGTGTGTGTGTGTGTGTGTGTGTGTTGTAAATGTACAGTCCCTAGGAGCATTAGATGCATGCCGGGAACTGCAGCTTGTGGGAATCCAAATAAAAGAAAGAAAATACTTGAGATGGATGCTTCAGAGAGGGATTTCTGGGTTTCCCTCCTGGAACTGGTGCTGCCAGGATGGATGTTAATCAGTAAACATGCTTTTTTTTTTTGCTTTGATATAAATCTAATTGGAAAAGCAGGATGATGGATCCAACTAATAGAAAATAGACACTTAAACATGCTGCTGGCAGCCAAATCTGTTAAGTGGAATGCTAAACGGTAACTAATGAAGGGATGGTCAGGTCTTAAAAAATGAAGACCATCTTTAAAGAAGACAGCCATCCCACTGATGTATTATTTTAACTGAGTTCTCACTAAGTGCTTGCTCAGATGGAGTTGGATTTCTTTTTATTGAGTGTCTTGTGATGTGCTTTTTTTTTCCTTTTATGTGAACTGACACCGTGTTGGTGAACCCGAATCCTTTGAGAGTTTGTTGATCCAGCAGACAGGCACAAGCCACGATTACTGTAAACCAAAAACTGAATAAAATTATCCAACAATGCAAAATAGTCAGTCAAAAAAATGAGATCATAATTTATTTTATTACTCAATATCTGTGCACAACCTTTAATGAAAAGAGCAAAAACACATATTTTAAGTAGAAAAGCTTTAGTCTTTTTTCATGTTGCTTGCTGCTGCAGATAATTTAATTTGAATCAGTGTCACTTGGAGGAAGATAACCTGCTTTAAATAGACTGAGAGATTAAGTTGAGCATTAGAATATATTCACTGTAGGAGAGTAATAAAGTATATTTGCTGTTCACGAGACCTGCTGTTGTTTCTGCCTGGAAGCAGAAAAATAGAAGGACCTGAGGCTTCGCTCATTAATGCTTCTCTGTTGTTATCGTGAGAGATGGGGAATACATTTATTTCACTTTTGGGATTCTTTCACATCAGCATACAGTAAATAGCTTTTTAGGATGGAGGTGTTCACTTTAATATCCCAGGCCATTTGTAACTGTGAAAGCAGGAACTACTCATGAGCATTTTAAAATTATGGGCTTCTAGGAGTGAGTGGAGGAGTTTTTCTTCACCACACTCAGGATACAACCCTCTGAAGGTTTTCACAGACTAGAAGATACTTTGATTCCTTGATCATTTCCAGTGCTTGTTTACTCAGCAGCTGCTGACCCTGGAGCTTTTTAAAGGTAACTACAGAGAAAACAATTTCTCTTTGAGCTTTCTGCATCCATCCTGTGAACTCCCCACAAAGAAGACGGCGGATTCTGCCGCCCAGCGGATGTTTTGATGGAGTACAGCCCTGGTCAGGAGTGGACATACACTGATCTTCAGCAAAAATGGAAGCTTTATTCATTGGAAACTTTATTGGAAACTTTATTCATTTATTTGAACCATTGTTTCCCCTGGGTGGGATGAAAATACGGTGCCACAAAACAATATTTTCACCTTCACAGGTTTTTACCATTTTTGCTTTTGTCACACTCAAGTGTGTCAGATCAAACTTTTTTTTTAATATCAGAGAAAGATAAACAAATATGAAGTGCAGTTTTCAAATGATGATTTAATTTATTAAGGGAAGAAAACTATGCAACCATAACCTGGCCAGCCAGATTAATAATGTCCAGCACTCTACATTCTGCACGTTGTCAATCCGGGACTACTACCATCAAATCCATAAAGAGAAAGGAGGGACATTCAGCAGAACTTTCTGAGCTGATTGGATGAAGTGACACTTAGTGCCCGCCTAACAAAGGTTGGTTTTAGCCAATCACGGTATCAAATGAAAATGTTGTAAGCTGTTGTCGCCATATGAAACCACAACAATTTAAGCAAGTCAAGGTGCACTTATTTGGATATTGACACTCGTGAGAATCCTGGATTCTGACCAACCAGACGTGATAGCAACAGCAACTACACGTGGGTCCTCCTGCGCCGCTATGTTTATGTTGGTCCGGCTGTGGGTTTGGCAGCTCTTGCTTTCGTCACAGCAGTATGCCCCGCCTTAAAGCATAATAATGCAACGTGATTGGACCAACCTATCTTGGTTTGGTCCCGAACGGCGGCACCAGCTGCCATCAAGAATACCAGCATGATGTTCCCACTACTGTGTATGACAGTAGGTAAGAGGAATTAGGCTGGAAGGTTTCACACAGTAACATGAAATTTTAAGGTGTTACAAGTAAAGTTACTGATGTTCAATAAACTAAATTTATATAAATGCACTTCTTTTGTTGTTCTTGTGTAACTCCCCCGCGGCTGCGATGCTGCGTTTGCATTTTGCAGAATTAGTTTGGACTTCACTACATCAGTATGAACCTGTTATATCAAACCAGGCAAGTTGTCCTGATGTTCCGCATTCAGCTGAGTCTACTGGATTTAGTTTAAACGCATTAACATCTAGTTTAGTGAAGAAGTGATTGGCTTCATACTGCGTCGCCTTCGTTGTCGCAGGTTTTGCATGTCAGCACAAATGGTTTCCAATCTCATCTTGTATGAACGTTTGAAGTCCACATATTTACATTTCAGGAAAATTAAGCCATTAAAAATCAGAAAAAGGCAAGCTTTCCATTCTGAGCTTTGTTAACAGAATAACAACCACCTTTGATGTAGGACATCCAGATATGTGCATAAAAAAGCTCAGCTGTAGTCTTTTGTTGAGCACAGCAGGCTGTGGCTCTCTTTATACAGATTTTCAAGGATGAATGTTATATTGCTTTACTTCCTTTGCACAGGGCTGATCCACAGGAAGCCACTCACGGTCTGAATAGCATTGACCCATGGTGCCAGAACCTGCAATCATGAAACATCTTTTGAATCCTTCTGTGGTGAGAAAAAGAAGCGGTGTCACAACAATCCGTTCGATGTTCAACTCAAACTATGAATGTGACTCAGTCTGACGGAGCAGTTATTATAAAACTTTCAAAGTGCTACTTATTGCCACGTTTACTGGCCAGAGGGACAAATTGTTTTTCTTTTCTGTTCTTTCATTATCATAGTAGTTTTTTCCCAGTATCATTGTCATTACCAAAATCGGGCTCTGCGTGAGGTTCGAAGGGCATCCATCTATTCTCAACCTCTCCCTGCTATTTTCTGACCATCTGCTTTTGAAATCATAACGTTGGCACCTTCTTTAGCCTTGCAGCATATTTTTCCACAGTTCTTAACGCTCTATAGCTTGTCAAACAGGGGCATGATGACTTCCATTCTGAGATTGTTCAAGAAGAAAAAATTTCAGAAAATATGTGCGTTCGGGTTTTAAAAGTTATTCCATCTTAAACAGTGGTGTGAAAGAACAACAGTCCTGTTTGCACACATATCCTGAGGAGCATTTGAAATAATCCCTTCCATTGAGGAAACAAGAAAATAATTATCTTTCAGGTCAAACTGAGCTCTTCTGTTAACCTTTAGCAAGCATATTTGATTTCCCATGATTTGAGATGTCTTGGCAAATATGTGCAAAAACCTTAAGCAGTTCCTTGCAAAATTACTTCATTGTTTATTTTTTTTTACATTTTGTCTCATTACAATCAAAAACATAAAGTAGTGAATAATTGCGAAGTAGAAGGATGAGGACAAGTGAGTTTCAGTTTTTTTTTTCAATGCAAATCTATAGTTTCCTGCTTTGGCATTCAGCTTCCCTGATGCAATCCTTTGTACCACCTTTCACTAAAATTGAAGCTGCAAGTGTTCATTGGGTCTGTCTTTACCAGTTTTGCACATCTAGAAATTAAACCCCTTCTTTGTAAAATATCTCAATTTCTGTTAGTCTGTGAACAGCAAACTATTTACCCCTAACACGTTTTCTCCCGGGATTTCCCTGTATTTAACTCGATTCATCCATCTTCCCATTAACTCAGAAAAGCTTCCCTTTCCCTGCTGAAAAGAACAATGCCCATAGAATGATGCGGCCACCAGGATGCTTTCACCATAGGAATGGTGTGGTCACGATTTGCAGCATTATATTTCTCAAAATCTAAATATTGCACAGCTCAAAAGGTTTTTCTGTTTTTGACCAGAGCCCCTTAAGAGCACATATTAGCTGTACCCTCACTTGTCTTGTGCCGTCGTGCCGTAGGATTTATGCTGGAGGGGAGGGGGGGGGAGTCGTCTACTGGAACCCTACACAGTTGAGTCAACCAATACATTAGGAACAGCTCAGGGAAAGCAGGACGTGGAGGCACTGACAAAGGGAGGAAACACTAATAAATAAAATAAGCACAAAAAACAGGAATACAAGGAATTCAAAAACTGTCATATCCACTGAGCTGTGTGCAGATCTAGGCTGTGCAGCTCTATGCTCTCCTCCACTCTGCAGGGTGTGATTTGGCAGGTGTGGCTCTTCAGGTGTTCTGCATCTACTCCTCATCAATGGAGCTTTATAAGGAGCTGGAGCCAGGGGCAAGGCGTCAGATTGTTAATGTTTCCTGTGTGGTAAACCTGACCTCATTCCTGAGTAAACCGGGGTTTTTTTGTTGCCTTCCTAGATACTCTATTCTTACCTCCTTCCTTAAATATCCAGATGCCATCCTGGAATCCTGCCAGTCCTGAGTCCTACTCCTAATGAAAGCCAATTAAAGTCTCACCTGAGCTGCACAACTGCATATTTTTGTCAATGAGAAAATTATATAAAATATTCCAGTAACCATAGAGCTCACTCACTAAAACATAAACTGGAAGAATCACAATGCTCTAACACGTTAATTAAAGAGCTGTTCTTTTTCAGAAGCATATTTGTTTGTCCTTTTTGTTTCATTTGGTATTCTTGTTTTTATTTATTTATTCTGGCAACCTTCAAATTGCACAGTGTGCCTTCTGTGAGCACATGGAGAGCAGAAGTGAGGTTTAAATGCCTGTGGCACATTAAATTTAGCATAATCAAATCTACAGTACATTACCATGACATGATTTATGCTGCGCTGCATTGGAGACTCCTAGGAGTTGAGGTTTTTAATGCTTTTATATTAGAAATGTGAAAATCAGCATGTTCATGGCACCAAAATGGGGTGCTACTGCAGAAGTAAATGTAAAGCTCAGAGAAAGTGAAGGTATTTTCATCATTACGTGCATATTATGACTGCAAAGGTCACGGCTTGTTAAGAGCCACGACAGCCTCCGAAATCTTGCTTGAGAATTTATACCTAAAGCACTCAGAAAACAAATCTGAAGTATTTTCAGTCAGTACAGAGGACACAGCTTCAAGCACAGATTCTATCCAGGCAGTAATCTTCCTGAGAGCAGCTTAAAACCACATACCATCTCAGTATGCTGCAGGGTTTCAGCAAAGTTGCTCCAAACCTCCTGTAATAATGTATCATTGGGTAGCAGTAAGAACACATTGCTAATAGACTACAGCAGTTGTTGGGGTACAAGTGGCTGGTGAAAGCCCAGGCAGCAGCTCGGAGTAAGGCCCACAGAAAGGAGCCAGACCCTCATCCAATAAGCTGCACGCACACACACACCCTTGTTTAGGAACCACCAGTAGACCTGCAGTCTGAGTCTGAGGTGCTCTGTTGAGAATATATGCAATATATATATATATATATATATATATATATATATATATATATATATATATATATATATATATATATATATATATACAGGACTGTCTCAGAAAATTAGAATATCGTGAAAAAGTATACTAGTAGGCTATTCAACTAATCACTTGAATCGTCTAATTAACTCGAAACACCTGCAAGGGTTTCCTGAGCCTTGAAAAACACTCAGCTTGGTTCAGTAAACTAAATCACCAGTATGGGGAAGACTGCTGATCTGACTGCTGTCCAGAAGACCATCATTGACACCCTCCATCAGGAGGGTAAGACACAAAAAGAAATTTCTCAAAGAGCAGCCTGTTCACAGAGTGCAGTTTCAAAGCACATTCACAAAAAGTGTGTTGGAAGGGGGAAATGTGGCAGGAAACGCTGCACAACCAAGATCTGGCACCTGCCCACAGTGCCAAAACCACCAGTAACTGGTGTACTGACCATGGCATTACTGTCCTTGATTGGCCTGCCAATTCCCCTGACCTGAACCCCATCGAGAATTTGTCGGGTATTGTGAAGAAGAAGCTGAAAGACACCAGACCCAACAATGCAAATGAGCTAAAGGCCGCTATTGAAGCATCCTGGGCATCCATAACACCTCAGCAATGCCACAGGCTGATTGCCTCCATGCCACGCCGCATTGATGCAGTAATCTGTGCAAAAGGATTCACAACCAAGTACTGAGTGCATTAATGGACATTTTCAAATGTTTGATTTTGTTTTGCTGTTATAATTTTTTTTTTTAATTGGTCTGAGGAAATATTCTAATATTTTGAGATAGGATTTTTGAGTTTTCTTCAGCTGTACGCCATAATCAGCGATATTAAAACAATAAAAGGCTTGCGATATTTCAGTTGATTTGTAATGAAACCAGAATGTATGACATTTCATGTTTTTTAATTGCATTACAGAAATTAAAGAACTTTATCACAATATTCTAATTTTCTGAGACAGTCCTGTATATATATATATATATATATATCTCCACACTTGACCAGTCTTGGTCCGTGATGCAGACACCCTGTCTACTTTTAAGACTAGGCTTAAAAACTTCCTTTCTGACAAAGCTTCTAGTTAGAGTGGCTTAGGTTACCCTGTGTGTTATCTATATAGGTATGCTGCTATAGGCTTAGGCTGCTGGAGGACATCGGGGTCTATTTCTCTCACTCTGCTGAGTTCTCCTACTGCTCTCCAATTTGCATTGCTTGTCGTCATTTCAGCTTTTAACTTTTTGTTCTCTCTCTTTTTTCTTTATAGAAGGTACACCTGGTCTGGCGTTCTGTTAGTTGTGACATCATCCAGGGAAGACAGATCATCCGCTATTACCATCTAATGTAGAACAGGGGTCCGTTCTTCGTACGTTGCTTAAAACATCCGAGATCAAATGACACATCCGAGATGATTTCATCCGGCTAATCATGATCCGGCTAATTGGGTTCTTCGAACACACCTGTTGTTTATGATTAGTATGGCTGGATTGAGTTATCTGAGATAACTGCACGGTCATGCGTTTGTTTAAAAGGGGAAATGTATCGATAGTAGAAACAATGATCAGCAACACTGCTATTGGTTGTTCAGCATGGCCAAAGAACGGCCACAGTTTTTCTCCCAAGCAGAACAAGAGCTTTTAATGGAAGGTTATGCTGAATTTGAGTCATTAATTAAAACGACAGGGAACACCTCAAAGTCTGCTAAAACCAGGAGAGAGGGCTGGCAAAAAGCAGCAGACAAATTAAATGCGTAAATACTGTCCATGTTAGATGTTTCTATCACTTTCTACAGTATGCATTTTTGCATTTTAATAATTTCATATTTACTTTGTTCTTTTATATCAGAGCCTCCACTGGACCCACTAGAACATGGGGACAAGTACAAGTGAAGTACAAGAATATTCTACAAAATGGTAGCCTTTAATTATTATACTTTATTTTAAAAAGGCACTTGTTATGTCAAGAGATCCAAATTTCAGTGTCATTTCTTAGACACAGGAAGTAAAGGACGCGTGCAAACTGGGAATTTTAACAAAAAAAAATGTTATCCATAAAAAATGAAGTTCTTCCTTTTCCAAGTCATCCACAGTTAAAACTGTATTGCTCCGTGGCTAGATAATCCATCCATAGTTTTTTTCTAATACAATATACGGCTCCACAGGAAGCAAGCCTTTCAAAGTAAAACTACACTTCACAATAAAATAGCCTGAACAAATCTTCTTACTGAATATGATAAAAATAAAAAGCAAACCATCATACAAATAACTTAAATATTTTCTATTTATGGCTCTAACACCACTTTTTCCTCTTTAAAAGCCACTGTTAAATGATGTGTTTGTCTGTTTATAACAGCCACAAAGAAAAATCTCTCTACAATTACACTGTCGCGCTGCGCTAAAGGATCCTGTCTATTGCGCAATACGCGATTAATTCGAAAAACTCTGCAAATTATTCTTGCACCTTCCGCAACAGGTTGCAGTCGTAAAAATGGACAACATGGATACGACCGATTTCCCCATCTCCTCCGCTTATAAAGCTGCGATCTAATCCTGTTTACATGAAATAAGCCTGCTCTCGAGCAGGTTTAAGCTGGTGCACATGTTGCTATGACAGCAAGTCCAGGATGAGTTTCGAAGAACCAAACGATCCAAGATCACGCCTAATCGTCAACAATCAAATCCAGCTAACTGAGTTAGCGACGTACGAAGAACGGGCCCCAGATTACTGGATCAATGTGTGCTTCTGTGCTTTTTTGTCTCTCTTGTTGTGTCTCTGCTCTGTCTTCTCTAACCCCCAGTCGGTCGAGGCAGATGACCGTTCACACTGAGCCTGGTTCTGCTGGAGGTTTTTCATTCCCGTTAAAGGAGAGTTTTTCTTTCCACTGTCGCTTCATGCTTGCTCAGTATGAGAGATTGCTGCAAAGCCATGGACAATGCAGACAACTCTCCCTGTGGCTCTATGCTTCTTCAGGAGGAGGGAATGCTGCTTGTCAAGACTTTGATGCAATCAACTGGTTCCCTTAGATAGGAAATATTTTGACCAATCTGTATAATATGACCCAATCTGTATAATCTGATGGAATTTGACTTTGGAAAGTGCCTTGAGATGACATGTTTCGTGAATTGGCGCTATATAAATAAAATTGAATTGAACTGAATTGAAAATACGCAAGTGTCATAATAATGTCTTTCTTTTCTATGTCATTTAGCAATCCTTGTGTACAACACTTTGGTCCTGTGGGGTATTTTAATGTGCTTTATCAATAAACCTGGACTGGATTGGGCATATTTGCAGCATGTTTAACTGAAACTAATTACTCAGTTTATTAAACTATCTTGTTAATGTAATGCAATAGTTCAAAAATGTATTTTATGATCCTTTCCTTTTAGTTTAGGCTTCTTTCATGCCTCTGTTTTCATCATTTTCCTTTTCCTTATGTGTTCTAGTTGTTGCCGTTTTAGTTTGACCCTTTGTGTATTAGTTCATTAGTTCATTATTGTGTTTTTTGTACTTCTAGATTTATTCCTGTTGGATCTCTGTTAGATTTTTTCCCCTGAGTTAATTTTCTCTGTTAAGCTCTTCTATGCTAATTAGTCTTTCTCCCTGAGCTCCAATGCCTTCCTTCTGGCTCCGCTGTTCTTTGTTATCACCTGATTGCTCTCACCTGCAGTATATGTCTATACTTTCACACCAGGTTCCATCTTCGTTTGGGTCCAATCAAATTTGATCATGACGGTGGGTAGGAATACATTTTTTTTTTCATCTCTAGCAGAAGTTTGTACATGTGGATTTGGAGTCATGCAAAGCAACTCAGGTGAAATGAGGCAACACAGTGCAACAAATAAATCTGCACACGGCAGCAGATATTCTTTCATGGAAACCTAGATCACAAAATACAGGAGAGACTCAGTTGTGATTCAGAGCTGTGTCCATGTGAATATTTGGTTTCATGGCATGAACTCCATGTGCTGAGAAAAATACAAAGTGAAATCGAGAGATGCTGCCTTGAGTGAGTACTGCAGGTCTTTTAATGTCAGCTTTTTCTGCAACGTTTGTCTTTGTGATTGAATTATTGTGCTATGACGTAGGCCTCGGTTGGTAAGCCTGGCAAATACCCACAGAATTTCAGAAGTTAATTCAGTTCGAAAAAGCATTTTACACTTTCAACCTGATAACCTGCTCTTTTTATGTGAAGGTAGTACAAAGGGACGACATGGAAAAAAGTCTATAAAAAGCTATTAAAAGTGTTGAAAACAAAACATTTGTCTGCTAGACCTATTACATTGAATTTACATCAAGTAAAGATCATCGGGGCTGGTCAGAGGAAAGGTCGGCAACCTCTCTGCAGACCCCTGACTACTCAGGCATTAAGTTGTTCCTTGTGTTCATGAGATTGACAGCGTGGAGAAAGAATCTGTCTGTATGGCGGCTGGTTATTAAAAATAGGACTTTTTGTATTAATCTAATGGTAAAGGTCTAAACAGTTTGTGTCCACGATATGAGGCTGTGAAAAAAATAACCTGATTTTCTTTTATCTTTCTTTATAAATAAAAAATTTATCTGAATGCACATTCGTGTAAATACTGTTTCTTTTATCCTCATTTTATTCATCTAAAGTTTTTGTTTTATTCTTTGCCTTACGTCTGTAGGCTGTGAGAGCTTGAAACCCTAGTCAAATTCCTGGTTTGTGCACACACTCTCTGTCAAAAAAAAGAGTTGCTAAATGTGATAATTATACATGTTGATACATCATAAAGCAGATTTCCACTCATGACTGACTTCTTTGGGCTAGTAAATGTCATAAAATATCTGGAATTTGACGAAACCTCCCCAGTAGGTAATTGCTAAACTCTGAGTAGCCTCACGCAGGAGATATTTTGTGTTGGTTCTGCCTCATCACCCACATTTCGCCCATTGTTGCAGAGGCAGACATGACACACAACCAGATTAGGGCGTTCTCTGATGAATCCAAGCGTCTGCGATATCACCTCACAAGTACCGCTTTCCACTGAATCACAGATACGGCGAGGCAGCCTCTGACAGGCAACACTGTGGCTGGCGGGGTGCACCCGAGTGAGACAAAATACAGCCTGATTATAAATCACTGGCAATAGCTCCTGGGCCAAAAGCAGCGGTCGAAGTCACACTGTTGAGCTGCATCATGGTGTGAGGCACTGAGTTGGCAGCAAGCTGGGGAGGTGTTTGAGGTGATGAATTACTGAATGCAAGCACACAACACTGCTCTGTGTCTAGAGCCCCTTGCAAAAGTTTTCATGCCCGTCAACCTTTTTCGCATTTTGTCACTTTACAGCCACAGATTCTCATGTGTTTTATTTGACTGACCAACATTATGCGAGTGCATTTCTTTTCAGCTCCATTTAATGTGGAAGAAAATTTAGACATTTTCAGTTTAAGGAAGAGCAAACAGAAAAACCAAAAAGAAAACCGCTGTTGAATGAAAGCCAAAATAAATCCAATCCTCTGTTAGCCCCATGTAGGGGATACAGCCAACATGTGGAAGAAGGTGTCATGGTTTGTGAGCTCACCTGAGCTCAGTTATCTCATAACTCACCTGTACCAGTAGTATTTGTTGGGGTCTTCTACAGTGGCAGATCATCTAGTTGCATTACTGCAGCGTTCCAGTCATTTCTTCATTACTGAGTAAAGTGCATGACCCTGTCTCAATTTCAATGAGTATGATGCTTGCCTAACCCTAGTCGGACCAAGTTTCCCAAAACCTTTTTGATCCTGAACCTCTACTTATCCTCTCATACCTCCTTCCCTTGTGACGTTCTCCAGGTAAATTGGATTGAGTTGGATTGAGTAACGAAGCTGGGATTGTCCACCTAATTACCCTGAATCCACACTCAATAAACTTTCCTTAACTATCTAATTCTGTCTGGTGTTCTCATCTGGTCCATTAAACATCTGCACTTTCTGAAAGAGGTTTTTTTTAATTTTGTTAAATTACTGACCTGTTTGCGGTCACCCCAGGTTCTTTTATCTGGTAATGTGGTGTTTCTATTGTAGCCTTCTGTATTAATAAAAAGACTCTTCAAACTGTAACTATATTTTAAGATATTTAATCTAAAAGGCAGAGGGATGTTTACAGCTTCAGTATTGGATTCTCATAACAACACAACGCAACCGGTGCCTGAGAACCCCGTTTGTTCTCTCACACAAACATTAAATAGGAAACATTGTGTCCACCCATTCAGAGGCTTGTAACAGTATATCAGTGTTCTGTTCATCACATTGGTGGAGAAGATCATGCTGTAATGCAGACGTCTCCTTGATTTGTTTGTTCTTTTAAATATTATGTGGTGTTTATATTAATCCATAAACATACATGCACATTTTTTTAAATCACCCCAGTCAGCTGCACATGTATTTAAGTTATTTGATTATGATATTTTTGAACTGTATTTTGTGTAGTGACTGTACAGTATTTTTTTCTTATGTTTTAACGTCTCCTATTCTTACTTTCCGTTTTCTTATTTTTCACACATGTGTGAATCTACATGCTTCCATTTGCGTCTCACTTTGCTACTGGTACGCTTGAATTTCTCCTCTGGGGGACAGGGAAAGGATATTTCTGTTCTATTAAATAAATGATAAAATAAAATGTGTGGCTGTGTGAGAAAATGTAAAAAGAAAGTTCAAAAAGATAATTTGGAAGAAAATCCATATACTCCTTTTATGTGCAGACATTCTTTTACCACCTCAGATTTGATCACATCTTGTATTTTCATATGTGCACATCTCAAGCTTTTCCATGGTAAACAAATTGTAAGGCTAATTTTTGCAGTTTTGAATACCCATTCTTATCTCAGTCCATTTGTGCTATTCAACATTCACTTAAACATAAAAACCAAGAAGCAAAGCACAAGCCTCCATATAGCCTTGAGCTGCCAAGTCATTCGCCACACTTACTGGTCACCATAGTGCAGAGGAATCACCATCAAAACTCACTTGTGACTGGGTAAGTTCATAAAACAGATGATTCTACGCAGTTATTACCATCATAGCTGGTTCAAGCTAAATGTATCCCTCCAAAGAGCTATGAAAGGAAAGTGTTGTTGCTTAACAGTAAAGCAATAGCTTACATGCCTGAGGTGAGTTAAGCCATCAGCTGTATGTCGAATCAGCCTCTCAGAGTGCTTCATCAAATCCCTCCCTGCACCACTCCATCATGAGCTTGCAAGCCTTCTGCTGCTGGCTGGACAGCTTAGCCGTAGGCCGCTGGCATAGAGGGGTTTTCAAAGGGAAGATCTGCCCATTACAGTCCAATCAAAGACTAAAACTTTCCTCAAGTTTTTCAAAAACTAAATCCAGAACGAAAACAAACTCCCAGATTTGTCTTTTGCTTGCTGCTGCAGTGCAGGAGAGAGTTTGCCTAACTAGAAATGAAGGTGCCATCTACTATCAGCACATGAGAGACAGAGCTTGTGTTCCTGACTCTGTGTGGCTCTTTGAAGAAATAAGAGGGAATGTAAAAAAGTGCATTTGCAGAACTTGTCACAAGGGATTAAAGAGTATTGGGACATGATGCACAAATGTGACAAACTTGTGATAACAGCGACGGAATGGAATTGGATTTGTACCTAGTTTAAAGAAATTTCATTTTATATCACATCATTACCCTCTCTGCTGTCAGTGGGATATTTCAGTTTATGCACTATAATATTAGGAACAAGCATTTTTGCTACTTTCCAGTGAGGATTTTTTCCTCCCTGATTTTGTTCCTCCCTGCATCCAAATGATGTAGCTCTTTACCACACTCACTGTTTGCTATGTTGCACGGACAATGCTGGATTTTTACTTGAATTTAGTAAATCAGTCACATTAGAAGTATTTGAGATATATGAAATGCTTTTCTAACATTCTCGTACCTTTTCCGGCAACAGTTACAAGTGAAAACCAGGACACAACCCTGCTTATTTACACTGCAAACAAGATTTCATTGAAAGTCAGTCTGAGCTGATCCACATTAATTTTAATGATCCCAAATAACACCTGTCCCACATACTCCTCACCTTTAATAGGATGATATATTGTACACTGGCTTGTTATTTACAAACCATATGGCTGTCTGTCAGGAGTTAATTAATTTCATTTATATCTTTTGAAAGATGGGCCAACTCTTATTCAAAGTGCAGCACAGAGGGAGCTTTTACATCACCCTGCTGCTTTTATGTCACTATGGTTTGACGCACTTCCTGCTTTTTGACTGCCTGCAAAAACACATTTACATATTTAGGATATACGCTCACATGCACTATTCCAGGTCATGGTTTAATATATATATATATATTTATTCAAGACTGTTGCTCTTATTATTTATGCCAAAATAGATGGTTTGTGATTGATGCAGTTTTTTGTTGTTGTTTTTGTTGGGTAGGTGACCCAAAAGAAGTCGGGGATCCAGCATACTTCTAAGTCGGTGGACTATGCAGAAGGGATGTTACAAATACGGGGACAAGTAAAATATATTGCCAAAAGTAGTGGACCACTTACTTTTACATGCTTGAATCTAATGACATTCCTAAGTTTGCCCTTGGTAAACTGAGGGGAAACAGTGTTGGGTACATCCCTTATCACATGTAAAATACATAGACTGAAATTCTATTGCTCTTTTCTAGTCATAGCGACCACTCAGAGCGCTTAGCCACATCAACACACTCACTGACAAAGAAGGACACCTTCATACAATAATAACAGATCAGTTGGGGACTTGGGCTTAACTGTCTTGTTCATGGGGACATTGACATGTTGTTGACCCATCTGTTGAAGCTACAACACCTTCAAATATCCTGGGAAGGCTTTCTATTAGGTGTGAGGATGTGTGTACGGGACTATCAAACTATTCTTCCAGGAGAACATTTGGAAAGTCAGGCAGTGATGCTGGATGAGACGGGCGGGCTCACTGTCTCCACTCTAATTCATACCAAAAGGGCTCAGTCAGGTTGAAGTCAGGGCTCTGTACAGACCAGTCAAATTTCTCAACATAAAACCTGCTTGATTGTGTCCTTATGGACGTTGCTTGTCTCCCCTCCTGAAAGACAGCCCCACACCATAATCCCTTCAGCACCAAAACCTTGATATAATGCAGTTAGGCAAGTGCCGTTCTGCTAGTAGCTGCCAAACTCAGACTCATCCATAAGATTGGCAGAGTGAAGCATGATTATTCACCCATGAAAACACATCTCCACCGCTCTACGGTCTGATGGCAGTGTGCTTTGCAGATGGGGATGTTAGGCTTGGGTCCAGGTGCTCGGCCATTGAAAACCATTCCATAAAACTCTCTCTGCGCTGTTCTAGAGCTGATCTGAAAGCCACATGAAGTTTGGTGGTCTGTAGTAATTGACTTAGCAGAACTTTCACTCTGCTCGCCCATCTCTGTGGTTTTACATGGTCTTTCACTTCATGGCAGAGCTGGTTTTATTCCAAATCACTTCCACTGTGTCACAATTCCACTAAAAGTTAAGGAAATGAAACAACTGGACTTATTGCACTGGTGGCATTCTACCACATAACTGGAATGGACTGGGCTCCTGAGAGCGACCCCGTCTATCCAAAAATGTTTGTAGAAGCAGTCAAGGTATTGACATTTTTATACCCTTGCCATAGAAGTGGAACACCTGGTTTTAATTATTTGGGATGGTTTACTGAATACTTTGGCAACCTGGCATACTTTGCAAGATATTAAACTGCTGTCACACTGCAATTATAAGTCTAAATGTAAAATCCTAAAGCATTTATAAAGTCTTTGTACCACATATAATCACTGAAATATTTGGGGGTATGAATTTGTTTAATGATTGGCGGAGCCTTTTCGGCTGTAGCTCCTAAACTCTGCAATCACCTCCCTTTTACTGTAAGGTCTGCCAGAACCCTTAACAAAGTTAAATCTCTTTTAAAACCCTAATGCTTTTACATTGGTGTTTAACCCCAGAGAGCACAATCTTTTGGCTTCTATTGCTTTTTATTGTGTTATTGCTTACTGCTCTTATTATTATAGTTCTATATTGTACTTTTATCACCCTGTGCAGTACATCGGATGAGATAAATTAAATTTTGATTGATTGATTGATGTAAAACAAGGTTTCATGGCAAATGTTCTCTCAAGCACCTGTGAGATCCACTCAAATCCTAACAAAAAATGATTGAGCCCTCATGACTGACAGTTCAATTAATTATGATTCATCATAGTTTGTAAAGAAAACTGGAATTCAGTAAAGTCTCTATCACCAGATCAAAGCGTTACAAAAACTAGAGATCAGAAATTGGCCAAATAGCTCAGAGGCCTTCCAACTGCTCCCTTATTCATGGTTGGCCACAGCAAGTCATTACAACTTATAATTTATATACCGCAAGTGCCCGACAGTAAATTCTCTGCAGCAGCTCCATTAAATCAGAAGCTCTCAGTGGAAATATCCCCTCCTGAGTGAACTTGTATATAACTTTTTTTTGTTAATGCAGCCTCATCTCACTTTTAAAATACCTCTTGTTTGTCTTCTGTGGAAGTTCCTGATGTCTTGCAGCACATATTACCAAACTGCCCACCCCATGCACCGACTTCTTTTGAGATCAAAATTCTAATTATGTAAATTAACAAGATTTTATTTAAAGATTTAATGCTGATAGTGAACTTCCCATTTTAGGTAATTCTATTCTGCTTTGGCTGGAAGGTCAGTCTTTCATTAAATGTCCAGCCTTGAGGTATTGCCAACGGAGTATAATCACTATTCTGCATTAATATGCTGATCAAATCCCGGGTTTCAGGCAGAGACTTGGCTTTTCATTCCTACTTTTCCATCAGATATTCACCACCAAATCTGCACAGACATCATTAGGCTGTCTTGGGTGCACTGTACCTGCTACAGGGTTACTTCCTGACATCAGGCAGTGGATTGTGCATCCTCAACGTCCAGTTGAGCATGACGGGAAGGTTGATGCTGCTACGCCTGGCTGCAGACATCATCTACAATCTGTTTGGTTTCTGGTGCTACACAGATAAATGCATTCTGCAGAGGGAAATTATCTCCTTCTGAAGAACACACAATCCTCCTGCTGATTTGGCCGTGCCAAAACATGAAAACTCCTCATTATCTTCTGTTTCAAACAGTGCATTAGCTGAAGCAAATAACTTTGCGAAGTTCCAGTTGAGTCAACAAACCTATAATTTAAAATGTTGTTACAAAAAAAACAAATATTGCAAGTTATTTACTCTTTGGGAATCTGAATTGTTTTCATATCTTTGAAAAACCTGTCAGCATGCAATAGTGCCTTTCATAGTTTTGTATAGTGCAAGGGATTTAGAAGTTCTGTGATGCTGATTCAGTCAGACGATGATGGTTTGTCGCATCACTGTTATAACCAATAATCACAGTAAAGAATGCCCTCTGCCTTTATACTTCACCAAAGACACAGTTGCCAACCATGCAAAAAGCATTTTACATTAAATCTGTAGTCGACAAGAGAATCTGCTAGTATACAATATCTTGCAAAATTGTTTATTCCCAATGACCTTAGCCACATTTTCACATTACAAGCATAAGCTTATTTTATTGAAACTTCATGTGACCAACACAAAGTAGTGCTAATGCCATAATTATTTTGTAGTTCTGTTTTTTTTTACTTTGAGGTTTTGTCACTTTTGTCATTCCATATAGGTTTCTGTTTTGTGCTTGTTCAACCCTTTGCCTCCTGGGATCATCCTGTTCAGTTACTGCCCTGTGTAACATTTCAAACCGTTCTCCCTGAGTTGCCCCAGTTTCTGTCTCTACTCAGCTGGAGCGCATTCATTTAGTTGGTCTCATCTGACGCAATTTTCACTAATCAGTGCTCCAGCATATACAGTATATAGTACCTCGCTGTTTTGTCAGTTCCTTTAAAAATGCTCTCTGTTGCTTCCTTGTGTGATCTGCAGGGCCTGCAAGTTTTTAGTCTTGTTGTTTTGTTTTTTATTGTCATACTTCACTCGTCATTTTGAGACTGCCGAACTCCTGCTTGCTTTTTGGTCCATTTATTCAATCCCTCATGCTAATAGTTAAATGAAAAGAAAATAATGCATGGTTATTTAATAAGTGTTCTTTGCCTAAGTGTCCCTTCCACTTGTCTTCTGTACGCCTGAATGGAATTCAATGCAAACCATTGCCTAACTAGTAAATAGTTACCTAACTAGTAAATAGAGCCTACTTGTGTGTGATGTAATCTTAGTGTAAATACAGCAGTTCTATGAACGTCTCAGAGGTCTTTTTTTTAGAAAACAGTCAGCGAACAAAGAGTGAACTGATGTCCAGAACCTTTTTTGGATTTACCTTGTCCTGGATGACTGATTATCTTTACTAGCATAACAAACAGGATCATGTAGTAGATCAATTAACCCAACAGACAGATCAGGAAGAAAGTGGTGGAGAAGTTTAAAGCAGTAGTAGGTTATGAAACCATGTTCGAAGCGTTGATTATCTCACAGGACATATTTCCGTCCCCTAGTCATGTAAATTTTGAGCAAACTCTTAAAATTACGCAAAAAAAGTAATTTTTGTATTTGTGAAATTGAGGAAGTGATTTCAAATATTGCGGTTTCCATCAACCTTTTCTAATGCTATATTTCAAAATGCGTGTTAAAAAAACAATGGAAACCCAGCTTAATCCTTCATGTTCTGATGGTAAGAGCATGGAACAACTGCAAACCTGCTCAGACAGACATGGACATGCAACTAAATGAGGAGAGCATTTATGTAATGAATCGTAGAGATTGAACCCAAATGTAAGCCAGACACGGAGCTGTGTGTTGAAAAGGGGTTTATTAACAAAACCCAGGAGGCAAAAAAGGGGAACAAACGGGAATCAAACAGGACCAGGCAGAAACTAAACTGACTCAAAAAAACAGGAGGGCAAAGAACAGATCAGACACGGACTGGCAGACGGGCAGGTAAAATAACAAAGGCTGGAATGTGCTTACCGCAAGCTGACGGGAGGGAACTACACAAGACATTCTGGCACAGACAAACAACTAAGGTAGGCTTAAATAGGCGACGGAACAGGAGAGCAGGGCGGGACTAATTAACCAAAACAGGTGGAAACAATAATGACACTGACAGAAGGATAAAACTAAGACCGAGAAAAAACTCAAAGCACAGAATAAGAACTAATACAAAGACCGGATTACTTAAGACAATACACAGACTACACCCAAAAACAAGACAGAATCTACAAAGGAAATAAACCCAAAGGCATGAGAGAAGCAACATAATCAAACACTAAACCAAAACCAAAACAGAACATTACAATTTATCAGAGAAATAGCCAATGGATCTGTGATCACTTTGGAGGAGCTGCAGGAATCCACAGCTCAGGTACAACCATGTGTTGACAGGACAACTATTAGTTGTGCACAACACAAATCTGGCCTTTATGGAGGAGACTGTTGAATTGTTGAAAAAATACCATAAGCCTTATAGGGGTAAGAAGACACGTGGAAGATGGTGCTGGGGTCAGGTGAGACCTAGGGTCCGTTCTTCGTACGTTGCTTAAAACATCCGAGATCAAATGACACATCCAAGATGACTTCATCCGGCTAATCATGATCCGGCTAATTGGGTTCTTCGAACACACCTGTTGTTCACGATTAGTATGGCTGGATTGAGTTATCTGAGACAACTGCGCGTTCATTTGTTTGTTTAAAAGGGGAAATGTATCGATAGTAGAAACAATGATCAGCAACGCTGCTATTGGCTGTTCAGCATGGCCAAAGAACGCCCACAGTTTTTCTCCCAAGCAGAACAAGAGCTGGAAGGTTATGCCGAATTTGAGTCATTAATTAAAACACCTCAAAATCTGTTAAAGCCATGAGAGAGGGCTGGCAAAAAGCAGCAGACAAATTAATGCGTAAATATTGGCCAAGATGTTCTATCACTTTCTACAGTATGAATTTTTGCATTTTAATAATCTCATATTTACTTTGTTCTTTTATGTCAGAGCCTCCACGGGACCCACTAGAACATGGGGACAAGTAAAAGTGAAATATAAGAATATTCTACAAAATGGTAGCCTTTAATATTATACTTTATTTTAAAAAGGCACTTGTTATGTCAAGAGATCCAAATTTCAGTGTCATTCCTTAGACACGGGGAGTAAAGGACACATGCAAACTGGGAATTTTAACAAAAAAAAAATCTTTATCCATAAAAAATGAAAATTTTCCTTTTCCAAGTCATCCACAGTTTACACGGTAAAACTGTATTGCTCCGTGGCTAGATAATCCATCCATAGTTTTTTCTAATACAATATACAGCTCGACAGGAAGCAAGCCTTTCAAAGTAAACTAAACTTCACAATAAAATGGCCCGAACAAATCTTCTTACTGAATAGGATAAAAATAAAAAGCAAACAATCTACAAATAACTTAAATATTTCAGATTTATGGCTCCAACACCACTTTTTCCCTCTTTAAAAGCCACTGTTAAATGATGTGTTTGTCTGTTTATAACAGCCACCAAGAAAATCTCTCTACAAGTACACTGTCGCGCTGCGCTAAAGGATCCTGTCTATTGCGCAATACGCGATTAATTCGAAAAACTCTGCAAATTATTCTTGCACCTTCCGCAACAGGTTGCAGTCGTAAAAATGGACATGGCTACGGCAGACTTCTCTATCTCCTCCGCTTATACAGCCGTGATCTAATCTTGTTTACATGAAATAAGCCTGCTCTCGAGCAGGCTTAAGCTGGCGCACATGTTGCTATGACAACAAGTGCAGGATGTCTTTCGAAGAACCAAACGATCCAAGATCATGCCAAATCGTTAACAATGAAATCCTGCTAACTGAGTTAGCGACGTACGAAGAACGGACCCCTAAACTGTATTTTTGGCTGACATGGAAACATCATTTGAAGTGGAAAATTCATGATCATCAATCATGACTTAGGGACACCATTCTTCATGGAAACAAGGAAGCTGGTCAGAGTTGATGTGAAAATGGATGGAGCAAAATCCAGTACAACCCTGGAAGGAAATCTGATAGAAGCTTTGAAGACTTGAAACCAGGATGGAGGTTCACCTCCAGTAGGACAATTACCTGAAATATACAACCACAAAATTTAATAATTCAGATAAAAGTATCTGTAAGAACGGTCCAGTCAAAGTAAGGAAGAATTTGCTATATTTTTAATCTCTAGATGCACAAAGCTGAGAGACACATAGTACAAAACTCTTGACATATGATGGTGACAGAATGAATAGCTTTAGAAATGAAATTCTGCATGAAAAGATGTTGAAAACTAAAACAGAAAAAATAAAATTGAAAGGCAGGCTTAAGAAAAAAGAAAGAATTGCAAAATGTATAAAGCAGCATAGCCAGGAGTTATTTTCATTATTCAAATCCTGAGCAGAATCATCGGGTGTAAGTCAGTGGTGAAGATGGTTACAAGTTTGAGTTAGGCCTGCAGTGGTCAGGTATTTGTACTTCACAAACTCGCTACACACACATAAATCTCCAAGCAGTGATAACTGTCATCCTGAAGGTCAAGATTTTCAATAGCCTGTCTTCAGAATCTGAGATAGCCGAGGTATAAGGAGACAGAGACGGAATAAGAAAAAAACTGATTATTGTGAAATCTGGCATTTTCTGGATGAATGCACTTTGGCACTCTGCGACTGATTGTGAGTGACACTGTATGACCAGTCCCAGGCTGTCTGAGCATCTGCGCTGTCAGAGACACTGAGGGGCGAAAAGGGCTCCGGGTGTGTTATCATGCAGCTTTTACTCTCTAGCTGAATAACTTACAGCTGGAAGATTACATTCGACAACAATATGAAAGAGTAAAGAAGGCTTGGCATTTCTACCCTTTGCAGTTCTCATTTAGGTGATCTTGTGTTCTCCTGTCTGTTGGATCAGAAGCCCCCTTGGCTTCCAGTGTCAGAGCTTTTTAGCAGCTTTTAGTACTTCTAATCAAACATTCATCATATGTCCATCACTGTGTGATATAAATGGATTTGATTGATTGTTTTTTCTTTTAAAAGGAATGTTAGCTTGCATGCTTGGTCTGGCAAAAATCTATGTCCTTGTTTTAACGCTGAAGGTTTTCATGTCACATAATTGAGCCTACCATCAGTTGGTTGGTGGCCAGGGAGCATGTCACACAGTCATGAAAAATAAATAATTTCTCATTTTATCATATGGCAAAAGTGTTGTCATGAAAACCCAGTGTCTTTGTAATGGTGTGATGAGCTCTATTAGGGTGCTGTGGGAAGGCGGCTTACAGGTGCGCTCATTAATGCTTGATGAGGATGGAGCAGGACAGGTGAATGACTGAATGATTAATGGATGAATGAATGAAGACAGCAGACAGGCCAGAATCATAACACAAACTCTGCTTAATTAACTCTCTGTCAGAAAATGGTTAACTTTTCTAAGCAATTTTGTGAGATACGACATAACTCGCCTTTACAGCTTGTGCAAAGTCTTGTAAATACTCTTGGGGGCGGGGGGTGGGGTTGTTGCAACCTGACTAAAAAGGCATCCCTCTTGCACAATGAGAGAAGTTCTTGTTTTTCTCCTTCTGTTTGGTCAAGAAGTTCCAATTGTAATCTTTGAACATGCAATTTATGTACCAAAACCAAGCAGATGGCTTTACTCTTGACTGGTGTGAAAAACTATTCAGTTGTCCATGTCTTGTTTAAAACGTTGCATTCGGTATAATTTATTAGCATATTTTTTTGGTTTTGCCGTGAGCTGACATTCCGAAATTTAGCTGACTACCATCATTTGTAGCTGAGTATGCAGGTGCGTACGTGCCTCTGTCTGTAAGATATTTATGCATATAAAATAAAATGTAAAAAATACAGGTTAAAGCTATTGGAACCAAGCTGCCCTTCTTTAAAATGCCTCCAGTAAGTAGGGTGATCAGATGTTCCGCTTTGTCCTGCTTTGTGCTGTCAGACATGACTGGTTTGCAAGTTCACTTGTTGGCGATTTGAATATAAAAATATATTTTAAAAAACAGAGCGAGAGGAAAAAAAAATCCTCCAACCATTTCCCCGACATTACTCTCGCTTTCCTGACAAAGTGGCAACCCTGGTCAAATGCAGGTCAGTTGGTCCCCACCATGTTGAAAAAATAAATAAATAATTTGGCAAACAAAATGTAGCAACAACAGTATTGGGAAACGGTTGAAGCCGGTGAATTGAGAATTTGAGGAAGCTTGTCAGATTTATTTTACAATTTCACATGAAAGGAACTTCACCATGAAGTGAGTTTCAAAATAAATATAGAGCAACTCATTGGCAGTCGGCTACGATCTGGAAACAAGCCCTACCGCATCACCAAGGGAAAAGCTAACTCTTACATAATGTGGATTAAGCACCCAAGAAAAGCAGTTGCTTATTATGCTAGGTCCAACTTATGTCTGCAACATACTCTGTGATAAGCGAGCATTTGTTCTTGCTCTCCTGTGTTCTCTAATTCCTGTGGGCTAATATGCTGTCTTCATGTCCTCAGGTTCTCTCTCAGGAGGCGAGGGGGGTCAAAGTAAGGAGAGTCCAGGTGTTCGGGCAATGGGCACCAAGGGTCCGGCTGTCCCCAGCACCAGTGCACCACAAGCACATGGTGTGTCTGGAGGAGCATGGGTGCTGACAAATGCTGTTCTGCAAAATCAGAGAGAAGCATTGAATTGAAAGACATTAGAACAGTATTGAGCAACCTCTGTGACGTTACGTCTGATGTGTCAAACACATCGAAAGAACTTGTTAAAAAGGGAACCTTGTTGGATTTTAAACGTCACGGGGCATCCTCACGGAGCCGTGCTCCATGCTGAAATTTCTCTTGTCCGGGAGGAGGATGTGGATCAGGGTCGTCACTCTGAGGAGGATGGAGGTCAGGAGGGAGATGGATGCCATGCCTCATTGCCAGGCTGTGCAGCACACCTTGACAATCTTGGACATCATCCTCGAATGATGTAAGAATTTTCCCCCGACGCATCCAAACACTGCCACTGGCATTTTAGATGGCTGATTATGCTGAATGTGCATGGGTGTGAGTCCCTCCTCTGCTTTCGGGGGGTTTGGAATAGGGATTAGGACCCAGGCGGGTAGAGGAATGACATGGTGACAAAACTTTGGATATTTTGCACCCATTGAGTTGACCAGGCATTTATCTGTATAACAGTAGTCTAGAGCTAATTTTGAGACCATCTGTCTATCAGCTGAAACTTCCCTGAACATGGGTCATTAACGAGGCAATTATCCCAATCACAGCAGCAAATATACAACAAAAACACTGAAAAAGAAAAAAAGGTTGAGTTGCCATGTCCTCAACTCAGTCCTCAACTTGGGTGAAATGCTGCAGTAGAGCTGCACAAAATGAGAGTCTGGTCATCAGGCTCGACTCCTGGAGCTTGGCCAGGCTCAGCCTAGCAAGACAGCAGGGCCATGTCCAGCTGGGTAACGTGTGAGCCAGGTGGCAGCCAAAGGTTGGGAACTGGTTACCTGCAGGGATGTGACAGGGAGGAACAGCTGTTCCCAGTCTAAATTTGTGTGGCGTTTTGTTGGGGTATTTCTGTGCTTGTAATGGAATTTCCATAAAGATCTCCATGTTCCATGTGTATCAGTGTGTTTGGTGTCACGCCACTTTGGGTTAAAAGTCAACCACCAACTTTTGTATCATCAGGCCTGCAGTTTTGTGTCTTGAACACTTGGGTGAAAAGAAGGACGCAGGTGTTAAGTGACCACCAGCTGGTAGAGTGTTGGATCCAGTGGTGGGAAGCTCCCAGACAAACATTAGAAACCCAAACGAGTGGTGAGGGTGGACAGAAAATGCCTGGTATAGGATCCCATTGAAAAGCTCTTCAAATGACCCTTCTGGGAGAATGTCCTCTATTCAGATTGAACCTGGTGCCATAAAATCCGAACGGGCTTTTATTTGATATGCGGGTTCCGGGAGCCATGGCTTGAAGGTAAATAATATCTGTTGAGGTGCCAATCAGAGCATCCATTTGTGGACAGTAACGGTGATTGAAATCTTCAAGCAAAAGAAATAGGTTTTTAGGGCTTGGAGGGCTCTGGGGTCGCCTGAAGTAGCAAATAGGTATTGGATAAGACGGGCTACAATGTCTGTGGTTGCAGAGGCATAAACCTTATTTTTTTGTACTTGCAAATACTTTTTTTTTTTTTTTTTTGCAGGTTTCTTCAAGGTGAGAAAGATACCAACACTTGTGGGAAAGGTGCAAGATGTTGCAAGATTTTACACTAGGTCTTCTCAGCTGTAAGGCAATATGCAACCTTATGCAAACATAAGAGAAAAATGAAAAACTTTAATAATAAAATTAACAGAAATATCTATAAATACATCTCTACTAGACAGACAGCGTCTTTTTCCTTTCAGTCTTTGGTTTGGGTAACGCATTGCTGTGTTTCTACTCTCTTTTTGAGAAGCTGATAAAAATTCGACCTACAGTATCTTCTGGCAGGAATCTGGGCATGTTTGAACGGTTGTTTCAAACAGTTAGGGAATTATAATGCGATTGCACACCCTGCAAAAAGGAGTGTGTGGGAAAGGATATTATTTGTCTAAAAGTTCTATAACCTTTAGTGCCAAGAAGAGAAAGTAATTGAGCTTTGTCTGGAAATAATATCACCCCTTTTTTGCTCATCAGAGAATTATCAATAACCTCTGCCGTTTCACTGTGGTTAGTGATAACATATTTGAAACCTTAATCTGATTGGAGAGCTCGAGAGCTGAAATTGTTGGTTGCGGCATGAAACAAAGCTTTTTATGTGACTGAGGGAAGCAGTTGAACTGCTTTTGTTCTCCCTGCAAAGCTCCTGTTGGCTTGACCTAAGTCGGGGCGACATGTTCACCTCCTATCCTCAGTACCTATTCCTGGATGACTGTAACTTACTCTGACATTGCTGGGGGCAGCACTTCCTCTGCATTACTCACGATGGAAAATCTATCTAATGTGTTTTGGCTGTTATTTATCTCAGGCAAGAAAACGGAAGATGTGAGGAATAAAAAAAGAAATGATAAGTGTTTTGGAACAAAACAGCTGATATGGTAACATTAAATAGAAACTTAATTACATTTTTGATTGCTTCTTACTGGCAGCAGTTGCATGCATCCACTTTATCACCATATTGAAAATAAGATTCCATCTCCAAGGGAAAAAATGCCGTGAAAGAAACCTACTTATTTATATGGTAAAAAAATACTTTTTTACCATATAAATAAGAGCTGTTTCTACATGCAGCAGTATTTGCTCTTTGTGCAGAATTGAGCTCAAATGTTCAAGGTTTTATATCCAGCTGTAGGTCTTGTTTACATAGAATTATTTTTTTATTCTGCCTGTATCGTCAACACATATGAATGTAATATTTTATTCACCACCAGAGATGATGTTATGTCTTCATTTTAAACAATGGACAATGTAAAGATTGTGAGTATGGTAAAACTAAAATATTATATAGCAGATCAAAGAACATTTTTGAACATGTTTCAGGTTGTTTCCACAATTTTGTCGACTTCTGTCAGGGATAGAAACCATTTTATAATGCATAAGAACTCAGGCACACTCTGTCCCGAACTATGTTTGCCATTTCTGAAAAATCTATTTAATTTAAAAGGCAAAAAACACTCCCGTAACGTTCAGGACATCTCATCTTGTTTCCTGCCACATTTAGAGAGGACAAAATAATCTTCAAATCCTTCCCTTGCTATGTTATTAACTCCAAAATACCACCATTTAAGCTTTGGTGTTCTCAATTTATGTAAATTTAGCTTTGTTTTTACTGCATTCTGCTCACATCAGCATCAAGGCATCTAAAATGTAGCAACTATCAGCAAGGTATTTTCTCTTTTGGTGCCTAAAACCAAGAATCTTTTATAGTCCTTATGTGTCCTCACACAACAGAAGGTAACTCTCTTGCAAATACCATTTATTCAATCTGAAGCATGGATTTCACTCTTCAATAAGGTAACAACTGCATTCACAAAGAAAAGTAGGTTTCTTATATTTTACATCACCACCCAGTGGCGTCACTGGCAGGATAAGTTAGGTGGGGAACCTATTAGCAGCAACCATTTTTTTGTGATGCATACAACCTGACCTCAGGTTTAACAGATAAATTAGCATAAACCAACACAGTAAAAATGCCAGTTTATATAAGCTAAATGTAATTTGATTTTTATTCCTAAAATTACAAATAAAGGCGCACTAATAATGTTAATTTGTTGAACAGAAAAGATTCACATAAATCCTTCAATGAGCCAGCAAGGACAACAACACTAGATGGTCGCAAACTTTTCGGCAGATCGTAAACGTAACGTGTGCAGTTCCAGTATTGTGATTGGACGAACCGAGCTTGGGGCCAGAAGATTTGTGCCCCACGGCTGTCTACTGAGAGCGTGTTGGGCATGCTCACTGCGATTTCAGATGTCCATTATTTAAACAAACGTTGGTGAACGGGCCCCAATATCAAGGCACCTCAAGAGGATTTAGTCTACTGAGCTTGTCGGTTTCCTGTCAGACTTAGATATACAGACGCAAATGTTTATAGCAAAACTTTGTTTGTAGGGGAATCTGCCTTTTTTACAATATTGCTCTATAGAGAACGATCCTGTCCTATTGATTAGTGTGAACATGGACCTCCACAGCGACATCTGGTGGCCCCAAATGCTGAGACGCCACAACCCCCACCACCATATTTTTTTTCATAAGACATTATGTTATAAGAAAATTATTATCCCACAATGCCTTCCTATATATTTAACACTGCGGCGTTCAATTAATAATTATTTGACCAGATGAGCGTACTCAAACATTTACATTTTATTCCAAATGTCTTTTGATCTGTAATAATGAGATAAATAGTCCTAAACCAGCAGGACACTGTGAATTGCAGCCAACCTCTCTCCTGCTTGCATGAACTTTTTTCAAAACAAACAAAAGTGCATTGAAGAAACACATATTTTAAATACATAACAGGGCTTGATATTGCACAACACCCCCCCACCCCCCACGCACACACACACACACCCCTAGTTTTCTCACATTTAGACACACACAGCAGGCACTATTTCAAATACCACCTTACATGGGAAGAAAGGAGTGTTAGGGTTAATTTAAGAATCAAATACAAATACAAAATTTTATACTCATAGTTTAATAAAACCAGCATTTGTTACATTCTTCTTAAAAGCTACTTTAAAAGCAAAGTGATGTACAATAACATTGAATTAATGTTATTTGGCAGATTGTCAAAATTTAACATCACTATAACCCTTCCACCACAACCCGACAATGAGTCTATGGTAATTCATTAATAATTATTCTTTTGGTTTGACATTTTGAAGTTAATCTGAAATGCAGTAAACATTACATATAGGATCAATCGTGACGGCAAGCTGAAGACTTTATATGGCCGATCAGATTGCACCTACCTCAGTCATTATGCAGTTTAGTGAATAATCCCGAAACAAAGTGCACCTCAGCTTCATAAGTCTTTTTAGGCCCTGGGCAATGAGTGGTCAGGCCAAACTGGGTTTGGAAAATGGAAGCAGAATTAACTTGAAACTCATTTTAATCAACCTTTTCTCACCTCACATAATGGGGAACATTTTTTCTATCTAGTCGATCGGGATAATCACCTTTGGTTTCTCATGGTGCAATCAGTTTGACTCTGTATCAAAGTCTAAATGACAGAGAACAGCACAAAGACATTTTCAAGGGTCTGAAGGTCTGATGTAAAAGGATGGTCCTGGGTGCAAAACCATTTGGCTGAAATATGTTTGAAGATTAAAAGCTGATTTTTTCCCCTACCATTTATAGAGAAACAGGTTGAGATTTAAATAATCAAAAGAGTTCTTGTACAAAGTAGGGGGGGGGGAGTTTGCTTTGGAGTTTTTTTTTTTTCTCTCTGAAGCAAAAGAAAGTTTGAGAGATGGTAATGATGTGCATCAAAGGCAGTCACTTATACTCAGGGGCTGAAAAGTGGCAGCTTTGCCAGAAAGACTGCCAACAGCATCCAGAAAGATTTTAATATTTAATGGTCTTAATGTCATTGTGAGTAAAAGTAGATCAAATTGATGGTCAAGTCAGAGCGCGCACAAAGTTTGCAGCTACAGGAAATCTGCTTTGATTTATAGAACTGCAGTTACATTTTGACAAAAGTGTGAAAATTGTCAGTGCAATTTAAAGGACAAATTTTCAAATCAAGCATGATCGTCGTGTGATTTAAAACAAACCTCATCTAATCCTGTTAATTATGTTGCTGTATTTACGCCAGTGCTGCATTTCAAAGCTCAAACCTGTAGCGACTGGCAAGATGCAGTCCGACGCTGCGAGGGTGAGAGCTCTGTTCTATTTATAATGCATGCAGGACTTGCCTGTCTAAATGATTAAACCGTACTGGGATGAATCCTCCCCACTGGGATTACAGTATGGATGTGAATGTGAGAATGATATTGGCTCGGGGCTTTTATTGGTGAAAAGAAATTGCACGGAAACTTTGGTCAAATTGTAAAGAACCGGCAATTGTACTAATTATTCACGACTGTAAACACATTCACTGATTATCTGACATTAAAGGTCAAGGCAACTCATCTGGGATTATTTTATGCATGATCAATGAAACACCTCATGTTCTTTTCTGAGCCTTTCTTTCGCTCGTGCAGATCATGAGCTTGGTGTGAATGCACATTCCAACTCTGGACCTACCACACACTCATGCTTGGTCAAGAGCCCTTTCCGTCACTCCTCAGTGCCCTGGGCGCCTCTTTTGACACAGACGGCTACTCTACAAGTTAATACCCCCAGTTATTTTATTGCTGCAGTGACAAACGCACCGGCTTTACTGTTCACCTGACAAAACGAAAAGAAGACCAAAGTAGAGTTTATCATGAGGGAGAAGAGAATTGTAGTCTGATTCTCCAACAGTGGGCTCAAGAGTAACACTTTGCTTAGGACTGGTGTTTTTTTTTTTGTTTCTATCTTTTCACAAATCCCAGAAATTTCTCTCCTCTGCAAGAATGTTTCTCAGGCCCACAAAGGAAATATTGTTGAAGCAGTTCAGGGCCTGCCCCGGGGTGCCCTCAGAGACAGGCCTAGAAAACCTCTACAGGGAGGCCTCCATCAGGCATCTTTATATATATATAACCAGTACATCAAGAATTAGGTTTTTTTTACCAACTCTCTCTGCATTACTGCAGACAAGGCCTCAGTCCATCTATCAATCTCTTACTCAATCATCCCATCAAGAAAACACAGAGAAACCTGAGCTCCTTGAGCCAGAGGCCAACCCCCCGCCCGGGGGGAGCAATCCACCTTTTAACAATTTGTTTGGGTGTTTAATCACATCATTTTATTTGGGAAGCTCCCTGACATTTCCACATTTCCTTGCTGAGGAGACACACGGCTATTACATTTCCAGCTTGTAAGACTACACCTGTCCAAAAATGATGCTTTGCTTGCTTCTTTTCTGAGAGACTGCGAGTTTTGTTCATCTAGAGGGTGGATGTGATGGGCAGAAGCGTTAGTACACATAGGGTTCATTTATCAAACACACACAGCGGACAAATTGTCCCTTATACGGTAATTTTGGAATGCATCAATTTGAATGTGAGCATAGGATGCACTCTAATGCCACAACAACAGGGTCAGATCATCCATACCAGTTTACAGTAGGAACCAAAAATTTACATACATTGTATAAAATGGAAATAGAAAATGCCCCCCCCCCCCCTTGGTGTTTGATATGAATCAAATTAACTTCCCCTCCTTTTGTTCCGTTAGGATCACCCGTCCCCCCGAAGCGGGACAGCAGATCGTCATACTGTGTCCTGGACAGCATGAAGTACCACCAGGAGTGACCGTCATCCAGTTCCTGGAGCAGGTGGTGGTAATCGCCAAATTGGGTGCATGTCTGGAGGATCTGGTGGACCTAGGGATGCCGGCACAAATGCCATTTTCCGACTTTACACATTACATACAGCACCGTGACTCACAAAAATTAAACTGAATTGAATTTCTCAGTACATTCAACATTTAGTCAGGAATCAATACAATTAAAAACATTTGAGTTTCAGTGATAAAGAACCAACTCGTCAGAAGTACTGAACTAAACAACTGGAGTCAACATGAATCTTACTTTTAGATAACATTTCACTGGCACACCAAGACAGGTTAGGTGTGGAGCAAAAATAGGCATAATCAACTGCCTTTGTATTAGAATCTAAAACAATCTCACTTTTAAATGAAAAAAGATGATCATTATCAGTTCAGTAAGTTTCTCAACATGCAGCCTCAATCCATTTAGTTCTTCATCCCAGGTTGTCATTCAGTAAACAATACAGGGTTTCCCCCACTGTATTACAGGCCTGGTGGGCCGCCAGGCTTTAGTTGCTAACCATTCTTTGTTTATTTATTTTAAATACGTTTTTTATATACCACGAAAAGCAATACTAATACGGTTAAAAACGCAATAGTGACACATTGGGGTCATCCCTAACCCTAACCCTTAATAAATGAAATCCTTATTTGAAAACTCAAAACTAGTACCCGTCTCTACCTGTCTAAGCTAACAACTTCTTTGAATAATGCGAGATGTCAGGGGGAACGGGTCAAAAGATGCTGGACTCCGTTGGAGACAATGAGCCCGCTTGTTTAGCTGCTGACCAAGGGGACTGCACTGCCACCGAGCCAACTTCATTAACGTTAGCCGAGCCACAGCTAGATGAGGCAGAGCCAGCTAGCATGGATGCTAGTATGTCATCAGAGCACGCTTCTGCAAGCCGTGACACTAAAAATTTAATTTACAGATTTAATCCAAAATGATTAGTTGATCCTAAAATTTTAAGGATGGTTGTACAAGGGATAGTACAGTAAACATGTTTTGTACTAAATTCAAATATTAACAATATTACATGCGCTAATTTTATGGCAGGTTAAAAGTAAACGTTGCCATTCAATTTAAAGTTAGATATGTCTTTTTCTAGTTTTTGCTTTTTTGTGGTGTTTTGGGTATGTTTTGTCGGATGTCACGGTGTCGCAACCACCGCCAGTGGGCAATGCAAGGATCTTCAATCTGAGTCTGCATTTAAGCAACTTTTACAACTTATAGGCAAGAAGTGATGGACACACACACTGGCTCTCTCCACCATGTCACCAGCATTACATGGCAGCACGCAAAGATGACAACACATTTGCATCAAAATAAATGGACCTTCTGTTGCTTAGACTGAAAGGCTCCAGAAGAGTTATTTTGAAAAACCCAGACAGATTGCATGTAGCGATCCAACATGCAGTCTGTACCAGAAATAGAAGAGGTCAAAACACAGAACAGTATAGCAAACCTCTGAGATCCCTGTTTTTATTCCTTGGACTTTAAGTGATCAATTTGTTGGCTACTTGTTTGCAATTTGTTTATTAATTTATTTTACTTTTAAAGCATTGCATTTCTTGTTTTAATATTCGCTGGCTGATTACTTAATTAGGATTCAACTTCAGTGCAAACAATTGTGTCTATTTTAATTGTAATTTTTGTTTAAGAAAAGTATTTCAAAAGTTTGCCTTTTTGTTAAGACCTTATGGCCGGAGTTTAAGTATTTTCAGTGTCTTACAATAACACATGATTAGTCATATTTTCACATTTCTTGTCAACTTTTAACACTTTTAACAAAAAACAATGGGTCACCCCAACGGGACCTACGATTGGGCTTAGTCAGTTTTCTGGAGGAAACCCTGTAATAGAGATACATGTTTGCTTTGTCCCCTTCTCCATACATTTTGAGAACTTTAGAGGGAAATTCCCTGATTTTAACTGGATGCAGGCAAGGCGATTAGGTAATGGCAAAGAACACAATGGCCTGTGCCTTCTATGCAGATAAACAAATATCATGTGGATCTCTGACGTTTATCTGCACAGTGACTGTGAGGATTGCACTGACGGCTCTCTGGCTGCAGGTGGGTACTATTCCTTTTAGACAAAATCTTATCCATTCAATTTATTATTTATTTCTATTGCCCCAGACTGTTTGGAAACGGCAATATATTTAGACAGCTGCATTAGATTTATTTTTTATTAGTTTGGGCTGAACTGAATTATACATGGCAAAGATTAGCTTAAAGTAATTTTAGACTTTTAGAGGGAGGTGAATGTCTGTTATTGAACTGATGTTTTCTGGGGCTCATAATTACTTATAATACAAGCATGAGCAAGAAAGTAGAAGTGGGTCAGTAATTCAATGTTGCTCTTCTCTGTAGAAGTGTTTATGTATTATGGCTTCAGTGAGAGTAATGAAAAGGTAATGGTATGTATTGTTTGTGATGATGAATATGCTGGTGGACCTTTGGGCTAGCACGGCAGCAGAGAAAGTGATGATTCAAGCATACAAACAGCAGTATTCAGCAGCACGCTGTGACTTTTAGGCTAACCTGACATTCTGCTCTGCGTTGTTAGTTCATGACAGTGTTTCACTGTTACATCCTGTTGCTCTTTCCTGAAATAAGTAACAAGATCCTGCTCATTCACAGTTGACACGTGAAGAGGCTCTTTTTAAAAACAAATTTCTGGAAAAAATGCTTTGCTCATAATCAAAGATAACCTGACTAAATGCAATTAGGAGTTTTCAAATAAGGATTTCATTTATTAAAGGAACTGAAATTTTGTCTGGTTAAGCAAAATGCTTTTTATATTTTTTCAATTAAAAAAAGAAAAATAATGATGCTTTTTACACAATGTATTATGAGTTAAACGACGTGATTTGAAAATAACATTTGACTAATTGATCGAGTGAGTCCAGGCTTTTTGTAGCAGTGAACTGGGGACAACCCAAGACGACTTTCTCTGCCAATGGCACAACGAGGGGGGGAGCCTTTGCTAAGCAGCAGCTATTCCAGTGCGTGCAACAACAGGGTATGTAAACAGAACAGCATGGTATGGCCATTTACATAAGAAAATATAAACTTACACGAGACTTAGACATTTATGTCAAATAAAATGAAGAAATGTCCCTCGATGAAGCCTTGTTTACTCGGGAGGATTGGGCACGAGCTTGGTGCGCACGTGTTTAGTGACACCCAGGTTCCTCATGGGGAAAAAAGCAGGTGGGGGCAGGGCTTACAGTTCAAACTAAACTGTTCTCCTCACTCATGGTTTGAATTTGTGCTGGATCATGTGCAGTTACTTTAAGCGGAACTATTGTAATACCTTTGGGTTAGTCTTTGTCCTGCAGCATAACCCAAGTGTGCTGTAACTTAAGGTCATGTTTCCATAATCAACAGCAAGTTGTCACATCATTATTTAAAAACAAATCTGTCACAGTAAAAGGGTTTTATTCTGAATTATGACAAGAAATAAGCTGAAACAAATTTGTAAAGGAGTAAATACTTTTCACAGCACTATAACTGTAAAACTTGTGGCGAAAAGAACCCAACAGTGTTGGTTGACGTCAACACAATGCTGTGTCTTGGTTGGAGAAGGAACCAACCATAATGCAGTATCAGTCAGTTTTACCAGAAGCTTTGACACCTCTTTATATTTAATGCCACAACAGCACCCCCAGTTTACTCTTTAATTCCTCTCACCAAGAGAGAACAGAGCAGGCGGCTGAATGTGTAAACAACTGTATCTGTTTTCTCCGTCTCAGCTGCTTTGATGTGACCCAAAGGTGATGCCAGTGGGATTGACAACACGCACCTACAGGGCTTTTGGATTTGGAATAAATCACCGAGACAGGCCCGACCCTCCTGGTGCTCCGCTTCTGGACACTAATATATCTCCCATATAGCTCCCTGCCCCAGTCACTCTGCTCAGATGAGAAAATACGACAAGGTGCCTTGGGGAAATGAATTGCATGCATGCAATTTACTAATACATGGGAGAAATAACAGCTCATAAATGTCGGTGGGTAAGGCAAAGATGGCGTAGATTTGACAGCAATTAATTTATTCCCAACAACTCACTGCTTGTAATGTGGGATGAAAATGCGAGGCACTCTGAGCTCTATCAAAAACCAAAATGTCAAAACACCTTAATATGACACGCACACACCGGAGGGAGAGGTGTTTGATCATAGCTTCAGATTAAAAGGAGACCATCGACTGTAAATTGCAATAATGGGATCATTTTTAGGCGAGGCAAATCAAAATAAATACTTCTATGGCTTCAAAGTATCAAAGCTAAAGGCCAGCTGTAAGATAACAACTAAAATGATAGCATCTGCCCTAAAAAGAAGGAAACCTTCACTCTATTGTTAAGATTGATTAGTTTTTGCGAAGAACACTCGCAGCAGGGGAGCGTGTATTGACTTACACCTGGATTATTGCAAAATCGCTTGGCAGATTATTAAAAGGCTGCATCACATCTTATTTCACGGGTAAATAAAGGATCAAGAAGACATTAGAGACTACTTCTCATATTTAATCAACTGACAGCTGAACAATATTTGTGCACATGACAAATAATAAAATGCTTAATTTCCAGAGCATGTTAAGTATTTATGTCGGGAATCATGTGACCTCTCAAAATATCTCTCTTTTTCATATTTTATGCCTCCTGCGTAATTTAAAGGAGAGAATTAGAGCATAAAATTACTCCGCTCTCTGTGGAGGAGGGGGAGCGACGGTCACACAAACACTCACACACGACATGTTGTGCTTTCCTTTCTCTCAGCAGAAGATGATGTCAATAAAAAGGTATTTTGTTTTGTGCAAGGCTCTGGAAGATATAAAAGTTGGTATTTTTACAGTAGATCTGTTAGATTATATGTTATATTTTCCCATAGTCAATATTCAAACCCAAAAACCTGACCTATATTTTAACTTTTTGGATTAGCCCGACCAGAGTCCCAACTTCAATCAATTTGATTGATTTAGTCTGTGGAAAGAGCTAATTAGAGAGATGGCAAGACGCCCTTCCAACCTCTAAATCCTCGAGCTCACCATCAAAGATAAATTGTCAAATTACCAGTGGAAAAATGCAAAAAGCTGGTAAGTAATTATAATAAGGGTTTGATTGCTGTAATGCAGCGCAATATTTTTCCACTGATTATAATGAAGAGTATCGATATTTTTCCATATGCATTTTCATTAAAATAGAAATAAAAGCAATCTATCTATCTATCTATCTATCTATCTATCTATCTATCTATCTATCTATCTATCTATCTATCTATCTATCTATCTATCTATCTATCTATCTATCTATCTATCTATCTATCTATCTATCTATCTATCTATCTATCTATCTATCTATCTATCTATCTATCCTTCATGTTAACACTACACATGATCATCCTTATTGATGAAATGATGCCAAAAATGTTAACAATGAAGGACATGCTCAAGATCTGAAAGGATAGTACAAAATATTAATTGTCTGTTTCTGTAAATCAAAGGTTTTAAACTTAAAAAACCTTGAGGATTTCAGGTATGCATGCCATTATAAAAAACACACCAAGAGTCCCTGAATTTCACCTCAGACTCCACTGTGGGAACAGTCTTTGTCTGCCGCATCAGTACTTGCAACAAATCCAAATTATAATCACAACTGAGAGGAGATACATTTTCACGCGTGTACACTCTGTGATCTGGACGGTACAAGGACAGCCTTGCTGCATGACAAATGATGCAGTAGCTGCCTGATACGCTCAAGCACCGAAACCTTAATATTCCTCTTTTGTGCTTCTTTTATGTCAAAAGAGGCGGCATGACTGCAGCTGGCACACTGTGCACCGCGAGAGCACATGAGTAGGAAACAGTTATAATGGATGGAGGAGGGAAAAGGCACCTCTACTTCAAGCAAACGGGGATTCTGTTTCATTTCTTCACTTAATAAAAATAAAGGTTTGGCATTGCAGCGAGTAACAGGGAAGCTCCCATATAGATGTAGCATGCTGAGTCGTACATATCCCTTATACCCCCACATACACATGCTCATTTACAAGCTAAATGCTGATGCATTGCAGCTTTTTATGATGAAAAGGAAGAGCAAATGCATTGACCTCAACAAGAGAAGTTGCTTCTCAGCCTCCCAGAGGTTGTATAGACCAATCTCACGGCACCATAAGAGCACGAAAAACATGCATGAGTAACTTGTAATATCACGGGGAGTGTTTACAAAGCCAGCCCTGACATCTCTTATGTAACGCTAATGGGAATGAAGCGTCTGAATCTGACGTTTTCAGCTGCATCACAATTCCACCTCTGCTGTTTTATCAACATTCATTCCACTTCTCTGCTCTGTCTGTTCTTGTCCTGTAATGGGAAAAAAGTAACCTGTGTGCAGTGAAATGCATCGCTTTGTTAAGACCAGCATCCAGCCTTCACTCCTCACTCAGTCGTTTTGAATGTAGGGAATGCATTAAGCACACATCATTGATTTTAGCCTGCATTTGCATTGTTTCAGTCTTTGGCTGTTGATAACTTCAAAAGCCATTAAAGCAGACACTTTAAGCTCTTCTTTATGGTTCACATATTGAAACAAGTCGATCAAAAGTGGCAGTTTTTCTCAGACCTGTGTGATAAAGACCTTCTGGTTCAGTTCCAGAGGTGGACAATTTTCAACCAACTGATTATGATTGTAAACTCTTTCAAAAAGTAATTTGGCAGTTTTCTGATTGTGTCATATCATCTGTGCTGATTCTGTTTGAGTGTTTATTGGATCAACTGCCTGACAGAATCTTAGTGCGGGAATGCCGGGTTGTTTCTGGAAGTCAGACGTAGAACAGCCCACCGCTGCTCTTCAAAAGCTGTTAGCCTGAAGGGATAGTTAAAGATTTTTGAAGTGAAGCTCCGTTAAACAGGTTTAAGCAGTTACTATCTTACCTGCAGTCGTTTACCGTCTAAGTACCTCCATTTATCTTAAATTCAGATTAGATTCTTGGAAACCGAAACTAATGGCTACTGGTAGGGGCTGAACCGAAGAACAGAGAGGGACACGGGAGCTGCACGGTGGGTAAAATTCAATTCAGTTAAATTTTATTTATATAGCGCCAATTCACAACACGTCATCTCAAGGCACTTTGCAAAGTCAAATTCAATCAAATCAAATCCTCCAGATTGGTCAAAAGCAGCATTCACTCCTCCTTAAACAGCATAGAGCCACAGTGGACAGTCGTCTGCATTGTCGATGGCTTTGCAGCAATCCCTCATACTGAGCAAGCATGAAGCGACAGTGGAGAGGAAAACTCCCCTTTAACAGGAAGGAAAACCTGCAGCAGAACCAGAACCAGGCTCAGTGTGAACGGCTATCTGCCACAACCGACTGTGGATTAGAGAAGGAGTTAAGAAGAGGTTAAGTTCAGTTCATTAAAATACTTTTAATGAACTGAAGTTACACGAAAACAGGAAGGCGAGCCATTTGGTATTTACAAGGAGCTGGAGAATGTACAAAGGGTTGTATAACGGAGGAACCAAAAAAAGGCAGGTGAATACCAGGCAGTTTATATACAGGGGAAGTGAAGAGAGAAAGCATGGAGAGCAGGTGTAGGTAATCAGATGAAGATGGGTGACAGCTGACAACAATAAAGGCAGAGAACGGAGGGACAGTCAGAAGAATAGACAGGGCCGAATAGGGAGGAAACACAAAGGCTGAGGCTGGCTGAGACTAAAACCGACTTCTATGATCTGAAGTACCTTTTGAACCCATTTAAATTTGATATATAAGTCGCACCTGAATATAAGTCACAGGATTGGCCAAGCCATAAAAAAAAAAATACAGTACCTTTTTTTAGGGGCTAGTGGCCTTTTTCTGACAGTAAGCTTGCCAGGAAATGGTGTTATGAGAGGAGGAAGACATGTGGCAAAGGTCAACAGGCTAGGACTCAAACACAGGACAGCCGCATCGAGTACTAAGCCACCGAACATAGATTGCGTGCTCTACCCTTGTGCCACCACCACACCCTGCTTAGTACCTTTTATCAAAAATCCTGGGCTACACTCTTTCAGATCTTTAGATCCAAACAGGCATACAGGTCACCAGTCTATAACAGAGACATAAAGAACAGACAGACTCATCCTTTGCAGTTTAGAGTAAGCAATTAACTGAAGAGTCATGTTTCAAGACTGTGTGGAAGGAAGTTGGACCCATGTATAAACCTAGATGGGGAAGACATGCAAACTCCATGCAGAACACCAGAGGACCAGTTTTGAACCTACAACCTTCTTGGTCCAAGAACACAATACTCCCAACTCCTCCACCGCGCAGCCAAGAAGCAGCCTTCTTTGTGAAGTAAAGGAAATTATCCTCTTTAACCAAAATGCTTTCTTTAAATACTAAAAATTACATTATGCTTTGCTGTGTTGTGCAGAACATCACACTGGCAGTAAAAAAAGTTACTACCAAAGTTAAAAGTATTTTTTAATGTTCTGCAAGAGCTGTTTTTTAACAGCAATGAGTGGTCCTGAATTTTCTGCTGGTGCTTCTGTTTGCTGAAGGTCAGAAGGAACAAATCCATGGTTTCTTGTTATGTTTGTCTCTGTGTTCGGTCTGTGATGAACTGACAACCTGTCTGAAGTGAGCCCTAATTCTTGTGCATTGATTTCTGGAGAATGGCACCTGCCCCCCATGACCCATGCAAGAATTACATAGATAAAAAATGAATGGATGAATGGATAAATGGCTTTTGTAAATTGCTAACTTTTTTCCAATAGTATGAATTGAGTCAGTGTGATTGTATTGATTTCTGATAACTATACATTTCTGGATATGAAATGGACCAAAGAAAAGTGGCCTGGGATGGCTTTTGCTTTGAACTGGGGCTGTATAAATTACAAATTAAATTGTGTTAATTTTGTGTTCTGACTCTGATCAACTGCAAATAAGTATCAGACATGGAGGTTTAGGTAATTGTTTCTGAGTTTTTTTTTTTGCTATAGTTGAATGTTCTGTTGAATAAAATGCATTTGCATTTTATTTCCAGCAGCCATTGCGTCCAGTGACCATGAGATTTCCTCCCAACAGATTTCCATTCTAGCAAAATGAAAGTCTGAGCCAAACAATGGATTTAGGCCCTTGGGCAGCAATCCTGCAAGCTCCTGTTGTTTTTTTTTTTTCTTTGAGGGAGGGCTGGCAAAACCTGCAGGCAGACTTTTGGCTGGAATGGCTCACAGATTCCCTAAAAAATAATGTGAATTAAATAAACAGGCTACCTGTTCAGGTACTTTTCTCAAATCACGGACAAAAAACCTACATGTGTATTTTATTTGGATGTGACGGGTTGACACAAAACAGTGCCAAATTGTGAATCACAATCCAACTTATACATGGTTTTTTAACATTTCCAACATTTGTATTCAAGCTCCCCACCATTTTGCTAGACTCACCACCGCAAGTCTTTTGCGGAATCTCTCTACCAGCTTTGTGCATCTGAAGACTGGAATTTTTGTCCATTCTTTGCAGTCGAGTATAATCTGTCAAATTCAATCAATTTCGTCTGAGAACAGCAACTTTTTCCACTGATTCTGAATTGAATTTGTGTCTGCAGTTGGACTTGGCGTATCCAACAAAAGAACATGCTTTAATCTAAACTATTCATAGCTCTGGCTTTATGTTTAGGGCGCATGTCCTGCTGCAAGGTGAACCTCCACAATGTCCCAAGTTTCTTGCAGCAGCTTTCAGGTTTTTATTCCAGGCGCTGCATTTAGCCCTATCTATCTCCTATCACATGCAATCCCAGTAAAATAAATTTAAATCTGTGGTTGCAACATGACAAAAGTTAAAAAAGGTGGAATGAACTACATTTTGTACCTGTCCTCTCCCATGGATTCAAGGAAATAAACACTAGTGACAGTTTTTCTCTTCTCATGAATGAAGTTGAACATTAACAGAGAAGTCTATAACTGTGATGAATTTGCGGAAAATACTTTTTTCTTGGATAAAACAAGATTTCAGTGAAAATGCGGAAATCATCCTGAACTGCTGCAGCGATTAGTCTAAGTGCTAATCAATGTCAGCTATAATTACAGAATGTTGCAATTTCTGTTGGTGGCTTGATAAACTGTTTTCCCTTGTCTGCCCACACACATCACATTTTATTTTGTGTGTTGCCGTGGAAGGATGTAAAAAAAAAACCTAAAAACTGGGCTGTTCCTTACCAGAGGCAGAGGACCATCTCCAGGGAGAGTTTGCAACACACATGATTATCATCCATCTGTTCAATTAGCTGTCAGCTTTCTCCGAGACCAATGAAAAGGCTTCAAGAAAGAAGCCCACTGATGGAAGTCAGGAGATGAGCAGTGGCTTTATATATGTATGCTGCCGTGGACTTTGAGTGGACACAAAATGAAAAAAGTAGAAAAAAAGAGGGATTGGACTAATTTCCGATTAGAGCCTCACAAAATATGCATAATATCGATATCTCGCGTCTGACAAGTGATAAGGATAATGAGCTTTTCTCCTTCCTCTTCTAGCTTCAAGGAAATCCCATTCTCTATCCTACAGATGTAAGTCTCATTATCTGACCTCAGTTACTTCACTTCAATTCCCACAGTCCTTGCCCACTAAGCGCATCAGGCTGATTAAAGAACATTTCTAGAAGACTAAGCTCATTTTATGCACGGGTCCAGCGTTATCACACCTCACTTACAGCCCCCTTGTTCTGGTGGCCAAGCAGATAGTGTCGCCCAGGCATCCCAAAGCTGGCTTCAGCTCAAACAGCAGCCTGTAAAGCTTTTTTTCTTATTCCTCAGGTTCTTGCTCCAACATAAACATGCATCCTAGGCAGCAAAGTATTGATGTACATGACTTTAGCGAAGCAACACGGAGCAAATTCCCATCTTGTACAGCATCTCGTTTGCTAATATCTGGATTTATACAGTGTCTCGCACAAACGTATTCAAAACCCTGAACCTTTTCATGTTTTCTAGTATAGCAGTGTAATGTATTTTATTTGAAATGCCAACAAAAATTGTGAAGTGAAGGAAATATAGACATTGTTCAGAATAGTTTAGCCATGAAACAGTGTGGCATTCATTTGTGTTGAAAGGTCCTGATTCAGTGCCATCAGTAGAAAGTACAGCTTTAGGTTTTTTATTAGGCTGAGGTCATGACTCTGTGCAGGCCAGTCAAGTTCATCCACAGCAGACTCTGTGCACCAGTGCACAAAGCAAGGTCCATAAAGACATGGATGGCAGTCATGTTGGAAGAGGAAAGGGCCAGCTCCAATCTGTTCCCACAAAGTTGGGAGCATGGAATTGTCCAAAATGTCTTGGTATGCTGAAGCATTCAGAGTTTCTTTCACTGGAACAAGTAGGCCAACCACAGCGCCTGAAAAACAACCCCACACCGTAATCCTCCCTCCACCAAACTTTACGCTTGGCACAATGCAGTCAAACAACCGCCAAACCCAGACTAGTCTATCAGATTTCCCGATGGAGAAGCACTATTCATCACTCCACTGCTCTGGAGTCCTGGGCGGCGTGCTTTACACCACTGCATCCAACGGTTTGCACTGCACTTTTCATGTATGGCTTGGATGCAGCTGGTGGACCATGGAAACCCATTCCATGGAGCTCTCTGCACACTGTTCTTGAGCTAATCTGGAGATCACATGAAGTATGGAGGTGTGTACTGATTCACTCTGCAGAAAGTTGGCAACCTCTTTGCACTATGTGCTTCAGCACCCGCTGACCGCGCTACGTCAGTTTACATCAGCTTTGTTCTAACTAATTCGATTGTAGCTCTGGCTGTATTATTAGGGTCGTTGTCCTGCTGGAAGGATGACTTTATCACAAACTTCTCTAGTGATGCCTTTTTGTTCACCAATTTTCACCCTACTGTCATTGTCACCCAGAGGTCAGATAAATCCACAAGGACACAAAATGCAGGTTAATTTCTCTCACTGTGACGAAGCAACGTCGTGGTCTGTAGAGAACGACGGATTCTAGTTTCAGAATTCAGTTAGAAAGGGATGGGCTGGAACAATAAACTTTAAGATGGCCAAGTCAGAACAGAGCCTGATACTCTTGAATGGTTCCACAAAGATAGAAGCCAAAAGCTGCAAGAAGGTTCACAAGGAGACTACAGTGTTAGTATACTATTCCTAACTAGCAAGATTAACCGCTAGAGGCAGACATACCATTCAGACTGTCTCAGCCTGAGTAGCTAGGTAGTAATAGGGTTAGGTTTAAAGTAATTAGGCTCCACCTGTCCCCCAGGAGCTGCAGGAAGGTGAAAATCACAGGATTGGTGATGCAAAACAACAGATAGTCTGGCATCCCTACACCTACATATCTATTAGCCCTTCAAAGAACAGCTGAACTTATAAGAACAAAATCACCCCCAATTCTATCTCCAAACTAGACGGTGCCTGAAGACAACTGGTTATATCAGATTTTATCTGGTGCTATCAGAGTAAATGGGGCTACATCCAAACGTATGCCCTTCTTTTCAATTATTTACTTGTCAAGAATTGTGAAGATTTTCATTCAAAACATCAAGCTTGGAGGTTGACTTACCAAGGTGGATACATTTGGCCTGCCAGGTAGTTTCAAAGCTTGGCTCTACTAGCTTTTCATCCTCCCGAGAGTCTTCTGGTCTCTGCTGGTCTATGAAATCCCACTGACAACATTCTAACTGGAAAGCAAGATCAATGGTTTCCTACACAAAGCCTCACCAGTGCAGCGTTGTATGGGACAATTAACACCTTGCAGCTGCTATTCAGTGCCTCACTGAAGAGTTGAAGGAGGCATGCACAAGAGAAACCCTACAGTGTGGGGACTCCAGGGACTTCAAGCTAGCTGTAGATCACATTGAAGTGAGGAGAGGAAGGAAATAGGAGTAGTGGAGGTGGCAGGTAAAGTTCCCTCAGCACAAAGCAGAAACATCACTCTGCCCAGGCATGATCATAATTTCTAAGGCCATCAAACACCTGATTATGTTGAAGCTTACGGTGCCCTGGAAGGAAGATGGAGGAGGCCAATGAGAGGAAGTACAGCTGTTACCAGGCATTGCTTGGGATGGGCTGGGGCAAAGGCTGGAAAACTTTCTATAAATGTATAGAAGTGGGCCGCAGTAGATTCCCAGGTCACTCTCTCTGGAGAGTTCTCAGCTGACTGAGCATTGCAGGGATGCCCAAGGGGAAGGCCATAACATCTGCAAGGGAAGTCATGGAGAAAGCCACAAGGAGGCTTTGATTGAAGAAGACTGATCCGTGGGTTGCTGCTGGGCCCGGCTGGGTCTCCTGGGGCAATGGTGTGTCATGCTGAGAGACCCAAAACACCTGTGTTACATAACTGACCATACATCCCAGGGCATCAATGAGATCTTTCTCATTTAATTTTTCTTTGCGTTTCCAATTATGTACTACTTTGTCTTGGTTTAAAAGAAGTTTAATACATTGAAGATCGTGGGTGTAACATGGAGAATGTGTACGTTTACAGGTTTTAAATGCGTTTGTAATACCCAAATTACTTATAAACTCAAATCAAAAGAGCAAAATTAGTATCTGGAAAATAATTTTATGACATTTGAATCTTGTTTATATCTTTTAAATTTATTGGGAGGTTTTCCCGTAACATTCTTATGAAACTGATGTGTTACTTCATTGTTTAGTAAAGTTCTGTGGTTTGCATAGTAAGAAATAGGGCAAAATAGCCAAAGTGAGGTCAACATTTTACTATGTTAAGATAAAAAAAACCTGATGACTCGTGCTTTTTACAGTGTAAAGTCTGTCTGGCTAAAAAAAAAAGGTCTTGAAGCAAATTTTGCTTCAAGATCATGCTTTTTTCCCTCTCCCAAGAAAAGAAAAGTGATATTTGAGATCATGTTTGATCGAGTCAGTGTGCTGTCTTCTTCCGGGTTCCTCGGGGACAGTAGAAACAGTGTCAGGTCAAATTACCATCAGCAGGAGCCTAACAGCATCATGCATCCTGCAGCGTTGTGGGTCTGACTGCATGCAGGGACACAGTTTGCTTCCATGACTATTTATACAGCATGTATACATATTCATTTATATCATATATATATATATATATATATATATTATTTAATTAATAGAAAGATAAACTAGATTTTATTTGATGGTGAAACCTAAACAGTATCTGTGATTACAAAACAGGTTCCCTACTTTAAAGTTCACAGAGGCTGGAATGCTGTACTGACAAAAAGTCATCAGAGAAGACTGACAAGATGAACTGAAAAGAGCAGAATCAGAGCAGACAGGTTCAGATGGAATACCATTCTACACTAACACTCTGATGTCTTCTCTATAATCTGTGGAGGTTGGGCTGTTGAGCTTTTCACATCAGGTTTCAGTCCCTAAGATGAGCCTGTCTAAGCAAAAAGCCCCAGATGGTCTGGCTTTATCATCTTTAATGGTTTTCTGGTCTAGTTTTCTCCGGATTACAGCATCAGAGTTTGCCTAGGAAGATATATATATATAATATATATATATATATAGCGAATATATATATATATATATATATATATATATATATATATATATATATATATATATATATATATATATATATATATAGCGGTAGCGGTAGCATTAGCAGCGACATTGGCGTCAGCGGCATTGGCAGCATCAGCATCTGTGCTGTTCTCCTGGTGTTCATTGTTGTTGTTAAGGACAGCAGGGAACCCATGACTGTTGTTATGGACCAAGGAGGCACAGCTGAGTTTCAGCTCCTCCAGCTTCTTCCGCAGCTCATTCCGCTACTGCTCCTTCATCTTCTCCAGCAGTTCAGCCACACAGTTAAAACGTTCCGTTTCATAAATGAACTTCAAAAAGATGTTGTTGATCTGCTTCATTCCTACTTCAAGCCCAGGAACGTTCTGTAAATCCAATGGAGGATAGTCTTTAGGAAGTCCCGCTCCCTTGGGTCCTCGCTGTCAAACAGCTCCAGCAGCTGCACACACAGAAATGCATCATCAGTAGTCGTAATTTCTCTTGCAGGAAATCAGCCGTGTTGTTTGAGAAGCATCCTCAATCACCTGGTGAGCCAAAAATAGATTGTGACACGTGCAATAGTCACAGATGTCCCCTTTATGACTCAACAAATACACTAACTTTGCTACACTGGTTAATATTCAGCTCATATATCACCTCCACTTGTTAATGTGAGACCACTTTCTATCCTGTTTCACAGGCCACAAGTACCCTAAGACACGTCTTAGATTACCAATGGGGAAACAGCCAAGAGGCAACTTTTCCGAGATAGGTCCGAATAAGCAACAGTTATTTTTCCAGCTACTCACACTTTACTTAGCATGCACACAACACATGTGCCTGAGCATCCAATGGTGTAAAACACAGACATTTTATACGTAGACACCCGATCGAACGCTGAACAGCTTCACAACGTCAGCGCAATATTTGTGGAGTCAGGAATCGGAGAGAGCAAAATGGCTCGCACATGTGCTGCCTGGACTTGTACAAACCATTTAGGTGTCCCAGCCAAATTAATGGGAATTACCTTTCACAGGTAAGAGTTAAAATACTCTTGATGGTGTTTGAGCCAAAGTCTGCATGATTTTGACCATGATAAATTGTCGTCAGCGTAATGGAAAATGAATTCCAGCATGAAATTCAGTCATTGATGTATTCTTTTAAGGGTATATACTTTTTGTCTGCCTACAGTATTATATGTTTAATCAATATATATACAGTTTTTCATGTAAAACCTCGGTTAATAATAGTCAGAAGGGAACTGATTAAGTTGTTATGAATCTAAGAACAATCCAACAATATTACCGTTATCCCAGTAGATAAATTAATGAATCTGTGAATAATCTTGGTGAAAACTGCCTTTAAACAATCTAAAAATGTTAATGAGTTTATTGATGCTATGTTTTAGGCTAACTGTTGTTCTTGTGTGCAAGTTTCCAAAAGATGGGAAGTTTCTCTAAGGAGGAACGGTGAGCACTTCAACCCTGAGGACTTTGACAGAATAGGTCAGACAGTGAGGATCAGAGGTGGAGCTATTCCTTCATTTGGGGCCAGTGCTTGTGAGGCTCTAATTTAGCTACAGTTGGCCCAGGCCGGGTTTTATCGGGCTTTTTACCTCCTAGCCGGTGAACGCGGTCGAAGGTGATGTCTTTTACCTCGTCTCCTGGAAGTTTCAGCTGCTGCCCAAGAAGCTCACAGATTGTTTCCTCGGCATCCTCTTCTTGCTGATCCGGGATATTGGCAAAGACAAGGCTAACTCTTATGCTTCAGGCTTGAATATCCAGAATGGACTCCTTCATCTTACTATTCTCAATTCTTACAACTGAATCCTCTTATTGATAAGCTTCCTGACTTCTTCCTTCAGCTGTGATGGAAGCTAGCTGTTCCTGGCTGTATTCCAGCAACTCTCTCAGAGCTTGAAATTCCTTGTGTAGGACTTCTGCCGAAGCGAGACGGGCGTCCAGACTAGTTAGCTTCTTATCTATGGATTCCAGAACGTCGCTGTAGCTCCTATCTGGAGAAATAGTGGAAGCATTGGTTGAGCTCGAACGGGAGCGTTTTTGATGGTGTGATCGTGGTTGGGGAACTTTTCAGCTTACCCATTACGATGCTGTAAAACACTCTTCAAGGCTGCTCAAGGTCCCCTCGTCCAGTGTGTTTTATTGCGAAATATGAGTACAAAGTACAAAGTTTAACTTTGTATTATTGGCTTGTTCTTACCTGGGTGGATCGGATTGATATGTGTATACCGCCATTTTTTCCTATGCACAGCTGTTGCAAGATCTCTGTCGCTCATCGTCTCTCGAACTCCTATACATTGAGAAGTAGGGTTAGGGTCAGAATGCATCACCTGTGTTTTTTTGTTTTCAAACAAAGCCTGAGAAGTCTTATGTGTAAGTTTCAACCCTACCGCTCCCAGTACATCTCAATTTTGCAAGATAATAACATATATCCTATTTTCAAATGACAACATTGTCCGTGCTTCTCCAGGGCTCTAAGTTTGGTCTTTGGTGAAGAAATTTTCCAATTTCCCTTCATAATGTCAGCGCCATCTGTTGCACAGCATGGCGCTTTGCAAATAATTGCATTAATTATCTTTGCAATGTTGCAAGAACACTTCTATTGATTACACAAAGGAAAAGAACAAAAATTTCACACGCCAGCAAAAGTCTGTCGTGTGAGGCTTTACTTAAAGACAAAGCACTCCGAAGCTACTCTATTGGCCACAATTGCTCATTTTAAAGTGCATTGCTTGGCTGCTTAACAAGGTATCAGTGATGGAAAAAACAGCGAGATGGCAGGGATCCAGATGCACGACTACGAACAAGGACAGAGGAAAGGGTGGTTAAATAAGAAAAAAGTCTTTGAGATTTTGAAGAAATAAACCGGACAGAATATAACAGTTGTGACTATGTGGATCATGCAAAGATGAACTTTGATAATCGTAAGAGAAATAAATTTGTTTATGACAATAGATTGTTATGCTATACCAGATCAACACAAAGAAGTGCATAATTTTAAGGTGAAAGCAAAATAATTCATTGTTTTTCTGAGGTTTTGCCATTAAGAATCTTAAAAGAATGGTATACATTTGTATTTAGCCCCCTTTAGTCCTTTTTTATTTCTTTTTTTAATTTAATCTTAATTTATACATGTATTCCCGTTGAGATCCAAGATCTCATTTTCAAGAGAGACCCCAGTACTCTGTAAATCCTACATTTGCTGCAAATTCAGCAGCAAGTGTTTGACGATATGTCACTGTCAGCTTCACAGAATCTGAGATTTTTTGCTCATTTTCTTTGTGGTTGTGGTTTTGAAGTCATGCCAAAAATTGTCAGTTGTAAAAAGGCTCTGTAGCTTGACTAGGCCATTGCTTTGTATAGGTATTCAAAACTATTCTGTTGTAGTTATGCCTGTATATAAATGGCTGTTTTCCTCAATACATTGTGTTTTGAATGTTGGCCAAAATTGTCATGATTCGGGTTTTTGTTATGGTTTATGTTGGTCTTTTTAATTAGTTCACTCTCCTGTCTTAGTATTAGCTCTGGTTTTTATTATTTGCTAATGTTCTGTTTGGTCTTTATGTTGATTTTGGTTCTGAATTAGTCTAGTTTAATTTCTGTTTTGGTTTAGTCATTCTCTTCATGTAATCAATTCTGTCTTAGGTTTAGGTTCTGTATTAGTTTTGGTTAATGGAATAGTTTGAGTTTTAATGTGGTTTGATTTTGTACTTTGTTTTATATTATCAGTTTCTTCTGGCCTGCTCTGATCAGTTCTGTCTATCCAGCCGTTGGTGAGTTTAGTCCAGCATTTCCCTTTGCCTGTTGATTTAAACCTAGTGCCTGTTTTGACATCTGAGCCAATCTGATTCCTGATCCTGTTTTTTCCTGCCCTGTTCTGACTGCCTGCCTGCCTGTTACTGACCGATCTGATTCTGTTTTTGGATAACCTGAGATTGCCTTATCCCTGTTTGTATTCCTGCCTGTTTTGGACTGCCATTTTGTGTACCGTTTTTGGACTGTCATTCCGACCACTGAGTTCTGCCTGCCCCTGTATTATCTAGATCGCCTTAATTAAACGTGTTTTTTCATTCATCTCCTTGTCCGGCCTGAATACTGGGTCCCTCTGTCTCTGGTTCGTGACAAAAATGTTCAAGTTTGACCTAATCTGACCAGAGGACCTCCATCCATACTTTTGCTGTTTCCCCTACATGGCTTGTGACAAACTTTAAACATTACTGATTGCGACTTTTTTCCCCTTTAAAGTCCAGATTTGTGGAATGCCCAACGAATAGTTGTCACATCAACGAATGGATCTCTGCAGCTCCTCTAAAGTTTCCAGTAGAATAAGCTACTTCTCCTTTTTGGTCGACCTCTCGGTTTAGATGAAGTCATGTCTTCATAAGTGTGAAGTTGTGCCTTACTGTTTCCATTTTCTGAGTATGGATTAAACAGAGCTCTGAGATTTGTTTTTCCAGCAGGAGATATTGCTTTATGACCTCTGTTATCCCTGGCCCATCTGTTCTGCTCCTTCGTCTCCCTGACTCTGTTTGTTCACTAGTGTTCTCTAACAAACCTCTGAAGCTTTGGCAGAACAGCCGTATTATACTGAGATTAACTCTCAATATAAATATTCTATTTAAGTGGCTTCTGTAGTCAACATAGCACTGAAATTGTATTTAGAGGTATTAGAGTTAACAAGGCAATATGAAAACAATTTCAGATTTTCTTTGAAAATAAAACAACAATGTATCCTTTACCTACATTTTCCTCTATATATGCACTACTTTGTGTTATTCAAATACATAAAGTCCCTGTAAAGTGCATCGTAGTTTGTGGCTGTAATGTCACAAAATGTGGAAAAAAGTAAAATGAAGGTAAGTGAAAAAAGCTTGTCATCAATTAGGCTAATCGGCGCACATGTTGCTTTTCTGCTGTGAAACCGAGAACTGATCATCCAAACTCTGTTCCTCAGAGATAATCCCAAGAAGGCTGCAAAATTTCTCGAGATAACTGAGTTTCATCACCTGGTCACCAGCTTCCATCTTGTCCCCAAAGTGTCCCTTGAAAAATGCTTCTTCGGCTATTATAAATAGAGGATGTTATGTGTCAACTGCAGCCCTTTAATGCCGTCCTTCAGCCGATTTTGGTCTGATCAGCAGAATCCGCATGCAGAGGAAAACAGGCAGCAATCAATTTCTCCATCTGTCATCCTTATCAGCTCCCGCACATCCCTACTCACATCCCTCCTTTTTTATGTATTACAGTTATCTTTGCATTGTCAAATGTATCTTCCTCAGCTGAAAAAGAACGTGTGTGCGTGTTTTTTTTTCCCCCAACAACTTTATAAGACAGGTTGTTACCAGGAGGTGGGAGCTGATAACCCCCCCTGGCATGCTCAGAGGGTATTATTCAAACTCATGCAGGCAAAGAGCCAGCAGAGATAGGCTGCTGAACAGTCAGGGTTTCAAACGGGAATATGAGATCAACATGACAGGATCATGTTTGTGTGATTGCAGGTGCAGATTTATTAATCTGCGGCTGTTGACTGAGGTTTACTTTCTGTTAGTCGACTTATATTCCAGCAACATGCTTCAATCAGATTGCACCTTATCAGAAAGAACAGACTGTGCGGAGCTATCTTCAGTTGCTGCAGCAGGCGAGGCTCTCCATCCACGTGTCGCTCGATAGGCACATTAGCCACATGATTATTGCAGGCCCGCTGACACTGCCTCGGCTTTGAGGTTGCCCCACGTTGCAGGCTTGTTAAATATCTAATTGAAAAGCAGATGTTACTCTCACACAAGCATTAAAGGGGATTGATCTCAAGGTGATTCTGTGCCCCCACTGTGATAGTATAAAAATAAACAACTTGAACTTTAGTAGTTTTCTATCTCGGCTCTGTCAAAGACAGCCAAATCAAACGCGTTTTTTTTTCCCCCTCTCTTGATTTTTTACAAAGAAAAAGATGTTCCTCCTATATGTTTTGCATCTCTCTTTCTTTGCAGTTTTGCCACAGGTTAGATATAATAATCCTTTAAGTTCCGTGACATAGTTTTCTCATCCTCGCCCACGATATTTATAATAGATCTCAGTGTTGCCTGCAGCTGGAATTCATTCACACAGACAGAGTAATTTTGTCTTGTGTGTGCCTCCATAATGGCCCCTGTGATGAGCCCTGTGTCACTGCCCACCCACTTGCTGATAGCCCACTGTCCACTCACCAACTCTCTCATTTTCTCAGTGCAGGCCTTTGAAACCCAAGACTGAAATTAAAGATCTGCAGATATAATACCTCCCTTGCAGCACTTTGGTATTCTTTCTCTGACTTCCTCGGCAGTTGAATTCTTCAGACCTGGCTCTACAAAGTTAACTGTGCTGTGCCTCCATTGTGTTCGGTATGCATTTGAATAATTGCATATTAGCATGTGTGCAGTGTCATTTTTAAATCCATGTTGGAGTGCTAAATAGTATATGTGGCATGGCAAAAAAGTTTCCTTTGGTGCATTACAATTGTGAGGTGGAAGGATGAAAAACAAGCTTTTTTGTGTAATTACTTTTAAAAATACAAAAAGTGTGGAATCCTATTATCTCTGAACAGCTTCGGTGTTCCTTCAGAAGAAAGGAATCCACACATCATGATACTACCACCACCAAAAGAAAGCATTCAGCCTCCCTGAGTGAATGCTGCAATCACATCTGTAGGACTTTAAAGGTATGCCTCTGTTCACTTCTTACATACACGGTTTACCGATTCTTTGTGAAATTAGCTCAAGCTCAATCAAAATGGACGAAGAGCATAAACAGACATCAGTTTTCAAGACTTGTCACAGATTTAGATTTGAACTTTGATTAGACCATTTGACAATGACCTTCTTTGACTCTGTGGTGGCATCAGTGGTCATCTATGGTGTGGCTGTTGGAGCTGCAGCTTTTCTGTAGCTGAGAGGAAGCGGCTGGATGAGCTCATTAGAAGGGCCAGCTCTGTCCTGTGATGCCCCCTGGACCAGTACAGGTGGTGGGAGACAGGACTGTGAGAACAATAAAATTCTTGATGGACAGTGTCTCCCACTCCATGCATGGACCTGTAGCAGAGCTGGAGAGGTCTTTCAGTGACAGACTGCTGCACCCTGGATGTCCAAAGGAGCACCTCCACAGGTGCTTCCTCCCAGCTGCTGTTAGACTTTAAATTCTCTGTTATTCACAACAGACTCAAGTGTTTACAACATGCTAATGTTTCCACAGGTTAAGAATCTCTCATACACTAACATCTATTTACATCATTTTTAGCTTCTCAGGGTGTGTTTGGTTGTAGAGTCATGCATATTGCACAGTTTTCAACACTGTTCTATATTTGTCTGCTTTTTTTCTTCTTTTAATGTGAACATTTCATATTTACCGGAATATGCTTTATTATCTATTAATAATTGCACAATATTTTCCCCTTCTGGTAAGTTTTTCTCATCTGCTGTGCATCTTAACTTTAAATTGAGCCTTTTTCCACATTAATTAATCTTATGTGTAAGTCTGGTTTCTTCTGTCTATTTATTTTTGCCACTGGCATGCCCACATTTCCTCATTGTGGGAAATCTCTGTTCTATTTCTATTTATCTACTGCCTGGTATTCTATTTCTATTCTAGTCTATTCTAATCTAGTCTAACATGTATTTATATGAAGCATTCCATTTTAGCTCTGGGTTTATGCCAAAGGTCACTGTCCTGTTAGAAGGTGAATCTCTGCCCAAGTCTTTTGCAGCCTCTAGCACATTGTCTTGCTTGTAAATAGCTTAATACATCTTGCTATAAACTCTGACTGTCTTTTTTGTGCCTGCTGGAGAAAGCACCCCCATAGCATGATGCTGCCATGACAATGGCTAAAGTCATGTGCGGTGCTACTGTTCTATCGGTGATTTGCATGTAGACTAATAGAGTTCTGTTTCATTTTCATCCAACCAGATAACCTTCTTACACGTGTCTGCTGTGTCCCCAACACAGCTTGATACAAAGCTTCTGTTTCTTCTCAGTGCTCTGCTTGGAAGTGTACCTCGCAGCTTCAAGTCCTTGGCAGCCTCCAACACGTTTTCTTCCAAGAATACTCCGTATCTAGCTCATCCGATCTTCTCTGTGAAGGCTGAATGAAGTATCCCCACATCATGATGCTGCCACCACCAGGCTTCTCAGTGGGATGATGTTTTCAGGGAGATGCAGTGTTAGATTGCACCGACATCCCCCTGTCACTTTACGTTGCACTTTGCATGCCCTGAACCACTTCACAACGATGCACAGATTTCTGTTGGTCTACGTTAAGAAAAAAACAATAACAGTTTCTAGCTTGTTTCAGCACCTCTGCAGGACACTGTAGATGAGAAAACGTGTCTTCTCTGCTGGCTTGTTTTAGTAGTTTAATAAATTGCTTCAGTGGGCAAAAAGCAACTTTTGTTGCTCCCAAATTTGCTCTGCATGATGAGTTACAAAAACACCTAACAACAGATTTGAATCCTGCTCAAACAACACAATAAAATAGCTCTCCTGCCTTCAAGTGCATTCACCAAAAGCTTAATATAGGAGCTATTGATTGAATCTGGGGGCCCATCTGACGGCTTTTATAATTGTTAAAATTGATGGCACTGGAGATTGTTATATTGAAATTCACAAGAATACAAGAAATGAAATTACTTTCTATCTCATGCCATGCTATTAAAAGCATTTAAGTGTATTTATGGAGGGCAGCTATTGCTGTTCTTTCCTGCTATGTGTTTGAATCAGCAGACACGCTCATCTAAAATGTCAAACGGTATCTTTGATTCATGTTCAGCGTTGATCAGGAGGATGTGAAACTTTCCGTGCTTTAACTATTGTTCTATATTTGATTACAGAAGAGAGTCAAATGAACACAAGGATAAACCTCCTCAGTGTATGTGAGTGTATGTTATAGAGAAAAAGTTTTTTGGATCAGATATGAACTGCGGTGTGGTTTAAAGCATCAATAGAAGACAATAAAGAAGTAAACATACTGCAGTTATTCAGTTTAAGCAGAAAATGATGAAACTATTGTGAATCTCTTTAAATATCTGTGAATTATTTAGACATGAGTTCTTACTGTATTTTATTCTTCCACATGTTTTCAATAGGCTCACAAATGTCAGCATAGAAACAATTATATGTTCCTAAATCACATAAAGTATAATAAAGACTTGTTTATATTGTGTATAAATGAAACACTACTGCTTTAGAACTGTTTTGGTTATGAAAGCAAGTTTGTAATTAGAAAATAAAGTTAAAAAAAAAAATTGCGGAAGTACCTCATGCTCAAAATGAAGCAACAGACACATTCAGAAAACTGTATCTAATTCTAAAGGTCATAGCTGGGAGAAGCATCAAAGCAGGGTGATGGAAGAAAAAGTATGAATACCATACATATAATAATCAAGGCCAATGTTGCTGCGGAGAAGCTCATCAACTCTCCAGCACACCCGAGTTGCTGAAAGCCTATTGATGCTGCATTCTCAGTTTTAGAAGGCTAATATGGAAATATTGTGTTCTGTGTTACTTTTTTGTGTCAAACACGGAGCAGCTGTAACCTTGTTAAAGTTGTCGCAGATGCTTTTCAAGGCTAAATTAAGGTTTTGGTGTGGCGCTGGAGAGCAAACACAGAGCAGTTTTTATAGTCCTTTGTAGTGGTTCTTTTATCAATGATGGATGGATGGATGGATGGATGGATGGATGGATGGATGGATGGATGGATGGATGGATGGATGGATGGATGGATATAGATTTTACTTTACGATTAATTAAGCTGGTATACATTCAACCACTTGAGGGCACTAAAAGGCTATATATTGAGCATTAAACTATCAGGCCAAGATGATGATGTCTTGGCAAAAGTAACTTAATCAGTCTTTACGTTATTCCTTTTTATGCTACAACAAAGCATTTTGAGCTAGAAATTATACTGTATTTTCTTCGTTATTCAGAGGAGGAGCCAAGATGTGCATGGTCACTCTGGATGAGCTGCAGAGAGTTACAGCTCAGGTGGGGCAACAATCAGTGGCATCTCTGGGATGATAAGTTAGGTGGGGCACAAAAACTCAACACCAATTACAAGCAACTGATTTTTCTGTGATGCATACAATCTTATTTTGGTCAATTTTATACAAAACTACTAGACTAACACACTAGAAATGCCATTTTATATAAGCTAAATGTAATTTTATTTTTATACATAAAATTATAAATAAAGGCTCACTCATAATGTTCATTTATTGAACAGAAAAGATTCACATGAATCCTTCAATGAGCTAGGAACCAACACTAGGTGGTCACACAATATCCGGCAGAACGTAAACGTAACGTGTGCAATTCCAGTATTTTGATTGGACGATCTGAGCATGGGGCTTTAGTGTTTGTGCCCCAAGGCTGTCTACTGAGAGCGTGTTGGGTATGCGGACAGCGATTTCAGATGTCCATTTATTTAAACAAACGTTGGTGGGCCGGCCCCAATATCAAGGCACCTCAAGAGGATTTAGCCTCTGAGCTTGTCGGTATTCTGGCAGACTTAGATATATGACACAAATGTTTATCACAGAATTGTATTGGTTAGGGAATCGTTCTTTTTTACAATATTGGTATATAAAGAATGATCCTGTCCCACTCATTATTGCGAACATAGAACTCCACAGCTCATCTGGTGGGACCAGGCCCCACTGGCCCCAAATGCCGAGGCACAGGCAACAATTATTTGTGCACTCCACCAAACTGGCCTTTATAAAAAAAAAAAAAATTAAAAAGTTGTGAAAGGAATGCAACTATTATTGAACGCAATAGACATCCTGTTTCAAGTTTGTGACAATCCATGAAAGCTGATGGGAAAACCAGTGGCGCTAAATGCAAGGCAATCCCGGAATAAAACCTGCTAGATGCTGCAAGAGACTTGAAACTAGGGTGGAACCTTCTAGTAGGACAACAGCATTAAATACAGTCTGGCTCGCCCATTCAAAAACATAAATATGCTCTAATCTAAACCATTCCATTGTAGCTCAAAGTCCAGGCCTATTAGCCAATTTAGAAAATGTGACAGGATGAAGAATTATTAAAACCCCAAAGGAAATGCATGGTATAGACCAGGGGTCACCAACATGGCGCCCACAGGCACCAGGTAGCCCCAGAGGACCACATGTGGTGCCCTCAAGCCTCCAGTGAGCTGCATCTGAAATTTTATTTTAGTCTGTTGCTCTACTTTTGTTATCACACTTGCATCTATATAGATTTAAAAATGACAATATCTAAAAAAAAAAAAAAAAAAAAAAACAAAAACAACATTGCAAATATGTTTATTGGTTAGTGCTGACTCTTCTCGTTAAAAGGCCAGTACTGGCCTCTCTGTTTCAAAAAGGTTGGTGACCCCCGGTGTAGAAGTTCCAAAAGACATTCACTCAGAATGGTTGAACAAAAAGACACAGCACACTTTTCAGATATTTGCTTGACAAGCTTTTTTTTGGGGGGGGGAGGGGTTTTTTGATTTTCCTTCTATGTCCCAATTATGTTCAGCCTTCTTCTAAATGTGCAGGTCAAAGGAGAGAGGAATGCTTCTGAAGGGCAGTGCGCTCACAACAAGCGCTTCCTTTCATCACATTTGGACAAGGTAAACACATTTTTAGATCCGCTAACATATGAGGCAAGATTTAAAAAACTCTGTGAAAGCAGATTCATAATGGCAGAAAGGCTGTATTATTTTAGTTCACACTTCAATCAAAAAAATAACTAAATGTAACATTTTTAACCATGTATACCAACACAATTATTTCTAAAAAAGAATGTCTCCCATTTTATCCTATCATCTTCAGTTTTGTAAACAAATGTTTTGAACGGCTTCAACTCAATCATATAAACAAACCTTCTCTGGCTTAAAATATATATTTTTAATACTCTGCATTTATTTTGAAGTGGCATATTTTTATTTTGTATGAAGCCTTTAGTATCACTCCTTTGTGATAAATTTATGCAATGAGCTTCTGGTAAATAAATCATGAAATATAAATGGAAGTTAATAGGCACCAACAGAAAGCATGTGTCTCTCAGCTAACTCTTCTAATGAAGCATTCCTTTGAAATACAGAAGCGGAATCGGACGCCGCAGGCAGTAGTCGGGAATAGCCTGGGCAGGATGCAGTCTGCATTTCAAATGGTCCAATCTAGGTTTTTGTACATATACTTTGCATTAATTTCCATAGAACATTTTCTATAACTCCATTTCCCTTTCTTGTCATTGCCCATTTTTCCACTTCTTTATTGGTTTACCACTTCTGTTTACAAGTATCAGCATGTGATCAAACTTGCAAGTCTAAATAGCAGAAATGGCAACCTGCCATAAACTGTAAACACATTCTTCTCTTATTTGTTATTTACAAACTGCGCGTTGTGTGTGCAGCGTTCTGGAATCATTCCCCCAACAGAAGGCTGGGTTTAATGATCCTCGCTGAGGTGACAGGGGAAATGATAGACAATGTGATTACATCAACAAGTAATTTGGTTTACTTGATGCTGAATCATCAAGCGTCCTGAGTGGAGGATTGAGACGTGGGAACAAGGCTGCAGACGATTGTGTCACCTTTAGGTGTTCTCTGCACAGTCTGAAAGCTGCTGATGTACTCAGTGTTACAACTTTTTGACCTTTGCTCTGCATATATTATAGAAGTGTGGCTTTTAACAGCTTATTTTAAATATGGGTTAATGGTTTGTCGGGGGGAGGGGGTGTGCAATGTTAGTATTTAGCCACACATAGCTTTTTGCACGTTGACCAATAACTTAAATTTTGGTCTTCTCAGACCACAGCACCTTTTTCTACATCTATGCTGCGTCTCTATGAGTTATGACACTGCAAACGGGTCTTTAAATGGTTTTCTTTCAAAAATGGGTTTCTATTTGCCAAGCTTTCATAAAGGCCCAGTTTGCTGGGTGCACGACAAACCTATTCTCCTACCTGAGCAGAGTATCTCTCCAGCTCCTCCAGATTCATCATCACTTATCAACAAAGACCATGGGCTCGTTTCTCTTATCATCGTCTCCTTCTCCAACTTGTCAATTACCGAGTTAATTAAAAGCTAAGTCACTTTTGCTTCGAGGACACCGTCTTTTTTTCTCCTGACAATCTGAGGATGAAAGGTTGGTTTTATTTGCACAGTCCATGAGGGTCCCAAATGGTCTTAACTGGTCAAATAGCCATCAGTGGAAATAATCACAAAATATGTTGGACTGTCATGTAGTTGGAACCACTTGACATCAGCACACTGACATATGCAGAAATAATATTGGGTAACTTCTGCAAGTTTGGTAGCAGCTGCACATCTTTATGCAAGCATGGGGAGTTTAGAAGTTGTGACACTAATGCCATTGAATATTTTTCAATCACAAAGTCTGGCTTGCCAGGTAGATACGCAGCAGTTGGACACGGGTATTTCTTTTATGAAAGTTTGGGCTTTCCAAAATGTTTTATAAAACCCGTCTGGATGCAATTTACGGGTTTTCGTTTATCCTGCAGGACTGGAACTATTTTTTTTTCCAAGAGCAAATTCAGCTCAGTTGAGTTTATTTTTATTGCACCAATTCACAACAAAAGCCAGCTCAAGCCACTTCACAATACAAACAGGTCCAATTCATATCCAGACACATATAATAAAATGTTTCAGATCATCAAACTAATATTAATATCGGAAATCCTCTGAATATGTAGAACCTGTCTGACAACATGAAGTAGGATAAAAGATCCAAAAAAAAAAAAACCCACGTCTAAAGAATTTCAAGAACAACTGAGAAACAAAGTCACTGACTTCCATCAGGCTGAGAAGGGATTTAGAAAACAATTTCTAAAGCTTTATGGCGCAAACAAACCACAGCGAGAGCCATTATCCACAAACTGAGTAAACAAGAAATAGTGGTGAACGACCCCAGGAGTGAGCAAGCTGTCAAAATTACTCCAAAAGCACTCTGATGGCTCATCCGAGAGGTCACAAAAGAGCCCAGAGCAACATCTAAAGCAGTACAGGCTTGACTTGGTTAAGTTAAGGTCGCTGTTCATGATTCAACAATAAGAAAGAGGCTGAACAAAAATAGCATCCATGGGGAGTGTTCAAAAGCAAAAGCCAATGCTGACCAAGAATAATACAAAGGCCCACCTCAGGTTAGTCCAAAAACATCGTTTAAGGAAATGTTCTTTTAAATAAGGCAAAAGTGGAGATTTTTGGAAAATATGGATCATGTGACATTTGGCAGAAAACTAACAGCCTTTCAGGAAAATAACATCACTAAAACAGTCAAACATTGTGGGTTTGATCGGCTCTGCTTTGCTTTCCTTATGTCGATGGAACCATGAATTCTGCTTTCTAGGAGATAATGACCATCTGTTTGTGATTCTAAGCTCTAGCTCAATTGGTTTATGCAGGAGGACAATGACCCAAAGCGCCCTATTTAAAGTGCACTTCTGAATGGTAAAAAAAAAAGCAGGCTTAAGAGAGACCCAGTCAAAGATCAGACTTAAATCCAATTTAGATGTGATGACATGACCTCATGCTTGAAAACTCTCCAATGTTGCAGAATTAGAATATGCAAAGAATGAGCCCAAAAAAGGCTTCATTCCACCAGTTATTAGGTTTAGTGGGCAATTACTTTTTCACATAGGGCCAGGTTGGTTTGAAAAGCTTATTTTCCCTACATACATGAAATCATGTTTTTAAAACTGCATCCTCTAGTTACTCTTAAGTTAATTTTTTTTCTGACCATCTGAATCATGTGAGTGTGAAAAAAGCAAACACAATAATTTTGTACGTGGACAGATACTTTTTCACACCATGGCTTTGAATGTTGATCCATAACTGGGTCATATTCCTTGTCTACTCAGCAGTCCTCAGTTCCTCAGAAGGGATTTTTCTTAAAATGTCAAAGTTTACACTGGAAGAATTATCATCACAAATCAGAAAGGGACACTCGACTATCAGCAAATGGAGCTGATTCTATTTTCAAATGAAAGCGATTGGATTGAAAGCAAATCATCCTTGATGTGCACACGTGGACATTAATGAATATAACTTGCCATCAGCTACTTTAGGAGCAACGCATCTATTAAACCTTGACTATATTTAGCACCAAAGAATGAAATAAATGTGGCTTATTGGCATCAGGCCGGTGCTGTAATCATGAAACCGAGAGTGATTTAGTGTTGCCTTATAACACCATCTGAATGGTAATTTAGTTAACCTATGTAGGAAAGCCTGATAGCTTCAATCTAAGGGCAGAAACAGCCACATTTTAAGAGGCAGGCAGCCAGTCAAAGTGGAATCAGCCTATCTGAGCTGCAGGAGGGTGAAGTGGCTCGAAAAAGAGCGAGCCGATAGATGGTTAAAACCATGTAACTTAGCAAGTGCTGCCATGCATGTGATCCATCTCATTATCCCCAGAGTTGAGATTTTATCCTGCTGCCGCTGCAAAAGTGCCTTTTTTGTGCTGAGATGTAGCTGCTGGATCCACATTCACAGAGATAATGCAACCACACACTTCTGCACAGTTTCAGCGAGAGCCCAGAGCCGGTGAACCCGGGGAGCAAAGGATTCCTACAGCTTTTGATGTTGGAAATCAAAAACCATATGTAAGGGAAGGGTCTTGTACACAAGAACTGGACTGCACTCAGTTTTTTTTTTTTAGCTTATGTAATATTTAGAATGAAAAAGATGAAATTATTACCTCTCAGTCAAGATGAAAATACCATAATCCTGTCCTTATTTAGCATATATAGTGGAATATATTGTTTTGACATTTGCAAGATGCATGCTTTCATCATTTTTTTTTTATAGTAAACGAGAATAGAAACAATGTAACTGCCTTTGCTCTTTGTAGGAATTGGTGGCATTTTCTAAAAGGCTTCCTGAAGAGAGTAATTATTTAAAATCTTTCTTATCTATGTGGTAACGTGGGCTGACATAAATTCACATCACTCTTTTGTGTGTGTGTGTGTGTGTGTGTGTGTGTGTTGTAACTGAAAAAGATTCAAACAACAGAAAAACAGCTAAACACACGCGTTTCTGAGGATTTTATAGCGACGTGCATGTCTGCGTTAAGCTCTCATATTTGTTTGCAGTTCCTTTCAACAGCATACCCCTTGAACCTTTTTACCTTTTGTTTGTTTACAGCCACAAGCCTTGGTGTATTTTAGACTGAGTTGTATATAATCACAAATTGAAAGGAAAGGGTCTGCAAATACGTGTGGTGTGCATATATACATAGACAGCCACTTATTAGAACCATCTGCATTGGCAGCTGTAACTGTTTTTGCGTGTGTCTCTGTCGGCTTTTCTGTTCTTCAGACTGAATTTTAAATTCTTTGTAAAATAGCTCAAGCTGACTCTGATTGGATAAAAAGCATCTCTAAACAGTGGATTCGCACTTGGTTTTAGCTCTAGTCTTTGATCAACCGTGGATCATGCTCTGATCTAAACCCCTTGTGGCTCTGACAGTAGGTTCTGGATCCTTGACTTGCTGGAAAAATGAAACATCCTGCAGTTTCAGTTCCTTTGCAGCCTCCAGCAGGTTTCATTACAGGTTTCTTTATTTGTTCTGTATTTAACACACCAGATTCCCGGTCCCTGAACATTCAATTCAATTTAATTTTATTTATATAGCGCCAATTCATGAAACATGTCATCTCAAGGAACTTTCCAGTCATTCCGACAGCATGATGCTGCCACCACCAACTTTCACCATTGGGATTGTGTTTATAAGGACGAGCAGTGTTATGTTTCCCCCATTAATACCAAGCTGCAATCAACTCACGATTTTGGTCTGTTTGTTAGATTCCCCCCCATTAGCGGTAGATCTCTGCAGCTCCTCAAGAGTTACCAATGGTCTGTTGGCTCCTTCTCTGATTAATGCTGTCCTTACCTGGATTTTCTGTTTAACAGGACAGCGTTGTGTTGGCAAAATGCAAGCCATGAGAGTCTCTTTACATTTTCAGATGATGGACTGAACAGGGCCCTGTTGATCATAACTGAACTCTGCATTAAATTTCTCCAAAAGATTAGCACTGACTGCTCTTTTGTGCACCTTCATTAAGCTGCTTTTTCTTTAATGTTCTCTAATAAAACTCTGAGGCCTTCAGAGAACATTTGCAGATATGCTTTGATTTAGGTTTTATTTACGAGAACGTTGTATACAAATGTGCTCCACAATTTAAAACACTTTGTGTCATGATTTCGGCACTGCTGTCTGGTCTAGTTTCTCATGTCCCAACACCTGCTTAGCTCCGCCCATTCCTCATCACCTCAGATCTGTTCCACCTGCTCCTATAGTATATAACCAGCTCTTTGACAAGACAGCAGTGCCAGTTTATTTCAAGCCAGTGGTGAGATCTATTCCAGCGTTCTTTATTCTGATTTCCTGATCCGGACCTCCTGACCTTTGAGCCTGCCTGTTTCCCGCCTGTCTGTGTATTGAATTGGACCTGCTACCTGACCACCGAGCCTGCCTGACCTCGTCTTGCCCTCCAGTCTGACCGTGTACCGAACCTGGATCTGTGTCCCGACCTCGTCCTGGATCTCCCTCTGGCGCCTCAGCTGACATCTGACCACCTGGCTCTGACGTTGGATCTCATCCCTGACATCAGCTTCTGGTTCGTCCTCCTGATCTTCCTGCTCACGATTGTCCTAACGGTTCTGACCTCCTGCCTGTCCTCCGACCACCGATACATCTGCTTCAGGGACGTTCTGGGCGGCAACCGCCGCGCCGGATTAGCAGCCCGCCAGCAGGGATCTACCTCCGCTACTAGATCTGAACTGGACATTAAGACCAGGTTAGTGACCGACACGTTGGTACGCAAACACTTTCAGATAAGCGTGGTCACTAACCTGTTGTCTCCTCCTGCAGAGGCTCCCGCTGTAGACGCTGACGCCTCCCGCTCCGTGTCTGATCTTAATAAACTGTTAAACCTAAACTGTTTGTCTGCCTCGAATACTGGGTCCACTTGTTCTGAGCCTAACACTTTGAGGGTTAAATACATTGAAAACTTTGTCCCCATCTCCTTCCACTTCTCAATTATTTGCTGCTTTGTGTTGCCCTGTCATATAAAATCAATTGAAATGCATTGAAGTTTGTGGTTGTTGTGTAAAAAGTCAAGGGGTGTAAATACTGTAAGCAACACTGAGTGGGGAAGAAAAACACACAGATGTGCATCTTATTGTGCTTGTATATCCTCAGATAAAAAAAGGTTTTAACCAGTTTATATAAAACACTGAAACCTGACTGTATTGTTGGATAATTTGGTTTAATTGGAATGTACTTGACCTGATTTTATTTTTTTTCCTTGAGAGGAAGTGCTGTGAATTTGCACTACATAAATAAATTGAATAGCATTTAAAAATAACTCATCTGGGTTATTGTAATTTAATATTTTATTTATATATTTTTTTTTTTTTTTTTTTTTTTTTTCTCTCAGGCCCAAACTTTCCTGGACTTTCCTAAATTACAACTAACTGGGCTAAAAATAACTGATTTAGATGGACTTCTTTATGTTAAAGTCAAACCAGCCAAGTAGAGGTTCTATTACAAAACAAGAGCCCCTCAAGACTGTATGCATTGAAGACAGTCCACTGCACTTGGAACATTAACGTCAGAAGCCAGAGATGTCTAATAAAAATGTTATATAACCTCGGCTTTGGTTGTTTAGAGGTTTTAGTCTCTGATCAGGCAGAAAGCGTAGCTGCATACGGGTACCAAGAAGCCTATTAAAGGTTAAACTTATTTCCGATTCATTTCACTTTATTGCAGAATTATTTATCCTGGACGGGACAGTTTAGGAAATGCCATCAAATATGGTCATTAAACACAACAAATGATGCATTGCATATTGCACAAGGCAGATTGCAGAACTGGTGGTTAAATATGCATACTGGGCCTGCAGGAGCACAAATTGTAGACAGAGGTCAGATGTCAGACATATTATACACCAATCTTCGGATGTTAGAAACCCCGTAAGTGATTGTTTAAAATTTCATCTTTAACCCCAGGGGTTCTGTCCATTTGACTCCCCTAACATGGGGTGATCCCATCCAGGCTGGTGGGAAAACCTGCACTCTGTCTTTTTTGAGCTTTCCTCAGGACCCACTGAGACTTTAACTCCCAAGTTTTCTGGGTGGGATTCATACTGGAAGAGGCAGAGAGACATTTTCGCTTCTTTGATTTGTATTTGAAGATAAGGATCGTTCAGCATTAATAAAAGCAATGTAAGGGTAAAGCACTTTTTTATAATCTGGGCCCTTCATCTGAGTGTGTTCACTGTAAAGCAGATTAGCAGCCTCATACAGTGCAGCATTGGCTGCTCTGCGCTGTGAGAGCTTTTCCGTGCTTTGCTGGTTTGTGTCTTTTTGGCAGAGTGAACGGGTCACCACGGGCCTATCTGAAATGCCCTGTATGATTTATATCTAGGAAGACGAGTTGTTATTTTTGCATTTTTAAGCTAAGTCCACTGGCTGTGAGGATGTGACTCCAGCATCGAGTTCAGTAATGAGCTCCACAGATTTCCAGGAGCTGCAGAATTTATTACTTTTGTTCCAGCGCTTATCTCTACAAAGTATTTATAATCATCTATGTCCCTGTCTGAACTAAATTCAAAGATCTAATTTGTCTAAGTGATTACTGAGATAATTATCGACCCCTCTGTATAAAGATGCTGTTTTAAAATGATCTGTAATTTCATTATTAGAGTATAATTGCACCTTATTAAGCACTGAGGTCCAGCAGAGCTTTTTCTTGTTCTCAGGTGTCGATTTGACATATTCAGCTTGAATACCTTAGGGTTGGATGATCCTATTGTAATAACACACAATGCTTTGCAAAAGTACTTATACCCCTTGAACTTTTGCACGTTTTCTTGTGTTACAACCACAAAAGCTTTAATGCATTTTATGGACCAAAACTAATAGTGCATAATTGTCAAGAGGGAAGTATTATGCTATTGCGCATGTTTTTAAGTTATTTGATGTTTATTAAATAATTTTCGGTCTGTTAGGCATTGTCCGGTGAATATTAGCCGAAACAGCTCATATAGGACAATTGTTGAAAGGGTGATTCGATCACTGGCGTTCTTTTAACAGCAACTCTGCACACAAATAGAATGAATGAGTGACAACTTCTTCAAGTACAATAATTTATTAACAGAAATAAAATTTCACATCCAGGGAACACCACTATAGAATGCTGTTTATCTGAATAACTACTATAGTTCTATCAACAAATCCTCTCTACTGGGCCAGTGAAACATAACTAAAACTACTAAGCAAAATTCAAGTCAAAGAAACTAAGGAACTATGTACACACAAAAGAAAAACAGGACAAAGATAGTTGAAAACCATCATGAGTCTGGGGTCCCAGGCCTTGTAGTTTCAGCAGGTAGCCTGCTATGAGGGGCAGTCCCTTGGTGCCTGTAGCTTGTAGCAATAGACAGTCTGATTTTATTCCACTTGGGTGAATGCAAAACTAAAGAATGCACAATATGAAAAGCGTGGAGTGTGATTTTGTTCACCTCTCTTTACTCTGGGACGGCTTAATGAAATCATGTGCAATTATTTCCTTCTGAACTGATTGATCAGAGAAGAGATCAAATGCTCATTTCAACTTTGGAGAAGCTGCAAAGATCAGCATCTCAGGTAGGAGAATCTGCAAACAAGTTGCACATTAGTGTTTTACACTACCAATGTGACCTTTATGGATGAGTGGCAAGAAGAAAGTTATTTTCCAAGTAAGCACTAAGAGCTCCCGATTGACGTTTTTAAGATGATATGTAGGGAAAACAGCAAACAGGGGGAAGAATATGTGACCTAAATAGAATATTTGAGACAACATTTAAAACAATATGCTTCGTGGAAAACAACTGTGGCAGTTATCCTAAAAACACAATCCCCATGACAAAACATGGTGCATGTTGTGATGGGAATGTTTTTCTTCAGAGAAGACAGAGAAGCTGCCCAGATTTGATTAGGAGATAATGGAGCTAAATACACTACCAGAATGGAAGCTGGATAAGCTAGCAAAAGTGTTGAGTCAAGGCTGAGGTACATATTTTAGCAGGACAGCGACTTAAAAAATACAGCCAGAGCTTCAATGAAATAGATAGATCAAAGCATATTCAGGCACTGAAATGGTCGAGTCAAAGACCAGACCTGAATCCAATTGAGAATCTGGGACAAGACTTGAAAATGGATGCTGACAGATGCTCTCCATCCAATAGTCCTGAGTTTGAGATACAATATTTGTCAAAGAATAAAATATATTTCAGGCTCCAGATGTGCAGTGTTGGTGGAAGTTTTTTCAAAAAGACTCCCAACTGTAACTGCAGTGGTTCTACACAGAATAGACTTGGGAGGGGGAATGCAAATGCACTTTTACACTGTTAACTGAGTGATGCTCAAGTAGGCACTAGTACTTTGTTTGACATAAAATCCCTTTTTTGTGTTTACGATTTGATACACGTGAAAACATTAAAGCCGTGTGAATGCTTTTGCACAGCATTGAACATCAGGGATTGAAGGTGGCTTCCTTTTAACATTTAATCCAAACAAATAGAGTAATCATTGCATTTAGCTGGCAACTAGAGCCAGTGTTGCACTTATTCTTTATTTGAGGAACCTAACTGCTCTGATTGAGCCAAACCATTAGGGAGGAAGAAGACTGATCCTGGTACAGATCTAATTTTAATTGTATTTTGTTTAGCATTCAGTCAAAATTCTGCCATAATATTTGCTCACAGAATTTAAAGTTTGGGACGGACATAAGGTCACCAATAGCACAGATGTCATCCATCCATTATCCATACCAACCTATCCGTGCAAGGTCATTTGGGGTGGGGTGGTGTTGGTGGGGTGGTATGGGAGTGCCTATCAGGTGGTCATTGGGCAGGGTAGGGTCCTTCCTGGACAGGTCACCAGTCCATTACAGGTCAACAGAGAGACGCACAGAACAAACAACCATGCGCACACACCAACAACTAAGAGCAATTTGGAGAAACCAATTACATAACGGTCATGTTTTTGGACTGTGGGAAGAAGCCTGAGTATGCAGAGATGCACAAAGACCCCAGCACTCCATGCAGAAAGACCCCAGGCTAGGATTCAAACCCAGGACCCTCTTGCTGCAATGCAGCAATGTTACCAACTGGTCCATTGTGCACCCCAGGCAAGATGTCACTATGTACAAATCAGTGAGGGGATCTTTTTAGAGCTTCAATCCAAAATGTGGGACTGAAGTAGATAAGACGCATGTCTCTGGTTTACTGACAGCAAGACACAATGTTGGTGGATAAAAAGATGAACTGAATCAATATACTGAGTGAAAATGCCATAAATCTGTAAAAGTAGAAATGTACCTCCAGTTTAAGGGTGAATCTTTGCCTGGAATTTAAGCATCGTGATGACTTGTTCACAAGTAATCAGTGGATGGAGCAAGAAATGGATGGATAGAGCAGGGCTTTATCTGCAGGAATTACGCTATATGGTTTGTTGTGTGACAGGAGGAGCTGAGCTGAAAGGCGATGTTTTTAGTTAAATCTATGCTCTAACCCTCATCTATGGCCATTATAGATGGAGCATTACTAAAAGAAGGGAGACCTTACAAGAGCTAAATGTGGGAGCCCTTGATTGGTGATCTGGGGAACGCTCAGAGAAGAGCTGCTGTTCCTCAATAATAGACAGTTTAGGGAATTCATGAGGCTTTCTGGAGTCCTTTCCTTAGAGAGGTCTCCATCCACATCCAACAAAGAGGAGATTCCAGGGCAGAATCACAATGTGCTGATGGGACTTCATATCTCTTTTTAGCTGGAATTGATATGCTATTCTGCTTAACACTTAGATGATATTCACCAGAATGCTGACAGTTTCATGTTATTCCTTTCTGTGTATGCATTCCAGCTCTTGTAAGGCTGCAGTACCACTGTTTCTATAATGATACAAAAGCTCCTTTAAAAGGTTTTCAGTGTGGTGCAGGTCAGGTCTCCTGCTGGCCAATCTATTGTTTTCTTTTCTACCTGCTCAAGCACCCTCAGACATGTGAGTCATTTAATTTCTGTGGCTAAAGAGAGCCAGAAGTAGCAAAGCACCTTCGCAGCATGACTGAAGATCTTTACCACTAATATTGTTACCTTTACTGTACAGAAGTGTCCTATCGGCTTTCATGTGGCCGTCTTGGCTCAGTTACTGGCTAGCAACATCATTCTGATATAACCACCCTAAAGCCTTTTTATATCACAGTACATGGCTTCTCACCCAACAAGTCTATAAAGTCTTTACATTTCTAATGCTGAGTTTGTTCTCAATACCCCTGACTGGAATCGTTTTGATATTTTCCTGCAAAAGAATTGAACACTATTATCAAATGCTCTTAAAAATATGGACTTTGGAACAGTCAGACGGTGTTGGAGGCTGTAACATTGTTGTGTTTGTAAAAGAAAAGCATTTTGATGTTATCTGTCAGCTCCTTTATCTTTACTCAGGCTCGTTTTATGTCATAAAATCATTCACAAATTAAATAATGTAATTATGTTGCTACATAAGTTAACATGGACATTTTTTATACTTGTTAGTAGGGGTATATATATCGTTGGTGGTAAGAAACAAGTATTTTAGTAAAAAGAGAGACAACCTTTATTCCCTACTGTGTGACATTAAATCAAAATAAACAATTGCAGTTTTAGATCAGTTATCATGATACAGTTAGGATTAACAAAACTTTTTCTGTTTACTAACTGCCAGAATAATGAGCAAAAATCATTTATTAGGCTATTTAGTACGTTCATCAAATTCAGAAGCTTGCATTCATTTCTTGAGCTAGCATGTCCTTTTAAACTGCATGAGTTTAATTTGCTGGAATTTGATCCCATTGCTGATGGAACTGGTGTAACTGAGGCAGGATTGCAGGCTGCTTTGCTAACACATATCTTTTCAGGTCAGAATCAGAAATACTTTAATAATCCCAGAGGGAAATTACTCTGCCCACAGATTAGGGACTTCATTGCATGGAAAGTGGGGAGAAATGCTGTCGCCGCTTCCACTTTTCCACATCGCAGGATGTGATGTCAGACGGCACTTACTGCCCAAATATGGGCAGTAAGGGCGGCCTCCATACACAGCGATCCAGACGACAATTTATGTTTTTATTTTCTTATTGATTAAAGATAAATTCATTAAATAACCACGAACGTATTAGTTTTAGTTATAGCTAATGGTCCACTGATTTTTCCTTGTTGACCGGACTTCCCCTTTAATACTTGTATATATCTGTTTAAATAGATTAAAGTCGGGAGTTGTAGCAAAGGGTGAATGAGACATGTTGAGATTATTTGCATAGATTTTTACATGAAGGAAGCGTTATAAGGTGTAATTTTTCCACAATATGTAAAGTTGTGCTATGGTAATCTTGGTATATGTAAACCGACGAAAGTAATGAAAAATAATCTGTCTCGTTTTTGTATTTGGCTAAACTGTCACAAACAAACAGTTTTGTCAGATTTAACATCAGACAGTGAGACAAAAAAAGTTTGCGGATTTTTCCACAGTTTATGTAAATATCTGGTTTGAGTTGTATATACAAATGCCCACATGTATTGAAGCTAATTGTGTTGTACATATCCAGAGGATATATGTAAAGTAATATGTCCCCTTAGCAGGAGGCTCCCTGTCCAAGCACCTTGAAAATCAAAGAGTTTTTTCATCAGTCTCCATAGCCTGTTTCCTTGGTGACCAACGATCATATTTTAGCCGTTAAATTTTTTGGTATGTAGATCAGAGATCGACCACAGCTTAAAAAATAGATTTTGCAATAGACTGACCACTTTAATCACATTCATCAGGGTCAGGACTGCATACATTTTCTGATTTATTTGTTTGCTTTTTAAATGGCACCTTGACTGATTCTCTGAGAATGACTGAATTCTACTCCCATACATTTCATTTTCAGTTCCAAGCATTGCTAGGTGAGCGACTCTTCATCACTCGACTAATATTGGGTCATTGCGGCAATATTTGAATACCAGTTGGGCAAATGCTGAATGTGTAAAGTACACAGCATACATCTCCAAATGACTTTATGGTAGCCTTTCTTGGCTGGTGATTGTTATGTATGATACAGTGTTAAAGGTGCAGAATAGTGCTGCTGGAGCATTATTTACCTAAGCCAATGTGTCTTCTTATGGTATTGGAAAGCAAGGCAGATAAGCAATAGTGTGATGGGGGTGTAAGGTTTGTTTAAAGTATTTATAGTCATTCCAGCTAGATAACATTCAGTGCATCAAAACTGCTTATCAGCCAGAGTAGTGCAAAAAGTGCAGAAACAACAGTTTTATTGCCTGTAATTTTGAGGATATTCAAAAATTTGTTGTAAAGTGTGGGGATTCTAATATTGTAAATTCTCTCAGGACTCTTTGTGATATTGATATCTTGAAAGCAGTTGTTTGAATTGTTACACCTTTGTCCTTTTTATACAATTACTGTAAAGATAAAAAAAATATTTATTTTCAGTCTGGTTTTTTTTCAAATGAAATAATCAATCTGGCCATTTGCTTTCTTATTTCTATTTGACAAATAACTAAAATCTGATAACTCTCCATTTGTTACTTTATAGCCTTTTACCTTTCTCTATCCAGCAGTAAGGTTCCTTTGTATCCACGGCAGCGAAGGTCTGAGCCTTGAGCTCAGTCACTGTCAGTAGCTCAGAGTCAGTGTATCAAATTTCATCAGCCTACCTGTAAATCAATCACCTGAACCGCTCAATGAAGGGGGCATCAGAGCTAAAGCATGAAAGGGCAAGGGGCACACCCAAAGTTTGTTAGCCTATTATCTTTCACAAAAAGTTTGGTCAGGCATGAAAGCCTTTTTTTTCCCTTTCTCAGTGGATATTTGACTCATGCAGCTACACGCTCTCGGTTTGGTCTCTGGATCCAGCGAACACCTGGCCCTCAAGGATGGCTTCGCTCGGGCGCACACTTGAGGATGTTGACCTTGAAGGAGAGGATAACATCTTCCCTTCCTGTTCACATTCAAATTCTCTGGGTCTTTTCGATTTACTGTCTTCTGTCTCTCAGCCTTGCTGTAGCTCTGACCTTTCAAGGTTTAAAACGTGAAATGATTATCTTTCAAATGATAAAATGCAGCAAAAGAAAATTGATGACGTTAATTTATACTGTATATTTTATTCTGAGCTGTGGAACACACTCTTGCTATCTTGTGTGACATCCATGGATTTCCATTTCCTGTATGTGCCTTGTCAATAGACGGTAATACATTTTGGCTCCAAACGGCATTCTGTTGACACGATTACATTTGTTTAAACCATTTCTTTGGGACAGGCCTGTGGAATTTCAAGCAGTCGCACTTTAGTTTTTCACCTCAACACTTTGCATTTGACAAAACGTAATGTCAAGTTTGGAGTTTATCTCCGTGCTTCTTGTGTGAATGTTTGGTCTTATCACATTTAACTGGATTGCAGGTGTGTACACATTACCCAACTATGGGATAAAGTTTTTCACCTAGTTTCTGATGTCTGTTTCTTTATGCCAGTTTACTCATTTTTCTTAGATAAAAAAGTTTCTTTTTTCCAATTTTTTACCAGATTAGTATGTGGTTTTGTTTGTGGACAAATACAGCATGTTTTGATTTTGATTATATAAACATATGTAGTGCCTTGAAAAGTATGTATACCCCTTTAATTTATATATATATATATATATATATATATATATATATATATATATATATATATACATATTTTTTTTTTTTTTTTTTTACATTACATGATGCAGACATTTTAAAGTATTGTATTGGGATTTGTGTTACAGACCAACACAATGCAGAAAACTATTTTCAATAACAAGAAAAAGGATGGGTCCCTACATTTTTTGCATAACCCAAATCTAAAAATTATGGTGTGTATTTCTGTTCAGTCCCCAGTACTTGGATAACTCTGAATAAAAGTGCAACCAGTTGCCTTCAAAAGGCAGATAAGTAATAGTAATAGTAAACTTTTAACATCTCACAGAAGGCTATTCAATCAATCATGGAAAGACAATGGCACAACAGCAAGTCCACCAAGATATGGCCTTCTACTTAAAGTGATGGGCATAATTAATTAGTCTGGTTACTCTGGAGGAGCTGCAGCGATCCACAGCACAGATGGGAGAATCAGTCATCAAAACATCTGTTATTTCTGCACTAAGTCAAGTCAAGTTTATTTGTATGGCACATTTCAGCAGCAAGGCGGTTCAAAATGCTTTACATCATGAAAACATATAAACATCATAAACACATCAAACATCACTAGTTGTGAGACCAGCAACAAACATTAAATTGTATGAAGTGAAAACATCAATGCACATTAAATAATTAAATCACAGAATGTTTCTGTGATTATGGGTCAAAAGCAATTCTAAACAGGTGGGTTTTCATGCTTGATTTAAAGGAACTCAGTGTTTTTGGATGATTCAGTTTTCTGGACTTGTGGAGCATAAAAGCTGAATGCTGCTTCTCCATGTTTGGTACTGGTTCAGGGTACACTACACACATTTAGCATTAAAGGACCAGTAGTAAGAAGAAAGTCGTTGTTAAAAGAAAACCATGAGCGTATTAGTTTGTGGTTGTGCAAGATCAAAATACAAACAGATGTATAGTTTTACTTTGACTAACTGTATGTGCTGTCTCTTATCTTCTAGACTTGAAGGATGCCTCGGAGTTCATATACTTGGCTGTGTGTCTCTCCTAGATGTATGTTAAGGAGCTACTATTTCAATAGAAAGTACTCGTTGAGTAAAGCACTCCAGTGCTTCTGTGTTCCTTTGAATGTTTGCTCTATCTTCTCAAGCCCCAAATCTGTCATAGTGAAAGGCTGTTCACTCTTAGCTTGGTTCTGCTGGATGTTTCTTCCTGTTAAAGGAGAGTTTTCCTCTCCACTGTTGCTACATGCATGCTCAGTATGAGGAATTGCTGCAAAGTCTATGACACAGTGCAATTGTCCATTGTGGCTACATGCTCATCCAGAAGGAGTTAATCCTGCTAGCTGAGGACTCAATGCACTCTACTGGGTGTCCTATAAATATTAAACTTTTGATCCAATCTCTTCAAATGATTTGATCTAACTGACTCAGCAAAGTGCCTTGAGATGAGAGGTGTCTTAAAATAGCAATATGTAAAGAAACTGATTTGATTTGAAACAGAAGGAAGGTGGAATCATGATAGAGTGCAATTTATTGATTATTTAAAAATCAGACTGAAGCTCAAAGCGAGTAGAAAGGAGAAAACAGCAAGACATAAGCATGGCAACAGGTTGCCAAGATGATCTGACAAAGGAGTGACTGAACAGAGAGGCTTTAACGGTAGGGAGATGGATTGAATGCCACACAGGTGAGTCTAATTATTGAATATTTTTCAGCTTTTTGGGGAACATGAGGACATTTGAGGACAAAAACTAATTAACGCCTATGTAAGGAAACATAAGAAAATAACTAAGGACTAATAATGAACACAAAAACCACACTGACAGCAAAACTTCATAGAATCATGAAAATAAGAAGTCACCCCTTCCTGCCCCCTGACATGGTTAACAGTTTGCCACAAGCAACACAAAACGCTGTGTGGAGCAAATAAGTAACTCATCAGCCATTCCTAATGTGTAACATGGTGGTGGCAGCATCGTGCTAGGGCATGATGTCATCAATAGGGCCAGGGAAGCTGGTCAGAGTTGCAGGGAAGATGGATGGAGGTAAATGCAGGCGGTGCTGGAAGAAAATCTGTTACCGTCTGCAATCTACTGCTTATTACTTCTCGCAGTCAAACTGAAAGGTACTGACCATTGAATGGGGGCTGAAGCATATCAATATTCGAGCAGCTACAGCAACAAGAGTCTGCAGGTACACAAAGACCAGAGACAACATATTGATCTGAGAATTACATCGATCAGCAGAATCTCATGCTGTCATATTCTGGGTTTTGTTTTATGTTTGTTATTTGATTAGTCAGTATACTTTTCTGTCTTGGGTTCTGTCTTGTTTGGTTTCTATTATAGCTTGTGTATTTTAGTTTACCCTGGCACATTATTTAGTTTTAGTCTTACTGGTTATTTATGTTCTTAATCCTGTCTTTGTAGTAGTTCTGGTTTTTCATCATGTGCTCTGTTAGTTTCTGCTTTATTTTCTATCTTAGGTTTGGTCCTTATGTTATTCTGGTTCTGTATTTACCTTGTTTAGATTCTGTTCCCTTCCACTGGTCCTGTCAGCTCCATCACTTCCACCTGTTCTGATTAATTAGTTGTTCACTCTGCTCACCTGTTCCTCTGCCTATTTATACCTGCCTCAGTTCTCTGCTCCCTGCCAGAACGTCACATCTCGTCTCATTTCCCCATGTTTTCATGTCTCATCTCCCTGTGGTAAGAGCTCTCCAGCATTTTTGTATTCTTTGTATCTGACCTGTTTGCTTTTTTTGAGTCTGCCCAGTTCCTGTTAGTTTTATGCTTGGATGTTCTGCTCTGTACCCAGCCTGGATTGTTTTTTTGCCTGCCGGATCCACCCCCTCATCACTTCAAATAAATCCTGTTAATCTCTACCTAAGTGTCTGGTTGAATACTGGGTCCATATTCTGAATCATTACACATGCAGATAATACCATAAACAATTTTGTTCGGAGTTAAAGCATTGAATGCAATCAAAGACCCTACCTGCATGAGGATGGCAACGTGGAGCACAATGCTGTATCAGGGGTTCCCCTTGGAGATAAGGGGTAAATGGCTTGTACTTGTGTAGAGCTTTAACTAGCCCGACGACCCCACTACAGTCAGTCACTCACCAATTCACACCCTGACGGTGGTGAGCTATGTTAGTTGCCACAGCTGTCCCAGGGCAGACTGACTACCAGATCCTCTGACCACCGCCAGCAGGCAATCCGGGTAAAGTGTCTTGCCCAGGGACGCAACGACTTAGGCGGAGTGGGGGATTGAACCGGCAACCACCAATTGCAGGATGAACCACCCCCTTTCATTCCTCAAACCCGGGCTGCATAATCTCAAAGCCCACAAGGCTCAAGATCCTGGCAGTCAGCGTGTATGATGTTTAAGGGACGATGTGATTTATTATGTGGGGGTTTACCATCAGCAACAACATCAACAACTTTATTTATAAAACACTTTAACATCAGCCACGGCTGAAACAAAGTGCTGAACATCAGGAATAAATAAGATAAGAGAAAATGTCAAATGAAGTTACAAAACCAGACACACAACAATTTTAATAAATTAAAAACTCAATACAAAACATAATAGAACCAGGCAGTAAACAGGAAAAAAAAACATCAAGAAAAGTTGAGTAAAATCAAGTCTCAGTTGGGCTCAAAGCTAGTGAGTAAAAATCAGTTTATAGAAGGGTTTTAAAATTGGACAGCGGGCCTGTCAAATGGGTAAAGGTAAGGTATTTGATAACTTAGGGGCCCCAAGCATTCGATTATTTAGGGGCCCCAACAGAGAAGGCTCTGTCACCTCTAAGCTTCCGCTCAGAACTGGGAATGACCAGGAGCAGCTGGTCAGCGGATCTGAGTGACCAAGCATGGTGTTAATGGTGGAGAAGCTTTGTTGAGTAAGGCGGGCCAAGACTGTTTAAAACCTTAAAAACAAACAAAAGGACTTTGAACTGAACTCCAAAATAAACTGGCAGCCAGCCAGTCAGTTTAGGGATGTGTGCTTATTGCTGACCTTTGATCTGACAGGAAGTATAGAGAAGAGAACACTTCCTTCCCTCCCAACAACTTCAAGTTGTGGTTTAAGGTAAAAACATGCCCAATGTGATTTAAATATTGTTGGAGTTGATTGATTAGGCTAAGTCAGTCTGAGCTTTCTGTCTTTGCTTAGGCAAAACTTATTCAGGGACCTAGAGGCTAAAAAAAAAACAACGCATAACATATTGTCCTGGCTAAATAAAGACAGACTGATCTCCCTTAAATAGAGATAAAAAAATAAATAGAATTTAGGTCAAAGTATATTCATATTTTAAAACGGCCCAGTCAAAGTCCAGACCTTGATCTAATTGAGCATGCCTGACAAGACTTTGAAATGTCCAAAGCATTGTCTGACTGAGCCTGAGCTAATTTGAAAGCAGACTGGGTAAAAATGTCAGTGCACTTTGCAATTCTGCACTTCTCTCTATTAGTCTGTCGCATGAAAAGTTTGTGGCTGTGACGTGAAATAATGTGAAAAGGTTCGAGTCTTATGAACATTTTTCCCAGGGCAGTAATAGCAACTCACTCCAAACACTGAGCATGTTAACCCTGACCCTCTGCAATTATCAGAAGAAGCGCCGTCCACAAGAGGGAAGTGTTATCACGTTCATCCCACCGTTCATTTACCTCCTAACTCTACAGTCCTGATCCTGTCCGGATGCGTCAGGAGAAAAGGATGAACGTAGTGACTATGAGGAAAATCAGGAAATGTGCAGGATATATATTTAGCCTGTTTGTACAGATGGCTCAAGAGGTAAAATATATCTCCACCCATGCACAGAGGCTCATAATGACTAATTCCTCTGGCAGGAAAATCATTATAAGAGGAGTCATCACTTCCTCTGCATTTAATTTATGAAATTCTTACTTCACTTCAAATATGTAAGAGATCGGATCGTAACTCAGCCCTCTCTGCCCCCCTGACTTATTTATTCAGCCTGTGGTTCACATGAACTCTGGCAGTGGTTGCTGCAGGCGCCATCGAGGGGATCTGTGGCGCTTCCCTCGTCACACAAAAATGTACACTTTGTCAATTGCTCAATTGATTTGCACTAAGTGGTGTAATGATTCATAAAGCTGTCGTGGGAATATTTTATTGCCTCAGAAAGGGAAGTTTGCAAAATCTGAGGTTGGGTAGAGGCTGTTTTTTTTTTTTTTTTTTAAAGAAATATTATTCAGGAAACTTAGATTTCAAATAGGCAAGACAATAAAATATAGTAAGAAGGATGGCCTTCGATCTGAACTGTATAGCTCTGGCATGGTCAAACACAGAATGCATTAAGTCACAGTGAGGCTTAACTTTATCTTAAATACGGGTATTTGTATTGACATAAAAGACCTACAGTGTTGCTCCTCATGAAAATACCTTTGTAATACATATTTGCAAGTTCCCTCACAGGAAACTGATTAAAATAAAAAAAAAATACAGAAGCTTTGGTTTTGATCGGTACTTTCCGTTTCTATTTATCAGCTGAAACATTAAACCACATGCCAAAAGTTGTGGTTCTGTAGATGTTTTAGGGGAAATTAGCCTCATACGCGGTGGCAGTTCTTGCATGAATGATGCCCTGGGTATCCCCCCCTCCAACCCCATCTGATTTAGACAATCCGTAATCAGTGGAGAACAATCAATTCCAGGTTTGACCAGCTTATAGTGTGTGGTTATAATGTTTTTCTTAGTCTGACGCTACACTAAGCTTTGTTTTGTACCTGTTTGTCAGAGAGCCATATCGCCCATATAAAAACTGACTCATTTGCTCATATGTTTAACTTGACTAAGTTAAATGCTCTAAATTTCATCATGGTAACACATGCTAACATAATGACAGTAAAGTTTCTTGAATTCCATCTTTGCCATTTCATTCCCACACTTTGCATTTCCTCCATTACAACTTCCATTATTTTACTTGTAAAAATACCTTTTTTAGACATAAGACCGTTATATATATATATATATATATATATATATATATATATATATATATATATCCGTAGATATAGTTCAAATTGCTACTCAGATAACATATAGACTGAATATTTCATCTGGAAACTTTGAATTCCACCCTATTTCCACTGTATTTCTGTTATCTTTGTGTAGGCCAGTTAATTTTATGAAACATGTCAGAAAATAAAATAAAAAATAACGGTAAGTGACCTCTTAATGATAGATATTGATGCATTTGATTAAATACATTTCCTTAGAGTAGAAATACTCAAATGGAATTATTAGTAGTAGAAGTTCTAGTAGTAGTAAGTAGCTTGTAGTAGTATAATTAGAGAATGACTTTAAACTACGTGGGTGTCAAAGCAGGTATGAAACATGTTCAACACAACTATGAATAAATGCTTAGTCAAATATTCAGCGACTGATGGTTCATGTTGAAACCTGAATGAGTCGGGAATGAAATGACCAAAACTACAAAAGTATGAAATGGTGAAGGGTTACATTAAGCTGGAACCTTTCCCGGTTTCTTACCATGAGCACCACACATGGGCGCCCAGTCCCCAAACTGGGCATATAAAATTCCTTTTGGATGCTTGTGACCAGTGTTGGGCAAGTTACTTTGAAAAAGTAATTAGTTATAGTTACTAGTTACTTCTCCCAAAAAGTAACTGAGTTACTAGCTGAGTTACTCCACTATAAAAGTAACTAGTTACTAGTAAAAGTAACTATTGCGTTACTTTTTTGTTTCTGGCTTTTTTATTTATTTTTTTACAAATTTTTTGCTGACATGTCCATTCAATGCACCCCCCCCCCCACACACACACACACACACACACACACATACTCCCCCTTTTGTGTTGAACAGTGAAGTGTGGTGAAAGCAGCTTTAATTCTCCATCACATAACTTTCATATCGCGCATGCATTGACTTTTTCAACAATTTTCTCTTGCGGTTTTCAGCAGCAACGGCATTGTTTCTTATGGTTTAATATTGTCCATATGCCTTCTTTAAATATTTCTAATTCTACTCGCAGGACATGCGCAATTCCAAACTTATTTCCTGTCATTGCCATGGTGAATCACGTTATTTGCGTTCCAGTGATCGGGATTTTTTTCATGCTCACGTTATCCATAAGGGCCAGTGGGCCAGTGCCCAGGGGCACCAACCATGGGGGGGCACCACATGACACATGCTTTAAAAATATATTTTTCATAAATAGTTATATTATTTAGCTACTTGAAATTGTTGAAAGACCATGCATTATTCGTTTTGGGCTTTGAGGTATAGTGCCCAGGGGCACCACATTGTCTTAATACGGGCCTGGCTGAGAATGACAAAGGGAGGAAGAGCTGCTCAGAGTTGCAACTTTCTACTCAGTGTAGATCAGCCGTTTTTTCTGAAACGACTGCGCAGCATAGCTTTGCTGTGCGCGCTGAATCCAGATGCTGTGCGCGAATGCACACGCGCGCAGTTTAGAAGGAACATAAACAGTTTGGCGCGTCAGTCAGTTCGAAACAGTTCCTGTATCGGTCACGTAGCGCATAAGCGCGTCGACACAGGTTTTTCTGTACGAGCTCGACTCATACGCCGACGCATCCGTGTTGCCGGTCCCATGTTCTTGTCCTTTTCGCTGTTTAACTCAAAATAACGTGCTTACCTCCAAGAATCAAACGCTGTCTTCTCGCCCATCTTGCCGCGGTACAAACACAAATAGCTTACACACACAGGTGCGCGCGCACACACACACACACAGAGGCAAGGAGCAGGGTACAGACGCAATCTGACTAAATGCAGAAAAGCAGGGACTTCACTTTCCTTATCGAGGGAAATTCTTAAAGTAACGGAGTAACGAGTGCTTATTTTGGAAAATAACGGAGTTACTGATTACTGAATTCGCAAAACTAACGCGTTAGATTACTCGTTACTGAAAAAAACTAATAAGAGTACTCTAACGCGTTACTTATAACGCGTTACCCCCAACACTGCTTGTGACGCCCCTGGAACATGCCGCCCTGAGCAGTGAGCCACATCAAAAAACACTCAAGTCTGTTTTTCTCCTCTACAAATTTGTAATGTACTTTTTTTTCTACAAATATGTTGCACCTTACAGGACCTTACCGTTTTTGGGCTCCCCTGCTACACTTTTGCAGGACAGTACAGGCCCCTCCCCAGCACCAACGTCACCCAGTCCCTAACAAAGCACCGTGGTATAGCAGACCTGGCGAGGCGCTGCGCAAAGCGGGACCGGCAGCAACGCTGCATTTCATGTCCGACAGTGATCCCAGAGCAGAGCAGCGAGGAGGAGGAGAGACTCCGGGAAGTCACCGCGACTTCCTCAACCGGCTCTGCCGCTTTCTTCCTCTCCAGTCTGACGTCGCGGACCGGAGGAATTTAGAACTTTTGCGCAACTGAAACGGCAAAGAGTAGTCCGTTAGGTGCAGAGTCAGCTTTGCAGGGCAGTTATTATTAAAGCAAAAAAAACAGTCACATACTTGGAGTTCCCTTTCCCGGTGTTGGAAACTTCCCAACGCAGCATCGATCGAGGACCTCCCGCCCACTTTACCTCTGATCCACAGCACAAGAAGGCGGGGGGAGAGAGAGAAGGAGAGAGAGAGGGAGAGAGAGAGAGAGAGCGAGTTGAGCAGCCGCAGCGGTGGATGGAGCAACAAAGGCTGGATGGTTAAACTGCAAGAGTCCCTCTGAGGAGAACTCAACAGCGCTTTCTGCCGTCGCCTGACACTGTCTTAACTGGAACTCTGTGGATCACCTTCAAGCCCCGTCCTGTGCAAACTCTCCACAGCCAAACCCAGCGGGGGGGAGAGAGATTTGGTCGCAGACGTGAAATTGATGCTTTGGCACGGAGAGGCGCGCCGCAGACGTTCGTAGTTTTGCCAAAGTCTCCTGCAGCGCAGCGAGGGAGAGGCGGACCCGGATCGCGGCCGAAGTGGGATTTTTTTTTTCTGCAGAAGTTGCATGCGTGTTCTTTGTCGCCTCGAGTGAGCCCCGTCCACCCGCTCTCAGGTTATCTATCAGAAGACACCCTCCGGGATAGTTGAGGTGCCATGGAGCTGTTCGCGGGGATGTTGGCATTCCTGTTGGCGCTGCGGGTCCAAGGTAAGACGCAGTAATCCCCGGACACCAGCGGGGAAGCTTCTGCCTTAGTTTCACCGTGACCTCCCTGCTCAGTGTTGCGTTTGCGCGATGATTGTCCTTAACGACTCAGAGGTGCGAATCAATATGATTGCATGTTTTGGCAGCGAGATTTTATTTATTTATTTATTTCAGACCAGAGAGGTGGAAATAGGAAAGTGTTTTTAGTTTTTATTTTATTTTTTTATTTGCTCTCTGTCTCAGAAACCAGCCCACTTCAAAATAAAAAAATAAATAAAAAAACGGCTGCAGAATACTTACTGGGCTGCCAAATAATGAACTTTCCCGGACAGCAGGCAGATGGCGATGTGTGCGAGTCGTACAGGCCAAACCATAAGTTTGCCAATAATTCATTTTAATGGCCACTGGGAGACACGCAGTGCAGTGGAATGATAATTGAAACATGTTATTCTTGCCTCCTATTCTGCAGTTAAACACAAACAATCGAAACTGGGTAAACGACGTGAGCCTTTTGTTTTTTTTTCTAGCCTGATTCCCTGATATTTGGTTCCTTTTTCTAAGGCAGGGGCGCATCCAGAAAGTTTTTAAATAGGGGTCATGCAGGGGGTATGGGGGTAGGGGGTATGGGGGTAGGGGGTATGGGGGGAGGTGGCCTAGCAAAAGGCCAGAAGACAGAATAAGCTACATTTCAAGTATTTTCATGATGCCGCTGCCATACATAGAGGGAGGTGGGGAGAAGAGCCAGGAATGACTGAGAGATATTTTAGAGCGTGAAGGCGACACAAATGGCACAAGAATAAACAAATGAATGATGCAAATGATATATAAATTTACAATCCTATCTCTGAATCATATTACCGATAGAGATGCACCACTCAAACCTTCATGGCAGATACCGATTTCCGGTTTTCTCTTTGTGGTCTTACCTGCCAAGTGGATTTACTCCCCCCCCCCCAGGGACCTAAAATAAATCGTCTGGAGGGTTCCTCGATACAGGTTGTAGTTTTGATGCCAAATCCAAGGGCAAGTTTGGACTGAAGCTCCACAATGGGTGGCGCCACTTTTCATGGGAAGAATGAATCACGCTTAGATGATTTGTTCTTCACGAGAAAATTGCTCTGATAAAACAAGCCACTTGACCGGTGGTATGGTTGGAATACTTGGCACACGTTCCTGTAATAGCAATAAACCCTTTACATCTAGAAGGCAGCCCAGTAGACCTTCCCCTAACAACGCCTAAGACGTGCTGTTCATCAGCAACGGCAGTCCTGGAACCAGTAAGCTCAGCTTGCTAACACGTTTGACTTTAGCCCTGTGGCTAAACTAGACGATGATGGAAACTTAAATTCTTGCACCGACACAGAAATTTTCTCACCTACAAAACTTCAGGGAGTGCCAAAGCTTTATGTAGTTGATTTATTTGTTCATAATACAGCCCATATAAACATATTGAAAACGTTGGCTAAACTAGCTAAACTACAGCTGGATACAAACTTAAATACTTGCTCCAAAAAGAATATTGTAAATCTTTCTGTGCTGATATTTTCATATATAATACAATCTATACAATTATTATTTACTGCTGGACACAGCACTTAGTGAATTCGAATAATTAACCTGTTTCATAAAATTTACTAACAATTTATGCAGGATTTATTACCTAAATAAAGAAACACAACCATTATTGAACATTGCATTTACATACATATATATGCTTGATTCAAATTTTAAATATTTTATTCACTAATATCTTAATACCCTCTAAAATCCCTTTTTGTAGAGCATTTATATGTTTTTGAAAAGGCGATAACTGATAAATGGATGAATGAAGTGACATTTTGACATTGATCGTCCTGACATTAATGCCGCACAAAGTGACTCTGATTATTTCCACACATGCCTAATAGGCCTATCAGATTCATTGGAAGGAGCGTCATTATTCAGCTTGTATTGACAGGCTCTAATTGGAAAACAAAACAGGCCCACAAGGAGACATGTGCGTACGTGTCTGTGGTCCATTATGCTTAAGGGGGCTTTTAAGGCTTAGCTGAATGTTTTTACTGGTTTGTTTACATGTCTGGAGCCTCCATTTCAAGTAAGAAAGGGAAGAGGGTCAAGTGTGGTCAAGAAATATTTTCCAATCGCATTGTAAGTTTAACATGGACATGTTTGCTTGACTCGATGTTTGCCTCATCCTCCTTTTAAGTCTAATGAATGTTTCCTCGCCTCGTTCGGCTTCTTTCGCTCTCGCTTGAGAACAACCAAGATACTGACCTTGCTGGTGGCGGGCCTGCTTGTGGGGTCATGTGTTTTGAGTCTGATTGAATACTTTGATCAAAATCACTGTCTGATTTATATTGAGATGATCCCTTTGCTTGTGGAGAAGATCAGGATTAGCTGGGTCTCTCGGGATCCGCGGTGGGAATCGTTTGAAGCTGCTCAATCAAGTGTGCAGGAAATGTCTCAAAAAGTGCCCTTCATGCATCCTGGAAAATTTCTTATTCCGGTAAAGCAGGAGCTGTTATTGGGGCATAATTAAGATACTGTGTGAACACACTTCATGTTTAAATCCTTTTCCTAAGGTCTGCAGACTTCTTTGTGAAAAATAAGAACTTTTTACTTATTTATTTATTTACATTTTTTTGTGCTCCCTGTAGCTGTTTGGACCTGTTTCTTTTGACATGTAAAAACAAGAATTTGGTCTTTCACCCCGAGGTTAAAGGGCAGTGCCATAAATGCCCTCCTGTCTTTGATGGCCTAATTGATATACAGCGTGTCCCAGGCTCTTCTCCTTATTACCAAAGCACAAACAAGCCAGTGAAGGCCCAGACAAATGAAGGTATAGCAGCACAGAGAAGCCTGTTGCAGCCATACACCGGGGGGAAGGAGAGTGATTTGTGCTTGTCATGGTAATAGCCATTTGTGGAGAACAAAACTGTTCCAAATTTATACACAGAGAAATGCTCAGAGCTGCTTGCCAAATATATTATCAAATGGAAGGAACAGTGAATATAATAGATGAGTGAATAACAGCAGCAGCTCTGGTCTGCATTCTTATATCAGTGCTCGGTCTCTCCAGGATTCCAGACTGATATTTAATTGGATGTGAATTGAGTTAGCAACCAGGTGGGTTTTTTATGACTTGGCTCCACCGTGGGTCCTGGTGCTGTACCAGCCTATATTGATTTAAGTCTTAGCAGTGGTGTGAGGATATTCTGCGACTTATATTATTCATATTAGAAAGGCTATACATTTGGGAAATCAAAGCGAACTGCTAAAGTATTCATGCCGCTTCAACTTTTTCACAAACCGCCAGCTTTATTGGAATTTGGCGGGACAGGCCGACTGAAGCTAGCGCATAGCTGTGCAGTGAAATGCAAATAGTGTGATGTTATTTCACCAAATGCAAATGGGAAAAGCGTGAGCTTGTATATTCACAACCCCCCCAAGTCAACCCAGTGCCGAAGCAACATTCCTTCCTGTTAAAGCTGAAAGACTTTTTTGGGTATGTCTCTACCAGCTTTGGACATCTGGAAACCTGCCCCCCCCCCCGGGCTTCCTTGAAAAAAGGTCAAGCTTAGTCAGATCTGATGAATAGCTAGGTAAACAGAGCCTCAATTGAATTCAGGTCTGTACTTTGACTACACCATCCGAACACGGGAGAAGCTTTGATCCGGACCATCCCATTGTAGCTCTGGCTGCATGGTTAGAGTCCTGGTCCTGAACCTCCACCTCCTGTTTAACTCTTGTCCTGCCTCAAACAGTTTTTCTTTCCTCCCAGGATGCTTGATGTTGCCTCCGCCGTGCTTCACCGTGGGATGAAGCTCCCGCCGTCTTCGTGGTTAAACATGGTAGTGGCATTAACATGCTGTTTGGATGCTGAGCAGAGTGCATTTAGAGATGTTGTACGCTTGGCTTGTTGTTTCAAAACCTAACTCTGCTCTAGAACTACTCCAAATACCTGTCTATAGTGCTTCTTGGTCTCCAGGAGGCTTCTTGTTGACTGTGTAAAGTGACATAACAGAGGGCAGGAGATTTAAAAATGAATTTTGTTTTGTCTTCTTCAAAATGATGCACTACTTTGTGCTAAAACAGTTGAGTGGTAGTGTGCAAACATTTACAAAAGCAAAAGAGGTGTTAAAGAATAGCTACCTAAAGTCAGTATTTAATGGCTGGCGTGCATTTTTGCGGTGCACTATAACTATTAGGGATGGACATAAATATACTGTTATTCAGTGTTCAAACGGATTCATCTGCGACTTTGCAAAACTTTGTCAGGCTATAAGTTGAGTTTGCTTTGCTGCAGACTGCTTCATTCTCTCTCTCTCTCACTCACTCACTCACTCACTCACTCACTCACTCACTCACTCACTCACTCACTCACTCACTCACTCACTCACTCTCTCTCTCTCTCTCTCTCTCTCTCTCTCTCTCTCTCTCTCTCTCTCTCTCTCTCTCTCTCTCTCTCTCTCTCTCTCTCTCTCTCTCTCTCACACTCTCTGTAAAGTGAGTCTTTGCTGAATGTCTACCTGTAGGCTTCACCCCACATCTGCATTAATTTTCATGCCAATAACCCCCAAACTGTTTGCTCATTCGGATTCCCATGTGATGTCCCATAAAGGCTGTAAGTCAACATCTATTGTTTCCAGTCGCATTTGCTGATCTGCCGGCCTGCTCTTGGAAGCGATGAAGGACTGGACAGCTTGTTGTTAAAAACCTGACAGACAGCACTTAACTTGGACTTGTGACAAATGGTCACATGCTGTGGGGCAGCGCTGTGTGTGTGTGTTTTGTCATCTTATTTGAAGGGCACAAAGCACTTTTGAGTTGGGAATGTGACACAGTAAAGTTGGATTGATTAATTGTGAGCAGATGGGCTTTGAGGACAGTTAAAAGCTCTTTTAGGAATAGAGCTAAAATCGGTGTTTGATGATGATGAGTGCAAATCTAATGTAGGGCTTCTTTCTAAAGTTTTGGGTCTCCACAGGCTGAGAAGATTCAATCCTCTGTAGTATTAGTTCTACAAAGGGTGGAAACTCTGGTGGAAGGATGCGTACTTCTCCTACACAAGTTATTCCCTCATTTTCTTCTTCTTTGATGGGGTTCTGTCCAACACATCTGAACAAATCTCCCTTAGGTGTTTAGTTGGGTTAAGATGTGGCGAGTGTATTAAAAAAAAAAAAAAAAAAAAAAAGGCACAACATGTGATTCATATCGTTTTCATCAAACGCTTCAAGGAGCCCTCGTGCCTTTTGGCTTGGAGTTTTAAAACCTTGGAAGGAGACCGTTCCCAGCAGAGTTGGGAAATGTTTTATCACAGCATAAAGATGAGCACTTAAAAGAAGTTAGACCTGGAATGTGCCAGCAAAACAGCTCCCGCCTCATCTAGAGCAACCAAATGAGTGTCTCACGTTGAGTCTGGCAACTCTGATTATTTCTCCCTATTATTTATTAACTAACAGTTCGGGCTGACTTGCTCCCTGCGCTGCTGTGTTTACCCACTGATGAAAAGACAGAAAAAGAGCTTCTCTTTGTTTCTCTTATATAACGCACATGCAGAGTACCTCAGTAGTATTCACACCTTTCGAAGTACTTCACATTTTGTTACCTTACAACCCCAGAGTTTAACGCGTTCAATGTCTTTTGCAGCACGTCTTTACTAACCTTGCGTATCTGGAGACTGACCTGATTTTGATCATTCGGGTTTTCGAAATAACTCGCGCTCAGCTGCGTTGGATGGAGGGTGCCTGTGAACAGAAATCTTGAAGTTTTTCCCTAGATTTTGAATTGGATTCAGACCTGGGCTTTGACAGGGCAAGTCTATCACATGACTTGGCTTTGATCTGGACCGTTTCATTGTATGTTGAGGGATGTCCTGCAGCAAGGCCATCCAAGTCTTTTGAAATTGTCTAGAGGTTTTCTTTCCGGGATTGCCCTGCATCCACCGTTCAGATCAATCCTGAACAGCTTCCCTGTCCCTGCCAGAGAAAAACATCCCCATAGCATGATCCCGCTACCACCATGTTTTAGAGTGAGGACCATCTGACCTGCGGCTCTCCGCAGCTCCTAGGGTGCCAACATTACATTTGTGCGTCACTTCGTTGTCTATCGCATAAACTTCCAGCACAACGTGTAGAGGTTTCGGGTCGTAATGTGACAAACTGTGACGTTTCCCTCCACTGGAAGTGCAGATTTCATCATAGTTGAAACACATAGGGAAGTAATGCCATGTTTGGGATCCCTGCCGTGGTCTCCAACAACCAACCCCCTATGCAAAGTCGCATTTCCACACTCTGCTTTGGTACGAACGCGGCCCGGTTTGCATTTTTTTCGCAGCACGAGTGGAAGTTAATTGCATAATTGTAGCATGCAGCGCACCTGCATGAATCCACCTGCACTTGTTGTTTCTCCAATCATGTGCTCGGGGTTCCTCTTTAATTTGTCACCTGCCTGCATTTCATGGAGGGAGCCCTGTTGGCCTATGCAACGTCGTAATTAGCGCTTTCACTTTGTTTACGGTTTACCCTCTTTGTAGAGAAAATTCTAATTGGTGCTCTGTGGCACTTTCTCTTCCTCCTGGATGATATAATAAAATACACAGTGTCTCTGTGTGGATTGTTGGGCCTTGATGGCTTTTTAGTTTAAATAAAAATTGCTTTGATCCTCAGTCCTTTGGGGAGACTCCCTTTGGTCCCTGCTGAGGTGATGGATGGGTGAGAGCGCTGTGAGTCCTGGGAGACTAGCTCGAGGGAAGCTGACAGAAGATTAAGCTACACTTTTGCCGTTGGAGCTAATGGAGGCACTTGGCCACTCAAACTTCATCTCGCACAGAATTTAGCTCATTGTGGTTGTACTGTCAGCTCTTTGGCAAATCCCCCTTAGAACACTGCGTGAAGCATCTCTGTAAAGCTGTGATTTCCTTTATTCTGTCTGGGCTGATTGTAGGAATAGAGTGGCTGTTCATTAATTACAGGAGCTGTGTTTCTTCTCTTTTAAGTTTTAGTCTATACACTAAATTAGTTGATCAAAGAGGGACCTTTTTTTTCCCTTTTCAAGTTCACGATTCTCATCATCACTAACCCCTGTGGTCTCTGCATGAAGACCGCATATCACAAAATAGATGAATAAAACATGTCAGGAAGCACTGAGCCTAAATAATGGAAAGGTTATGACAAAATGGAGCATTCGTTGCATGTGGAGCACTGAATGAATATTAAATTAGGGTATTCTTTTAATCTTTTACAATTCAGCTGAAAAGAAACAAACATTTTTCTTTAGCTTAAAAATCTTTTGGAATATATTCTTGATATAAACCATACTGTACATCACCAAAGAAATATGATAACCCCTGGAAAATATGGTGGCCATAGCATCTTGCTCTGTGCTTCCTTTTTCAGATGAAAGACAGTTTTTAAAAGAAAATATGGATAAAATTGTTACTGTCACCCAGGATTTTGTGTGTAAGCCCCAAAGTTTCCGCTTTGATGTCATCATACAGCATCAGCAAAGAAACACTATGTATCCACAGTGAAACATGGTGGTTTTAGCATCCCGATGAGACCAAGCATTCAATAAAATCAACCAAAACTAGCTTCACCGCAAAAAAATACATCCAAGTTTTGGAAAAGCCCACCTAGTCTAGAGCTGAATCATGCACAAATGTCTTCCTAAGAAGGGTGTTGGCGTAAAATATAGTCACAATCTGGTAGACATGAAGACATTTTGCAAGTCACAGCAATATATTATTCATGTGTGTGATTCCTACCAAGAAAAACTGAATGATGAAATTGGATGCTTCAACAAAATTTTAGTTTAAAGGTGTGTGCATGAATGCAACCAGGTTAAACATACATCCTACCTGATTATGTTCTGTGTTTGTTTTATTTCAGTTGATTTGGACAAGTCCAAGTCACATTAAATGTTAGAAAAGTTTTGAAATGGTCATCACGGTCGAAGATCTGATATGTTAGCAGCACCCCTTTCAGATCCACTGTAAATTAGATTTGGGCTCTCCTGCGGCTTGTTCAGCTGGCTGTTGTTCGATGAGGAAGTGGCCCCAATCAGATCATCTGACACTGGACGTAGCTATTTTAGGGGGCTGGGGAAGTTTCACCGAGGATCAGCAGTAAAGTTTCTCCCGGACGCAGGCCTTCTAAGGTTACCGAACCTTTTAGTCACAACATACAGTTCAGTATCAAATCCGGCATTTGCTGTTGGTTTGTCCGGTGTCCTCCCCTGCTCCCTTTCCGCCCTCGCTCCTGACAGCCATCATGTCAGATCAGGAAGGGACAACACATCTATCAGCACGCTACAGCTGCAATTCTACACCCTAAATCCGTAGAATTTCTCCTGTGTTTCAAGTCAAATCGCAGTATCAGCAAAGAAAATCAATGAAAGGGCTCCAATATAGCCCCAAGGCCTTTCTGATTCGATATTAGTCTTTTCGAGTCTTTGCCTTATTTAGCGGGTCCTTGTCAGGAGGTTATTAAACGGTTAAATTCTTGTTCTGCTCTTGAGAATGGGAATTGAATTGACGAACTGCCCGCGCGTCGTATTTTTCTTTTCATTACTCGGATAGTTTGTCTTTACATCTCATAATATAATCGGCTTAACATGGTTCTTTAGTAGGTGCAGATCCCACATGGCAATGTCAATATTTTTTAACGTGTCGGAAGAGCTCGCCACATTTAGCGCTGTTTTCGTGCGAGGTCTCTTTGTCTTACCGATAACTTGTACAATTTCTCCCCTCAGTTACTATAGTTACTACTCAGTCACATCCACTAGTTCTTCTTCTTTTTTTTTTTTTTTTTTTACAAGAGTCTTTGTTTTTCCAAGCTGCCGTGCAAGGAGAAGGGAACCTTTCACTGCATCATTTCACTGTTATTTTTTTTTTTTCTTCTTCTTCTTATTCCTCCATGCATTCGCCTTGTATTTTCCGCTTGGCTGCTTTAAGGAGAAGAAGCCATATGGGTATACCATTCTTTGCTTATTGTCTCCTAGTTTACAACTAGGACATTTAGTCACGAGCTGATCGGGGATTGAGAGAGTGGATAATTCCCAGCCTTCCTCTTTGAGGCTGAATGCCCTTAAAGTACGGGAGATCTAGTGATTGCAGCTCCCACCTTTCATTGTGACAGCCTGGAAAAGTCAGTTTGTAACAAGGAACCGGGCCGTGCTGCACCCCCCCACCCCCCTCCTATTACGAAGCAATGAGGACCTAAAAAGCATTTTGAGAGCATCTCGCAGAGTCTGAGTGCAGAGGGAGGGAAAAGCAGCCTGTACGATTGTCGCTCTGTTTTGAAGTGAGCCAAAGGCATTAACAGGAAGCATGTGACAGGAAATATTGCATGTTCTTGTAACTCGGTGTGATTAGTTTTTCACATTTTATGCAGCTCTTCATCTCACACCTTTAGCAACAACTCGTTGAGGTGCACTTATTTTAAAACTCGATAAACACGTCGGTGTCATATACGTTTATTTTTTTTGTTCCCTGTTGTTTGTCTCTGTGAAATTTTGTGCTGACTTATGCAGTGTGTTGACAAGAGCTGGCCTGCAGCTCAGCCTTAACTGTCTTCAGTCGAACTGATAAATCAGTTCAGCTGGCTGACAAAGTAGACTAGCATAGGCTGTAAATTAAACATTAGATACAAGATGCTTCCTGGGAACAATAACCACTCTGTTCTTTGCCTCTGTTTTATGGTTTTTAATACTAAATCATTCCACAGTCAAAAAACAGGAAATTACCGGCAGCTGAGTTATTTTACAGTCAATCTCATGAAATGTATTTCAGCAATATATTATTATATATCGGATTACAGCTGGATAACCAAAGGCTTTACGGAATTTTACAACGTCAAACAGCATTTAAATTTTTTTTTTCCAATTTTGTGAATGCATTTTTGTCAGTAGCCTACCACATCTGTAAGTGACAAAGTAACCTACTCTTGTAAAAAACAAGTTGCAGTGGCACTAATTTTTAAACCAAGGATAAGATGAAAATACAACATCAGTCTCCTGACATTCCTCATCACATAGAAACCTATCTCATGTCTTATTAACCTTTTCATGGGCTTACTGACGACACTCAGAGAGAAAACCCTCTTCACTTTGAAATGTGGGTGCATTTGGAGTACCCGGTAGCAAATCACAACTTCCCTATACACAAAATGCATTTTGTAAAGATATTTGTTGACAGCAAGCATTGGTCAATTATTTAAGCATTACACTCTTTATATCTGTAACGTTTTTGGACACCTTGTTAAAAAAGTTATAGAAGATAAAGAGGTTGGGAGAAACTCCAACTGTTTAATTGCCAAAATGGCTAATATCAGCCAAAAGCAACCTTTCCAATAAAAGTAATGAATTGTGTTATTTTTTTCCATTAGTTGGATAGATTACTCATTATCTGAGATCAATATTTGCTATGAACTCAAAGGAGAGATACTTCAGCCCTTTTTACCTATTTATCACAGTTTATATCGTTATTCCAACATTTAGCAGTAATACTGCATATAAAATGTTTTCCTCATATTGTGCTTACCCTAACAATGTTGCTAAATTGAGCTTTTTTTCCCAGTTTCCGAATAGTACTCTGGGATTTACATCGATTCAAAAATGGCCTATTTGTAAAAGTTAAGGTAAAAAAAAATAAAAAGAAAAGAAAATGAGACTTTCAGTTTTCCAAAAACATTGCCCACCTCTCCCCATGTTCCCTTCGTGTGAACATGGTGTTAAGTAACAGCTTGTCTTGTTAGCTGGATGCATCATTAAAAGCCCCGACAGCAACAATAACAACACGAAAATGCAAAAGAAATGAAAAAGCCGTTTACAGCTTTTAATTGTTTTTGTGGCAGCATTTTAGGTATCTTGCAAAGTAAACTAAATAACATATATGTCAAAACAAAAGCAATGTGAGATTACCGCCGGCGGTGCGCGAAGGCGCTTGGCTGCAGGACCGATCGACGCCGCTTGCGGCTTTAATTATTTAAGCAGAACAATGACCAGTGCAAAATTAAGTTGTATCTACCGGAGATGAAGTGTAGACTGCAAATTCTGTCGGGGTATGATGGCTCCCACAGTCGATTGGAATTGTCTGCCTGCATCCTTTTCATTGAAATTATCCATTTCTTTCTTCGTCCTTCGGTAAATGAAAGAAACGTACATCCGACGATTTGGAATGCCTCTGTGTGCAATCGGGAGCACAACAAGTCGTATGCATTGTTTACATTTCGAAAATAAACTAAAAGCACGCTCTAATTCACCCGTTTTGTCACGGTGTTTGGGGAGAACAGTCCTGCTTTTGCCTACCGGCGTAACCCCGAAGTAGCGCGGACGTCACTTTACTGTTGTAAAGTGTTGATATTGAGGGGAGTGTTCATTTATTTTCATTGTGTCCCCTACATTACTGTGTGCCACATATGCCACAACGACACATGTTAAAACGTCTGAAGGCATGGAATGTGAATAAGAGTTTTTGAACTTTAATGTATCTAATGCTGATTATTCATTGAATCATTTGAATTTAAATATTTAAAATACTTTCACAGCAAAAATTATATGCGATTAATTTAGATTAATTAATTACAGAGTATGTAATTAATTAGATCAATTTTTTTAATCGATTGACAGCCCTTATATATATATATATATATATATAGATGAGCTAGATGTATTTTTACACACAATGCTTTATCAGTACTGACTAAGTTGGAATGCATTCAGTCTTCTCTAGATATTAATGGGACTGAAAAAAAACCCATGTAATTGCATATAAGTAATTGCATATAAGTAGACTATAATAAACTGGATTGCTGTCAATTGGACTTTATTTATGACTCAAGCTTCATTGAACTGTATCATTAGTGGCTTTGTGATCTTAGTATTTTATGCTTTTTTATATAAATATATTAATTTAATTAAATTTGAAACATAATTAGATTTAATTACAAAACATTCTTGCCATTCCTGCATTGCATGAAGCAGTTGCTGCAGAAAGTAAGCCTGCCCTGCGCCCACTGTACTGCACTCATTGTGTCAGAGCTGCACTAATCTAACATGACAGTAAATAAAACATGAGCTAGTGAATTGTAAACATAATGGAACAAAGACCAACTCGGTGTGACAGGAAAATATATACACGTGTTATTTATTGTTCTCGGTTAAATGATTACAGAGTATGAGCATTTACATGCAAATGATGAGTATTTAATTGTAGGTTGCTATGGTTATGAAAGGCAATAAGATAATGTCATTACAGTCCACAACAAATTTGCTTTAATGCATTTTTGCGCATGTACAAGTATATGATGAATCCAGAAATAAATGTTTGCAATCTGATAAGATTTGATATTGTATGGAAATGCATACAATTTAATTTATTGACTGTATATGTTTAAAATAAGATATTAAGTCAATTACATCAGCGCTTTTTTGTCTTTGTTTATTGTTGACTTTTCAGAAATGTATTTGCATAATTTGCCAAGAGGTCATTACTGGCACATTTTACCTTGACTGGTTTTGTTTGGTAATCTACAAGTCCAATCATTTTTGATAATCTTTTTTTTCAGTTATATGAACTCTCTATTTGGCAGAATACTTTTCTCTTTATGTATTACAGTTTCTATAAATAAAAAATATAGGCTATAAGTCAAAATCAGAGCTGGAATGTCAGTCAAATTAAACCATAGGTTGGTACTGACATGGAAATCCTGATTGGTGCATCTTCAAAATAGACATTCTGACCTTTTTCGGATTTATAAACTCAAGCAGGTCAGTTTAATTAATCTTAGGTGTTTGCACTATGTATGTCCAATACTTGATGGAACACAGCCATACTATATTAAAATTTCCTATTGATCACTTCCACTGCAAGCCTTCAGGCTCTATCACTGAGCATGTCATATCTTCATCTCCAGAGGACAGACTAAAATTTAATAATAACTTCCAGAAGATTTTTCAATGAAAAATTCAAGCATTTCTAAAATGTCGCTCCATTTTAATCTATGGCTACGAAGTTGTACCCAGTTAAAGGGTTCTTAAATTTCCTTCATGTTGCCACATAACTCAAGCTCTCACAAGTCCCAGAGCTTATTTCTTGCAACAACAAAAAAACTTCCCCTCGTTTACTTTCTACAAATCTTAGTTCTGCACCTACCGACCCTCCCCTCCCCACCCCCTGTCTTCTCCCCGGTTTCCTCACTCTCCCTTTGAGAAAGGCGTGCGCTGAGTGTTGGCTTGGTTAGCACTTGATACAAAAGGGGGTTTGTTTCATGAAATGTTTCCCTTTTTAATGAGTGATGGTGTTCGCTCATTTAATATTCCGTGCCGATATCTCTCCGGGAGCTGACTGCGCTTCAAAGCAACTGCGTGGTTGTAAACGGGAGTGGGTGACGGGTGTGCTTCAGTAGCGGTAGTGGTTGAATGAAAGGGTTGGGGGGGGGGGGGGGGGGTGCTTATAAAACACAAACACAGGTTTATTTATTCTCCCTGACATATAGCTAAGCTCCCAGCGAGTTGGAGCGCAGTGCAAAGCTCCTTAGTGCCCCCGTCCTGTGCAGGCAAACTAGAAAAATATGACTGATAGCAGGTCAGCTCATATCTCTCTCAGCTTTTCTCTCTGCTCCTCGCTATGATCAACCTTACACACAATTTCTTAATATGAACAAGAGTTCAGTTGTTTACATGTGAAAATGTATTCCGTTCTTCACCTGACACCTGGTTTTCCAGGTTTTCTCAGTTAGACCGCATATAATATTATTAAAAGCTCCTGACGTTGGTCCACTTTCAACTTTTTTTATCTATTTGTGTTCTCAGACTCTGAGACAAATAGAGATGAGTACAGAGGTGGCCTGCAGTGCATAATTTATCCCTTCATTTTGGTCGTGTCATAGACTATGACATAGCCTACTTAAAGCTAGGAGGTATTCAGCCGACTGGCACCTTGAACTTATATCCAGGGAAAATTTCCTCCATTGTGGATTTGTCACCCTTGTCATGCTCCTGCCAATCTGTCTGACACTCTCTCACATTGGTCCAGGGAACAAGATGTTTCAATTTCCCAGTGAAACCTGAATAATTTACAGTTGCTTTTTGCTTCCATCAAACGGATGATGTTCTTTTCGTTTTTTTTTTTTTCACACACAACGACCTCTGACTTTTATGAAACAAACCAAGTTCAGTTACTGTTCTGTACATTGTTTTGCAAAGTTTGAGGACTTTTTCTGCTTCCTTGCTTACCCGTAATCCATTTATTACTTTTTTATTCCAATACATGGCTAGAAATGTAACAGTCAGAACTTTGTGAACCATCTTCTAACCTGCTGATACCCACTTAAGGTAATTCATTCTTTATAATAGGAGGTAAAGCAATGTCATACCCTGGTGTGAGAGAGTACAGTTGTAAGAAACACAAGCTTTTATACAATAGTGCTAGACTTAACTTTGAGAATTTCAAAGGGCTGCCATCAGTTCCAACTGACTCATATTCCCTGACAGACGTTGAACGCTTAAAAGAAAGGATGACACTGTTTAGCCTTCCTGTTGCCTACAGAAAGTCTTGCTCTCTCTTTCGCAACCTGAATGATCCCCAGACATGACATTTTGAATGTCTTTTTAATCTTTTAAATAGCCTACTTTGACTTTTCTTTACTCAGCAAAAGCATCTGCACTCTTCCCTGATAGAAAACAATCAGAATTTTGACATTCCAACCAGTCTTTAATTTTTTTCAGCCAATCAACTGATCACACTTACCACGTGTTTTGTTTTGTACTTTTTGTCATACTTTTCATACATACTTTGTATCAAGATAAGTAGATAACTATACAAACTTGTACTCCATACAAGGTATTATTATACTTAGGTTTTAGGTATTTTTTAATAAATAACCTGTTAAAATTTAAATCACAGATTCAAACAGCTTTTATAGCAGCTTTTATTTAATCTGTAATTTATTTATCGCCTCCACTCAAGGACTCTAGTGTGGTAATTGCTTTGCTTTAGAAGAACTACAAAGGGGATTCAAATTCTTATAATAGCCTATTCTTCACTGCAGTTATACAAAACCCAACCAACTAAACAAAAAATCTTTAAGGACTCAGGCTCACCAAGAAATTGCATGGTTAGGGATTATTCCCACAAATAAAACATCTTTGCACCTTTTGTTACGCTCTTTATTCACATATGAACCCTAACATTTGTTGGCTCATGTAATGAAAAAATAATAGACATTTTTTAAAAATCTAATCACAATTGCTTCTCAAAAGCAAAATAAAAGCGTAAGTCCACTTTTATTTTACCCGGTTTAGGTGTTGCCTGATTTGCTTTCAGAAAGTAGGGCGTACCTAATGGCGTACCTAATTTTACCTCAACCAGAAGAAGACACATGTGTATTGAAGAGTGATGGTTTTACAGGTGAGTAATCTCACCTATTGTCTCACACTGAAGTAAGAAAAAGCTTTATTTATACCTTGGTTGTGGAGCTCCGTGACTGAACTGAGTCTGCATGCATCAACCCAATACCTTTTTTAAACTCTCAGCTTCTTTGCAGCAGAACTGTAGGTTTTGCTGTGCCCATATTTAACCTGTAAGCACAAAAGACTAAAGAAAATAACCTGTTTTTCATGCATGTATTTGTTTTTATAATTAAAGTAGAAACAAAATGAGCACTGTGCACCACAAAATGAATATAGCATAGACTTCAGTACAGCATATTCCCACTTTAATGTGAACAGCAATGCAATCAGTTGTTCTGCTGGTTCAATGTTGAATTGTTATGGAGACTGACTGTCTGGACAGCAGATCATCCCAATGTAGATGCGATCCTGACCTGTGTGCAGCCTTGAGTTAATGTAATCTGTAGTTCAAGTAAATGTTAACATTTCGAAGCAATTGAAAAGAATTCCTTTGAACTTTGTGTTAAACAAAAACATAACATTTGACATATATGTTATCTAATTTTTATCTTTTACAAGGACAGATTGTTCTCTATTTCAGTGACGGTATGTGTCAAAGTTGAGAGGTTTATGATGGGTGACTATTTTATGATTACATTTATCACCAAATATTAATTAGACACGGATCAAGCATAACATCATGATGCCTTGAAAGGAGAAGGAAATTAAACAGATTATCTCCTCATCGTGTGACCTGTTAGTGAGTGGGCTATATATTAGACATTAGCAAGTTAATGTGTTAAATGTAGGAAAATTGGTCAAATGTAACGACTGCAGTGAGCTTGACAAAGGCTCGATGAGCAAAGCCTGGCCATTGCGGTCTGATTCAGCAGAAAAGCTTCTCTAGTACAAATGAATAAAGAAGTTAACGGTCCTTCTTGTCACGATTTGTCTAGATGAACTCAGACAGAGTACACACTCACGGAGTTTATTTCTGAGAGTTTATTGAAGGAAAGATGAGTAGTGGATGAGCAAACCAGAGAGGCTGTACTGGACTAGAACTGGGGTGTAGATGGAGCTGGAGCTGGAGGACCAGAGAGAGTTCTAGAGATATAGGGCACCTACTACGCTGGACTACCTGCTACCCCTGGAGCACAGGGGTAGCAGGTAGTCCAGCAACAGAGCAGAGAGCAAACCTGGAGCACAGAGGTAGCAGTCAGTCCAGCAACAGAGCAGAGAGCAAACTTGGAGCACAGAGGAGGCAGGAAACCCAGCAACTAGCAGAGGCTTTACTTGAGGCACAGAGGTGGCAGGAATCCAGCAGCAAAGCAGGGAGCAAACTAAGCTGACAGACGTGGAGCGAGTGGAGACTGATGACGAACCGGCAGGGAAGGGAACACTGAGGGAGGCTTTTGTAGGGAGACTGGCAGGTGGAGTGAGTTCTGACTAATTAGTGTCCAACAGGTGTGACTGATTGCTGAGGGAGTGAAGGGTGAGCTGAGTGAGAGGAGGAACTGAAAAATAACAGGAAAAAAGCCAGACCAAACTAAACCATGACACTTCTGACATAAATGTATTGGAAGACAAACAGGCATCACAGTTTGTTGAGAATGGTTGCCAACGCTGATCCCTGTCTAACAATGGGCAAATGAGAATCATTACTCTAACTTGGAGTAGGCCTAATGGAAAAAAGGAGTCCGGCCTGAGTCATGTTTTGTTTTGAATTACGTTACCATTAGTTATATGTCACTTACCTGGGGAACACAAGACACCAGGATGCGCTTCAAGATGAATGCAATTAGCTGGAGGCAGTATGATGCTTTGGGCAATGATCTGCTTGGAAACCTGGTCCTGCCACACATGTGGAGGCTACTTTAGCATGCTGAGCAAGTACAACCTTTCAAGAAAACACAATCCCCTGACTGTTGTGGCTTAGGTTAAAGGTGTTAACTTGCATTCCAAATTTCCCAAATCAAAATCCAATCCACCATCTCTGTAAAGCCCTGGGCACACAAGTCAAATCCATGGAGTCCCAGACATAGGCTACATTCACACTGCAGGTCTTAATGCTCAATTCCGATTTTTTTGTGAAATCAGATTTTTTTGCATGGTCGTTCACATTTCCAAATATATGCGACTTGTATGTGATCTCCTGTGTGAACTGAATGCGTTCAACCTAAGTGTCCCGCATGCGCACTCGAGGACGCGATGACTTCACACGTAGCAAGCGTCCTCAGGTTTGCGGAAGTAAACATGTATTATAATGCTGGCGCGCATTTTGCGGTCATTAATTTATTTTCTAACCAGAGCTTTCCCTCCATTGACTGCTCTTCTCATTGTAGTCCGCTATGGGTGTCGTCTTTCTTCCCGCTTCTGCATAGCAGTACGCAGAATAGTGACGTTTGTCGAGTATCGGTGACGTACAGGTCGGATAAATGTGACCCGGCCGTACAGACACAGGTCGCATTTGAAAAGATCAGATACGTATCGGATTCAGGACCACATAGCCAAGTGGCCTGGGTCGCATTTGAAAATTTTTTATGACAGTGTCATTCACACTGTCATAAAAAGATCAGATACAGGTCGCATATGGGCAAAAAAATCGGAATTGGGTCACTTCAGACTGCAGTGTGAACGTAGCCATAAAGAATCACATCTTGGAGCCAGATTCCACAGTGCAGCTTCAGGGGTCTAATTAAGTCCGTCCCTTGACATATCAGGGCTGTTAAGGTTGACCAACACTCTAGTAGGCAGGTGGTCATAATGTTATGGCAGATTTTTTTTTTTTCTGAATCCTAAACTAGCATATTTTATAAATAATATCCATAAATATTTCTAAATTCTTCAAGAAACATTTAAGAAATGACTGAACACATGCATAATTGTAGATGGTCATGCAACACTTTCTGGCTGCACATCAAGTAAATTTCCATTGTGGTTTGGAGGCAGTCATGTTTGGGTGTTAGGAATTAAAATCCCTTTTAAAGTCAGATATAGGCTGTAGCCGACCTCGATATTATTACAAGCTTGCATTGACATGACGTCTGGGTTACTGTGCTGCCTTTTGCGAAATGTAAATAATTCAAATGCAGACTACCTGCATATGAAATGCCCCCCTCTTTTACATTATGTCTTCCAGTTCAATAACTTCTGCCAGGGGTTTCCACATGGGAGCTTCCACTCTGGCAGCAGCCTTCTAGCTTTCTTGGCTTTGGGGTTAGCGAGTGGAATTAACCAGTCAGGAATCTGGAAAAGGGCTTTGATACCAGTAAAGGAATCATAAGGGGCCATTTTGTAGTTCACAACAGTTGTAAGCTCAACCATTAGACATGCCAAACGTCACATCAGGCTAGAGAAACAGAGGGTTGGGGAGTACTGAGGACGCCCCCCCCCCCCCCCCCCAAGGTTTTTGCCCAACATTGACTGGGCATAACACCCACTCTCTGACCCTGGGCCCAATTAGCTCATGATCTGGCAGTCGTTTCTGGAGTCCATTTTCCTACCCCACTTTTCTTCTCTGTTCACGTAGGTAACGTATAAATATTTACCTCCAAAAGGTTGGATATGCTCTTAATTGTTCCCAGCGCTCAGAACATTTTTGCTCGGGACTATGAGACTAAGAAATGCAAACAATAGAGTTGCAAATGTGAGAGTCAGACATTTAATGTAAAACCGAAGAAGTCTGTACTCTTTTACAGCCTGTAGACTTGAACCCCTCAGGGGTCGGAGTTAAAAATCATTTTGCTGACTAGGCCTGGAGATCTTCCTTTCCAAGTTGTTTGGGAGGGGGGGGGGCAGGGGAAATAACTGGCAAAATGTAAAAAGGAAAAGAAGAACTGGAGAATTAGATTTACATGCAGACCCTGCGGGGAATGGGAGTTAGCGGCTGTCGTGCTGTTCCTGAATAAGGCTATGTTCCAGGGGTGACTCTGCTTTGACTTTCAATTGTGGTTTTGGCTGAGGTTCTATTTAGCCACATTTGGGGCCTGCTCAGTGCAAGAAAAGGCTCAAGCAAGTAAAAGTTCATTCAATTTTTTACAGCTCATTAGGTCTTTTTTGTTTCCACATGGGAAGCCCCTGAACTCCTTAAAACCTAGCCACTTAAATCTATCTTCAAGCAAATTAATTGCTCGTTGCGTAATTGTGAGAATACTATCATGCATTAAAAAAGTGAATTTGGAATAGAATGGGAAAAAGATCTTCTTGTCAGTTAGAGTCAGTTGAGCATTAAGCTCCAGAAGGCCCTTTTAAATCAAGTTAGGTGTAGTCGAGAAGTAACTAGGTACCCAGGGCCAGATTTAGGAGGATATGGGCCCCCACAATGGAGTCACTTTGGTTCGCTACTCAAATGAGTTTCTTTCACATGTGCAAATAACAATAGACCGATAGTTCTGTGAATAGCTAGTTTTTATTTCTGGTGTTTGTGAAATTCAAAGAGACAACTCCTATTAAGAGTTAGTGATGCTCTGGGGACCAGAGAACAAATATAAGGGATGATTGTACACGTCGGGAGGGCGGGTTCTAAGGGTTAATCCCGTTTGTTTGTTGGTTGTTATGCTCGTGTAACTCTGGAGGAAGTTTTTCTGACCGAATTCCAGGTCAGTTTGTTGTGTGCTGCACTTCCCTGTCTCCCCCATCCTCTCTTCTCATTCTCACACTACTGATGCTTTGTGACTGGCGTCGGGTGTGTGTGTTTGTTTTTGCTGAGAAGACCCGGGAAGGGGTGCACTGATGCATAAACGCGCCGGCGTGCATGCGTGTGTGTGCGCATTAGTGAGTGCAAAAATGCACACGACTGCGCGCAGGCTGGAGGCAGAGGCAGCTTCGCATTGCCGGCCCTGCACCCCCCCCCCCCCCTCCCCCCGCCCCTCCGATTCTGACCCACTTTCTTTTTTCCCCCGCTCGTCGCTCCCTCTTTAATTGCCGCACAGCACACTGAGGCCATCTGCTCGGCTGAGGCCTGTCGCCATGGAGATGCTGGGAGGCTTTACGGATTTGTTGTGAACTGACCAACAGGGAAATGGAGGTCAGGGAATGGGGGTAGGGTGTTGGACAGTCGTAGGGGTCCTAGAACTTTACTGTTGACTGCGCAGTAGAGGAACTAAAGCACACACTGAGGTACACTCAAAAGCATCTTTTTCCTTTAATAATCTATGAAAGTGGCAAAATGGCTTTCTAGGATTTACTATTGGTTTTCATCGTTAAGCCCGGACAGGTTTTCTTAACACCTGTAGATCAGCTCCATCACTTATATATTAATCTGAAATAAAAGAAGAATGAAGCTGTAAATTCCTGAAACAACTGAAATTTTTAATAATCTACATTCATATTAAACTTCTTTGTAAGGACAAAAAAACAACAAAAAACAGCGAACGTAATTCAACAATTTACACAGTTTGATTTCTTTCAACAGGACACTTTAAGACAAGACTCTTTGTCTGTGTTAAGATTACAATGTGCCTGATGTATATTTAGCGGCATCTCATCTGCCTGCTCCAATCACACTGAGCTGTGTTCCTTTATCCTTTCGAATGCCTTTGTATATTTTGCTGCTTGTGCCTATTTCCTTTTCAATGACACGCCTGAGCGAGGAAGCTAGGTTTCCAATTAACATTCAGGCGTATTTCATAGCCTTGGACTGCACAGTTAGGTCACCGCACTTTCATCATTGTGTGTTGTTAAGCCAGTCAGATATTCCATTCCTGCTCCACGTGATTATTTGAGCAACTTGCTAAATGTGGTATTTTTCTCCAGGAGAATGTTTTTCCTTAAATGTCTCTAATGGAGTCTGGGTATTGACCTCTTGGCACATGAGCAGCGCAGAGCTTTGGGAAACACTTTTTAAATTTACTCCTCTTTTAAAGGTCAATATTGGTAGCTGTCATTTCTGAAGTGCCATTTATAGGTCAATACCTTATTAGTAATCAGGTTGAGTTTGGATCGATGCAGCTCCTGTCCTGTCTGTGTCAGCGAGCTGCCACCATTATCACTTGCAAATTAATAGCTATTTCATTCGCTTGTGGTACATTAAGGCAGAATGTGGCCCTTAATGGTGCTCGTTCAGGAAATGTTTTAGCATCCTTACTGATCAATTTCAACGTGTTAATTGGGGACTTGTGTTTCAACTTTATTCTTTTCCGTCAACAAAATAAAATGCCAAGCTGAATTGTAAAGAAAGTATTATCTGGTTTTAGATTGTCAGGATATCTATTTTCACTTAAAATGTAAAACTATTATTTTGTTTTATTATAAATTCAAAATAAAATAAATGTATACTACGATCTACCTGCTTTTATGTCAAACAGAGATGTAACAAGTGTTCATACTCCTGCTTAAACACTATATAGTGTCATTACCTGTGTACTTCAGCCTCACAAGTCGAGACAATACACCATTCTTGGTACACGAGAATAATAACATGAGACAAGAGTTTAAGCGATTTATTTGGGGAAACTATTAATCCTCAATTTTTAGTTTTATTTCCAGTCCAGGTTTAACTATTCCACATATTGTCGTAACACATGTTGTCTTTCTTTGAAAATTTAATAAATATTAAAAAATTGTTTAGTGTAGAAATATCCAGTTCAGATTTGATCATTCTTACAGTTTTAGACTCTAAAGAACCATGAATGTAATGCTAATTAGAAGCTCCAGAGCTGTTTCTTATTAGTGGCTAATGGTATAGCACTAGAACTTTAAGCGCCACGAGTTTACAACCTTGTGGACCAACAGCGACTCTTTTAGCTCTAATCTCAAACGAATAGAGCAACAATGCTCACCTTCACATTCATGGATCACAATAACAGCTGAGACTCCTTTCAGACGAGGTTACATGTTGACAGAAAATTAATAGATGGGATAGACTTTATTTTACACAGAAATATCAAGAAGTACTCATGCCCCAAGTTTCATTACGCCCCTAATTTTTACTATTATAAAAATGGAATCATATAAGTTATTTATTAGTAATTTGATTTTAATATTTAGACATTGGAAAGAGGGCCGATGCTGCATTATTATATGAAAAATAACCTCAGGTCAATTTGGCACCTATCTCATGAAAAGCATTAAGGCAGCTGAAATAGTGTGATGGAAAACAGTTTTGAAGCCGGAACTTCTTGAAACCTTTGGACAAGTTGATACTGGTAACCAGCCCATGCATGACACAAACAATTTAGGAGAAATTACACAAGGAAGCAATTAAATATAAATACAACCCAGAAAACCTTAGAATTGCCGTATATATTATTGACCCTGGGAATGGATGCACCCAATAGGTACATTTGGATGGTATTTTCCATAAAAAGAACACTTTTCCCAAAACTATACATGCAAACATATCAATTGGGGTATTGGTTGAAGTGCCTACCTCAACTTTATAGAGCAAAAAAAACTGGAGAAGGGTCCAGTTTTTGTGTGATGAATGAACTGTTAATATAGTCTACATGTAATGGCAGCCAGACTAAACTATGATGGCAGGTGTTCACCTTTTCCGCATGTTTCTGTGCTCATAGTGTGTTTTTACTAGACCGCCTAACTGAAGGCAGGTTGTCAGAATACGCTGACTTTGATGCCGTCAACATCTGCATAGATGTCTCCGACAGCTTTTTATGCTCCTCCATCAGCCACCGGTGATGGAGTAATACGGGAGGCTGTGACAGCGGAAAAGGTACCCCTGTCAATTTAGACTCCAGTGAGCACTTGATCTCTGAGCTGCCTGAATGTACAGTCAGAGCTGAAGTTAACAAGACAATGTACCCAGAGCCTGTAATTGGACCGAGCCCTTTTCAGTGCTTTGAAAAAATGGAGAGACCCGTCTGTCAGCCTGCTCTTCAGTCAAGGTCATGATGCTGAGAGCCGGGTGTGTTGTGTTTGCTACTGTGCCCTTGGTCCGATCACAGCTTAGCCAGCATCTGTTGTGCAGAGGTGGGGTGAAAGGGCCTGCACACTTTGGATGGTGCTCTGGATTATCTGCTTGAAGAGATTAATCAAAATGTATGATGCTTTGCTATGAGATAGTGACCAAGTTTGGTTTATCCAGTCGGTCTCACCAACATTTTCACCTTAAGATGGTTTGAAGGGTATTTTCTCGTTATTCTCCACTGTCAGTGCAAAAGGGACAGCACAAGGGGGGGTAATAAAAACGGGCTTAGTGAAAGGACTGTTCGTCGATCAGATTGGAAATGCACTGTTGATAAATTTTGGGCCCCAAAGTAATGTTTTCTTAGATGATTTAAGGTCTGGCTGTTTCCTCAGGACACAAAATTATCAAGGTTTGAAGAACCTTGATAGATCGGGTTCAGTTCCCATTTCACATGGTAGACAAGAATGATATAAAATGCTTAATTGTAAAATAAATGCATTCAATAATTGATTAGAAGTTGCAAAGGCAACAACTGACCTAAGGTGGAGAGTTGAAAGATGGCTGCTCTCTTCATCCAGGCCGGTATCTTTGGGGCAGACATCCCCAAAACGCCATAGTCTCCAGTCTCCAAGATAAAGTAGCATTTGTTTTGGAGAGGTCATTATACATTAAAAGCCTATTAGGGGCCATTTTAGTTTTAGTAAAAAAGAAAAGGATATCAAGCTGTAGAGGTTCAATGGGATCTTGTGGCACAAAAGCATGCACTATTAAAACTTCCTGATATTTCCTGTCAAAAGTGAAGTCTGTTTTGCAGACAAGTGCCATTGCCTTATATCAGCGGTGAAGTAAATCTAAGCTATTATTTTGAGCCTGCCTCACATATGGATGTGTGTTTGAATGTGACACCGTGTATCTACATACGTTTGAGACTATTTTGAAACAATTGATCAAGACTTTTGGTTGTGGGAATAACACCCAGTTACATAAGCATTGAGGTGTCCTCTAACATTTTTGAGTACTTAATAGAAAAATTATCTGAACAATGATGCTGGACTGTTTGTGATATTTACATTTCCCAAACAATAGCGCTAAAACTTCATCTCATCTATGTCTTGTGAATCCAATGTCACGTGTTGCCTTGTCTCGCGAGCTGGGCGTTTTTTGCACATATAGCTGAAAATCTGAAACACTGTTGTATCCATGTAAGCAGAACATTGACACTAAGTAATGAAACACTATTATCAAATGCAACAGTCTATATTATTGCTACTTTTGCTATTGTCCACCTGTAGATTAATCTGTAAATGTTTCTCTTGGACAGCAACGGAAGGAAGGCTTGTTCGCTATTTTGCAGAAAGGCAATCAACTCAACTACTCAATGGAATATTTATTTATTTACCCTCGCGGAGCCACTTTGGTCTGCAAAATCCCCGGAGAGGAAAACACATTAAGCCACATACTGTATTTACTTGTGTCAGCTTGATGCTTATGTGCGAGAGCAGGCCAGAGATGGAGAATGGGAAATTGATCATCAGTGAATGAGTGTCAGGGGAATCTTGACATCCACAACCGTTTTTCATGCTTTGAGCTCAGAGAATCCCTGAGGCAGGGACTTGCCACCTTCTGAGAATACAGTTACTTACCAAGTAGATTAGGACTTTGTTGTTAGTTCAGGCAGACACACTTCAGTGGTGTGTTGTGTTTGATTGTACAAGATAATTGACTTGCGGATGACCCAGTAGTGAACCCTACTGCATTTGCCGTGTTTTCACTTGCATATGAAGAATGACGACATTCCCGTGCAACGCAAGAACAACACAACATTCACCAGAGTTACAATTGCACTAAAAACATGTGTTTGAAAATCAACTGGCTCCATTGTTGGCCTAAAAGCCTTTGCACAACCCAACGATTTGCAACAGAGCATGGACAGAAGCCGTCGATCTTAACGTTTCCTGGTTTTACAGTAAATCAGCAGAAAGAAAATCACAATTATACTTGCAGACATTGTCAGCTGCAACACATTTATCAAGAAAAGCACAGCAAATACAAACTACGAGGCTTCATTTAGAAAAAAGTTGCCATGTGGGTCCCATTCCTCAATGGGCCAGAAGTTAAAAAAATATTCATTACAGCAAATGGAAGCAGTAAAAAGATGTCCTCAGTAAACACGGATTTAGAAATATGAAGAGAGAAGTGGGTCTATTTTAGAAAAAGGAAAACAGCAAACGGCACACAGCACTGTATTAACAGCTGATTAAACACAATGCTCTTAGAGAAAAATCATAGTCAACCGTTTGAATGACAGTGTTCTTGGCACATCTACTTTGTTGGAAGCAAAAGTGCATTTTATTTATTATAAACCCAGAGATGCTCTGAAGTTTATAGGATAGTTCTCAAAGGGGGATAGTTAAGAATTGATGAGGGGAGTCTTTTATGGTCTAAAACAATGTTTTATGTATCCGGGCTGAATAAAGATAAGTACTGGCCAACCTCAGATATCCACGAGGAAATGTCCATGGACTTCTGGTGTTTGAGGCATAAGCAGATATTCTGTATGGTTGTTTTCTATGGGCCAAGACCAAAGCATAAAACAACTCCAACCTCAAAAATGGCAAGTATACGGATGCCATTTTCTGAGGAAATTAGATGCAAAACCTTGGTTCTGAATACATTTAGTTGTAATTAACAGAGAAGCTTATGATTATCGACACGGAAATGGAGGTAGGAGGCGGTGCGCCACCAAAGAACTTCCTGTGTGAAACATACAGAAAATGCAACATATGAAACATTTCTACTTAGAGAAAAATAAGGCAGCACTGAAATAGAGTTCACTCCAACTTCTATAATATGTTTTCTTACTTGTATTACCTTACCTTAAAATTCTGAACTGCCCCTTTACCTGTAAAAGACATAAAAAATAAATCTAGCTTTAAATGTACCCGTAACTCAGATTTAAGCCATGATTGAAAGGATTTTTGTAGATGCCTTTGATGTTTGCCTTCCCACACACCTCAAACAAAGCTGTAATCTTACAAATCTGTCAAAATCTTAGTAGTGAATCAATGAAAACTACCATTAGAGGCTGTGTCATACTTGGAATTGAGGGTTTTCTTTTAAGGGATAGGGAGCAGGATCTCCCAGGCATGAATGAGCCCTTTGTGCTTCATGTGTGGACTCATTTGTTTGGCTCATCATGTAGAGACAGTATTGAATTTTATGTGGTGGATGTGAAAGTAGACTTTTGTGAATAATGAGGGGATTACGGGCTTTGCTGTTTCATGATGATGCAAGTTTATTTTAATCCACACAATTGTTGATTATTTCTCTATCTTTGCTGAGCCTAAAACTTGATCCCACAAGTTTCGGGGCTGAACGTGCCGGCTGCTTTTCAGCCTGCCAAGTTTTTTATTGTAAATCAAATTTCGTTCCCGTCTGATTTCTCTGCTAAATTAAGGTATAATTAAAAATTTAAATCCTTCACACTTAATTAATTCTGATGCTGTGCTTTTGTACAATTCTTGAAGTTGAAAATTAAAATCATTGTGTTTTTTTTATACTTGGAAATGCAGCCATAGGCAGCTAACAAGACTTTTTTTTTAGCGAGTTAATTTAGAGGATTCATTAGATTTAGTTTAATTAATATTCTTGGCCTGTTTCGTCTTTCCGACTATTCAGCGCCCTGGCTTCCACCTTAAATATATGATTAATATTTATGGAGACTGTCAAGAGCTGTCAGCCTCATATGAATCAACAAGGCTTCAAAACTGAAGAGCCAACTGATGTGCTTATAAATCAAAGGGTTAGCAGAGGAAAATCCCACCAAGATGACTAAAAAGAATCCCATTAGAGATGTGTAACCTTTCTGCAGGCGCACACACTCTGTGATTTATTTGTTAAAAGCTGTTTACGTTCCCCTCCTTTCTATGATATGTTTTAAATATTGGAGGAAATGAATATGTCAAAGAGAGTGAATGAGGCCCAGGCAGCATGACCACAACTCATGCATTACAATGGAGATTGTGCAGGCTGCTCTTTCATGCAAATGTGGCTCAAACACATACACACAAACGTACGCGCGCGCATCTGTGACTTAGCACCGAAGGACCCAGTCCTCCGCAGCATCTCGCATGTGCAGAAATATTTTTAGACCCAGGAAGCACTCTGTTTTCCTAACGCGATGTGTCAGGACGACGATGCGATGGTCCTCAACGATTTGCCCAGAGCCCCTGCAGAAGGGATGCGTTAGTCGCCACCGCTGGGAGGGGTCACGTGCTGACCCCATTGTCTGCACGAGTAAGTGCACTGAGCAGCATCAGTGTGCAGCTTCTGAGCTGATGGGTTTGTGTCAGAGACCGTTCTTTCATCTAAACAGCATGGGATTCAGAGAAACTGTCCTTTGTTTCCCTGTTGTCCTACAAGAAGTCATTACTATGATACATTTAGAAAATCTGCATGTGTCTAGCTTTGTGCAGGGTCATACAAACGTGTTGGTACCCCTCGACGTTATCACATATATGTGACAGAGCAACATGAGGTAGTGCATAACTATGGGTTCAGAAAAAAGAATATAATGTTTTTAACAGTTTTTCAGAGAATATCTGTCTAGTATGGTGTGCAGTTGTATCGAGTCCCCCTGAATCTGATACAACTAGATAAAGTCCGGTCCATGCAGAAGTCTCCTACGGAGATCGCCTACTTGTGATATAATCTCAGGGTAACTATGCATTCAGGACTCTGGAGGAGCTGCTATGGTTCACTGCTCAGGTGGTGCATCCTGTTGACAAGACATGTTTTCCAAAAATCTGGCCTCTATGGAAGAATGGCAAAACGAAATCCCTCTCAGAGTGGATTGTGAGATTGGATGGTGCTAAATACTCAGCAGTACTGCTTGAACACTCGTTGGTGACTGCAGAAGAGTCCAGATGGGGCGACGGTTCACCCTGCCGTTGGACAAGGCCGCTAAACGTATAGCATGTACTACAATGGGATGGTGCAGATCTGAGCATATTAAAGTGGTAACGTGGCCCAATCAAACTTGAAGATATGTTTTCCACCCAACCTGATTGAGCTTACAATTTGGTGAAGGAGAATGTGCATATACTGTACAGTAATTTAGTCTCTCCATGGGCAGAGACACATCCCATAACAGCTGTAATTGCTGCACAAGGTGGTTGTACAAAGCATTGCCTCAGGAGGTATAGAACACAATGCATGCCACATATCATGTTGAAAATTACCTATAATTTTCCATTCTGCTTTACAGACATGCACTACTTTGTGTTGGTCTGTCACCCTAAATCCCAATTTAATGAAACGAATGAGTTTTCCTTTGCACGACAGTGTAGTTGATCACTGCAAACGCTCAGTCACATTGCAGCACATGCTCTTACTTTGAATTAACAGGTGAGGTTTTATTCAAGCATGTTTGGACTTGAGCAGCAAGTGGTTTAACTCCTTTCCCGCTGTCAGGAGATGCATGTGCTGCCATCAACAGTGATGGGCATTTGCACTCCCAGGGACAAGCCTGCAGACTACATCTGTAGGGGATGGCATACGACTGTCATACAGGCTGTGACCACATGACAGCTGTTGACCAAAATTTCTGTTTTGTACGACTTTGAGGGGGAAAAAATAGTTTATCCAGTGACAGCAGGAGCCCAGGCAGCGGAGCAGGGCTTCTATCTGCTGCCGAGACAAGTCAAACGGATTTGTTGGTGTTACTGTGCCACAGCTCCTGTCAGGTTCAAAGCCTCCGTGTGGGTCGCTTCAGTCTTTAAACGTGGGCTGCGCACCAATGTGTCATGCCTCTATCACTGCTGATCAGAGCCGGAGCCAATAAATACCCGCGGCTGCTGCAGAGCTGTTTGATCCGGGGACTAAATGTGGATTTTAGACTCGCGTCAATCCAGTGATTTACTGTCCCTTAGTGGTGGAAAAAAACAAGCCAGATGTTGGTGTTAGCAGACCGTTTTGTTCGGTGGGAAAATGCTTGTATTCCTCTTTGCATTCAACTATTGTTTCCTACTTTTGCAAGCTGTGCTCTTCTCTGTGCACCATTTTTCCCCCTATTACAACTAACTTAGGTTAGATTCCTGCAAACGCGTAAGCTTTTATGAGCCTGGCTTTATAACCTTTTATGATTTGGAAATTAGATAGAGCAACAGCAGCAGTTAAAACAATTTCAAACGTCACAATTGCTTTTAAACTTCGCCGCTCTCTGAGAAATTTGGTGATATTCTGTGCCTCACTCCACCTGCCCCCTCCTGCTCACTGTGATAGCTTCATCTGACAGACTGACGCGTTTTCAGACTCATATCCATCAATAGACGTCAGGCCTGAACCCCCACACCTACCGCTATCGCCTCCCCCTGCTCCCTGACAAAAACAGTGGGTCGTTGTATAACACCATCTATCATCCCGGAGCCTTTGTTCAGCATCCTGTCTCATACGGGGGCCAGCAGCCAGAGTGAGGGTGGCATTCTGTTTGACAGGCCAGCACAGATGCTAAATGACAGTGACACAAAGAGGGGGCCCTCCACACAGATCCTGACAGGGCTGTTTTCCATACAGAACAGGCTTGACTTGACGTAAAGGCCCAAACTCAAACGTAGATTACAACTTCGCCCCTGAAGCCCCCATCGCTTTGTTTTCAATTTTCCTTTTTCCTTCAATGGGAAATAACTAGATATTTATATATATGAAGAAAAACTCTGTGTTTTAAGTGAGTTTGTGCAACATTATGACTTAACCCACTCTGTGTTTTAAGTGAGTTTGTGCAACATTATGACTTAACCCACTCTGTGTTTTAAGTGAGTTTGTGCAACATTATGACTTAACCCCTAGTTTCAGCCATTCTGCAGTCAAAGCTTTTGAGAGACACAGCTCTATAGGAAAGTATCGACCTTTTAGCACCAACTGCTGGAGTGTCCTTGAGCTCGAAACTGAACCATTGTGTGTCCCTTCTTCCAAGTCACTCGATCAGAGCGTTTGCAGAATGCCTCAAGAGTAAGAAGATTACATTATTCACCACAGTGTTTCGGTTTACCTTGTTTCCATTTTTCTCTGTTGCCCTGAAGGAAAACTGCTCTTCTGCACCCTTTTGTTAAAACGCTGAATATAAAGCAGGCTCATATCTGCAGTCACATCTGTTGTCACTTGTCGATACTAAGACACATCTCCATGCTGTAGTCAGATTACGCAGCCCTTGCAAAGTTGTCTTTCTTGCTTAGGTGTGTCAAGGCTGGCTTTTGATTTTATCGGTTTTGTTCATGCTTGTGCTGGAACTATCGTCTGGAGGCTGTACTCTTACAGGAATATACTTTAGAGTTTTTCACATGCTGAAATATGCTGCGTTAAACATAAAAACAATCTTGGTTATTATGCTGACCTGTTAAAGGGTCAAATAAGGACCAGTTCAGGCCTGGGTCGATTTTTACAATACATAGTTTGGTAATTTGATCTAGAAGGCTGTGTTAGAATATTTATACATGAAATGGGTAAAATCAATGAATGTCTAATATTAAAACTACCAAAGAATGTTTTGAAAAGAATAACCCATAACCACTCATAATGAAAATTGGTATTTAGGTAAAAGTGACCTCACAGGAGCCTCCTAATACCTAATAAAACTAATACTGACCAAATTGAAAAAGCTCATGACTGATTATTTGGTTTGAGTGTTGAACTAGCTAGTGCTAGCTTCTTGTGCTAACTAATTAGCAGGGAAACGACTAACGTTAGCCAGTGAACAAACTCTTAAGTGAGCCTTCTCTAATGTGAACAACCCACTTACATTAATATACAGTGTCATTTTGCCATCTTTACATGACTTATTCATCCTGTGGAGAAGGTTCCATAAAGGTAGTTCAAGTTTTTGTAAACTTCAACATGGCTGTTGAAGTTCCTTGAGGAACATGAGGTTCCTTCTGCTCTCACAGTTTTGACCTAATGTCTAGTCAGACCTACCCAACCTCTGTCCCAAGAGCTCAACCTCAGCACCTGAGTTAAAGAAACAATTCAGCAGATTTATTTTTGTTTTGTTATTTTCCATTTGCAGCAATACCCGAGTTTTTACACATCTCCAACCTTTGTGTGTTGCGCAGAGTCTCCAAAATGTTTGACAAGTTTACTTTTTTGGACATAAAAGGCCTCTGTTTGATTCTGATGATCAGAAGTTCTTTTGACTGATCAAAAGCGGATGAGTTTACTTTGCCAGTGTTTTACAAACATGTGGCCTGTGAGCTATTTTATTAATGGGTTAATTTCAAAGCAATTTGGGCTCATCTTTGATGTCCAGTCCGCCCCATTGTGTGGGATCCATTAGCGAGACGAAAAACACTGCCTTTATTTGCCTCTAGTGCAATGAGTGAAACTGAAATGCGCAGTATTTATAGATCTGAGGTAGCTGTGCCTCTTTGAATCCATCAGCCGGAAGAATACACATAAAAGCAAAGAGCAAAGGAGGTGCAGCATGGTACCAACAATTGTGACAGAATATCCACATCCAACCGACATGTTTGTGCATGTGTGATGTTTTTTTGGCAGATCAGGGGTCAGTGGGATATCTCAAAATGATTTCGGTTTGAAATCAGAAGTTGATATTTTAAACAGACAATACACTGGTTGAGTTGGTAAAGCTGAATTTTCCATGCGATGCGGCCCTTTTTTTCCAAATAGTGGATCAAGCAAACTGTAATTTCAACCAGACTAACTTAAGAGATGTCACTAGGAGAGAAAAGTCTGGTCAAAAGGTGAAAAGAGAGACAAATGATGACCCGGAGGTGGTGAATAACATGTAGATAACACTTATCCAAGACCCTGAGTCTTCCCTGAAACTTAGTGAATGATTATAGATAATCTAATCGCTTCTGTCATCACGCATTTCTCTGCTGCGGCCAGGTGGGACTCCGCGTCAACCCTCTCAACAATAATCACTTCAAAAGCAACTTCGTTATCCACCAGGCCAGAGGGTCTCAAACATTTTATGACAAGTTTGAGTAAATGCATGATTTTTTAAGCTTGTCCATAATTACATAATTTTTTTTTAAACAGCAGTGCATGGGTTTTCATTTGTCGATATAACATGAACTGAAAAAGGAAAACAAATTTTCTTATCGACTGGCGCTGAGTGTTGAAGGACCTGGTTTATATCCACTCAGAACTCTTGAGCTTTGAGCTGGAAAAACAAACAAGGACACTTAAGAAAGGGTTACCAACGTTGAGCTCAGTTTTTAAGCATCCGATCACCGATCAGAGCCTATCAAAGGATAATTGGCTGATTCCGATGTCCGCCTAGTTGATTGGTACATCTCTAATACAAACTCAATCAGCTAATCACATGTAAATAAACTGATTTGCTTGACAGCTTCCAAGTAAACATTGATTTTCTTCAGAAGTGTGTTTAATTTCTGAATACATATTTTTTGTCAACCAAAACTGATTTAAGAAAGAGGGTTAAAATAACGTGAAAGCTGCTGCTTCCCGTTGAGCGATGTTATTCATTCTGAAAATGACCACTTTGTGCCAAAAACCATTCATAAATTCGAAGCATCAAGCTTTTTGAGTCCCAAACAGATAAAAATGACACCCTCTAAAGATCTCCCTGTTTCCAGGGCTTCATTCACAAAACGGGTTGTTTTAACGCAACACGCTGAAACATTCCTTTCACTACGACTTGAATTGGTTTAACTACGTCTTGAAAAGGCAGACTTCCATGTGCGTCAGTGGAATGTCAGACTACTCTGACTTTTTCTTCTTTGACAACGGCGCTCTGCCCTTTTTAACAGCAGCATTTTGATACCATCTCAGGGTAGAAGTCAGCTCCATTTCTGCTCAAAAGGGTCCTTCACATTTGCCATTAAAGATATGGATTTAGTATGCAGTGGAGACATCCGGTATCTCAAAAAAAAAAGCCTCAGTATCTCCAGAGCAGGAACAGAGTGCCTGCTTTATCTTTTAGGAGACCAAAATGTCTGACATTTACTTCATCATTAGCCACTTCTGTCTAACTTTCTGAACTTTTGGGTTAATGCACTTGAAAACTAGATACTGTGATCTTGCAATAAAAAAATGTTGAGAAACTAACATAAAAGGCTGTTCTTATCCAGTTCAGCACAAGAAAGGCTTGCTCGTCAAAAGGGGGCTTAGCTTTCTCCTTGGGGTTGAATTCAACAGTTCTTTTTCGTTCTACACATTGTTAATATCTGGAAAAGTATGAACATTTCAAATCAAAAAAGTTCTCAAACCTTTTTTAAAGTCTGTTATGGATGGATTGATAGATGGATGGATGGATGGACAAGTGAATGGCTAAATTAATTAATTAAAGGAGGGTAAGGAGGAATTGATGGATGGATGGATGGAAGGAAGGAAGGAAGGAAGAATTGGTGAAAGGAAGGAAGGAAGGATTGATGGAAGGAGGGAAGAATTGATGAAAGGAAGGAAGGAAGGAAGAATTGATGAAAGGAAGGAAGGAAGGAAGAATTGATGAAAGGAAGGAAGGAAGGAAGAAAGAAAGGAAGGAAGGAAGGAAGGAAGGAAGAATTGATGAAAGGAAGGAAGGACGATTTGATGGAAGGAAGGAAGGAAGGAAGGAAGGAAGGAAGGAAGGAAGGAAGGAAGGAAGGAAGGATTGATGAAAGGAGGGAAGAATTGATGGAAGGAAGGAAGGAAGGAAGAATTGATGAAAGGAAGGAAGGAAGGAAGGAAGGAAGGAAGGATTGATCAAAGGAGGGAAGAATTGATGAAAGGAAGGAAGGAAGGAAGGAAGAATTGATGGAAGGAAGGGAGGAAGGAAGGAAGGAAGGAAGGAAGGAAGGAAGGAAGGAAGGAAGGAAGGAAGGAAGGAAGGAAGGAAGGAAGGAAGGAAGGAAGGAAGGAAGGAAGGAAGGAAGGATGGATGGATGGATGGAAGTCTACATTGGTGGATGGATATTAAAAGGAAGTGTTTTCCAGACTATAACCTGCACTGACTGATCCCGGATCACCTGATCCATTAGGTGTAACTGCATCCCTCCGCCTCGTTGTTCTTTGTTGCAGACCTGCAATTTCGCTCTGCTTGCTCAGAGACCTCACTTCCAGATTAAATTTTTCATATGCAGCTGCTACGTGTTTCATTCACATCATAAATAATGTCTGAGAACAATTAGAAAGATAATTAATTAAAATCCTTTAACAACATGTTGCATGTTTTCTTTTTTTTTTTTGCTCCAGAAAATAGATTTCCTCTGCCTAAATTACCATCATAAAGCCAACAGGAAGGTGAGAAGCGGCCCAGTGGCCTGCTGCTGAACACAAGCTGTTTCTTGTGACAGCTTCATCTGTGAAACCGTATTCTCCAAGGGCTGAAAGCCTGCCCAGGGATCACCGAGACCGTTTAAGATTACATGTCCACTGGCAGGTAGCGGCAGATAGGTGAAAATAATTGGCTTCGTCACCAGCCACCCCTCCACCCCATTCTCTGCCGTGACGACAAACGGGGTGGCATGGCGAGGTATAAGAGGAGCCCCACCTCGCAACGCCCACATGAGCTACTTGTCTAATCAGCAGCGACACTCTTACCCGGCTTCTGCAGCGTATAATCAAGAGAGGGAACCCTTCTGCCCCCCCCCCACTGATTGGGTGTAAAAGAGGTTGCAGACCTAGTTTCATGCAATTAGTGGAGGAATGCCAGATGCTAATAGAGCTCGGTAGCATTACGATGGGATTGTTGGGGCTAGGGGAGGTAAGGAAAAGAAGAGGTCATTTGCCCAGAGGAAGAGTAGTGAAGTATAGAATATGAGACAATAAACTGGAATGGACGTTGGGGAAATCATCCACAAACAGCATGCGTTCTGGTTGTGGGACTTATCGAGAAAGGGCATTGTGGGAATGCGAGATGGTTTGGGATAACAAGATAAATATTATTGAAGTAATGCAGATGGTGAAGCACAGGGGAAGGACTCAGGAGGGAAACAAAACCGAATTGGTATTTCTGTAGTAATTACTCTCTAATTTGTGTTGACGGCAGACGCGGGGTTGATTGTTTCTGGAGACTTTCAGCTCGTTCTGATTGGTGACAACAGAGGGGAGGAGACCTTTTGTGTTCTGGCAAAACAGCTAAAAAGGGACAAAAGAAATTAAACATCCTTGATTTAAATGTCACGTTTGAATATGTGACCCAGATATACCAAAGAGAAGTGTTTTTTTATGATGGTGTAAAGGTCAGTGCCATAGTTTAGAGACGCCGTGTGTTAGGAAGGAAGAAAAGTTTTATCGGATTGATCATTTGCCGGTAATTTGGCTCAGGTCTGTACTGTACGTTCACATTACCTGGCCCCCTGATGAAATCGCTGCATTATAACGCTTACACATCTTCCATAAGGTCAAACTGTTCAAATTAATTTTTTTTTTATCACATTTCAACACACATCCTAATTTTGGCAAAGAAAGACAATATGATTCCTGTTGTAAATGGGCATCAGCCGATATAAGACTCTCACTGTGTAAAAAATTTCAGACAAACAAAACAAAAAAATATAGTATATTTCTACTGCTGCTAACATAGTATAACCCTTATAAAGATATAGAATCTCTTAAATTTTGTCTTGTCTTGATTTTGATACAAAAATTTGATACTTAGGCGTAGGAAAAAATTAAAAAACAAAGAGTATTAGGTTATAAGTGCTTATTGTGCAGAATATATTGTTTACAGATAGCACTACCTTTAAAAGTAATTGGTGGGTATCTGGCCTAGTAATTAGAGCAGTGTGCCTGTGTTCTGAGAAGCCTGCAAGTACTCGGTCCTAACCCCACGGACTGCCACTATGGGCCCCTAAGCAAGACCATTAACCTCAGATTGCTCCCCAGACGCTATTTAGCTTTCCACTGCTCCCTAAGGGATGGGTTAAATGCAGAGGACAAATTTCATTGGCATGTACAATTGCAATGACAAAGACTTCTTCTAAGTTGCTATTATAATGAATGTCCATGTTTTTAATGACCAGATATTTCCAAACAGATTTGCTACAGCAACATGAGGGGGAGGGGTAACATTTTCTTTGACATCTCCATAAAATGACTGTTTGACTAGGATGATGTTTTTGAAATTTCGAACCTTGAGATACATTGGTAACTGTAGTCGGTCGGTGCCTACTTGTTGGTATTCAAAATGGTAGCAACACGTGGGGGAGGGGGAGTACTGGGTAACGCTTTGCTTCAAACAGCTTGAGAATAATATGGTCTCTCCAGCACTTTCTTTGGCATCTCATATAAAATCTAGTTGTGGGATAAAAAAAAAATGTATGTTCCAAAACGTGTGGCCTGGGTACACCTTGATTTCTGTTGGATACAAAACTGCCAATCCAGGACCCCTATTTGTCTTTTAAAGTTTTTTTTTTTTTACACTTGTTTGTTGAATTAAAAGGAAGTTTGCACTTGGGTTTGTGTGTCTTATGGTCCTAATTGGTCATTGGAATGGGCATGTCAATCACATAGAAACTGGGAAATCTATAGTGCCCATAAAATATCCATGTTGTTGCATTTTTATCAAATACACATATTTTAGTCAAGGTTGCATTGATTTTATAAGTAATAGTGCCTTGGTTTTTTAACTTCTGAAATTGGTTAACTTTAAAAAATGTGTTTTATTCTACATTCCACCAAAAAATGTAAAACATTTATATGCAGACGACTCTCCCTGTAGCTCTACGCTTCTCCAGGAGTGAATGCTGCTTGTCGGGACTTTGAAGCAATCAACTGGTTCCCTTATATAGGACATTTTTGACCAATCTGTATAATATGATTGATTTTGACTTTGTAAAGTGCCTTGAGATGACATGTTTCATGAATTGGCGCTATATAAATAAAATTGAATTGAATTGAATTGAATAGATTTTAAAGAGTTTTAATCAATATTAAGTTTAATGAAAAGGAAAGAATCATTAAAACCCTTTTTATTAATACGTTACAAGTGAATGTTATGGCAGGTTTCAAAAATCATCCAGGGAATATGCATAGAGCTTGGCCTATGTTGATTGTGCAACAGTGCTATAGGGATTGCCACATTCTTAAAGGCCCTAACACGCAGTTCATTTGGAGTCTAGAAACCAGGAGTTATGCAATGACAAGGCTTTGCAAAAAATTAGATACAACATGAGGCAGTAGACAGCAAGTTCAGATGTAGTACGTTTATTTCTCACTTTGCTTGGCTGTATTCCTGTTAGTGAACCAATTAGAGACACAAGTCATCACAGACCACCCAAAAGCTTAAATTGGGAGATTACCGTAATTGCAATTTATACTGTTAGTTATAGGGGATTGTAAGCCACCGAGCCAAGTAAAGCTGTGCTGCAGAAAGATCTTAACCGTTCCTCCTGCAGTCTCTCGGATGCTCTCCCATATTTTTCCCCTTTGTTTGCCCTTCCCTCCTCAAGAATGTAGCTCTGCCAAAGTGTCACCGGGGTTTTTAAATAAATAATCACAAAATGCATTTATCAGATGACAGCTCTGCCTTCTTTTCAGCCCTCAACGCACCGTAGTGCGCACGTGCACGCACACACGCTCATCTGCAGGAAGTTCAGGTTTGAGCTCTGACAGGCAGGACAAGTCCCTGCCTGCACCTACAACGACAAACTGTGTCTTAGCCACTGTTGAAACAAGGGCACGTAATACCCCGGGCTCAGCGCGCTGAATGGGGCTGTTGTTTAGCAGTTGCCCTGTGAAATTTCAGCGTATGAATCATTCTTGGTATTCATCAACATGTACAGTTTACATATGACTTGACGCTAGCTCAAAGTAGCTCAGAGATACAGGGAAAGATAGTAGGGCTCTGCAGAACTCCCAGAAATCTGAAGCCTTTCTCTGCTATACGGTGCCTCGCTAAAGTATTCACACCCTTGCGATTTGTTGCGAGATGTTCTTTTTTTCATATCACAACGACAAACTTCAACGTTTTGGGACATGGCGTGAGGCCAACTTGAAGTAGTTCATAGTTGGGAAATGGTTTTCCAAAACCAAAGCCATTCCATTGTGACCCTGACTACATGTTGAGGGCTGACTTCCTGCTGGTACGACCTCAACCTGAGGGTTTAAAAGACCTCTCAATGGTTTTCTGCCTGACCTTCTCTGTGTTTAGCTCTATCCATCTTCCCTTTTGTAGTGAATATGCAGCACGCCTGGTCATATGTCCTCCCTTTAACTCTGAACAGCCTCCTGTCACCAAGGCCTGATGGTGTGTTTGGGGATAATGTGCAGCGTCTTCGTACGCACATAGCGTTTTGCATGGAGGCCCAAATGGTACAGTGTGTTCTGATCAGCTTCTTCCAAACGACTTGTGGCCAGCTCAGGACTTCTGGTGGCTTTCTTTCAACAACTGCTTTGTTCTTGCCAGATTTTGTGGAGTACATGACTAATGGTTGTCCTTTCCACACATTTTTCCACCTGAGCTGCGGATCACCAGTTCTTCCAGGCTTGCACATGGGTGTTGGTTGGTTAGCGCCATGTATCCAGTTATGCACCATTTTGTGTTGGTGTGTCCAATAAAACACGGAGGCAGAAAGGTGATTGTGACGTGGCAAAATGTGAAGAAAATGTATGCGCGAACGGTCCCGCAAACCAGCGTAAATAAGGCCAAGAAAGTAGGTGGTTGACCTTGGTGAAGATGACGGGGCTCCATGTGTGGTTTCGACTGCCCTACAGGCACACGCAGCTCCCGAGCGGCTGTCAAACCCTGAATCTTGTTTGCACCAAGCAGCGACGGGGACATTTTAAGCTGGCAGCTGGTCCTGCGGGGTTTTCAGGCGTCTCGTGTTGGCCGTGTCGTGGTTAGGAAATGTGTAGAAATTATACGTGACTCTGGCCAGAGAGTAAGCTGCGGCTGGAGCGGCCACACCCAACTTGCCCACATGTCTGCAATAAACCAAAGAAGGAGGAAAAAAAAAGGAGGAGGAGGAGAGAGAAAGAGCAGCATGGGTGACATCAGCTCTGGACTGAGCAGTTTAACCGGTCTGTGGAAGGGAGACGTAATCCAGCAAAGCCGTTAAAGTCCTCCACAGGTGGTTTGGACTGGTGTGTGTGTGTGTGTGTGTTTGCAGGGGTGTTTGTACAGTGTGTGTCGCCATTAGGGATTTGTTTGTTTTTGGGGAGAAGTTGTTGACGCTGTTATTTGGACACTTTGAATTCTGAGGATTACCGAGGCCGACTTTGCACAAGTGGACCCCGCCGTTGCGACATGTGTCACAAAAGTGATGCATTATGGAGGGGCAGTGATGCATCCTTATTTCTGATTCACTGTCACGAGCGAGCAGGGCCAGCTCTGAGTAGTAATCCCGCTGAAAGTCATTACGGTCCCTCCAGGTGAAAGAAAACAAAGCTAGCGAAAGAATGGAGCTAAGTTACAACGGCGGGGCTTAACCTGATCACCAGTAAATAGCCTTTTGTTTATTAGCATGCTTTACAATCATGTTGTGTTGTTGTGAGCCAACTGTCCGTCCTGTTTGAATATATCATTTCAAATTGCTATATTTAGTAGTGAATATGCAGCACGTCTGGTCCTATGTGTTACATTTGTTCTTATTTATTTGTTCGTACGGCAGAAAACTACATTGGACGCCTCACCTTTTGTAAGTGTAGTGTCAGCCATTTTTGAACTTCAGGACTTAGTGTACATTTGGTGTTTTTATTTGACATTTTCCCTTAAATAACAGTAAAATTTCCAGCGATGTACAACATTCTCTGTTTGAGTTGTTCCTAGGGTCTTCCTGTGTGACGTCTGCATGTTGAGGGGCCCTATGCATTTGAGGGCACTCTGGTTTTCTTACTCTGGTTAGGCTAACTGACCTGTCTTATTTGCTCTTAAATGCAAGTCTGTGTCTAACGTCACGTTCAATCTGGTGACCCAGCTAGGGCTAGCTAAAGCTCAGACCTGGAAAGATATGGAAAAAAATAAAATAAATTCTCAAACATTTCGATGTCTCTCTGCCTTAACCCACCTGACTCCAACAGTTAGTAAGACTCTGTAGAACTTGACTCCATGTTGTGAAGTTAATTTAGCCGTCTGACCAGGGAGAGAAAAATCTGAAAGTTGCAGGACACCAGACCTTGAAGACTGGAGTTCAACGGTCCTTTCCTCCAATTGGATGGTTCTAATACCACATCTCCACATTCTGCAATATCAAAAGTCGATAAAACTTAATGTATAGCTTTTAAACTACCATTCTCTCTGCTGATACTGGTTTCCCTGCTCTCATTTATAAATCATTATTTTACTCAGTTAATAAACTTTATAGCAATCATTTGTATTTATAGAAACTCATATTTTATATCCCGGCTTCTTTCTCGGTTATAAAGCTCTTGTTCTAGCTTTACGGGCTGAACCAAAGGCCGTCTTATCTCCTGCAGCTTTTGTAAGCTAATGAACAGTGAGAGATAAAAGCAGAACTAATATAACAACTGGACAGATGTCCTTGTCTTTGCTGTCATTAGACAGCCTTGCTACGCTTCGGCGAGTTTGGTTTATGTCTTTGAATAGTGTAATGCCGTGGGTTGTTTGCTCGTGCTTTTTTACACCCACCTTAAAGCGGTCTGTTTCCTCTCAATGGCACATCTGCTTACCGCTTCTATGAAACAGGGGCCAAGGCTGGGAAGCAGGTGTGCTGCCCAACATGACCCAGGTTTTAACACGAAGCGCCATCGTTTTTCAGGTGGAATAAACCTTATGATGAGCTTTGATGCTCATGTTCATGCAGTCTGATGTTTCTTGTAGTGACGGGGCTCTTTGTTTCTCTTTGCTAGCCTCAGACAGGCTAGCAGTCCATCATAGGGTGATGCTGTTCCTGCCTCCTTCAGTCATTTTACCATCACCAATTTACCAGAATTACAGAGAAAACGATACATCCACAACTCCAGGTTGAATATCTTTGGTTGTTGTTGTGATCGGGGATCTTTGACTGTTTCTCTTTGCACAAACTCTCTTCACCATCTAGAGTACTTGCTAATCTCTTATGATCTCCTCTCTACTGCTCAATCCAGATGTTTTCTAAAGATTTGGGGACGGAAATTATTATTATTTTATCCGGGGAACCATTATTGACTAAATTAAACTATATGTTTTAGTTAATCTTCCTGTTAGAAGAACCAATGACAATCCATTTTCAGTTTACTGGCAATGTCAAGGTTCCCAAGGCTTTTAGAAGACAAACAGACTCACAGCATCACATATCTTTCACTATGCTGAGAGTTTGTTGCTGAAATGCTCAATCTCAATTTTATCTAACATGTTCCAGTTAGAGTTTAGCAAAATGAGCCTCTTCACATTGGTGATGGTAGGACAGAAAAGTGTTTTTCGTTCTTGGGATCATTCCAAAACAACTGGTAGGGTAGCTTGTTTTAGAGACTTGGTGACCCAAAAATGTCAATCTTTATGGTGGAAAGATAAATATTTCTCCTCATCTAGCCTGGCAGCTTTACTTAATGGGCCTCTGGATGCCAATGACATAAGTTGCATTGGTTTTATTCCTATTTTTTACCCTTTCATTGTGAAAGTAGCCTATCGCAAAAAAAAGGTTACTTCATTTGAAGGCTCTCTGTGCATCTTTACCAGGGTTGCCAGAAAATTAGTCAATGTCTATTCATCCTATTTTCCTCACGTGAATACCAGGTAAGTTCTCAGGTTTTCTCACCAAAAATGATCTTTCCATGTGGATGGGGGGGTAAGCAAGGTAAAGAAAAAAGTAAAAACTTAAGTCACTATTTAAGTAAGTAATTAAGACTAAATTGCCCCACTGGGGACGGATCACATAAAGTATTTTCTGCAATTATAGAAAGTTCCAATGCATGCTGATTAATATAAATATGAGCGTTTCAGCAACTTTCTGTAAAAGCACCATTAAATGTCAGATGCATCCATTTTCCATTTGTTTTTTCCAACAGTTCCTGTGTTTAACATCATTATGCAACAAATGGCCCATAGCAAGCTGTTTACCCATTTTTTTTGTGGCCTTCTACCATTAAAAGGTACCATTACATAGATTCACTGTCCTAGCCTTGGTGGTTTGGGAGCCATACCTGACTTTTGCTTCAGTGTTTTTGCCCAGCTTTGTCTTTAAATAGACGAAGTTCAAAATCAACTTCTTCCTCAAACATTACGAGGACCACCACCGGAGAGCTGTAGAAGTCGCCTTGTTTACCAAAAACAACGCTCTCTGCCACGACTCGACGCTTTGTGAGAACATTTGGACCCTGATTGCTATGGATACCTTCCAGCACCTGTTTACACAACAGTCAAGTATAAAATGGCATATGGTGAAACACTGAGCAAGGATTTTCACGTCAAACTGGTGCTTTTATTGATTTTTATCCCCCCTTTGCCTATTAATTCTTAATATGTGTATGAAGACTGCGGGATGTAGACTTGAATTCAAAATGTGGCGCGTTTCAGAAGAATAGCATGTAAATTATTATATTTTGCTTGATAGTCCTTCGCCGTCCTTTAATTAGCTTAATTAAATCAGTCAAATGTGGTCTCATCATGGCTCTATAAATACACCACATTTTTATTCAGCTGCTCCTCGCGGAGGTTTTCTGCTGCTTTGGTTCTATAATGCAGTTCTAAGCTGTGCACTGATGCCCGTATGAAAATTTGATGCACTACACGCTTGGCTCTCCCCCCATCGCTGCGCTGAGGCAAAAACAAGCCCTCTCCCTCCTGCGCGCCCATTTGATCTGGGATCCCAGCCCTCCGTCCTCTCCTTAAAGCTCCCCGGCCCTCTTTCTCCTTCCCCCTCCCCTCAGCTCCTCAAAAGTCAGAAACACATGATAGGCTTATGTTGGCCTCTGTAGCAGTGCGGCGGTGTTCCTGGGTTCCTAAAGGGGCATGTGTGAGGATTGCGTCTCTTCTTCATGAAAAATTTACCCTTCACTGACCTTTTAGGTGTCATGAATCGCAGAGGCACTGGAACATGGCTGCTGTGTGCTTTTAAGAAACTACCTGGGGAAATCTGCTCGCCTGTCCTAAAATGCACTTGCCCTGTTTTGCTCTCCTCTTCTTCTTTTTGTTCCTCCTATTGATTCCAGCAGCTTTACCGGCTTGCTTTCAATAGCGAGACTAAAATTAAACCAGAGCGGAACATGGTTCCTTCTCGACTGAAATAAAAACACATACTCCCGCTTCTCCCGGTAAACTGTCGGTGAATCTTTATGAAACAACTTTGTAAAGTTCCCCTTCAAACGCTCCCTCTGCTGCACAGCAATTCCTTCATCTGGAACTTTATTGTTTACAGTGTGGGCGTTGTACATTCACAGGGAAGAGCGCAGCACCTCGCTAAACGCATAAAAGCAAATAGAAGAGCCGTCTGATTTAGTGATTCTCAGAGGAACGCGAGCGCTCGGCTTTGTCTTTTTACATTCTCGTCCCACTGTTTGTCTATTTTTGCATCCCTCTTTCTCGAGCTCTCTCTTTCTCCCCCTGCCTTGCTTATTAAACTCCTCCACCTTTAGTCACCGTGCCCTCTCTTTACTCGCATCTTGGTCTAACACCTTGAGGTGAGAGGAAATTAAAACAAAGATATTTTTTCACGGTCAGATATTAGAAAAAGAGCCAAGTGAGGTTTTTGTTTCCTGTTTGTGACCTCACACACTCTAAAAACTGCCGCTGGGTTATTTCTTTAAAACAAATACTTGGTTTATGCTGTTTGCACAAACGCTAGTTTTAACTAGACTGAAGAAGACAAGAAGGAGCCTCATAATTTTTGGCAGGCAATCTGAATAGACTTCTATAAACCTCCTGTACAAAATAAAGTAAGCAACATTGAGGATGCTGTATGATTTTATTAATGTCAATAGTTTGTGTTATTGATTTATTTATGATTTAGTTTGTTCATATTCTTAGATCTGTTTGCTATCATGAAATATGAAAGATGATGACCCATTACCCACCCTAAATAACTCTAATTCCCCATTTTGTGCCTGACATTTTCCTATACCAAAACTAGAAAACTGCTAAAATGGTGAAGAAAAGCAATGACCATAACTGTCCAGGGTGCATACCCCATTTTTTTCCCAGTGAACTGTTTGAGGTAGGCACCATCCCCCTGCAACCCTGCAGGGATAAAGCTGATATAGAAAATGGATGCTTGGATACAAATATTCTGGGTTATTCTTTTGAACCAACTCTTTGGTAGCCTTTATAAAATACAGTGCCTGACCCTAACCCTGTTGCATTAAACTAACCGAGCCCCGGGTTGGTCCATGCTCAAGACTGGGTTAGTAAAACAACCCAAACTGGGTTGATTTTTTTTATCTGAGAGGGATTTAGAGCGCAGTTGAACTGCCACATGAGAACGATACAGTGAAGGCCACAGTGTAAACATGTGCAGCAAGTCTCAGGGTGATTGTCTCAGCAATGTCAGTCAAGGACATTGTTGTCTCAAGGCAAGGAGTCACATGCAGACACACGTCAGCGATGCTGGACTGTTGTTTTAGTTTGCCACTTATTGTTTGGAACATATAGGTATCTTTGGTACGATGAAATTTAAATATTTCCCTGTCGTATTTATTTGTTAGAGTTAGGAGTGGATCAAACAGGTCAGTGAAATCTAAACAGAGGGCACCCTTATTGTCAGATATTGCATCTTGTATGTGTTTTTTGTTCCATGAAGATTTTACTGTCTTACAAAGACAATGTATATGTCCCAAACTGAAAAGCATTTTATGCAATAAGCTAATTTGTTTTGTTGTATGCATTTTTATTACAGATATTAGCTTGGTCAAGGACATCTCTGTTTGATATTTAAAGAGAAATTGCAACAATTCTCTGTATATAACCTAGAAGCCAAAAAACACCTTAAAAACAATGATTGCTCCTCAGTTTACAGCTCACTGCTCTGAAAAGGTTGAAATATGTGCAAGCACTGAAGTGTCAGGCAAGTGCTTGTCAGAAACTTGTCTAATTACTTTAAGTGTCACTGCGACTAAAATAAAAATGTCAGCTCAGTCTGTGTCAAATTACTGCCTCAGATGCAGGGTGAATTCCAAACACTGCAGCTTTACATAATTGATGGCTTACTTCTACTTTTAGGGGCATCCATTGAGCCAAGGCAAGCTCGGAGCCACACTACATCTCCCAGAGTTCACTTGTAAAAACTATGTGGGAGCCCATACTTGAGAATCTTTTAGAGTTGCCTCACTAACCCATTTAAGACCTCTGTTGATTAAAATGGAATAACAATTTTAGCCTTCTAATCATCTGCAGTGTTTAATAAGAAAGCCTTTCATGCTTTATGGGTGAGAAATTAATGTCATGGGAGTTTATTGGAAGACTGTAGAAAGTCAAGATTCCTCAGATTTTTCTTTTCAGCTGCCAAAATTAATATACATTAGCACTCTTTTCTCCCATTTCAAGTCATTTTCCATTCATTCTACAGTCTTGCACTGATAAAGGGATACCCCTAATAGTATGTTAATTTCTAATGACAGATTTAGTAAAACTTTAAATAATTATGACTTGTAAGCAGAAAAGCTGCATGCTAATGTTAATGTAAAGCAAATAAAAGACAAGTATTGTTTCTCTCATTAAAAGCAAAAGGATAAAGCACGGAAGCAAAAAAAGGAGCTCCACCAGCTTTGATGTTAGCTTGGTAGATGTTTTCTTGGTATAGGTTAGCTCAAAACATTTTAGTGTGGTACTTGCTAGCTAACATACACTGGATATCCTAGCTTGGTACATAGTAGCATGCTACAATGTAACATGCTCGATTGTAGCGTAATGACAGTGGGAGCATTATTTAAAAGTTTCACAAAGGTTAAGGTGACCAGATTTCTCTAAAGACAACCGACAATGTCTCTGATTTTGTTAAGTGGAGGGTGATGACCCCGCAGAATCTCTATCTGGGGGTTGGTTTGTTTTGCCTGATCTGCAACGGCGACGGGGCGGGGAAGGCGCGTTGGTCTTAGCTTTTCTACTACAGGACAGCAGCAGGACCGGGTAAATACCTCTTGTTGTGCTAAACCTTTTTACTCCATCACGATACACTGAAATCGGGGTCAATTCCGGGACAGCTTTTGCCAGGGACAGGTCATCCAAAACGGGGACTGTCCACACAAATCGGGGACGTCTGGTCACCCTAACAAATGTGCAACTGTGACAAAACAAGGACCCCAAGGTCAAGGACCAAAATCTGTCTTGTCCTCAAGCAGAGTGAGAGAGATGGTAGGGAAAGTGAAAATAAGTCAGTTAGAGTTGCCGGTATATGTGGAGGGCGCTGCTTTTATGTTGCTTTTTTTGGTGAATCCACACACCTATGAACCATCTAATTGATACCCAATCCTCTCCTGTCCATCCCTTAGCTAATTGTCTTTGTGCCTCTTTCTGTAATTTGTTTATGGTGCCTATCCAACAAGGAGGGCCCGCTGGCTGACTATTGAGTTGAGTATGTTTGGCTGTCAGGGGATTACTAAATAATCTCCTAACCTAGGAGCCAAAAAATAAACATGATGAACTTTAAGGAAACCCAGCACTTGTTCAGTCGAGGTAAAAGACCAGGAGACTCCTGTCATGTAGCGAGGAGTTGACAGGTACTTTGGATGAATGAGGTACTAATAAGCTAGAACAGCTGCACTGTAAAATAAAACCTTGATGTTTATTTTTGGTTATAATATTTTATATTAATGGTATGGCTATTACTTGACCTGTCTCACACCTTTAACAAGAACTCCTGCTTCCTGCTTATCACACTTCATTTGATTAACCAAAGTGTGACAAACTTGAATGTGTGAATATTTCCTGCAGAGTCTGTGCGGACATCTGATACTCAAACTGGGATACGAATCTGCATAGCAACAGTTCCGGCGATTTGTTTTGGGCCATTGCATATTTTGGATGCAGCTATTAGGTGTTATTCATCAGCTACAGAAAAGGTGCTGTGGGGGATTTTTTTTTTACTTTTAAAGAGTCTTATCTAGTAGATTTTTTAAGCGTACATAGAAATCTGTTGTTCATGCTGTAACATGAAGAACTCACAGTGTGGGAATTGATCAGTATTTAAAGCTTCACTCAAACTGCCGAGGCTGTGAAGGCTTCTCCTTGCGGGGATTTTGTCAGCCTTCCTGCATAAATGTACAATTTTCTCATGCTTGCTTTTGTAGACTTGGGCGGTGTGAGCATTTAGAATTACTGTGGGTCTCTATTTCAGAAAACCTGAATGGGGCTTTTTATGTATGGTGACATGGAGTTCTTGATCTAGAGTTGAAAAGGGGGGACACACCAACAGCCCTCAAAACACAAAGAGCCCCCTTTCAAAATGTCTTGGTTTAGAGGGGAGAATTATCACCAAACTACCAGCAGAATGCTCTCTAGTGCGCTTTGAGACCTGCAAATGGTCTAGTTTCGAGTGAAATGGCCCATAGAAGTGATCTGAATAATAAGTTTAACAGAAAAGCAATCTCCCTGCACACACGGATTGGCCTGAATCCCCTTGTTTGGATTGATTTGTGGAACAAGTTCCCTAGCGTTTGAGTGCTTTGTTGTCTGCAATCACAACTCTGACTCATTTTAAGGTGTGCATGGTAAATCATGTCTGGGCAGGTATGTGATGTTGTTTGTGCTCACTTGAATTGACACACAAGCAGCTGGCTGCACGAGCTGCAACTCTTACATCCTGACAGCGAGACAGAGAGGATCCTTCAGGTGCTCACCGGAGCGAGTCACAGAGCGCAGCTGAAAGTCGAGGGCCATCAGCCGAGTTCAGCATTATCTCACACTTTTCGTCTGATTGGCTTCTGCGGTTTAATATGACCAAAAGAAAGAAAGAAAGAAAGAAAGAAAGAAAAAAAGACGAAGACAGTACTAACAACCTTGGAGTTGTGCCTTGTCACAGTTCATCAGCCAAGCACAGTCGAGCCAGCTGAGCTGCGGGATGGAGAGGAGCGTCACCTCAGCCTGTCCAGGCATGCTCGTCCTGCAGGGGAGTGGCTGGACGTTAACAAAGTAGCAGAGGAGCAGCCGGGGTTTTGTCCTTCATCCGCCTAATCAGGCAAGGAGTCGGACACAGACCCGGCCGCCCTCCAATCTCTCTAACTAACAGTCAATAAGGATCCAAGTGCACCCCGCTGCTGGATGTGACTCTTTCTGCTTGGCTGGTCTAAGGGATAGAGGACGGACGCGGCCTTGTCACAGGGCTCTCCTTTAACTAGGTCACAACAAGTTTCATTTTAGTGCAGCCAAGCGGGATCCGCTTGTAGCCAGAAAATGGCTATATTAATATTTAACAGTTTTTTTTATTTTATTCATGTTGTTTTCCTGTCTCCACAACAACAGTATTAAAAAGGAGAGACATTTGTATTCAGGAAAGAGGATTGCATTCCAATAAGCAAAATCACCATGAGCATGATAACTGCTAACTGTTTGGGGGAAAAGAAAGACAATACTTTATTAATTGCTGCACGTCAGTGATGTTCCCACCTCTCTGCAAATGAAAGTCTTCGATCATCATTGGAATAAAAAGAAAATGCATAGAGTTTAATTCATATTTATGTGTGGCGGTTTGTTGCTTAATCTGCTGTGATTAGGAGCCATAAACTGATATATCATTATAGTATTGTTAATTCATAGTCGGTCATGCTTTATACACTTGATCCTGAAATATTTTCCCTGCTGCTCAAATCTTTCACCAGATGTATTTTTTTTCTTCTTTCTAACAATTTCTACTAATAGAAACATATTAACATACTAACTAAATTCAACAAAGAGATGCAATTAAAACCAGTCAGATACTGCATTATTTATCATTCAACTTCTTATATTAGATAATATAAAATGCTCTCATCCTTCATATTAGCATGATTAGAAACGGCGTAAATTGAAAGGGAGCTGATTATCCTAACACATTCAAGCCAGTGAAAATATTGAGAAAGGGAAAAAAAAAACCTTTGCCTCAAGCATGTGCAGCTCCATGGACACGAACGCATCTATTATGTATGAAGGGCCGGCTATGTCACTGTATTGCACGTGAGGATACAGCGCAGCCAGGCTGAAATAGATAAAAGCTGCAAGGGCCCCGTCTCTGTAGAGATCTTTCAGCACACGGCTAGCCTTCATCAGTCTGGGACTTATTTCTTCTCAAGTCCGTGATCTGTCTGAGTTTGTGTGAATATTGTATGTATTTCATGCATCTTAGAGATTAAAGGTTGTCTTTTTTTATTTAGTATGTGGAAAGTATTCGCACACTTCAGCTAGACTTACACAACATATCGTAATTGTCATCGCAAAATTATTTTGTCCAATACTGCATTTGCAAAAAAGTGCCTTGATGTAATGTTAACTTTGCTATGATATTTGATTTGCAGCACTAAAACTCGGCTTTAAAGAAAAATGTTTGTCATTTGGACGGAGTTTCACTGCCTTTTACTTTCCACACCTGTTAAGAATCGTTTTACTCTTGGAGAAGAAAGTTCAGGACATTGTAACGATGAAAACGAAAGAGACAATAAAGGAAAATGTGGGTTCAGAGTAACCAATATCCTCGTCCCAATTAGACCAGTTTTACGTATTGGTACATTATAAACTCAATTTTTCGATTTTTTTTGTAAAGGGAATCATGCATCAGTTTTATTACACATGACTTGACCAAAATGTTTATGGAATCCATTGAGTTTTATGTTCATAGTATACTTTCCACACAAACTCCTGAAGGGGATAGGTGAAGCTGGATTTATTTTGGGGTATTGGAGTAAGTTAAATAAAGCCGAATTCAGATACATGCCGTACTTTTCTGATTTTTATTTGCAGCTAATTTTCTGAATCATTTATAATTTATTGTTCCGCTTCACAATTGTGCACTGCTTTGTGTTGATCCATCACTTTAAGGCTTTTAAAAGTCTTTCAAGGTACCGCGTTTTTAAAATCTGCCCCCGCATTACGGGCCTATGTCTGCTGTTCTCTGTAATTTTGAAAAACCAACATCCTTCAGTCGCCCACTCATGCCATTAACGTGCATCTTGGGTGATTCACTGACAAACGGACAGATCCAGGCAAGCCAGGTTACAGCTGGTATTAGAGTATCTGGCCAGAGTGTGTTTGGGCTGGGATTTGGGTCTTTGTTCCAGTAAGAACCCAACAACAGGCGACAAAACATCTTGTTTGGCTCCTCACATTAGGAGAGGAAATAGTACTTAAAGCAATGTTGAATAGATTGAGATCCAACGTTTATGTTATTGGACCTTAATCCATCCAAAGTAAATCCTGTTTTACACCTTTAAGCTTCCTGCTGGTGATCAGATCACCTGCGTCCTTTGGTAATTCCAGGTGTAAACAGAATCCGACATTAACACCTTCATCACACTCTGTCTTTAGCTCAGTTCTTTCCCTTTTTCTTTACAGTTTATTATTGAAGTATTGCTGTGATTTTCCTTTTTTTATGGATACAGTCCAGTGACACTTTGAGTCACCAATTGGAAAGATTCTTGAAAACTGTTGGCAGTTTTCCCCCATCTTTTTCACGTTTCCTAGTCTTCCTCTCCTCTGTACGAAGGGCCTGTTCTACCAGAGCTGTTGCAGGGCTGGTTTGCAGTTACTGGTTAATTTATAATCTTTCTTTTTTCTCCCTTGACTGCCAAAGTGCTGGCCCTGGTCCAGGAAAAACTGGAGCTACAGTATCACCAACTGTTTGTTGATCCAGGGAGAACAGCCTAAGTCAGGAATAGGAGGTGGTTTGACAGAGAGCAGTCTAAACAACTGAAGCGTTGTAATCATTGTGTTTATTTTGCCCAGTATTGCATCTGTTATTCTTAGTTTGATGGAGAACAATAAAAATCTAAGCTTCTGTATGCCTGGAACATTGAATCGGGAGGTTAAGTTCATGAGCTTGTTGATCCTTTTCATTTTCCCGCCATGTTATCATTTGACTTCATGTCAGTGAACACATCCCAATGGACCACACATCTGCCGTGCATAGATCCCGTTTAGACCCTGTTTGAAGCACTGTTGAGTCCATATTCTGTCAAGCGAAAGAGAACTGCAACCCCACAAAACATCACTGAATAAAACTCTGAGATTTGGGCAGAGGTCCTTCTTCCAGGCAAAGAAGGACCTACAGCCAAAGAGACAATGGAATGGTTTAAGTCAAAGGTTATTTGTTTTAGTACAATTGGTTCCACTAGTCCTCAGGAGTAAAAACGGTCTAATACAAATGCATTCAGTACAATTCAGACTTGAATTATTTAGCAAATGATGTACCAATTTCCAGCCACTTCACAGTGACAATTATGCACTGTTTTGTGTTGGCCTTTTGCATAAAATCCTGCATTCTGTAAACTTCTGTAAGTTGCTTTACTTGAAAGCTATTGCCTAGTAGTGTAGCTGGGAATAGTACTCTACACAGGAGATAAAATGATTAATGTTATTATGTATTTCCTGTTTGTTTTTTTTACTCATCCTAAATATATTTGTCACACTACAATTCTAAATGACTTAAAACAAGATTAAACGCACTGTCAAGCTCACAAACGATACACCTGCCACTGCTCAATGGCCTTTATTTTACTCTGGGCTTCATGATGGCTTGTGTCGTTGCATATGTCAAATCCCATTCTAGCATCCACAACACAAGCACAAATGGTTTCTTGTCAGTTGTCCAGACACCCGCGCTGGGCTCATTTGTGCTCAAACATTTCCGACCGGCCTTTCTGAGTGTATGAATCTGTTAGTGTAGGAGTACAGGGAACACTTGCAATCTGTGAAGGGCACAGTGAGGATGGGACATTTTCAGCCAAGCTATCATTTCCCGGCAACAGATGTTCACTATCTAATGCAGCATGGCTGAGAAAAATCCATTCACAATCCTGGTGACAGAAACTCTTCACTGAAATAGCCAAGCTGCAGCAGGGAAAGATGCAATTTAAAGCTCATTGATTTTAAATGTTGTTTTTAGTAAATATTTGTGCTGCATATAAAGTAAAGGGGAAGATAAATGGTGCATGCTTCAATGTCACGGTATATTTAATAATGACACAAGCCCCTTTTAAAACACATTTGAACACACGTTCTAACTTTTTTCACTAAGTTTTGGCAAGTTTTACTTCTAAAAAATTATTTAAGTGCTGCCAATTTATATGCATAGATAGATAGATAGATTAAAATGTCATTAAAATATCTTTATCATGTTATATGAGTGATTATCCCCGTCGGTGCAACTAGCATTACAGAAGCAGAAATTTGTGTCTTTGTTGCCTTGACAATTAAGATCTCATTGTCGACTGAGATTTCTAAAAGGCTTTTGAGACTGACAGCTCAAAAGGCTAAAATGTTTTATGCTGTCTTGCAGCCTGTTCAGAACATCCATGACAAGGGATGGCTTTCCTTGTACAAGTAATCACCTGTACTTCCCAGACTTCATTTTGAAATGCCTCACTGGTAGTGAGGCATTTCAGTTAGAAGCACTCAAGTTCACACAGACAACAACACTCTTTAGGATAGAGGTTGTCAGTTTGGGAAGAGGACTCAAATTCCATTTATGAAGATGTGCATGCTAGTCCTAGATTAGCTCTTGGTTCATCCCAGCGCCTCTTGTTCCCTGCTCCTTTTGCCAACCATGTTGCATATCCAAACAGGAGTCAAAGAGCAGCTGCAAATGTAGTCGTGACCCAGCAGTTCACCAACACCCTTACCCCCGTCCTTTCACACTACCTCGAAAGCGCCTGTGAAAATGCTTCTTACACCTCTCAGTTTCTCTGCAACTTCATTGTAGATCTAAGTTATATGTGAAATAACGCAGAGGCAACAAAAGCCTACATGTTTCCGCCAATTACAAGCACATTGTAGTGTTATTGGATGCTGTTCATCAAGACAAAAGGTGCCTTTATAGTTAATCACTGAAGGATTTCTGTTTTATCTCTTTTTAATTAAGCAAACCGACAGGTCCTTATCAGTCTTTCTCTTGAACAATGAAATTATGACATAAAACTGTAAGAACTGGGATTTCTCTTAGTGAAATCGATAAGAAATGTGGAAATGAGCTGGTCTCACTCCGACAGTCTCTGTTTGACAATGTGTCTCTTTGTTAAGCCGGTTTAGTCGGTGATTTTGTTTTCTCGTGAGAAATGTGAAGAAGACATAAAGCATATTGCTGTGATAAAAATGAAGCGTAGATTGTCTCTGGTGCTCACTGACTCAGATCAAGCAAATCATCCAGGTGAGGGGTGATTGGGGGTGTTCAGAAAGCACATTAGAAAGGAAGTGCTGTTGCGACGGGTAGTGTGCAAGGGACACAGTTCCAGATATATTTTTGGTAAAAAGTCATCCGACCAGTGAGCTGTAGCTGTGGCATCAGGTTTCATGTTTAGATTACTGTGAGATACAGTGTGAAAGTAGAGGATTTCTCCTTCGCAAACACAAATTCAGAAATGGCAGTTTCTGGGTTCTGACTCCACACACAGCCAGCACCCTGGTTCTTGAGACTCTTTGTTTCAGAGATTAAAAAAATGTGGCTACGACACTATTCATTCTGTGTTTCGGATAACATGTTTGGAGAGGCTTCAAGTGAACTTCAAACATCTCTTTAATGATCTGTAATCCTTTGGCAAATCTTCAGTGGGCAGCCTCTTCCATAGTTATTTTTAACCGAAAGAGGATGAAATTTGCTCTGAAGCTATAATAAAGTAAGGACTTTAGGATTTTTGTCTCACTTTCACACATTACCTCAGATCAAATATTTCCTGTTTTACCAATATATTTTTTACTTTACTTGTAAAAGACTGTACATTATTTGGAGAATCTTTTATCACCCTTTTCAATTTCATATGTTTATATACACCAAGAATAACATGCCTTTGAACAATTCAGGAAAGCCAAGAGGATGATGGTATGTGTTTGATTCACCTTTGCGTTAAATGGAGGCACACGTGTGGATGTCTTTTCAAGCAATATTTTAAACAAACTGCTTCATTGTGTGACCTCATGGATGGTCAAACCTAAACATATCAGGCAGGAACTCTGGCTCCTCCTTGGGTGAAGTTTGCATAAATGCGCCTCGCTTGACGAGAAAAAAACGCAAAGGCCTTGTGAAGAAGCTGCTTGAAGCTGGTAAGAGTCTCCTTATCCACAGTGAAATGAAAACTCTATTGACATGCGCAGGAAGGCCCCTCAGAGAGGAAGAAGCCATTTTCCCAAAGACAAAATCAAAAGGCAGATTACAGTTTGCAAATGCACCTGGGGGGACATGTCGTGTCTTCTGACGAAACTAACATTCAAGTGTTTGTTGATAATGACCATCATTACAAAAAGGAGTAAAGCTTGGAAGCGTGAGAACACCATCTCTACCGTGACGTATGGGGGACAGACCATCATGTTGTGTGGGTGTTTTGTTCCAGAGGGGCCTGGTGTATTTTGCAAAATAGATGACATCATAAGGAAGGAACATTATGTCGAAATATTCAAGCCACGTCCCAGGTAGGGAATTTAAGCTTAGAGACAGATGTGTTTTCCAAATGACCCTAAGCCTACGACAAAATTTTGTTACAAAGTGACTTAATGACAATGAATATGGACTCAGTTAAGTCAGGGAATGGGCTAAAGCTTAAGCAAACTATGTGAAAAGCCTGGGTATTCACAATGTCTCAACCAAATCATACAGTTTAAGAAAGGCAATTCTACCAAATGATAAAGAAATCCACACACCTCAACTGTTTTAGCTACAGCAAAAGCTACAATTTCCTTATATGATGGAAGGGAAGGACAGGCGAAAGAAAGTAAAATTAGGAAGTGAAAGGCTATTTGCAAGCCAAAGCAAGACCGTCGGGGGAGAAAAAAAGGAGTAGTCCAGGTTGAGTCTTAATGGAGCCATTGATCCAATGCTAGCGGAGGACACACCCAATAGGGGACTGGCTCACAGCGAGGAGACAGGTGTTCGCTCGATATCTGTCCCACTTCTCTGACCTTAAAGCTTTTAATCAGCTCTGCCAGGGAGCTTGTCAATCCTGTCAAACAATGAGCAGGCCACAGTCTATACACAGTCAGGGAGGGCAACTCGAGGGTAAGAGCTTTAAGCAATACTCCCGTAGCATGTAGGAAAAAAAAAAAGAAGAAGCTGTGTACAGTGTGAATCGTTTACAACTGGGCTGCCTGCTAGATGTTGTTGTGTAGGCAGAAACGGTAACGGTCTACAAACAATGTCAGCACTTTAGAGATGTTGAAGTATTAAATAGAGTAAGTTTGCTGGCGGCTATAAAAGTCCGGTCTGACTCACCAACAATCACCTGGAAAGACAGTCAACACAGGAGCCTTAAAATAAATTCATCTTTTACTGCAGTAGCCATAAAATCCAGCTTTTAATTTGGGTGCGTTTTTCAGGGGGAAAAGATTTGGATGTTGAGAAAAATATTGCTGTTACCAAAGTGGTTGTTGGCTCTAATATGGGCTTCCTTGCCTGCAATATTTAGTAAAACCCTTTCTGCCAACAGGATGGTATTTTGTCTTCTCAGACATTACATGATGCTGGAGCAAACAGAGAGAGGGATCTTTGACCATTCCTTTTTAGATTGTCAATAGCAGCCTGACTGGGTTCAAGAGCCTATGGAAAAGAAACAGGCCCACAGCATCACCGATCCTCCACCATGTTGGACAGTGAGCTTGAGTTTTGTTTTGGTTGTTTTATGGGAAGTTAGTGGTAAAGTTTAAATAAAAAGAAAAAAAGTGTTTTAGTTTTATTTATCTTGAATTAACTGTCCAACAATCGTGATTTGCGAACCTGTGATTTAACAAAAAACTTAACTTGACTTTCCCCCACTGAATACATATCTCCAGATTAAAGGTCATCATTTTCTAAAACAGTCAATGTGAGATATTTCTACCACAGTAAAAGGCTTTCTACCAATCTTGACCACAAGCGCCAGTATATGTGGCGTAAAAGGCCTGAATGAGCTGTTGAATCTCCCAACGACTGCCCGCTTACTTCTTCCTGCTGCTGATCAATAGGCGCACGCTATCAGCGTCTGTCAGCTGTACTTTACTTTCTTTGTTTCGTCAAAGCCCTACGAGTGATAATTTGTTCCATTCTCGCCGGCTAACTTCACAGCGCCTGCTCCTACGTTTCAAGTCTAATCTGTAAGGTTCAACTAGAGAATATCTTTTAACGTGGAGGGTAATTACGGCGCTGGTTTGATTGCAGTTAATAGCTCAAGCTGTCAGACCAGCAGTCACACAGCAGTCACACAGTTACAATTTGACCACAGTTAGATTGCTTTGAGCCACATAATTATCTCCAGCGTTTCCTTGCAGTGGTATTCGGTATTCATTTACACATTTTAATGCACAGATGTGTCGTAAAAAGGCTGTTAATCCCAATTATTGTATCCACAACATACTTTTCTCCTGTGCCTACCGTGAAAGGTGTTTATTGTCACTCTTGAACTTTGAAAAGCAACAACAGCACACGCAGGGAGAAAAAAAGAAAACTAAAATGTTAATTTGCTTATTAAGCATTGCCCTGCATGAGAGTCCCTCGGTGTGATAGCCTCAAAAGATAAACAGGATGGTTCTGCCGTATCGCCATATGTCGTCAAGAGCAAAATATGCTCTAATGGCTTTTGTTTAAAGGGTAGATGTCAGAATTGTGTATTACAAATCTCCCTTTGCACTATTGTTCCAGCTTGTAGCTCACGGTAAGTATTTTCATTTTCATGTGAGAGGAGGAAATCAGAAAAGCTGTTGTCTGAGTGCGATAGGCTGGAGATTTAACAAACCGACACCCTACAGAGAGATTTCAAAGCACACTTAGGTGAGCCTAGTCAGCCTGTAATTTTAGCACAGTGGTAAATTGCCTCTTGTGAGAAAAAGTAATTTAATAAAATGCCAAATGTCTGTGTTTTTTTTTTATTAAACCTCTGTAAACGTTGCTATCAGTAGCCGCCACATTCTTATTCTCAACCTCTTTTTGCCTCGAGACCACCCGGTGTGAGGTCTTAAGAAACTTTAAAAAAACGTTAACTCTTTCTGATTCAAACAATTAATCCGAGCTCTCGTTGCTTCTCTTTGTTGCCATACTTTGGGAGCGACTGGTCCTGTTTTTCTTACATTTTGTGTTTTATACTAAATTGCTTCTGCATCCTGGGTCTCCATTTCAAAATACATTGTTTGACATCTAAGGACTGATGGAGGCTGGAGTGACTTCTACCACTCGACTCAGTTTCCAGCCTGCCCTCATCCCCACCCACCCCACCTCCCCCTCATTGTGGCTTTGTGGTTCACAATTCTATGCCAATTGCTTCCCTCTTAAAAGACCAGTTGCAAACTGTGCAGTTCTGTTATTCCATGTGTTCTTTCAAAGCTTTCCATCAATAATGTCACAATAAGACGACAGGGAGTTACAGAAGCATGAACATAATCCTCCATAAAAAAACATCCCCGCTAACATTATTATTAATTCTTTTAGTTTGGTTATTTTTCCTCCATTTGCTGGTTGTTTTGCATACAATAGCCATTGGAAATAACAAAATGGCATCAAGCTCTGGCATACTGTATAATGTCACGCGTAGGCTTGATGTACAGAAAGCAGGGAAGCTTTTAGAGCTGTGAGAATGTGTTTTATAGGATGAAGCTCAAAGGCTGGTGGGAAAGACAATACTTGATCACAGCTGGAAAGCACATGCAGCAGAATATGACCGTAGTCCTGAGTTGTGGTGAGCATTCCAACCCTTGTATGTATGTGGAACATGGAGCCTGGCTCGCCTTGGAAAGAACGGGCTGTGGTCGTGGTTTAGGAAATGGTTCAGGCCCGGTCTCGGAGTTCTGCCGAGAACCGCTGGATTTCATAAACGCTTATGATCCAAACACACATTAAAAGCGGGAGAACTGTGACAAAGACCAGAATCCAGAATTTATTCTGAAACTGGTGTTGTTCCCATGCAGCCCCATTTGCTGTTAGACTCTTGCATTCATTTACAGTTTATTCGCTGTTCATTTTTGCATTGTACAGTAGATGTGAAAGGTCAATACGCTTTAATGTGACCTCTAACTTTTTCAACTCAACTTAAAAGAAATCTGGAATCTTTTAGTGGATTAATAAAAAAAAGGGGTGGTGGCGGGGCGGGCTGGGGGTTGGGAGGAATCAAATAATGTGGTTGAAAAAGTGTGCACACCCATAAACTAATATCGTATTTTTTGGACTATAAAGTGCACTTAAAATCCTTACATTTTCTCCAAAATTGAAAGTTTGCCATATAATCCGGTGCCTATTATATATGATTACCGTACTTGTGCTTACTGACTGATTTTATGTGATACAATGCGCCCAAAAATCTGTCAAAATGTGTAAGTACGACTTTGGAAAGCAACAAAGCCGCTTTGCTTAGTGGACATTCGGAGCATTACGGTACACTGTGTCACTACCTGATCAGACCCCTGAGCTGTCTACAACACTGCCTGACTGTAATGTCTAAACTAGAAGTGCATTCATGTAAGGCAGCCCACACCCAGAGTACGCGCTAGCAACAATAAACCAAGTAAGTTAATTCAATATAAAAATTACGTTTATTTTGGCCTTATGTTAGAAACAGGGCAGTGTAGTCCAACTACTCTGTCCTTCAGACAGAGATGGATAGCTCTCTCTCTCAGGTAGTATGTGTGTACCCGGAGGGGTGAAGTGATATTACACACTTGGGAAGAATATACAATGCTCCTTATAATCCAGTCCGCCATATGGTCTGAAAAATACGGCACTTTTTTGGATCACCGTTTAATTTTATTACAGAACTCTGTCTTTTTGGATAGATGTCTATATCTTCATGGCACATCTTGCTTTGACAATCTTTGCAAAACTGCCCCTAATCATCTTAGACAATGACGGCATCTCCTGTGCGCAGCACTCTTAAGATCACCCCGCATATTTTCAACTAGAGGACTTGGAATGGGTCATTCTAAGATCCGTTCATAATTCTCTCCACCTTGACGAAAGCCACAGTGTTGGCAAAACCTGCTTACCTGACAGCTTTTCTTATCTTTTCTTTCATTTTGAAAGGAACATCCGTTCGGACACGTCACTGTTTTTCCTTGACATTTTTTTGCAACCGTCTCCTGACTGATACCTTGGATTTTGTTGTTTAAATGCAGTGATGAATTTTATTCAATTTCTTTCTCGAAAACATTTGGTGTGTTCATTTATTGGGCCATACAGGTTAAGGTTTGATTTAAAGGTGGAAAAAGTCCTGAAATGGCCAATGATGTATGTTGGTCTAATTCTACTTACGCCACAAAAACCATGCTGTTAAAAAGGGAGGTGTAGACGTTTTATATCCACTCTTAAGCTCTTTCATTCAGTCTCCTCTTTGGAGTTAAGGGTACAGATAATTCATTGCATAATGATGCTGAATAAAAAAATCTTTTGGTTACTGCAGAGGAAATGTCACAGTTAAACCGCAGCGGGTAATGCTTATTAAAATGTACACGCATTACCAATGTGCAAAATAATTTACATAACAAGATAAGATAACACGTTCAGGGGGGAAAAGTATGGGCTGCATATCTAACATCATCAGCTTAAGCAAAGACGCACATTCGTTCCTTCAGTGGTGACATCAGGACACTAATCCATGCCCGAATGATGTGACTTCAGGGCAAAATTCCTAATCGTGTTTATTTGTGTTTACCTCTTTGTACACATGCCCATAGTTCTGACTGTTACTACCAGAACGGAATCGATGCTACTCATGAACAAACATGACATGAAGTGAAGTCTGGGGGAAAAAAGCTAAAGATCAGCTTTTGTGGCCTTTCTTTTGCAGAAATGCGCAGCGTTTTCTGAGCCCCCAGGTGATCATGACTCAGGCACATACTAAGTGTGCTTGTTAATTGATAGCAGGCAGGGCCTTCAGCCCGCTGCCCACTCCAGCTGGAGTGTGAATTCCCTCTCCTGTATGTTAATGGATCTGCTGTATGAATGTGCCGTGCCATGCTGGAGAAAAATAACTCTTACCTTGGCATTTCTTTTTCTATTGAGCTATAGATATGCATGCACTTTGATGAAAGCCACTTCTGTGCTTTTTTCTTTTACTCCATGCATACATATATATGTATAATATTCCCAACATTCATTAATTCAGAGAAATCTATTGCGGTGAAATAATCTTTAATCAGATATTGATTGTTTAGTCTCTTCTGTGGTTTAATAAAGCCCTGGTCACGGAGCAGTGCTTTTCATTATGCTTATACTGAAGCCATTTATCCAGAATGGCTTCCACACGCCGTTCTGCATGCCTGTGAGATATCAGCTGGCCTTTCTAAAAAAAAAAAAAAACTCTACCAGTAAAGGTTGATAGGGGTCAGACACCAAAAACTATATTCTGTGCTCTCACTGAGTATTTCTAAAGGTCACCTTGCATGCTGTGTACAGATTTACACTCGTTTTTAGCGGGTTTTAACTGAGAAGATTTCCACATGACTTGCCCGTTTCTGTCCTCGCATATACAGCCCATAATTGATCATGCCGTTTCGGCTGAGTAGTGGTTTGATTTTTTTTTTTTTTTATAATCTTAATGTTTTATTATGTATCCAACACAAGTGCTTGGCATAATCATATGGAAATATCCAGTGATTGTACTCTATCCAAGACTTATCTTTACTTGTGGACAATGGAGCAGATGGTGTGAGAGAGGGATTTGTCATGCATGATTGTCCAGGGCCAGACTCTTTCTCAGCACTTTTTGGCAGGACTTTACATGCATTTCATGCCGTATTTACTGTGCTTAGCGGAGGTATAGGGTACTGCTGTGGTTCTGGCTCAGAAGCAGCCAGCCCCCGTTCCTATACAACCCGCACTCCACAAGTGTTTTTTATGGATAATCCTCTGTGCGTCATTGTCCAGCGCTTATTCACTTAAGATGTTTGTGGTTCATACTTGTGAAAACAGGCTGTTAAAAATAGCATCCATAATGACTAATGCAATCAAAGTAACAGCTGTCACAATCAGCCGTGATTCGGGGTGATGCAACCGGCACCTATTCCTTCCCAAAGAAATTATCTTTCCAGCATTTTTTTCAGAAATAATGCGCCATGCTAAGGTTTTCACACCCACTTTACCATTTTAACGTCTTCTCACATTTCATCCATAAATAATGTATTTTGTTTAAATCCTATGGGGTGGTCCCATACAGAGCACAACAGTTGTGACTGGATAATTTTAATTTTTATTTTTTTACAAATTGAAATAAGAACAACTTTGTATTTAGTGATGCTGAGCGCTACGACTTTATCCATGCTGGGTTCCTCGATCTGAAAGGAATTGGTTTGTTCTCATTTCCTAGAAAACCAAGTCTCTCTTATTATATATATATATATATATATATATATATATATATATATATATATATATATATATATATATATATATATATATATATAAAAACCAAGTCTCTCTTATTATATATATATATATATATATAATATGTGTATGTATGTATGTATGTATCTATCTATATATATATATATAGATATATACATATATATATATATGTGTATATATACAAACATTTACGTTTTGTACTATAACCCACATAAAAAAATTCAGTCAGAACAGTTTTCAGTCGGTATAAGCGTTTATACAATTTAGACTTCCACATTGCTTTCTTACCTCTGCTTCATTTAAAAAAAAACACACAGTCCTGGCTGTAATGCAATAACAATATGTTAAAAAACTACTAACATTGGCCGATACCGATGTTAATGCCAATATATCATGCATCGTTATAAAGAACATAGTTTTAAGAGCCACAGTGGAGGTTCTATGGAGCAATATGCGGCTCCACAGCCGCAGGTTGCAGACCCCTGGTTTATGGTTATAAGGCGACATAATATAAAACAGTTTAATCTGGATTAATATTTTTGCAAGTAACTAAATTGATTATTTAATGTGCCTATCTTTTTCACCCAGCAATCTAACGGCACATGAATGTTAATTTTGTGAAATATTTAATATCATAACAGTGATACTGGGTTTATTTTGTAGAGTATCAGCTGTTTTTGGCTAAAAATATACAGCTGATAAGTAATAGAGATTTACCGATTTCCAAAAATCCATCCTGTATAAAGGAAAAAAAAAACTCCTATGGCAGGCACAGGTGAAGCACAGTAGTTGGGGGCAGGGCAGGGCCTGACAGCTCTGTTAATTTAAAGGCCAAAATTAAGTCAACTCTGTGTTCTCCAACAACTTTAACTTTACAAGTAGCCAACTTTTAAATTATGAAATACCTTGAATGGTAAAGCTTTTGCACTGTCGCAAAGGATTGCAGCTTTACTTGCACATATTGTAGCTACATTATTCTGAAGCTCTCTCACCTGTGTCCAAAGCATATGTGGACATGGCCTCTTTGTCACCCTGTGCTAATACAGAAATATCCACAGGAGGTTTGTTGCCTGCAGCAGCGTCTCTCCTCTGCTTTAATATCCTGAGTGCTGTAATCTGTTCTCCGCGGCTGACCCTCCATGTGCCACTCTCACTGTTAACTCCTCCTCCTTAACTCCCTTTGAAAATCCTCTACATCATATTTATGTAACCCCACCCGTTAACTCCCCGGCTTTCCGCGCCTTCACCTGCTGCCAACGGGGGTTCGGCCTGTCTGGAGCCGTAATGCATCGGCGCGATGCGAGCCGGTGGCCCCCCTTTTATTTATTGATCTGTCCCTTGCTATTAAGACATCCTGCAGATGCTCCCGTTTGAAAGCCCGTGGAAACTTCTGCATTATTGAAAAACCAGCGCACGTCAGTGTGCGCGCTGAAGCCGTTCCGCGGCCGTGATGCTTTGTTGACTAATTGTCTCATCTGTGTAAGTGCTCCCGAGTGTTTTGGCTCGGGATGGTTCTGAAAAGACGTGTTATTATCCGGCTGTTATTGCTCTCCCACCACGCCAACGTTTTATTTCTTAATCTCACAACATCACCTGGTTCAGTTTCTGTCTTCTCCATGTGAGTTTCAGTCCCCCCCCCCACCCCCACCCCCACCCACTGATACACACGCGCACATAACTGTAAGGCACTCAGTCACTCATTTACCAGGTGGGGGACGGTCCCTACCTTCACTCATACCCACATCTTTGTTTACTGACATTTGCTCGCTCTCGGGTATCAGTGCGTGATGTCATCCCTCCATTTGGTCAGGTAACGTCAGCCATGTTTATTTTGTGTCGTAGAACCGAAACTATGGTGGCCTTGTTTAGTTAAGCTGCAGGGGGATGGAGGAGGGTCAGAGCCTGCTGATGCTGTGTTTACACTCGATATGAGCCATCTCTAGCTCCTCTCTCTCTCTCTCTCTCTCTCTCTCTCTCTCTCTCTCTCTCTCTCTCTCTCTCCATCTCTGTAGGGCAAAAGGCTTATTTTTTGCCCTACTCTGTTTGTCATTGCCATATTCAAACACAACTAAAATGCTAGATTGCTTCCAGGATGGTTTCTGTTAGGTTAGCAGAACAAAAACACGAACTAGACGAGGTTCAAAGGGACTTGTATTTGGAGGTGTAAAAACACACCATGGATCCAGACCGCCCAATATTAGAATGACAGTATTTCTCGTTAAATTAAATTTGCTTTGTTGAAAGATGTTTTTTTGGTCTTTGAAATATAGGAACATGCCATACATGTAAAGTTACACAAAATGATGCTGGTGCGCGCTTGCTGCCAGTGACTCCAGACCTGTTTGACCTTTTGCCAATTTGTTCCACCATTTGCATTTTGTCCCTTCCTGCTTTCTGTTCATACCTGTAAACATGGAAGTTCAAAACAATGTAGGTAATTATTACATTGTTTAATCTTTTAGGTAGTTAAGTATTTTATTGTTGAATTATGAAGATACGTGTGTGATAACAAAACAATTAAATCACAGTGTGTAATTTCACTGTGCATTATTTTACCTTGTGTTTTATATCACAAGGTAAACCCATTGATCCAAATTCTTAACTCGTTTGGAGTATTTGACTTATCAAGGACAAAACCAAAAAAACTGCAGTTTATTGGAGTCTTATTATCTGGGGTCAAAAGAGGAATTAAAAAAATCCCTAAAAGTAGTGGATGAAATCCTGCAATAGTACTGATTGGCAAAGGGGAGGAAGAGCAGCACCAAGTGCAAACATTGGGAAGTAAACTTGTTGCTCTTGTCAAAAACAAGTCAGCCAAGAACTTTGTGTTTTAGTTCATTTCTACTTCAACCTCTTGTAAGTTGATCGCCTTTTCTCACCTGCCGCCCATAAGCGTACCCACTGTGACTGTCCAGCTGTTACCGGCTAACTAAGCTGAGGTTGGCATCTGTTTCCGGTCTTCCTCTTGGCACTAAACTCAAGTGCTGTTTCATGTTTTTTAATACCATAGAGTGCATTTGATAATCTCTCATGTAGAATCTAAACTACGTGGCCTGATCAAACAGTTTCTGAAAACACAAGAACACAAAAGGGAGCATTCGCTATGCTTTTTCGACATTAAGACCTGCTAGGTATTAAACAAACCTGAAATCTCAACAAATGGACTAGTGGCCTTTTCTTCGCTGAAGAAACTTTTACTCCAAAACCAAGAAAACTGGAGTTTTAGTGAAATACTCCCAAGTCTTGTTTCGTCTCTGTTTTTGTGAACTTGCTATTGTGCGTCGTCACATCTCATTACTATGATTTACCTTTGATTTACTGGTATATAGCAGATATATTAAATTCAGAAAGGCAAATGAGAGGTTCCCAAAAAGGGCATAATAAACTCCACTTTGTCAGCTCGATTTGGTTCTCAGGAACTGAACAGAGGGGGTATTGAGTGGAGGTGTTTCATTCAAGGATGAATCATTATCTTGCTGAACTAAGATGAAAAGCTCTCTCGCAGGCAAACTAATGCAATCCCCTTGACATTTCAGACACCTGAACGCTGGCTCCAGGGCCAAGATGTGTGTGGACTTGTGCTCTGAACCTTGCGTTGCCTCCCAAATAGCAGATGCTGTGACATTGGGTGGGAATTGCTGCCAACCTTAAAGTAGTAATTTTATAGTCCCCGTGTGGGGAAAGAAAAAAAACACACAGGACTACCGTTCAATAGCACGCCGTTATTGCGTTTCTCTCACCCACTCGAACGAGGCCATTGCCATCCATTCCAATGAAATTCACAGCTGCTTTTCATGGAGCCACCCCAGATTGGGAAGTTGCCTAACGCAATAAATATTCCAGATAATCATTAATGTTTACAGCGCAGCAGATGTTACATTGTCCGCAATGAGCGGGCGTGTTGTACAAAGGAGCGTTTCAAATTTGAACCAGATAGTGGGAAATTAGGAGCAGGTCTACTAACCATCTGTTCCAGTGAGGTTTCGCTCGCCGCTGCATTTGAATGTTTGCTCAGAGAGACAGAGGGTAAAGAGAGCCGCTTTGGCAGGTACACAGTTATTTACCCAAAGAGGCCTGGCTAAAGCGCCGGCTAATAGTGACTGAGTGTAGATTAAAACAAATTCTCTGGCACACAGTGCAGCGTCCAGAAAAAAAAAAAAGAAAAAGTGAACAGCCACAGTCATTAAAAGTAGGATGAGGCAGCTCCTGCAGCGCAAATTAAAGCGCGGACTTCAGTTAAATAATTGTGAGCTATACAAAGTGTAATTTATTGGGTGAATCATAATGAAAATCCTCTCTTTTTTTGATCGGTGTATAACATAAGCACAATGCCACAGGATGAGCTCTAAATTATTGAAACAAACAATAAGCAGAAAAGATTCAAAGGGTTCCATCAGGAGTATAAACAAGCAACTAATGAGAGGTTTTGTGTATGAGACAGTGGATTTGGACCTCCCCCCCCATTGGCACCCCATGTGTGGTCATGGATAGGGGGAATAGGGGCCTGTGCCATCGCTGTGGGAACTGTAACTACATTAAACAGTCATTATCCCCGGAGGCTCAGGCCACGTTTTATCTTTCAGCACCCAACTCAAGTAACAATGAAGCAACCAAAACATGAGAGACGATGATGAGGGGATTATGCCTCGGCGTTGCTCCTGGCAAGATTTTTTTTTTTTTCCAACGTGGGAGATTAGGACGCAGAAACTCTTCCTGGTATCAGGAAGTGGCAGCTTAGTGCTCCATCCACTGAAAGTGAAACACCTTTTCGTCTCCTCCCCCCGAATGCTTCGGAGAAGAAGAAGAAAAGGCATTGCGGTCTAAACAGAATGCGGTGTACTGCCGTGACATTACGCATGTTTGAGGATTTGAAGTCTCCAAACTTTAAACGCTGATGCCCCACTGCCTTTTAGTGAGCCACTATGTGTGGCTATGTTTCAAAAGGAAGACATTGATGAGCGCTTCTTGTTTAATCTTTTCCTTCCTCAGCAGTTCGAAGTGAATAGGGAAGGAAATCTGATTTTGCCATAAATTTTGACCTTGATTTATCATTGGCAAAATGCCAATAACTGTCATTTGTGAAAAATGTTGGGTTCTAGCCTACTGGGAAAGAAAGACATTTGCCTTTATGTTTGGGCATTATCCATTTTAGAAATGACCTTCAAGTCATCCTTAAAAATACTAGGGAGCATTTTTTTTTCAAACTAACGCTCTTTCTTGACTGAAGTCAAACAAATAACAAAGGGCTCTAAGCAATAGATGAATAGAAAAAGCACCAAAGTCAAAAATGGTATTAATTGTACAGTAATATTACCTTAAAACTGAAAAGTTTCTGCAAGGCTTTTCTTCAGCAGACTGCAAACTTTACAGCTTCTGGGTTCTAGCTCGCTGTGGCCTTCTTCGCTATGGTTTCAGTCTTCTAGAGTTTTTAAATGCAGCGACATATTATTGTATTGATACGGGGCATCATTTCTGTGGATATGTGTTCTGTTTTCAGGAATGGCGGCAGAGGAAAAGGATGCTCGGTTGTCATACAACAAAAAATATCGGTTGTTTTCCATTCTGCAGTTCTGTACCTTTTGCAGTTTTGGTTGTCACCTACCTACGGATTCATCCATGCGTGATATATTCGGATGGATGGATGGATGGATGGATGGATGGATGGATGGATGGATGGATGGATGGATAGATAGATAGATAGATAGATAGATAGATAGATAGATAGATAGATAGATAGATAGATAGATAGATAGATAGATAGATGGATGGATGGATGGATGGATGGATGGATGGATGGATGGATGGATGGATGGATGGATGGATGGATGGATGGATGGATGGATGGATGGATGGATGGATGGATGGATGGATGGATGGATGGATGGATGGATGGATAGATAGATAGATAGATAGATAGATAGATAGATAGATAGATAGATAGATAGATAGATAGATAGATAGATAGATAGATAGATAGATAGATAGATAGATAGATAGATAGATAGATAGATAGATAGATAGATAGATAGATAGATAGATAGATAGATAGATAGGAATAAAAACACAATCCAAGTACCATTATCAATTAAATAGGAGCTTTAAGAAGACAGGAATACCAGTGTCTCTACAGCTTAGACTGGTGTCAGATTGCACTACGTGTGGTGTCAGTAAGTGACATTGCCAGATGCATTTAACCTACAGAAAAACGTATACATTATTTGTTGAAGTGCTTCGACAATGCTTGCGAATTGTGACTATGTAACTCTAATTCATAATATATACCAACAGGGGATGGCTCAGAATAATATTTGCTGGATCAGAGGTTGTAATCAGCCAGATTTCTGAAGGTCGTCTGGCCCAAACAGGAAGTATTTAAAAAAATAAACTCTTATGCGCTGGTTTAAGTAGAATGGGTTGCTTACACATGTGAAATGGAAGAAGGGAGAGAAGAGCAACAGCAAATAGTATTCCAAATTAGTGAAGGCTGAACATGAGATAAAATGTTTATATTCATTTTTTTTAGCACCGTCAATAAATGTGCAGCAGACAGCATCCAAAACGACACTGTTGATCGTACCTTGGTACTGTAATAAGATCCGTCCTTATGTTACACATCAGTTATATGAGTCGTCAGATGGCTGTTTGTTTGTGGGATAGATGCTTTCTCATGTTTTGGTTTTCAATTTAGATTTTTATGCTATTATGATTGTTAACAACATAGACAGAAGTATCTGTGATAAAAGGGTTTTGTGCATTTGATATGAAATGTTAATGGGATTGCTTTTTCATTTTGATTTATTGCCGAAAGAAATCATGTGGTTTTATTATTCATCTTTCTCTTCCCTGCAGTGTCGTAAAATATCTGAAAGTGGCTAATTTCAGTGCAATCAGGCTTTTGCGGGGTTTTTTGTGATCGGGCCTCCTTCCAGTGAAAGCCGCCTCGCCGCTCTGTATTTTCCTGGACGTTGTCCACACGCCGTAAGAAAGCTGAAAGCTGTTAGGTCCCAAAGTGCCATATGCAAACAACACACAGCACATGCTTCTCCTCTCTGCCTGACAAGCCAGGCTTTATTACAGTTTGACGTTTTGTGCGCAGCGCTGCGCCGAGGCCTTTGGAGTCTGTTGCTATCAGTGCAGGGCCAGACGGTACAACAGCTGTTTTAATGGTGCCCCCTAATGTCCCCTCTGATCCAAGTCAGCTCACCTGGTGTGAATCAAGTCTCTCTTTTTTTCATATTCTGCCAGCTTGGAGATACTTTTACCTTTGTTTTTTTGGCCTGTTGCTATTCTTTTCAGAAACAGGCCTCCTTTCTCCATTCTTCTCCGTCTCTCTGTGTCTGGCAACTCTTTGGGAAGCGTTTTGCCTCAGGTGTATTAGAGCATGACTGTCCCCCCAGTCAGCCTCTTGTCAGTGCAAGAACAAAGCTCCAGCAGCACAAATGATAATGCCGTCGGGGCTCAGACCCGCAGCTCACCTACAAATCTCCCTAAAGCTCCACCTTTCTCTTTGTTCCACTCTCCCTTTCTGCAGTTTTGCATCTCTGCTACTTTGCCTATCTCCCTCTCCATGCGCTCCACCTCCCTTTCCGCACCACTGGTCTCCAGAAATCTTTCACATTAAGACCTCTTGCATTGCTTGTATGTGCTCTTTTATGGTTTGGTAATGGCGTAGTGCAGTCTATAATTACAGTTCTACGAAGTTGTTAGTCGAGGAGTGGGGGGTTCTTAATGGAGGGTTTCAGTAGGCTTCAATAGTCTTTGGCTAAGGGGTTTCTGAATGTGTGGCTGGGTGCAATTATTCCCCATTATTTGGTTTCTATTTGTATGACCTCATTTTTATTAAGTGGCATGGTCAGCTCTGTGAAACATCTGTAAATTTGCCCATTTACAGGTTATTTATGTTTTTTTTTTATTTTTATATTTTAATACTAGACAAACAAAACCTAAATAAACGCAAGATGGAGTTGTCAAAACGCGAAACTTGGCCCTATTTAAAAAAAAAAAAGTTAAACAAATGAGTTCAATGGGATTACTGCCATACCTGTCCAATCACATGAATAGAAGCTACGCAGCATGCTTGGATTAAAAATGATTCAAGGAGAGATAAAAAACAAAGTCATTGACATCCATCGGTCTGGAAAGGGCTAGAGAGCCATTATTAATACTTTGGGACTCCAGTGAACCACAGTGAACAGAAATGGAGAAAACATGGAACTGTGCTGAACCTTCCCAGGAGTTGCCGGACATCCGACATCTCTCCATTTCTAACGCCCTGCTTCCTTGACACATTTGCCATAACGAGAACATATTGATGACTTGGGAAAATATTCTGTGGGCCAACGCGACTAAACTCTTTGGAAATCTGTAACAAAACACATATTTCCCATCCTAAGATGAAGGGCATCAGACCTGGAGGAAGAAGGAAGGGCAGGAGGGGCAGGGAGGTGCTGAGGGTTTGTCTGCCGTTACTGTTTTAGCAGCTTAGATAAGACCAGGCGGATATTTATGGGTTTTTACAGTCCCCCTGTGTCTACAGCTCCCCCGCTTCGCTCCAACTTGAGATTAAACTTTAACTAGTGTCGCCCAGAGGTAAATTGTTGCCGCAACCGGTAATCTAGGCCGTGATCAAATAGGAGTAAAGCGTTGCCCTGGGCTGTACGAGGACACAGGTGGTTCTGAAGGTACACATGACAAGGTTGCCAGTCCTTTCTGTCAAACTGTATTAGTGAATCAATCTGTCATCAGAAGCCCTTTTCTGAAGTGTTCAGACGGAAATGAAAGATGATGTGTGCTCAGCAACTTCAAAAGGTTGTCAGTTTGTTTTATATGATTTGAAGTCGGCTGCAAAGGCAGAATTTGACTGAAAGCATATAACAATAGATTGAAATTGCCTCTCTCGTGCGACGCACCGCTCTCCAAATCACCATGAGGGTTCTACGCCCACCGTGAAAGGTGGTAGGAAAAAAAAAAAAAAAGAAAACTCTGTTTGTCTTAATAGTTTTCCACCCAGTGTCTGCATCATTTCCTCTCCTCCGTGCCTGTGTTGTGACCTGATGTCCTTCGGCTGACTACCTGTGGTTTTTACAAGTCAGAATCTTAACATAACTGCTGCCTCTGCCTGAGGTACCGCGGCGCTGCGTGCACCGAACGCCCCCTCTCCACTCCGCTCAGACCGACAAAATTGGATATAGTTTTAGAGAAATGCATCTCTTTTATATACGTTTGAAATCCCCCCCCTGTGGAAACAGAAGGTAGCCATTATCCTTCACTGCGGTGCCATTACTCGCTGTTAAAGAGCCACTCTGTTTTTGGCGTATGCGTTCGGGCCTTGGCTCTTTTTCGCTTGAGACATATTTTCTCTCAGTTCAGGCTTTATGAGGCCGGGGTGATTAAGGGAGAAAATTCTAGCCTTTCTTCCTGTGGGTCCTTGTCTATCCATAGGAGATAATTATAGCTGCGGATGGTTGTAAATACAAGCTCAGCCAGGGTCTGTCGGATGAGGAAATGGGACGTCACCAGAGCTCACCTGGAAAGGGACGTAAATCAGAGCCTGGGAAAACAAAGATGTGTTGAAGGCAACAAGAGGCAGAGGCCCCGCATTGGCACATCTGTTCGAATTGCATTCGCTGTAGAGTCCAGATCCAGAATAATCAGAATATAAATGAAAGAGTAATTCCTTTAAATTGGGTTTGAAATAGAGGAAAATTGCTGAGACAAAGGTAAAATCTTTCAATAGCTTCTTATACCTTATTAATGAATGAAATCCAGGATATTCAGTTCCTAGTTATGATAAAAAGGACACGAGAAACTCATCCCTTTTAAGAGTCTGCTACTGAATCTTTTTCATCTTTACTTAATCAAACACAGTAAGCTTATTATTTTATTTCTCGACGTAACCTGGGGGACATTGAGAAAAGTTAAGGCTCTCACCTGCAAGTCCCCTTAAGCTTTCAGAAGCAGGAGCTGTATACCTAAACCTCAGTCACACCACTGGGTCTCTGCCTTGGGTTTCAGTGGTGTCTTTAAGACACACAGCTTTAAGTAAATAACGCTCCAGCATCACCTTTTAATGCATCTAATATTGCTTTGTGTGTTAGAATCTACCCAGCTAAACCAGACAGCCGAAGAATCTTTTGGATGTGGTTAAAAGTTTTGCTGCAACTGCAACCAAACTTAGAAATGGCATATAAATCGCACATTGGCAGAAAAATGTCTGTAAAGGCATTGAAAATGTCAGCAATAACATTCAAATTACAAAGCCTTAAACATCACACATTGGTGTTGTATTGAGCATCACCCTTTACATTTCCGGATGTAGGTCTTAAAAATATTGCATTTGTACTTAAAGTACCTGTAAAAGTGATAAATGATGAATAATATGTACGGTATATACAATGACCGCTGGAAAAAGGCAGCAGGCTTTTTTTCCTTCACGTCTAGACACACATGAAATATGTTTTTCTTTAGATATGCCATCATATGCACAAACTTTAAATAAATGGTGTGAGAAGAACGGCTTTAAGAAAGTCCAGTTAAGCATTTGGTGAACACACAAAACGCCCCAGCACATTTAATGACACCTCCAGTTAAAGAGAACTAAAAAGTCTATAAAAACTCCTTAAAAGCATTTTTTTAAATGATTTCCCTCCATAAAAATAAAAACATCAACAAATGTTTAGGCTTTTTTTTATTGACCTGTGAGGGTTGGAGATTTTCGCCCGTACCGTCCTCCTCACCCCGCCTGTTGCCACAACAAACGAGTTCCTGTCCATTCTTGTTTGTCATATTTCCAGTTAGTTTAAACGTTGGATATGGGCAGGTTTCGTCGGGTAACTATTTCCTTGTACTTCCCGACTTACAGTATGAAGATCAAACCGCATATGCTTTACTTGAATGGAATATTTCCCTGTATTTTTAAGCTTGGCCAAGAGAAACATGGCTCTGTGTCCTGACTCTTCATGCCGCAACAAGGATTGGCTATTTAAACGCCCCAATAAAAAAAAGAAAGAAATATACGTTTAAAAAAGGCTTTCTTTATATTTGTTGCGCAGCAGTTGTTACGGGGGCCAATGAAAGTGTTGCTTTGAAAAAGAAAAATTATTCCATGATTAATATTCCTCCCCCTACCGAATAAGTGTAATCAAAACATGTCTGCTGTATTAAAAGCCTAAGTTATTATATATATATATATATATATATATATATATATATATATATATATATATATATATATATATATATATATATATATATATATATATTATTTATTTTTTTTTTAAAGGGTCTGAACAAATGCAGGGGGCTGCATGCAATAAATTCAGAAGAACAGATGAGATTAATCATCCGTCCTCTCGAACTGATTGTTTTTCTTTTTTGCCACCGACCTCCCTACAGGGATACGCAGAAAGGAAGAGGTGTGTGTTATTGTTGGGTTTTTTATTATACCTAATGCGTGCCTTCTCATTGTTTTGCACGGACTCCACATTGTGTCTTTTAATAGGGGCTCCAGGCAATCATTGAGGTATTTGTGTGTAAAAAGTAATTAAAATTACAATGGGCTACCCGGTGTGTTGCTGGGCGGGATGGAGGGGAGCGCGGCACTCGGTGACTTGGCTCCAACTCTCTGCCCTTGTACTTGTTCATTAGCGATGCATTGGTTCTCGCTCGACCCGCCCATCTCATCAGAAACAGGAGCCCCGTAGACAAAGACGGGGCTGTATGGATGTGCCCATTATGATAATAGCGTGTTCCCAACTTTTTTTCACTGAGGTATAGGGAATAGATATATCTTGCTCAGAGGAGTGTGTGGCTGAATCCATGAGGTGGACTGTGAGTGCACTCGGCCTTGAACTCCTGGTGATCTTTTTCTTCTTCTCTGCTTAGCTGTGAATGGACAGAGCGTACAGATGGACCCCAGCAAGTCCGGCTTTGTGGGGGACCAAGTGGAGCTGCGCTGCATCTTCGTCAACAGCAACCCGCCGGTGAAGATCTCCCAGGTCACCTGGCAGAAGCTGCTCAACGGCACCAAGCAGAACGTCGCCATCGCCAACCCGGCCCTGGGCGTGTCCGTCCTGCCGCCTTTCAAGGAGCGGGTGGGCTTCAAGCAGGCGGCGGTGCGCTACCGCCCGCCGTCGCTGGAGGACACCACCATCGTGTTCTCCAACCTGCAGCTGTCCGACGAGGCGGCCTACATCTGCGAGTACACCACGTTCCCGGCAGGCAACCGGGAGAACATGGTCAACCTCACTGTGTTTGGTAAGGAAACCTTACGAGTCCTATTACCAACTGGTTCTGATTCAATTGAATTGACTGTTTTTATTTCCTTTTCCATTTTAGTTTTTAATATGGTTGGTTTTCTTTATAAAGAAGGCCTAATCTAAGATTAATTTCTTTAGAAACAGTGGCTGATGGGGAAAAAAATGGTTCTGAATGTTTTTGTGGTCACAGATAAGTTTTTCTTTTGATGTAGGAAATTTTTACAATGCTTGAGAGTACTCAACATTTTTTTTGCTCAAGGAAGCCAGATCAGAGACATCAATAACGCTTCTATCAGAGGGGGAATCCAAGGTTCATTCGTTGACATACTTGTTTGTGTTTGGTATTCTCTTCGCTTGAGTTTGCTGATCAAGGTAGATATGTTTTATGTGAATAATCATAGCAAAGCCTCAATCTTTAAATTTGATGGAATGAATTTGGAAAAAAGGAAATGCATACAAACCACACCTGACTGCTGCTACAAGCGAAAAGGTGTTGGACAAATGTAGATTTACCAGAACATATTGCACAACAGTTACTCTGAATCAGATACGTTCAGCAAGGAAATGAAACAGGTTAGACATCTTGACATCAGTTAAGAAGCGGTTTCTTCAAACAGCCTTTTGGCTTATCTGATGAGCCACATGGGTGATCTAATACATGTCACTCACATCAGCTTTCTCTTTGACTTAAGGCAGAACCTGAACGCTTTTTTTCTCAATCAAATACAGAGTGGAACAAAATTCCTCCAGTGGAAATGCCAAATCTGCTCCTAAATGTTCCTTTGAGACAGCATCGGTCCTAATTTAAGCCCAGTTATATCTTAGAGGATCTCAGACCAGTTGGATTTCCAGTTTTGGCCCAGCTTGGGTTTTCCAAGGCTTCACAAAAGTATTCACACCCCTTTTCACATTTTGTCACATGACATCTACCAACTTCAATGATCTTCAATGGTAATTTTTGTCAGGCAAACACAAGGCAGCGCATAGTTGTGAAGAAAAGGGATATGTGGTTTTCTTTTTTTTTTTCCAATAAAAACACAAACAAAGGCAAATTGCCTTCAGAAGTCACTTAATTAGTAAATAGAGGCAAATATCTCACAGATCACTGTTCAATCTGTTATCTGAAAAACCTACCAAGAGACCCATGAAACACAAGAGGCACATGGTATTTGTGGAGGACCTGCAAGGATCAACAGCTCAGGTGGGAAAATGCTGTCAACTTTTAGCCATTAACTCCAGAACTTGTCTCTTTCCCAAGAAGACAGCAGTTATCTCCACCATGAAATACGATGGTGCCAGCATCATGCTGTGAGGATGCCTTTCCTCAGCAGGGACGGGTTGATGGGAATATGGATGGAGCTAAATCAGTAGTACTAGAAGAAACCAGTTTGATGCTGCAGGAGGATCACCTTCTGACAGACAACAGCCCTGAACATACTGCTTGTGTTATAATGGAGTGGCTTAAGTCCAAGCATATGCTTGATATTCTGATATTCTATTAGAATGGTGCTGAACACAAATGTATGAAACACTTCTTATTTGTGAGAAAAACATAAAAGGCATTAAACATTTTCCTTCTTCACATGTATGCACTACTGTGTGTCTGTTTATTTGAAATCAAAAAGAAAATACTTTAACAATTATGGATGTAACGTGACAAAATGTGGAAAACTTCAAGGGAGGTGAAAACCTTTGCAAGGCAGTACCTGTGTTGTTTACAGTGAAGGCCAATGCAGTTGAACCGAATCCGCGACCCCTGTGGCCCAGTCGGTCCCCAAGGTCCTCATTCCACTGCCGGACATAATGTCCATGTTGTGAAAATCGCACTCCTCGTGTGATGATGGCCATGTTAACACTAAAATGAGATTATAAAACAGGAAGCCACCGCAGACAGCTGTCAATAAAAGTGAAAGGTGAGGCTGAAATCAATAAGGCCACTTCAGAGTGTGTAATTTGGTTCTAACTGACTCATCCAGCAGGAAAAAAGGCAGTCCTTGAGATGTAGTTTATCTTGAGAAGAGGCAATTTTGAGGAGGTTGTTGGCTAACTCCGATTAGAGAGTTAATTAGTAATTAAGTGCTAGTGTTTTTTTCTATTGAGTTCCAGTAAAAAGGGGGAAAAAAACACTTGTCTTGAGAAGTCCCTGTTGCATGTGCACTTTTTGTCAGCTCTGAGTTCTCATTTTTATGCCACTGAGCCTTCCAGGACTTTTTAGACAGTAACATCTCCATGAACGTCAGAAACCTCCATGCAGATAACCAACCATCAGCGTTCAAAGGGCCCTATTCGTTGCTCCCTTTCAGTTATGCATTCGCTTAGACTCGAGCCTGCCTTTTGATGTAGCAAAAGTAGATTGCTAATTGGCAACCCACAAAGGACTGAAATTGGATGGCTGTGAATTTGGGTAGGCAAATGCAGCTTTGACAACTCCTTCGCCTTTGAGGAGGGAAAGAGGCTGGATTTAACACCATCTTCATCCCAGCCCTTTAGTTTAATCTACTTCATATACTCGATGTAGATGGAGTAGTCACACTTCTTCCTCACAGAGATTTTTTTTTAATGAAGATCCACTGATCAGAGTCCTGTGTCCTGTACTTCCATTTTATGGTTATGTGAAGCTTTGATCTGCTAATACTGATTTAGCCCATTGTGATTTCTCTTTAAGAACTATAATAGCCAGTATTTAAACTATTTCTTTCTAGCCTTCCTGCCATGAACGTTTATTAATTATTTATAGTAGAAGCAGAGGCAACGTTACCCTGTGTCTGCGACAGAGGAGTCGCTATGAAACAGGGTTTTCCTATATTTGGAAACAAGAAACAAAAACATGGAGTTGAAATGTCACTGTCTTTAGCCTTTTATTAGCATGATTAGCATGGTTAGCATGATAAGAGTGGTTAGCGTGACTAATAACTAACCACTGTCTGTGTCTCTTCCTCAGACGTTTACCTTTTTAAGAGGTATTTCATTTCAGTCATTTTCTGTCTAAAGTCTGACTTTTTACATAAAATAAAATCTTCAGAGATGAAATGCTAACAGTTGGTCAGATTGAAATGTAGTTAAATTTATGAATTTGAAAAAGCTCGACCTTACAATGACTATAATAAGTGGTATTAAATATATCTATTTTCACTATATATATATATATATATATATATATATATATAATATAATAAAAAATATTACAATGGAAATAATATTTATTCCTGCTTCCTTTGCACTCTGCCCATGGCACCATTGCATCATTGTCTCAGTCTGTCCACTTTTTATAGTGTGTTCAAAAGTGTTCTCCATACTGCAGACTGTTTGACTTTTATTAGTGCATTAGGATGTTATTATATTATTGTATGACTAAGCACACTGTGAGAATTGTACAATCCAGAGACAAAGTCCTCATTTGTGCGCACATATCTGGAAAACAAAACGGATTCCGATTCTGAAAAGAAAGTTTTAAGTCTGTCTGTCTTGGCTCAGTTGAAAGGCTTCCTTGTTGCTGTACTAAATCTACCTTGGTTAAGGCTTCCTGCTGTATCAGTCCGCCTTCATCAGTCTGCTCGAAGCTTTTAGCATGATGGTCATGGTTCTTGTTTTCCTCCAACAGCTCGGCCGATGACGCGAATGACCCTGACGTCCCCAACTATCGTGGCCAGGGCTCCGAAGCGCAAGACGACCGTCGCCACCTGCATTTCAGCCAACGGGAAACCCCCAAGCGTGATCAAGTGGGACACGAGGTTGAAGGGGGAAGCCAGCCTCCAGGAGTATCGCAACCCAAACGGCACGGTGACGGTGCGGAGCAACTACGTGGTGATCCCGAGCCGCGAGACCCACAAACAGAAGCTCACCTGTATTGTGATGTACCGAAGTGACCGGATCACCGAAAGCGTGGTGCTCAACGTGCAGTGTAAGAAACGCTCTGTTGTAAAAGTTGTTTTTTTTCTCTTCCCATCAAAGGTTTTGTTTTTTCTAGTGGTGATTGCAGCCATTGAAGCATGCAGTAAACAAGATTATTGGCCATTTCAAGTCAACAATTATAGATTAAATATTTATGGAGAGAAAAATCTGTGCTGAAACACAAGGATCCAGAACCTTTCTGCTATTATGATTGGAAGATTTCATTCTTTTAGCAAACTTGACACATTTGTGTTACAGCGGTTACTCACCAGATGTTTAAAGACATTGGTATTAATTTTTTTTAACTTAATTTCTGACATGCAATCAGGCTGAACGTTTCCTGTTTCTGGTCAGTTAAGATTACCAAAGTATTTTCTGTCTTCTAAATGTCAGAGTATTTATCTTCAAAGTGAAAAGATGCACATTAGGATGTCTTTGCCTTCAAGCATAGGTGACGCCCTGGTTTGCATGCTTCTCAATAATTCATATGCGTTTTATTCACATAATTTCAGTTAGGAGACACCCTGTGGATGTATTTTAAGGCAAACACACTGCTTCTTTGTGTGACAATGTGAGCGAAATCAAACAAAATCAGTCAATATATCAGGAAGACAATTGTGGACGTCCACCAATGTGGTACATTGTTGGCTACAAATGTATGTATCAAGCCCCAGAGCAAATAAAGCAAACAAAAGACCTTGTGAGGATGCTGGCTGCAGCTGGTAAGACACTCAGAGAGGAAGAGGAATTTTTCCAAAAGAAACCCAAAATAAAGGCCGATTATGTTTTTTAAATGCACCCAGGGATGTCCTGTGGTTTGACTAAAATAAAGCTGAGAATGGTTGGTCCTAGTGATCATCATTAATTTGGATCGAAACTGACGGAAGCTCACATATCTCACAGCTCTTCCCACCGAGGGGACAGTATCATGTTGTAGGAATGTTTCTGCTGCAGGGGAGAATGATGAGATGACGTGGGAAGAACATTTTTTGGAAATATCGAAGTAACATCTGCACACGTCAGCCAGGAAGTAGGGCCGGGGGCGATATGGACCAAAAATAGATATCTCAGTATTTTTAGGCTGAATCCCTATTCAGCGATTTTTATGTGTTTTTCTTTTCCTACAGTAATTATAAAAAGGCATCTCTGAATCAAAGATTTATCCTAAACGGCAAATTTGTTTAACAAACAGCTGTTTGTTAAACAAAGGAGAAACAGCTGAAGAAATAACGCTGTGGAATACACAAAAGTATAATTAGAACGCAACATAGACCATCTCGATATAAACAATATAGTCTCATCCTCTTTCAAAAAATAATCCCGATATATTGCCCATCTCTACTAGAAAATGAAAGCTCAGGCCCAACACGATCTTCCAAATGACCCTAAGCTTTCAACTAAATTACTTAAAGATTGGTTTCAGGACGACAAAGTCAGTGTTTTAGAGCGGCTGTCGCCCAGCCATCATAATCAGATAGAAACAATCTAGGACAGACTAGAAAATGTGTGAGACCAAGGTGGTCTACGAAACTGATTCAGGTCTGTCAGCAGGAACGGGCCAACGTTCCAGCAAACTATTGTGAGAAGCTTGCATAAGGATACCCAAAATTTTTCAGCCACTCTATGCAGTTTAAATGCAGTTCTAGCAAATAAAATAATAAATGTATGTAAGCTTCCCAAATGGAAGAATGTAAAAAAAAATGACTTTTTCTTTTGGAATCCTGACTGACCTAAAATCAGGAAAAGTGCATTCTGATTTAATATCATTGAGGAAAAAAAACATTAATTTGTCTTTTAATACAATTTATCTACACGTTTTGATTTCAACCGTTTTATATACTCCTCGCTTCAGCAAAGACGGAGCCCTAAAAAGTATTATTATCAGGTTCTGGAGGGATTGAGCTGACATCAGTGTGCCTTCCTTGCAGATGAACCCGAGGTGAAGATCGAAGGGTTTGATGGAAACTGGTACCTGAACCGTCAGAACGTTCAGCTGACCTGCAGGGCCGACGCCAACCCCCCGGTGACGATCTACCAGTGGAAACTGTGAGTGTGACTTAAAGCCCTTAAAGGCTCAGAAAACATAGACGTAGCTTGGCTGCGCGCTGTCTCGCTCGCCTCAGATTTGCGGGGAAAACTAAATCTTCATGTCGAAGTGTTGCTGAGGCACAGGAGGGTCATTTCCCAGAGTAGGAATGCTGAACGAAAGCACACTTTACCGACGATTTTATACAGGAGAAACCAATCATCCGAGATAGAAGCGGCAGCCTCGTGTTTGCTTGTAAAACAGGTAATGAAGATAAAACCAGAGGCACAGCACAAAGGGGCCTATTACAGCAGCAACACACACCCCTGTCTGCCGGATGGTCACAGATACTGAGAGATAAATGCAAACGGTGCACACTTTGTGTTTGCTGTTTTGCTTTGAAGTCTTTGGGCTCAACATGCAGGTAGTGAGGTGAGAAAGCGTTATTGTTCGCGCTGTTGTATTCCCAGCAGGGCATGGAGGCGGCGGCTCATCCCCGACACACTGAGGGGACTACTGAAGCTGAGAAGTGGTAGATTAAACCATCATACTGGCTGAGATCGGTATTTCTGATTCCGTGATGATCACAGCGAACGCAAAAAAGGAAGAAGCGATACAGACGCTGGGGGAATCCTAAATAACCACTTAGAATAACGGCAAGAGATTCCAAAACTGATAAGTGGTAAGAAGTAATCCTTGAGGAATGTAAACAATGGAGGTTACAGTATCGGTGTTTGATGTGCTCATTTACCAGTGCATTTGGCCAGTTGTTTTCAGGCTGAAATAATATACAACAAACAGCTTGAGATATTGTTAAGAACCAGAAATGGGTGCACAAGTTGGAAATTAGTTTGGAAATATCTACGTACACATCCACTAATTATTGGAAACATGTCAGTCAGCATAGAAAAACATATTAGCCTAGCCACATTAGCCTAGCCAGTAACAAGAATAATGGGAAAGATTCTTGCTAAACATTTGCAATTCTTCTGAGCAGAAATGGTAGAGCTTATTTAATCAGATTGGTTTCCCACAATATTGCATATATATATATATATATATATATATATATATATATATATATATATATATATATATATATATATATATATATATATATATATTCCAGTACGGTATCATTGCCTATTGCCCAACCACATCAGACTGATCTGACCCAGACTGCGTCTTTTAGAGGAAAGAAAGTTGGTTAGAATAAAGAACTCAGGGGGAACAACCAAGGCACAAGATTGTTGGAAACTGGACTGAGAGGATGCCGGCCAAAAAAAGAGGTCACTGCTCCAAATCTTCTTCAAACTTCACTGAAACGTGTTGCCGGTCATGCTTCTGGAGAACAGAAAGTTAATTGTCAGAAAAGATAAAGATTGACATATTTGGACAAAACAACAAAAAAGTAAGTTTTGAAAATTCTTGAAAAATACACCATGATGATGGTTGGTGTTAAAAATGGATGGAAGTTGAAGAACATTGTGTTTTACTTCCTTTATGACCAGGACTTTCTCTTGAATAAAACAGTATTTGAATGTCACCAAGACATTTACCTGAATGAAAAGCAGATATTTAAAATTGTTTCAGCTTATCTTTAATCCATGGCTTGTGAAAGTGGACACAATAGGTCTTTGCAACAGGTTATTACCATCCCAGACAAACACAAAATTCGGTTTATTGATGTGGCCTAAAAGGTTTTGTCTGTGCCAGGAAACCAACTGATTTAAATGAGCGCTACCCAATTGTGCCAAGCATAGTGGCCAGATCTCCTGCCAGAATTATGCCCAAAGCTTGTAGATGGCTATAAAAAGCCCTCGGTTTCTCTGCAAACTGCTAAATTTAATTTTTTTGTAGACATCAGATGGGGTGTTTGTATGTATTTGAGCCTGTATGTATACATTTCAATCTGTGCGTTTTCGGCAATATCTACACTTAAATTCAAACTTGCTGATTTTACAAATGGTGGAAATGTTTTTTTTTTTTTCCATCCTGCAAAAAGAACGGTTTGTGCCTGAATGTAAGTCCTGAATTCATAAGATTCTTGCCCATGATTTGGTTTGTTTGGGGGTTTTTAGGAGGGAAAAAAATGTCTATTTGTGCAAATTACAATCAGAGCAAATAGCAGCTGATTCTGCAATACAAGCAATATTTGTGACTCACAGATAGCATGAAATAAATCTGGTCTGGTGAAAACTGGTAGTAATTTCCCCAAAGGGCGGAGTGGGAGCTGGCTTTAAAAAAAAAAAGAACCAAATAAACAAAAACAGGCACAGAAAGTAAAACTGATCATCACTTCCATTGAGGTCAGCCTGATATTTTCACAAACATTTTATCTAAACCATATTTAAAATTCTGCTGTTGTTTTTTTCACCTAAATACTCTCCCTTGTTATTCTTTTTTTCTATTGTGAGGTGAACAAGACAGACAAGGCCAGTAAGAATAAGTTAACAGACCAAAGATGTGTGCAAATATTATTAAATTAAAGAGTCCAGTGTAGTCTATTAGCTATGCACAGTGCCGTATTGGTGTTGATTGATATGGTAAATAAAATAATTTTATGGTCAGGAATTAACTATAACAACTACAACAACAGGAAGAGGGGAAAAAATGCTTCCTCAATTAAAGTAATACTAATAAGCAAAATGATAATTATGATAATAATTCTAATAGTAAAAATAAAATAATTTTAAATACAAAATATGAGTAGCAATAATGAATGAAAACAGTTAATTAAGAGTAAAAATTAGTAAATGGGGACCTGGAATTTTATGAAATTACATTTTCCTTTTTGACCATTTGAAACTGTCGGCTCCAGAGCAAGCCCCGAAAGTTGTGGAGAGTGCAGCACAAAGACCCCACGGTGCACCCCGACCATTCCCCCAATCCAGAAGCACCCATCCAGAGATGAGTATCTGGAAATGTTTCACTGGCATTGTACATACGGAGGTTTTTACCGTAGCTGAATCAGCAAAAAAACAAATGGAGTTGGATTTTAGAACAAATGCATCAACATTTTATTTTACATTATGTGTCCAAACCAAGAGCTAAATGCTGAAGTGTTTCCTTTAATTGCTTCATGAAGGTGAGGTGGAGCGTAACGACCCTGCATTGGAGTTGATTTAGTCGACCATTATGGCCTTGGTGTACATTTTACAACTATTAGGTTTTAATAAGACATGTGCAGGTATTTTGTTTTCCACCTTTCTTCCTTGCACATTGGTGTATCTCTCAGAGGAGAAACCCTGATGTAAACGCAAAACAAGAAAGGAAGATCATTCATTTTCTGTATGCATCTGAAGCAAAGAGAGATGGGAAGGGAAGAGGAGGAGGGTGCCGAGACGTGATACAGGAAGACGAGGGCACAGCGCTGACAGATCGGAGAGGACGGCCATTGGCGCACTGAAAACGAGAAGCCAAATCTGTTGTGAAGGTTCCCCTGGGCTCCACTGTGGAGGTCAGCACAAGGCTGTGATGGAACGATGTGGCAGGACAGCATCATCAACACGCCCACGAGAAGGTGTAGCCAATTCTAATTAGGACTAATGTTTTTAGCGCAAATAGTTCCCCCCCCCCCCCCCCCCCAGACTTCCAGCTGTACTATTGAGTCTGTGAGTTTCTTTATACACCGTCCCACATACCGTTGTTATTTTTACCATCTGCAGATGCATATTTCTCATCATTTCTTTTCTGAACCTAAAAATACACACAGTCCTCGTCTCTGAGCTTCTAGAACTATAAGGGCTACCGGGCGGGAAGATCCGTGCTGTTGGAACTTTGTCGTTTGTTTTTAAAATGTTTTGTTTTCAGGGCGTCCTTTAGTTTTCTAAGTGGGCACAAGATGAAAAAAATGGGGATGAAGATTTTTTTTTTTATCATCACTAACCACTGGATCACTTGTGTGATAAGAACTCCGACATTATAATTTTCCCCTTTCATTAAAACGCTATTTTCCAGCAGACAAGAAAACCCCATCGCGTCCTTAAAGGCATTTTCAGTTTCTCAAAGACAAAGCTCTGCATAAATCAAGAAATCTGTATTTTGTTATTAATGCATTTCACAGTGTGATTACTTCAAACTCGGCTCTAATTAGCTGGCTTGCTTATCTCTGTTCTGAAAATGAGATTCTATTAGTCATGTTGATTAAAGGCCACAATAAGACAACTGTTTCTTAATTTCCTCCGTCGCCAGTGGCTGTGGAGGAAATTCATGGTCACTTAATGGCCTTTTAAAGGGACGTTCAGGTCCTGGTTTGCTTGAAACAGTGCGGCCAGTTCTGCTGTCATGGGGCCCACAAAGGCTTTTGAGACGCCTTTTGTTTAGGCGGTTATAAGTTTAGGAGAATATGATGAGCCACTAATTCCTCATTCTGGGGTACTTTTCTACTCAGTTGTTTTCCACCAACTGTGGTTTTATTCTTAAAATCTGTGTAAATCTATTTAACTTAGATTCAGACATGGGCCGGTTACCGACATTGAGCTATACAAAGGAGTGTTTTTTTTCCAAAACATTGCAGATTCAAAACCACAAAGATTTTCCATCACACTGTTCCTACAGTTTAAAGTCCTTTTAATGACATCGCAGAGAAAGATACACACACTCACCTGTTGCTGAGTACCTCAGGTCTTTCACTTCTGTCCTGCTCACTAAAAAGACTAATTAAATATATCTGGAAATATTTCTGGTTGCAAAAAGGATCCATACAGTATTCATTACACGTCTTGTTAAGGCAACGTCCATTAAGCAGCTGACAGCAGGCAGACGACGTGATCAGGTTGCCCTACTAATTAGAGTAGTCTTCAATAAGCATTTGAAAACTACCTAATTTAGCAGGTCTTTACCATATATTCTTCCTTTTATGTGTATCAACTGTAATAAAAGATGTGGTGAATCTTATTCCTTCAATATTTTAAATAAACTGAATTCGACCATGTTTATATTTTCCCGTGCCATAAGAACTCACAACAGAAAGGTTTCCCAACATTTCTCATCAAAATCAAATCTGTCTCCAGAAGCGATACCAAATTAACGTTAGCGTGCGACTTGGAATAAGTTTAACCTAATATGAAAGGTAAGTAAATTGACTATGAAACGGTGTTTAGACTATTGCTTTGAAGTAAGAAAGGAAGAAATGCTTCTGTTGCCCCGGGGCTGTGTTGACGGAGTAAACTAATAGAAGCTACTATCTCCGGCCATTTTTTAAATATTTGGAATGGAGTGTTCAAAGTACCCATTATAAAATAAAAACAAACGCTGACAGGATGATATACACTTTAACTAAATATCTGTACACCACAGCTGACTAAAAACACTGAAGTTATTGTCTGATTTATAGCTTACTATCAGCCCTTAAGTAAACGGCTGTTCCGCACAAACACAAAAAAGAGGATCATAAATGCTTATTTGGCAGTAGGACCATCTCACAGCGAGAGAAGCCTTAGAAACGGCAATAGATGATCAAACATGGACTTATTTATGCCACCCTGACTACAGTTTCCTTAAAACACTTATTGTTCTTCCTAAACCTTTTCTCTATTTGTGAAATCAGAATTTTTTTTTTTTTCTGTAAAATGTTAAACTCTAGTCTTGTGAGCCGGATGGATGCATATAAACCTAGTATGTAGCATTATACCACCAAACAACTATGTATGTTTTTTACTCAGCTTTATCATACGAGAGTCTTATACAGGCCAAGAGAACAGTTTTGCAGAATAGTAAATCTGTTTTGTTTTATGTTTTGCTGCAACTACTTTCCAATGGTTATTGAAGTGTCTAAGAACATCATTGAAAGGATCTGTACTTAGGTTTCGCCTGACATCACAAAGGAGATTAACTGCTGTGTTAAGACAACAGTCTGTGAGTGAGAGACTGCTGGTTGCAAAGGAGTCAAGTAACCGTGCAAACAACAAACGAACAAACATTTGGGTAATTATGCTAATAGGGATAGAGCTCCCTTTTCATGTCTCTCTTCTTTCGTTTTGAGTTTCCTCTTTTAGTTCTGGACTTTTTTGTGCAGTCATGCTGTGTGATTGTAGCAAGGGAAAATCATCCCACTCCTCATAAATGGTAAAATGGTAAATGGTCTGTACTTGTATAGCACTTTATCAAGTCGGAGGATCCCAAAACGCTTCACACTACATTCAGTCATTCACACATTCACACCCTGGTCGTGGTGAACTATGTTGTACCCACAGCTGCCCTGGGGCTGACTGACAGAAGCCGGGCTGCCATACGAACGGTGCCCTGACAACTGAGACAGTTAGAGAGGGGTGTTGAACTGGCAACTCACCAGTTACAGGACAAACTTCTAGCTCCTGCTCCACTGTCACCCCAAGACTACTTATTTATGTCCCCCCCAAAAGTAGATGTTACCACAAATTCACACCAATCATCTGTATATTGCTACTATAGAAAATCCAACAAATCAGAGTGTGGGGAAAGGCTACTTGAAGTTTTCTTGAGCACAGAGACGTTTCCAGCACATTCCTGTAAGTAGACTGTCTGTAGACGGGGTGGGATCCCGTCGGATTAGGCTTGTCTCTCACAGATGCCATCAGATCCTCCTCAGATTGTTATCTGGACTGTTTGGAGGCCCAACAAATACCTGACTTGTTGGCTTGTTTGGGTCCTGGCTTTCCTCATGGCCACATAGACATTAGAATTCTGAAGGAAATCCATGGCAATATTTTAACAGATCAACATGGAAAGAGTGTATGTGACTCATTTAGATATATGCCTTAAATAACATTTCCCTGATATTATACAGAATCTCAGAGGGATATCTTTATGCTTTTCTCTTTTGGATGTCTCCCACAGTTGCTTCTCTTTAGGGCGAGTTGACTTAAGTATAACCACAAGCAACAAATCCCGTACTGCCACCCAAGGACAACAGTTGGCACTTAAAACGACTTTTTAGTGTCTTTTATGGCCCTTTGCTTCGTTAGAACACAGAAATCTTTATACACCATTCGTTGAGATGAGCAGACATAATGTTATGAGTGCTCTGTTTATTTCCACATGGTGGTGTTGAAAATTAGTTGGACTTGTTTGGATTTGGCTTTTGAATTTGATGCAACCACTTTTTATTTGACAAACAAGAAGTGATCCCACCATTTAAAGAAGGGAAAAGGACAGATTATGTGGGCGAAGCTAAAGAATTAACTTTACCAACCTGTTTTCATTTAGTTGTATTTAATTTGTAATTGTTTTTGTTGTCATTTCTAAAATGATTTTGTAGGAATTCTTCTCTTACTAAACTTCTAATTTGTGTTGTAATTAGGGATGAAACAGCAGTATAAGCTGATTTACATCCTGGACTGGCCGGCCAGAAACAATAAACGTATACAAAGGCATATAAGCTATTTTAAATATCAGCAATGAGTTTTCACAATACAGAGATGAACACAGAGATGTAAGATGCTATTTATAAGTAAACAGAGAGAAGTGCATGAGATTCATTCAGAAAGTTGGTGAACAAGACAGGTTTCCAATTTCTATCCATTTGAACTGTAATAAAACATGCGGTTTTTTTTGGAAATGTTAGCAATTTCAAGAAAATCTCTTCGCAAACGTAAGGATGTACATTCTTACACAGAAACTACTGGGCAAAGCTAGCCCCAATAATCCCTATTAGATGCTTAAACTGTGTGATGTGTCTTTTCTTTATAAAAATGGTAAAACACTGTTTCATAGAGACATCTTCCTCACGCATGCAGAGGGATCATGGGGCCTCTGCTTGGGACAGACATGAGTAATGATGGAGGTAAGAAAACAGGAAAGGAAAGGTCGACCAGAAGAAGTGGATCAGTTATAACGCTGTTATTGCGAGCATGTCTCAGCCACCCCGGGAACTATAAGCAGCCATCAGAGCATTAGCGATCGGTTGCTAAATTGATGGTCCTCTTTTGCACGCAAGCAATCAGTTTTGATTGTCACCGTTAAACCTGTCGAGCAACTTCGCAAGTTTAACTGAAACTCCTCAGACTGAAGAAGTCTCTTGGAATAGGAGACGAAAGGTTTCAACAACGAAGAACCCGTCCAGTGGACCTACTTAACGTTTTATGATTTTAGCTGGATTATTGAGATGCATCAGGGCACTGATTGGTGCATTTCTAGGTGCCACAAAATGTCTTTATATTAAAAGAATATGTCTCCCCAAAATGGAAGTCTACCCCTTGATGTGGTAAACAGTTACTGTCAGTTAGTAATGTTGTTGAGCTTTACACCATATTGTCTCTATGTTGGAGACGCTTATTTTGGAATAAAAAGGTTGTAGCTCTTAAGTTGCCCTGTGATGTTGGCAGATTCAGCTAATGATGACTGCTTGTTAGGCTGGCTATCAGAAACCAGCTAGATAATAATTTGAAAAGCCTCCATTTTGAAATAATATATATATATTTTTTTTGCTATGCAGTAGAACAACAAAAGATATGAATGGCAATATTCTACAAATGCATTCAGTAGCATTCTTTAGTAGCTTCATAATAATCCTAAATAAATAATATACTATTGCATTAGATTGTTTGTAGTTCAAAATCTAAAGTACACAGGTTTAGGAGATTCTTAGTTTTCCAAAAATATTGCTAAAATCTCACACTTCTTTCAAACAACTCGATGTAAAGTTGTCCGCAGTATTGTGACACTCCTACTGTTAGCGGTCCATATACTTTGCGTGTGCTTCATAAAAATCTGTTTTACCTTTAGTTTTAGAGTATATTTCCCCCCCAGTGCAGTTTTTCCTCCTGAAATAATGATGCAGTTTATAGTGAGACCGAGATGTGAGGTTTCTGCAGCCTCCTCACGCCAACATCTATACACAGACACCGCATACACGAGGAGCCCAGCCAGTCATCAAAGAATCTGTATCACTCTCAAGCTGTTTGTTAGGCTTTTATTTTGCAGCCCCTCAGGCTCCATTCATGCCCACACACTCAGTGACACACACACACACACACACACACACTCACTCATGCAGACATTGCTGGTCATGGCAGAACCAGTGGCGAATTGCAGTTTGCAAGCCTTTCATTTCTGCAGCAAATCAATTGGGCTTTGCAGAACTCAGCATTTGATAGAGGTTCACAAGTTAACTGATTATTGAATCGTGACATACTGTATTGAGGGTTGTTTGTGGTCCCATTGCAATTGCTTCACTATGGTGACCAGTGGAAAATCAACTCAAGCGCAGCTTTTTCTATTGCTTTTTACTCTGAAATATGTTCTAACCACAAGGTTCCTACACACTCTGGAAAAGTGTCGTATTCAAGTGCTTTTAGTATCCTGAATTCATCCTAAAACAATGTATCCATTTAACATCCAATCCGTTTCTCAGGTTGCATACCTCAAGCAAGACCACAGAAGAGTGCAGACAATTGGTAGTAAACTTGAATAATTATTGTTTAAAATGGTAAAAATAAGAATAAACTAAGAACTCTGGAGATACCTGAGTCTGAGAAACTACATAATTTTTATAATCAAATATGTGAAAGGTCTTTATGAGAAGTTTTTGATTTGGTTTTAGAACTGTCCTGATCCCAATCATACGGTACATTTCATGTAAGGGTACGTTAATTACACACCCTGCCAATGTTATGGAAGAGCCTTGTTAAAAGAACAGCTCAAGTGCCTGATTTGTGTCCATTGTTAGCATGACGTCTAATTTTGTTTTCTCTCTATAATTTCATCCTGTTTTTCTTTCGCTTCAGTAAATGGAGCACCATATTGCTTTTAATGTTCTGGCACAGCAGCACCTCTCTCTCTCTCTCTCTCTCTCTCTCTCTGACCCGGGAGTGATGACAGAGTATCTTTGCTGCCAGCATCCTCATTGTCACCACACTGGGGCTGGAGAACTATTCAGCGTTATCACAATTGTAACTCTTCTTAAGCCGAGCCCCTTTCAGAGCAGCCGGTGAAGCCGATCGGCTGGAAGGCGACGGGAAACGGCTAATTGTGGTGAAAGTCGAAACCTCTTTTACGGCCTGCGGGCGCTGAGAAAAGCGGGTCCGAATAATGGAGCGGAGGGTTTCCCGTGTTCATGATCTGTGACCTTAAAGTGGGCTGGCCTGATCAAAAGGACACGGGCGAGTCTGAGCGCAGCGGAGATAGTGAACCATAAAGACAAACACCTTTAGGCAGGAGAAATGGGCAGCGGTCCTCAAAAACAGCCCGGCTCTTTTTGTAGAGACTGCATTTATCGCTTGATCAGCTGCCTCTCCTGACAGCTCCCTTGAGTTTTAAGTTCAGCCATGTGAGCTGGGCTGTAGATGAGAACGAAGCCCCCTTTCCCCTCCTTACCACTACTGTCTGTTTTGTATTCCACATGCCGAAACACCCTGTCCTCCTGCATCAGCTATATCTTACCTGTTAGGACCTGCTGGGATTCCCTGTCCTCATAATTTTGTTAGGACTTGATGGATGACATCTGAAATACAGTGCTGTCAAATATTCTTGGTATTTATCTCACCCCTACATGCAGGGCTTTTCACCTCGAGAGATTTGAACTTTTTTTATTATTGTTCTGAAGAGATTTTTTTTCCTCCCCCTCTGGTTGGGAGTAATTCTGCCTTTTTTAATGTGGTCTGCATCATCGCCTTCTCTTTTTACCGCAGTCTGAACGGCTCACTGCCCACCAACGTTGAGATCAAAAACAACACTCTGTTCTTCAAGGGGCCCGTGACCTACGACCTGGCCGGGACCTACGTCTGCGACGCGACCAACAGCATCGGGACGCGCACTGGCATCGTGGACGTCAACATCACAGGTAGGTGACAAGACGGCTGCCGTTTCCGCTCTGTCTCTTCCGTAACTCGGCCATGAGCTGATCAATACAGCGTGCGCCAGGATGGGAGCGGTGCCTTGCAAAAGCATTCACGCCCCCTTGTTTCTTTTCACACTTGCTAGCGTCGCAGCTGTAGGCCGACCGTGTTTCTGGGGGACTTCGTGAGTCAGACCAACATAGGGGTAATGCCTTAGTGAGAAGTGGAAGGAAAATAATTCAAAAATGAAACGTTTGAGGACCATGAAAAGTTTGGCGCGGATTTGAATCTAGCACCTTTTACTCGAATACCCAGAAATAAAATCTTAAGGCAACCATTTGCCTTTGGAGGTGACCCGTTTAGTGAACAGAGTCCGGCTGTGTTATAATTAAAGCTGTTCTACAAAGGCCCTAGAGAGTGGAGAACAGAAGTGAACACTCTAAAAGTCTGTTCTTTAAGGAAACGTGCATCTTTAGACACCCCCTTTGACCCCAGCACCTCTAAATAGAATCCAAAACGTCCCACTGCCTTCTATCTAAATAGAAAATAGTGTGTAATGCAGCTGTTCTCTGGCATTTTCAATTTTTTTGCCAAAACACCGGAGATCAAACGGTGTTGATGAGACGAAGCGGTGGACGGAAAAAGCAGCTGGGATTCCCACGCTGACTCTGGAGGAGCAGCGATTTGTCACCCACTCCACAAATCTGACCTTTATAGATGAGCCGTTGTTGAGTGTAAAGCCATCCAAAGCCCTGTTTGCAGTTTGGTTGAAGACGGCTGAGAATAGAGTCGAACCTTTTGGCCTACGTGCAAAAAACTATCAGAACACAAGCGCTGCCAGCAACAGCGAACGCACACACCAGTAAAACACAGCGGTGGTGAAATCAGCATGCTGCGGGCATGCTTCCCTTCTGCAGGGACAGGACAGGTGGTCAGGAGTGATGGGAAGATGGATGGAGTCAAACGTAGAAAGAGAACCTGTTACAGGCTACAAAAGACTCCGCTGAACTGTTTGATCAAAGCCTGATCAGGAGTTAGACTGGCCCAGTCAAAGTCCAGATCTGAATCTAGGTAACTAAGGGTAAGGAAAGGGTGCCTCATTCAAATGCGAGCCACACTTATCAGATTGTTGTTTACGGAACAAAGAGTGAATTCCTCGTTCGGTTTTTCCTTCCCCTTCGTAATCACGCACCACTTTGTGTTGGTCTGCCGCATGCGATCCCTATAGATGACATCATGGCCTGTGGTTGGACCGTGACAAAAGGTTAAGAAACATCCAAGACGCCTGAATACGTCTGCAAGGCACCGTAGCTGCACACATGCACAGCTTCATCTGATTGTCACAAATCATCTGTGCTTTTCAGTGTTTGTGCATCAGGGCTCGACGCAGCTTGTTAGAACAACCCCCCCCCCTCCTCCCATCACACATCCAAACACGTGTGGGAGCAGGTCTATTATTGGCGCCTAAAATAACATCCAGGAAATTGGGGGTTTTAGTTGAGGGCACTGTATTGATCATAGCCTGCTAGCTCGTGCCTCTGCTGTTGTTGAACTTCTTCTTTTGTCTGTTCTGGGGTGGGTGGGTGGGGGGGGGGGGTGGACAAAATGCTGAGCAAAACTGATTCAGTTTCCTACCCTTCCACGTAATTGCCGGCACACAAATTCTGTGGTTCCTTTTGGTTCTAACCCAATAGGAGACCCACAAAGCCTCTGCTATCCATTACGAGCCAGAAGTCCCTATGCATCCTAAAGATTAGGGGATCTTCCTCTGATTGGTAGCAGCTGTGTGCGCGGCGTTGGGGGACTGTTCCAGTTTTGGTCTGGTCGAACTGGAAAGGCTTTTTCTCTCTCTCTCTCTCTCTCTCTCTCTCTCTCTCTGAGCTGCTTGGTTTCTGGGAATCCGGCGTGTTCTAACTTGCATTGCTTTGCATGTTAACTCGTGTCTCTGGAAATGGCGTGCCTGTTGTGAAATGAACAGCTGTTCCTTACAGTATCATTTGCTTCTGCATCCTCTCTCTCCATGTCTTATTTCTCTTGTAGGGATAAGGCTAAGAAAAAAGGAAAAAAAAAAAAGGTTTTCCCCCGATGTAACAACATTGTCTGCAGAGTGAAAACGTGTTCCAACTAAGTTAGTAGTGTAGCAATCTGAATCTGAAAAGCTCTTAAAGAACCTTTAGAAACAGGAAATGGCTGCGGACCCGCTCGCTTCGAGCGTTTAGCACAAAGAATTGCGACTCTTTTAAAAAGACAAAGCAAACGCACCGAAGTGATTTTCCATCTCTCCTGTTTTTTTTTTTATCGATCGCTTAAATTAACAAACCACAATGCTGCGCTCCCAGCAGTCTTTTTGTTTATTCTCCTCATTTGTCTGCATAATTTTTTATTGTGTGAACAAAGTGAGCAATGCGTGGGTACATGATTGGAGTGTGCTCAGTTTCAGTTTGTCAGGTTTTTTTTTTTTTTCTATTCTCTTTATTTTACATTTGCAACTGCTTAAAGGCTTGCACGTTGCCGCGGCACCAGGTGAAACAAAAGGAACAATGAATCTTGAATCTATGAAATCACTCCTTGTTCTTAGCAGGTAGTTCACATCACATAATCAGGAACCAGAACCCTTTTCTTGTGACTTTTGGACTCTTTTTTTCAAAGTACAAAACAACAGACGACCTTCGGGGATGACTGAAACTACTTGTTGAGGTTTCTCCTCCTGAACTTTCTAAAAACCAACGAAGGATCTGAATAATTGCTGCCAGAGGCTTGCTTGGCATGTCGTCAAACGAATGCTGAGCAACAAATGCGCTCAGTTTGAATGAGACTGGACCCGGATGGAAAGGGTATTTAAAGACCCAAAATGGACAGAGGCTGACCGTAGGTGCTGCAGAACTTATGAAATATAATTAATACCACAGAAAGTGGCTGATTTAGAGATGCCCGTTTGCTTCAGCTACTTCTTTTCTACATGAATAAGCAAAAACATGACATAAAATTATCCAAATAGAATATTGTTTAACTCGACCTTTCCAAATTCTCATGGGTTCACTTGTGAACTATAACAGCGTTAGCTTCAGACAACCACGCACTAACGGAGACCCTTTTGACCTAAGCCACACACCCTTTTTATGAAGCATCCAGAAGATTTAAAGCTTCTCGTTCGTAACCTACGTTTACAAATCTTCCCTTTAGAATTGAATCTGCAATTGCAAATGTCCTTTCACTATTAAAGAAACGCAATTCAGTGCAAGTTTATTTCAATCTAGGGGATATAATACTGTATTTTATCATTTTATATGTTTCAGCATTTCATGTGTTCTGCCCGACAGTTTGAAAGCTGCTTTTATTTTCACTAAAGGAGCTCCATCCTTGATATCTGGAATTACATTCACGGCGAAACCTGTCCTGAATATTAAGCATCAAGCAGCACCCGGTCGTCTTTTTGTACCCTCTGAAGTAATAAGCTGGCTGGAAACAAGCTCCAAGTGTTGTTCTATACTGTTACATGGCCAGGAGCACTGAATTTCCCAAAGGTTGCCATACCAGCCTTAAAAGGATGTTGCCCGGTTCCCATAGTAACGCTGTCAGGTTACAGGGAGAGCAGCCAGCCTCTTCCCCCCCGAAAGCACCGTTCAGAGCCTCAGCTCCAGCGTGGCGCCCCGTCAAATTGCAGAGCAGCTCAGAAATGGCTGCGGATGATCTGAAGCGGTATAGTTCAACGCTTTTGATTTGAACCAGCAAGGGCGGCGACGTTGTCTGTGTGTGTCATACTTGTGCAAAATAAATGCTTTCATACAGTCATATTCAATAAATGAGAATGTTAATCGTAAAGTTCATTTATTTCAGTAAATCAGTCCAGAGTATGTAGGTTATTTACACACAGACTGATGGTTTTGAGTCTTCTGTTAATCATAATATTTTTTTTTTTGCTTACATCTATGAAAATACATTTAATATAAGAATATTACGTCAGACCAATAACACCCCCCCCCCAAAAAAAACATTATTATTACAGAAATGAGGGCTTAACACCTGCTTAAAAGTTATTTAAAAAAAAAATACCTTTAACAAGACGAGCCTCATCAGAAGATTCTGATTTATTAAATATGACTGTAGGTTTCATACCTGCGCCTGTTTGTGTTCTGGGAATATTCTGAAACTTGGTTTTCACTGTGAGTCTGGGCTCTGAGGATCTTCTTTAAATTGGCGGTGTATAATTGGGGCTAAACAAATATGCTGATGACTCATTAACTTCATAGTGCATGTTTTCCCTCCCCCACCCAAGTGTTCCCTGCAGTGAGGAAAACTGGCAATGGGAAAGCCTTGACAACTAAACCGGGCTGGACTGTTGGTAAATATAAAACAAGCATTTTTTTCCCCCTCTTCCTTGTTAAAAGTCTGATTTTAATGATTCTGAGATTTACAGGCTCTCTGAGGAGTTGTTTGAGAATCAATAGCTCAGCCAGATGGCGTCTTTAGCCTGAAGTCAACTTTAACAGAGTAATGACAAAAGTGAAGCCCAAGCAATCAAGATTTAGAAATTCCTTCAAGCCTCGACTGTTTGCCGGAATATGCATGGACTCGGCAGGGTTCTCGTTTTGTTTTCATTTTGAAGTTAATTTTTAGATTGACAGGGTAATATGCGGCACACCTGTCGGTTAGTCAGCCCCCGCCACCTGTGTCAGGGAGATAAAATGTCCTTGACAACTTGTTTGTATGGGAGAAAAGCTATTTTCTCACCGTGGGATGCGGCACTGATGGAGCTCTTAAAGGGAAGCGCATTTTAATCAGGCTTCTTTTGCTGACGGATTTGCAGGCGCTGCGGAGCCGCAGATATCGGCGGGGCCACAGAGCGCCTTGTTTCAATTAGTTTTAGGGGTAGCGCTCGCAGCTCGGATGGCACCGACAATAGTAAGTCGCGCGGGTGACGGTGGCTTTCCACAAGGACACGTGTTCTGCCGATATGGTGTCAGAATCTAATGAAGCACTTCTCGGGGAAGGGAGGCGGAAGAGGAAAACTTTGCGCGACGCTTCCCCGGCTCATTTGCATGCAGTTCAGAAATCTCCCGAGATAAAGCTGACGAGTCGTCAGATATGATTAATCAGCTAATTACCGAGCGGCATCAGAGGCCGTGCTAAAAAAGTAAAGACAATTAAACAAGCCCCACAATGGAAGTTATTTTTTGACCAATCTTTCTCAGCAGCTTTTTAAAGTGTCTAATAGGAATGCCACTCAAGCCGTCAGACGAAGCCACAGGAAGAGGGCTGAGTGAAGCGGTTAAGCCTCAAAGATTGTCCTCCAGCTCATGAGAGCTAAATCAGTCTTTCATTAGGATAATCAGCTTTCCAGCAGCCGCGCACTGTTTTTGTGTTTGAAACAAATCAATGTCGCCACCTTAAATTTCTTCCCAGCACATAATGCGGCGTGATGAATGGCCGTTTTGTCGGGATGGCCTTACAATTATGTCATTATCGCCCCTGAGAAAGCAGATGTGTGGTTTTCGTACTTGGCAGTTAACAGTAAATATAAATGTGGGAAAGTTTTTTTTTTTTTTTTTTTTTTTATTTCTACATTCATGGATATATTTGTTTACTGAGGTTGAGATTTATTCTCTCACACGAGCCGCTTTCTGTGAGAAAACTGTTTGAAGACGGCACATTATTCCAGGATCGGCTCGAAACGCTGATGCCGGATCTGTCAGGGGTCAACATTTCTGTGAACCTTTCAGAAATCCCTCATGGCTCAGCCGAACTAACCTTCACTCCTTGTTTGTCAGGAGCGTGGAGCCGAGCTGCTTTGCTAAGCGCAGACGCAGTCGGTTTTGCTACGGGGCCTCACCGCTCGGGTTAAACAGGATGGAGTGGGAACGTTCTCTTCAATTTGGAGAGAGAGCGTGAGCACGGACGCCTCCGTAAGCAGAGGCCTATTGGTGCCAATATCTGTTCACGCTTGTCTGAACAAGCAATAAATAGTTGGCCTCTGTTGGAGAAAATCAAGTTACGAGAGAAAATGGTGGAGAGGAAAAAAGGGGGGGAGAAAAAAAAGTGACACGTGTTAAAAATGAGCCGAATAAAAGCGGGGACCGTTCAGCGGAAATATAAATAAATAAAACGCGTCCGCGTGATCGAGCGAGATGCTCCAGTGGATCTGATTTTTGGAATTTAGTCGAGTAGCAAAAGTGGAAGCCAGAAATAAGCTCCGAGGCAAACAGCATCTGGGAGCAGAGCAGAGGTGGAAAAGAGGGCAGAAGGCTGTTTACAAGACTTTACGTAACAGCCAGTGTGAGCCTCAGCTGCTCGCTGGCTGTCGCTTCTCTCCGTCCTCCGGTTGCTGCGTTCCACTGTTATGGAGGGAATAAAGCACAGAGATGGCGAGAGGAGGTGACGCTGGCTAAAGAGAAGGAATCACCTGCGCAGTTGTTCTGGCTCTCTAGTCATCAGCCTCAGTATGTAAAACCAATGAGGCAAGTGCAAAAAAAAAAAAACTGTTTCCAAATGCGTGCTGCCGCTGCAGCACCAAAGCACTATGGGCCATGTCAAAATGACAAGTCTGAGTGTACATATTCATCATGTTGCAGAATGGATGTTTGTGATAAAGAAAGTATTGGATAAAATTAAGAAGCTGTAGAAATTTTCTGCACGTTGGCTTAAATTCTCCAGAGAATCTTCTTCCGCTGTTCCTTTAAAGCTTCATTGAAGGGATTTGACCGGTAAAAGCTGGGAGAATCTAGTCCATCAGAGAAAGGTCGGATCATACAGGCTGCAGCGTCACAGAAAGCTGTCTAAATATCACGGCTTAAGTGCATCGGGCAAAACTGCTTTTACTGGACTCGGGGCTACAACAGGCCCCCCAGAACGACTTGAGGGCACTTGTGCATCGATTCCTGGAGTTGTTAAAACTACTCTGGTGATGCAGCAGCATTTCTCACAAGAATAGTTTCTTAGTTCCTGACGCAGTGGTTGCAGTTTGCAGTAGCATTGGCATTCTGGATCAAATAAAAACATTTAACTATTAAAGGGTTTCCAGAGGATTTGATGCAGAAAAAGCAAAATATCTCAACATAACCAGTGAGTGACTGTGGGCTTCAAGGGATTCAACTTTTGTTACATTTTGTCATGTTACGCTACCACGGTTAATATATTTGATTGATATTTTACGTCATAGTGCTACTCAAAGTAGCAAATAATTGTGAATTGGAAGAAGAATGAGTCCTGGAGCAGTCGCAGATTAGCATAGCCCAGGTAGAAGAGGGGTTAGCTTAACCTGTAGATAAACACTCACAGAAATTAGTTAAAATACCAATATTGTAGAAAAGCTATGGCAGTCTCCCACAAGCCAGGTAGGACACATATTGGAAAAAGGATCTCTGGTCGGATGCGACCAAATTTAATGCATGATAGTGGCAGGAAATGTATGTATCATCATACTGGGGATTTAGTTTTTTCTTAGTTTTCAGCTGTTGTAATTGCTGCAAAGGTTGGCTCTTCAAGTATCCAATCAGTGAGTTAAATACAGATGCATAAAATATGGCTTTATATTTTTTTTATTTGTGATTTTTTTTATTTTATTTACTTGAAAAAGGAAGCGCTCGTGGTTGTAACGTGACCAAAGTCCGCTGTATGACTTAAAGGCGTCATTTTGCTGGATGTAACTGAAGATTGTAGCTTCCATAGCTCGTTGTACGTAGATTTGATCAATTCTGAAGTCCAGTCCCAGTGTCCCTGCGGTATAGGTTGCTTGTCTAGACGTGACGGCGCATCCGTTGCTCTGTGAAATAAAACTTGCGATGACTGCAGCAGGAGCATCCTCGAATAAAGCGAGTAACGCGCCATATATTACTGACATGTAACAGCGGCGCTTCTCTCTGCAGCCATTTGTCTCGTTCTGTTCCCTGACGGAGAGGAGAGACGTTACGGCTACCCTTGCAATGTGAAATTTGTTTGTCTCTGCCTGTCATCCGTCTCAATCTGCGCTCTATATCATATTGCGCCGTTGCCTCCTCACATCGCCACCTGCATTATTCATAGATCCAAAGGCCACATGTGTGTGTCTTCTGTATTATTACACTCTCATTTAAAGCTGAGATAGGTCAGCAGACATTTTAAGACCCCCCCCCGCGCACACACACACACACACACACACACCTCCTCCTGCGTGTTTCTCATCACCCTTGAACTTTCTGCTTTGACATCTACAAACCTGCAGGCATCCGCATCTTCAGTGTGATGAAGCGACTTCCTCGCCCCCACGTCTTTAGCTGCTGGCGTCGGGGTTGTCTGCATCTCGGATCCTGCCAAGATCACACCTCATTATCCAAATCAGACATTAGCATGGACTGCCTCCCCTGCTCGAGCAGCGCAGGCCGCCCCGTAAAAAGCCTAAGCTGTGTTGTTCTGTGCCAGGGTAAGCGCTGACAAGGGAAGCCATTGCGCCGCGTAAAACAGAGGAGAGGGAGGCTCCCCTTTTTCAGCAGCAGTGTTTTTTTTTATTTTATTTTTTTAGCATTTGGAGAAGAAGAAGAAGCGATAGCCTGACCGGACACTTGAAATGCAAATGTCACCAGGGGAGAGCATGTGAGAGAAGAGTAGCTGAGATCGAAGTGATTTATCTTAACATTTGTTTCTGCATGGCTTGCTGTTTCTCCTCTCCGGAGGATATGCCGAGGAGAGGGATGTGGCAGACAGATGGAGTGGGGGGGGGGGATTGGCTGAGCCCCATCGGCCCAACTCACCCCCTCTTTCTTCTTGCTCCTTGCTGTCCACCAGTGTGGTGTTGGATCTGTCACGCCTCCCTGAGAGCCTGATCAAGTAGGTCACATGCTGTCCCAGAGTCTGACCACTGGCTCCAGAGCTGATGCCGCTGCCGTGCGGTGATTCATTCATTATGGTCCCAACATAACGACAGCGGAAAAAAAACTATATATATATATATATATATATAAAACAATTAGTGAAAAAGTTGAGAGCAGGGCAGTGTGGTAAACAAACAGTGCCCTGACCTCTTCTGGCTCGACACGTCCTAATGTTGGGATTTGTTTGCAGCGAGCCTGCTGACCCAATAACAGCCTCTCAGCTTTAGCACTCAGGCCACATGCAGGCCAGTGATAAAGGGAGAGATGGTTTAATAATGCCGCATTATGAGCAAACATGTTTTTAAAGGATCACTGGTGTTGAGATGCTGGTGTAAATATTCGTCGCTCATTAAAAGTGCATTTAAAGTGATTAGAAGAGGCCCCTGCAGCAAAAAGTGATTATCTCCACGAGCTCAAAAAACCAAACAAAAGAAGCATCTCCCACCTTAATGTGGTGTTTCTGTTTCTGATATGTTTCTGATATGAGACAGTGCTGTACCGGGAGTTTTCAACCACCGGTAAAAAGTAGGGAGATTTTATTGTCTCGTAAAAGTGTTCACACCCTTCACATCTCGTCGTCTTACGACTGCAAACTGTCATGTATTTTATCGAGGCGTTATGTAACAGACCAAGACAAAGAAGGGCGATAGCCTTTTTTTAAACAATCTGAAACGTGTGGCGTACGTTCGTCCGCCGTTCCTGCGGCTGCATCCGTCCTCGCATCAGCTCCGACCAGCTTCCTGGGGAAGAAAGGCATCCCCGCAGCATGGTGCTGCCTCCACATGCGTGTTCAAGGCACCATGGGAACAGTTTCGACTGAGCGTACAAACCGGTCTGCTGGGTTTTTTTGTTTTTTTTGTGGGTTTTTATTCCGTTTTTCCTAACCGGATCGATCCTGCAGGTTGCCTCACGTTCAAACACGCGTAGCAGGGATGATGTCAACGGCGCTTTCATGAGTGTTTTCAGCGCCTTATCTCCTCCGGCACGTCCCCCAAGCTTCTTATCCGCCGGCTGTTTGAAAAACAAAATTCAATTTGAGTTACGAGTTTGAAGGTTTTAGTGCAGCAAGTGGCATTTACCTACATGTGAGGTGGGTTCTCTCCCAGTCGGATAAGTGATGGTAAAATAAGGAGTATTTTGACAAATAGAGAGAGAGGGAAGAAAAAAAAGCATGGATGTGGAAGAAAGAAGTCACTCATGAGATTTGCCTCAGCTGCATCTCCCCGTGAAGCATGTTTAATTCCTCTCAGTGATGAGCTTTTATTCGTTGTGGCAGAATTACATTTCCATGACTTCACAACTACTGGCAAATTCAGACAGGGGAAGTAATGAGGATCTTTGGATCCACTGAATTGATGTGTCTTCTCCGATTGTCCCCATCCTCATTCGCTCATTATGCCACTCTTTATTTGCTGTTGTCACTGTAGCCAGCTTCTCCAAAACGCACCCTCCATCTTCCTTTTTGCTCCCTGTCACTACTCTCCAACTCCTTCCTGCGTTTCCTTTTGATCCGCTGTTGTCGGCTGCTTGTTCCTCGATTAGTCACAATATGACACCACTCCCTGAACCGCGCTTTGAAATCCTTTTCATTTTCCCGGCCTATGTCATAACCTTGTCCAAGCGATTGTAGCTAAGTCTCAGGAATGTTTGTCTCCTTCTGTTTCGCCTTCTTGTCGTGTGTAGACACGACTGCAACACACCTAGAAACCTGCAGGACAGAGTTAGGAAACAGCTCCTCTCTCCCTCTTCCTCGCTGTAAAAGGCCCTTCTGCTTCAGACGTTCCTTTCCTTCTGCATCTTTGAACATTTGGCGCTCCTGCTGTTTGCTTTATGCTGTGGCTTCCACTGAAATACGAACCCTTGCTCTGTTGTTTTCAGAAGCCACAAATCATTTCCACTACAAAATGTCTTTCTTTCCTTTTTGTTTTATCGGGGATGCACTTGTTTACCATTTTTCTCTTTTAACGACTCGTCTGTTTTACAACACCTTGCGAAACTATTCATGCTCCTTAAACTTTTCCAGATTTTAACATGCTCCAACCAAACTTCTAATTATTTTATAAGGGTTTTTATGCGCCAGACCAACATAATTGGGTACAAAATTGTGAAGTGATATATAAATGACCCATCTGTGAGCTCCGCGCAGCTGTATTACGTAATTTTGGCTCCCTCCGTGCAGCCAAACGTTTCCGCTCAGCGCACCAAGGAAAATTTCTAATGACGTGGACAGCCCAGGGCGGGAAAACATGGCGGACCAGCTAGCGCTCCTTCTGGCTGAGGTTCGTAAATATAGACATCTTTATGATTCGGCCCATAAAGATCACCGTGATCAACAAATTGTTAACAATTCCTGGACAGAAATTGGCGTCATGCATAAAGTAGAAGAAGAAAAGAAAGGAATAAACTTTAAAATCTTGGTAAGAACTGTGCTTTCTACTTTTACATGTAGTGGGGTCTAGTACGCTTGATGAAGGAGCACAGCGCTGCCCTCCAGAGTCTAGGAGAATAGTGCTACTTTGGAGCAAAAGCCGCACGGAGCATCAACGTTGTCCACACGTGTCATTTCCGAGCACACATTATAAGTAAGAAGACTTAATTTGTGTGGAATTTAATATAGGTCTAAATACATCTGTTCTGTGAAAGCCTAAGCATCCAATGGAACAAAACCAATGGGCATCCACCTAAACTGGCAGGCCGCCAGGGACAGCAATAATCAGAAGCAGCATGAAGGTCCACTGTAACTTTGGGGGAGCTGCTGAGCTCCACAGCTCAGGTGGTAGAATCTTTTGAGAGGATAAATATTAGTTGTACAGTCCACAAATCTGGGTTTTATAGAAGAATGGCAAGAACAAAGCCACTACACTTGCTGTGGGATGGTGATAGGAAGATGGGTTGAACTAAATGCATGCAGGCAATTCTGAGGAGAAACATAAATCGTCTTTCAAGTCAGTCCTGAACAGTGTCCCTAATGCTTTATATGTTTTCCAGGTTCAACTCACCGAAAACAAAGGAATGGCTTAATAGGTGGTTAGAGAAACTGATTATATGCACATGAAATAATTCATTAGCTTAAATCATCTATGCTGAAGCGGAACCTGGAGAGCAGCATCTCTCTGGTGACACTTGAAAACTGCTCATCACAGATGCTCTTCATCGAGCTTGAGTCATTTTGCAATGCCCATAGAGACATACCCCAAAAGACTTAGCAGATAAAAGATAAAGTGTAGGTTGAAATATTTCAAACCACCATGTTTTTTTTCCCTCCATTTCACTATTATGGGCTACTTGGTTGGTCTATGATAGAAAACCCAAATAAAACACATTGAAGGTTTTGTAACAAAATGGTGCGACGGTCAAGCGGTGGGAATACTTTTGCAAGGCCCTGTACGTAGAAGCATCGGATGAAGCTGATTTTTCCACTAAGACCTTTGGACGCGGTAACTCATCCACTCGATCATGTCAAACGTGTGCATTCAGAGCTGTTATGATTAATCCTAAACGACGGTCTGTGGCATTAAAATAGCCAAACCATTTCCTGTTATTCCTGACCTGCATGCATCTATTATGCCTTTGGATTGAATTATAGCCTCTCACAGCACATGCTTCCTCCTATTAATCTTAGCTGCGCGTTTTAGACGTTTCAAGTCAAAGTTTCTGCCACTATCTGCATATTTCCACAGCGGCGCTAATAGATACCCCCCTATTTTGTTTCCTGGAATGGTATCATAGCCGCTTCTGGAGTCGTCTTTATCTGACGGTTGGCAGGTGTTGCCGGTAGCAAACGTGTGCAAAGAGGAGCAGCTCCTCCTTACCCCGTTCTCCTTCCTCCAGGCTGTCAGATCACCTCCATTTCTAACATATTTCTATGAAATCATTGTTTCTGAATCATGATTAGTGAGCACCGGGGCCGCTCAGATCCCGCATGCATTCGTGAAATGCATGAGACTCTGCCGCTCTGTTGGGAGAGTTATTTTCCTATGATATCTTCATGTTTGCAAAGCCACCGAAGTGACCTTGCGGAGGGATGAGACCGGGGGTGTAGCTGGCTCGATAACATTCTGGGAAGAGAGAGGGTTTTTTTTATGTTGCAGAAGTAAAGCACTGTTCTTCAGTTTTTAAAGTCCTTCACTTATGGGCTCGACACACGGGGAGCGACCAACACAGCGACTAATGGCTTTCATCGCCACCGCGGGGAAGACCCAACTGACGGCACGCGACAGCGACGCCAGCATTTCAAATTGCGCTGTTTGATCGCTGGTTTCCCAGAAATTTTATTGGTTATGAAATTGGAGGGCTTTTAATATTTTCAAAGCAGTCTGCGACCGACAAAGATGAAGAGTCAGAAGATTTTGACTGAAACGTTGCGTTTATGTTTACTATACAAAAGAAAAATACCCCCGGGTTCATCCCGTATCACAGACAAGGAAACAGCATCATCAGCTCGTTTCATTTTTTTTTGTTTTGTTTTTATTTTTCAGAACAGGCACTTCTTCAGTCGGAGGCCACCACCAAAATGACTACTTGGGGTCCATACTGTCTGATTATTTTAGAAGTCTGGAAGAGTTGTGACAGTCCTTCCATCCTTTTTCTCTGCCTTCCTTCTTTCAGTCGATCCTTCTTTATTTTGTCCATCCTTCTTTCCTTACCTGTGTATTGCCCACCTTGTGTCCTTCCACCCTTTCTTGTTCCCTCTTTCCCTTGTTTCCCTTCATGTTTTCTGTCTTCTTTCCTTGTTGTTTTCTATATTTTCTGTCTTGCATCATTCTATCTTTTGATCATTGTGTCCTACCTCCTTTCCTTCATTGTTTTCAATTCAATTCAATTATTTATATAGCGCCAATTCATGAAACATGTCATCTCAAGGCACTTTCCAAAGTCAAATTCAATCAGATTATACAGATTGGTAAAGAAAAAATCCTATATAAGGGAACCCAGTTCATTGCATCAAAGTCTTGACAAGCAGCATTCACTCCTGAAGAAGCGTAGAGCCACAGGGAGAGTCGTCTGCATTGTCCATGGCTTTGCAGCAATCCCTCATACTGAGCAAGCATGAAGCGACAGTGGAAAGAAAAACTCCCCATTAACGGGAAGGAAAACCTCCAGCAGGACCAGGCTCAGTATGAACGGTCATCTGCCTCGACCGACTGTTTCCTACCTTCCCTATGTTTTCCTTCTTTGGTCCTTCTTACTTTGATCATTGCTTCCTTTCTTCCATTGGCCTGCTTTGGCAGGTTCCATTTTTAAAGTCTTCCTGCTGTAGAAATGTTTAATCATAGTGAACTGTAGTGTTTTTATGTGTGATATAAATATAATAGCTTTTACAAGAAAGACCAGCAGGAAGCCAGATCTGAACTCTTCCTTTCAGTCTTGATTGATTCCATCCTGTCGTGTCAAGAACTACTCTTGATCGTTCATAGGGACGGAGATAACAGGGAGCACCTTAGAAGGCCGTGTGTGTCACCTTTAATTGCTTCTGTCCTGTATGTTAACTGGCTGGCTCCAAGTCCTTTACCCCCTTTAATGAAAGTATATGTCTCATTTCACCAACTTGGTGGAAAATCGCCCCAATTAAGACTGAAATTAGGATTTAAAAGAGCAAAAACAGATCTTTGGAGAGGAGGTCGTTGGGGGCCAGTGCAGAGGATTACAGGCGAATGTTTTCCCTTTTCTGTTCACTCTTTCAATTATCTGGATCCCCCCCCCCCCCCACTCCCCCCTCTTGGGGTTTGGTTGAAGGATGTGTTCTCTAGCAGGGGTGACCTGGCTCTACTCTCCCATTGATGTGTGTAATGAAGGCCTATGTCTGAATAATCCCATTAGGTGGTCAGATTAAAACCTGAGCTGATATTTGAGACCGTGCCCGGCGCCTCTTTAGAAATTGGAGAGCTTTTGCAGTCGGGCCCCGAGAGGAAGGCAGCGGCAGAGGAGCGGTGGCGGCATTCGGGAGGTCTCTCCTTTTGGACTGATGGAGTGCCATTCTAATTACAGCAGAGAAGAAGGCTTCAGTAGCTCCTCGACTTCACCCAGTACCATCCCTTTACAGCTGTATTATGCTCGGATTCATCATTTCTAATAATGAGCCGTTCTTGTCAAGCGTAACTGATTTGATTCAAGGCTTCAGGTTGATCATTTGGAGATTTTCCTTTTTTATGTTTGAAATGTGTATCTTTTTAGCTGAAATGTGTCCCTTTTTGTTCATGCGATGTTCTGTTTGACGCGGCTGACTTGTATTCACACCCGTTGACACGTTGATATTTTTTTCACCCCACAAGCGGCATTAATATGTATATTATTTGGCTTACATGTGATAAACTAGACCTGCATGACTTCGCACTGGCCATTCAGGTACAAAGGACTCCATGAGTGCAACATTTAGTTGGCTATGACAGTTTAGGTGATGTTGAACTTAATCCTATTTAATAATGTCATTTCACTATTCAGCACAAACATCACAGTTTTGTCTTTACAGAAGACCTGAAAGCATTAAAGTACCTGTGAAGAGGAGGGAAAGATAGGCTTGGTTTTCTAGGAGGCCATAAGAAGACCTGTTACCAGGAGACCTCAAGCCATGCTGGGGACATAGCAAACATTTAGAAGGACATTTTGTCTACGTGTTGTGGAAAACTAGCACTGAATACCATCCTGAACACTGAATCCCCGCCTTCAAGCACGGTGGTGATAGCATCATGCTGTGGGGAATGCATTCCCACATGCAGCAAAGAAAGGTGGCAATAAAAAAGGTGGAAAAATCTGATTACTGTCCAGTCATTAAGGAAGCCTGGTTAGAGACGGCCAAATACTTGAGGCTGTGGCAGAGGTTGACTTTCTAATGTTAGAACGGCCCATTTAAAAGTCCAGACTTGCATCCAGTTAAGAATCTGTGGCACGACCTGAAATTTGCAGTTCACAGAAACTCTCAATCTGATTAAGGCTGAGCCTGATTTTTTTTTTTTAAGAATTGGCAAACATTTCTATATCTAGGTTTAAAAAGCTGACAGATATATACAGTACATAAAGACTTGGGTTTTGCAAGGCTCTAATTGCTTTGAATGCTGTTTCTTCATAATGTTGACTCTAGGGAGTCGGTTCCACTGGCCTTTGTTTAGGTGTATCAGTGTAAAGAGGGCTGAATTTCACCTATTAACATAAAGTCATTGCCTTTAACTCCACAATGATCCACTTTGTGCTGGTCTGTGTGCGTACTTTTGCTTTACTGTTGTTGTTTTTTCTGCTCAACGTTGTATCTGGTTATGAGCGGCGCATACGAGCTTCTTCTCCCTCAGCCCCGCGTGAAGGTGACGCCGATGCAGGAAGCAAACGAGCTGCATTCAAGGCGTCATTATGTTGTTTGTTAACGGCTCCCCGAATATCAGCGCACGTGTTTATCAGATCCAGACGAACATATGGACGGCGTTAAGATCTAATCCCAATAACATTAAGATGTCTCATTACCGACTGGCAATAAAGCAAATATCAAAGCAAAGGCCAAACCAGCAATCACATCCAAGGCTGTAAATCTCCTCCTTTTTGTTCCGTCTTCTCTTTGATTCCTCGCTTGTATCATTCGAGTAGGAAGTGCTGTTTTTGTCCACGACTCTCATAACACATTCTCAACCTGTGCTGTACGCGTTTAGCCCAGCGCTCCCAACGCACCGTCAAATCTCTGATCAGGTTCCAGACAAAAGTCTGCGTGGCGTGGAGTTTTGCGGTCTGAGTGTCGACCAGGGCAGCCAGAGATCCTGGTTCCCATAGTGTTTTACCGTAGGAAGCAACCCAACGTGTACGTTTTATGTGACGGGATGGTAATGTCTCACTTTGGCTGCAGACATGAATGCCGTGTGATAATATAGTCAGCAGCAAGTTAATAGGCCTATTCACTGGTTTCTATATTAATGCACATCTTTCATATATTTCTCCTCTTTCTCTGCTGCCCTTTCTGTAAAAAAAAAAAAAAAAAAAACCAGGCACATTTCCTCTTTTGAACCGGTGCCGTCTCTTCGGCATGTCGCTCCACCGCTTCAATGGAGGAGCTTCGTGTTTATCTGCTCTCTCAGTGCTTTGTGACTGCGTGTGCTCGGCTGCTGATAATCATCCCAGGCGGCGCTCTCTCATTTCATTACCTCTGCACAGCTGATGAAGATGTCTTGTGCTGCTTTGCGCTGGACTTCTCCACAGTATGCCATTCAATATGTTTATTTAAGCTGACTTTATTGAATCACAAGAGGAATTAAAACACCATGAAAATGTATTTGCCCACCTAAATACTTCTATTTTTTGTCTTCCTACTTACTGTAAATGTTTCAAATCATCCAACAAAATTTAATTTCGCCAAAAATAACCCGAGCAAACACGAAAACCTGTTATTAGATGAGGATTTTATTTATTAAGGCGGGAAACTGTCTAAACTAACCTGACCAAATGTGAAAATATAATTGTCCCCTGTTTAATCATGAATTAACTGGGACTAACCATTGTTTTTTTTTTGTTTGATTTCTCTAGCAATACCCAGGTTAGGTTATTGCCAGGAGATTCCACATATTACTTAAACTGAACCTGTCTGACAACATGAAGTAGGCAAAAGATCTGAAAAAGCAAAAAACATCACCTCCAATCTAAAGACAAACAAAAGAAATAGATGAGAACCAAAGACATTAATATATATATATATATATATATATATATATATATATATATATATATATATATATATATATATATATATATATTATAAGTCTAGAATGGGTTAATTATACCAAAGTTATACCTAAATTATACAAAAGTACACCAACAATCCGGCGGCGGTGGTAGTGTAATGGTCTGGGGGCTACTTTGCTGCTTCATGAGGGCCATTAGCACTTGGATTTTGCTGCAGAGCAATGACCCAGAGCACCCTTGCAAGTCCACCTCTGAATGGTTCCATAAAAAAGCAATATAAAGGTTTTGGTGTTGCCTTGTCCCAGTCCAGACTCACATCTAATTCAGACGCTGTTGCGTGGCATTAAACAGTCCATTCACGCTCAGAATCCCAACAATGTGGCTGAACCCAAGCACGTCTGTTAAAACAAAAGCTGTAGGCCTCCAAGGTGATGTACAAATAGCGTTCCCAGTTTTTGCACGCCCTTCATAACGGTTGTTTTTCCCGAGAAGCTGCAGAACCAGCTGTCACGTTCAGGGAGCAGCTATTTGAAAAGTTTTTTTTTTCTTCTGCTACATAAAACCACCATTTGAAATCAGCTTTTATTCATTTAGTCAGGTCATCTTTGTCTGATACTCAGGTTTGTTGATCTGAAGCATTTAAAAAAAAAAAACAGAAGAAATCTGTATGTTGTAAATATTTTCTTCATAGCGCTGTGAAAACATCTGCTGCTGCCCGTTTCATCTTCCTGCACAGTTCAAACAAGGACTTCTGCCTGCTGCATGCCTAGAAACCTTCTTTCACTCTGTTTGATCGACTGCCGTCGAATGTCATTCTGTCCGTGTCTGAAACTGCATGCTTCTTCTGGCCTCAACAGCACTGAGGGCTCCTGGGGGATTGGGTGGGGTTGGTTAGGGGCCTGCAATGGGGTCCTTTCTATCCCTTCTGCTTTTCCGTCCTTGTCTCCCTTACATCATTTTTCCTTTTTTTTGTTTTGAAAAATGCACCTGCACAGTTGCACCTCCTCCCACCAGAGCACTGACACACTCCCTTCCATCTGTCTTTTCCTACCCAGACCTCCCTATCAACCCGACACCCGGGAGCCGCAACGGCTCGCTGGAGCAGCCCAGTACAAGCGCCATCATCGGGGGCGCAGTGGGGGGAGGACTCCTGTTGCTCTTGGCGGCCATACTGCTCTTCATGTACATGCGCCGGCGCCAGCGCACCTTTAAGGGCGACTACAGCACCAAGAAGCACGTGTTTGGAAACGGGTACAGCAAGGCGGGCGGCCTGCCGGCGCACCCCCCCATCCCCAAGGTCCTCCATTACCCAGACGACTCGGACGACGAGAAGAAGCCCGACCAGATCGGCAACACCGGGGGGTTCGAGGTGAGCGAGCGGAATTTCGACGCCGAGTCCGAAGACCTGAAGAGACCGTACTTCACTGTAGAGGAGGGGGAGAGCCGCGATTACGAGGAGCGGACTCTGGCCTTCCAGTATGACCCGCAACCCGAAATAGCCGACGATATGATCTCTCAAACCGACGGCTCTGTCATTTCTAAGAAAGAGTGGTACGTGTAGTGGCATTCAACCGGCAAGCGACCTGTTGTCCCTCACCCGCATTCCACCTCGCCTTCCCACCCCCGCCTCCACTCCTCCCTCACCCTCGCATCCGTCAGCCTACACCTCCTGCAGTGGCATTTCCACCTCACTTCCCCCTTCCCCCCCAAATCAGACTCCATCCAACTAATCACTGTTAGAAAAATCAAGAGTCTATTTAAAGTCCAAGAAAACGACTTTTCAACACGACAGCAATGGTACCACTTTCATCAAGTTAATGGGCAAAGAATACAAACAAAGGTATGTAAATTAACCCAGTGTGGCTACGAGGCCAGAAAGGTGATTGGTTAATACTGTTGTATTCTACTATTTTGTGTATTTTATTTTTCATTTTATAAATGTATTAAATGTATAAAAAAAAAAACAGGTTAAGGTTTTGCTGAGCACATTTGTGAAAGTCCTACACTGGATGTAAGGGTTTGGTTTAGTTTTTCGTTTTGTTCGTTTTGCTCCTTTTGCATTAGCGATTGCAAAGTTTTTTGTCATTTTTTTTTATATTCTCTTTTTGTATGATCTGCCGAGAAATGAGAGTTATGTGTCTGAAATATTTACAGGTGGAGTTCAAAGTGTTTGAAAGTTTATGGTCGAAATGTTTCAGAAAAAAAAAAGATACAAAAAAAAAAAAAACATTAATTGTACAGACATGTATCATGACGCAAACACGTTATTGTTGTTCTCCAAAGATATTGTTAATACATCTCGACCCTCTGCTCAGATTTTATTTGCTTTGTTTTTTTGTTTCACTAAAAAGGTGCCGGTCTACTGAGCCATACAGACGCATAGTGGCAACGTCATAAAATTCAATAACTTCATTTTTAGCGCTAAAATTTCCTTAATGTTAAATGAATGCCCTAATCAGCGAATCATGATATCAGTGAAGCGAAGGGCTGAAGCTGGCTCATAGACATAAATGTTCTACTTTTCAATGAATTGTAATCGCAGTGTTCTGCAAAGGCGACAATGCCGCTTTAACTTTTTATTCACATTTTGTCATATTACCACCGCAAACCTCAATGTGTTTTATTTGGATTGTGGGTGATAGGCCGACATAAAGTGGTGCGTAGTTTCAAAGTGTCAAAATCTTAATGTTGTGAAACATTTTTGGCCCTTTTCACACTTTTTACCCTAATGTCGGATCTAGAGCAAAATGTCAGAGCAGGAAAACAGTCGTCCAAAAAGCAGCTAAGAGGGTCAGAGTAACTCTGGGGCAGCTGCAGAGATCCACAGCTCAGGTGGGGAACTCTGTCAGCACGACAAGCTATAGTTCTGCCCTTCTGAGATCTGCTGCTTTTGGACGAGCGGCAGAATGGTTGACTTGTTCAAATAGAGCCCTAAGGGGACCGTGGAAACGTGAATGAAGGTGGTCATGAGACATGGGGATGGCAGCATCGTGCCGTGGGGAGGCTTTTCTGTCGCAGGGACAGAGAAGCTGGTAACAGCTGATGGGAGCATGTGTGGAGCTACTTATAGGACCGTCCTGAAAGAAACCTGTTAAAGACAGCAAACAATGACCAGAAAGAGGCAGCCAGAGTTGCAGTGGGATACTTTAGATCCAAGCATAGTCATTTGTTAGATCTGCAAAGATCTAACTCTGATTTTCAATCGGTACAAATGCTTGAAAATCGATTTTCAAATGCCGTATATCTAGCCTGACAGCTTGGATTAGCTATTTTTGCAAAGAAGAAAAGGCCAAAAAAATTTTCCCTAAATGTGCAAAGCTGGTAGACATCTAATTTAATTTCCCTTTGGGATTAATAATGTATTTTTGAATTGAACTGAATTAACCTCAGGTGTACCCCAGGTAATTCATAATCATGAATTAACAATGATTAACCATGTTTGGAAAAGCTGAGTTCAGTTCCACTAGCCACAGCCAGGCCTGATCACTCCAAGTCCTGTAAGATCAGTTTAAACAGTTTCTTTCTGACAACGTGAGGTATGTCGGAAGATCCCAAAACGTACGTAACACAGCCGGCCCCGATCTACAGAAGTTTAACAGCGGATGAGAAGCAAAACGTGGTTCGACAAGGTAGCAACTCAAAGGTTTTGACTATAAATCCAGATTTTTACTTTTACCACTACCATTTTGGTTCTTTTCTATAATTTTTCGCCACATTGTATTGGTCTATCCCATAATATTACACTGAATATTGTGGTTGTAACTGGACAAAATGTGGAAAAGTTCAAAGGGGATGAGCGCTTTTGCAAGGTATTTTGTCCAAAAGACATTTGCTCGGTCTCACAGGATCACTAACAGTGCTTGGAAATGTTATGATTGTCACATGACTTGAACAGTTTGACCTGTGTACGCACGCTCATAAATCCTGGTGTATATCTGTTCATTTTGTGTGTGTGTGTGTGTGTGTGTGTTGGGCTGTCATAATTATGTTTGGTTCTGACCCCTTTTCATCAAATGGATGTCAGCAAAAAAAGTGTCTGAGGAATTTCCTCCTCCCCAGTTGAGACTGGTTACCCGACGAACTGGCTCACATCCACCTCATTTTCCACCAGGAGTTATCCATGGACGCAATGGACCTGAATAAAAAGGGGGAAATGTCAACTGATGCTTTTATTTACGCCAACAGAGAAAATCTTTGAACAAGTAAAGGGATCTGAAAAAATAACGGGGGCCATGCTGCAACGTAAGAAAGCAGTATGGGAACTTGACTGCTGCTTTTATAACCTTCCTTCCTTTCTGATTGATTTCAAGTGATTTTACGGTAATGGATTTTTATTTTATTTTTTTTCTCCTTAATGTCAAGATATTTTTCTGCATATGGGGACGCACTGACTCTTTATGCAAGCATTATACAATATGTATCCGTGTCTGTTTTTTAAAAACGATGTTAGCAAGTGCCAGTGGATGCTAGTACAGCAGAAAGACCTTTTTTTGTCCGTTACACAGTCAGCAAAACGTGTTTGCTGCAAACGGGAATGGAAAAAGAAAAAATCTCAATGTGACAAATCGGAGATAAGAGAAGCATTGGAGTAAATCTGCGGATGTAAACAACATATCTGACTGGCTCTGAGCACTATAAATACTGTATTAAGCCTTACTTTATGCATGTTTTTGTGTGTGGGAGTGGAAGTGCATTTGTTTTTGGGTTTTTCTATTTGTTTTTTTTTGTTTTTGTTTTTTTTTCCCTGTCAATTCTGGTGTGTTTTCATCCTCATTTGCAGCTTAAAAATGGTGACAATATCCTTATTTTTTAATGTTATCAGCTTTGGCAGAGCTATGAATTCATCGGTACGCGGTACCCAACCACAATATTGCAGATAATGCAAAAATACCTATATAAATATATGTTAAATGATAAAGAAGACAAAAAAACATCCCTGTGAGACGAGTTCTTGCAGATGTGGCTGTTTTACAGCCCATGCTTGTCTACTGTATGCTATTAGATGAGCATGTTAATCATGAACCTCAATTTATATTGTATAATATACATCAACACGCATTGAACGGCGAGGAATATGGTGCACTTATTAGAAGTCAGCTTCATTCGGTTCCATTTATTTCTGCTCCAGTTCCTATTTTTTCAATGGCCTTATTTCTGTTTTACAGAGACAGTACATGGCTCAAAATAAACCAAGCAACAGTAGCCAGTTTCTTCTGTCACTGTGGACATAAAAAGAGTTTTGTTCTCTTACACAGGCAGGTGGAATGCTTTCTTCTAAGTATTTTTTTTATTTTATTTTTTAGTCTGAAATAGTTTGAACCACAGCATTATAAGAAAACAAAGCGCGATTGTTGTTTTTGTTCCTTTTATTCAGTGCCTATCAAAGTAAGGAGGTGGGAGGTAGTCACAGCAACCACTCCCAGTTTATTTAAGCTCTTCATCCCCCAAACGGAGGAAATAAGTTCAACTGTTGGCCGCAGTTCTTGCAGAAGTAATCATACTTTCTACAGCCTCAAAAGTCAGTGTGCTCTATCGGGGTTTTTGTACTAAAGACCAATTTAAAAAGTGACGCAGAAACGGGATGCAGAAGGAAAAGGATGCAGAATTTTACCAAAAGAAATTGTGTTGTTGAAATGAAATCGTAAAAAGTTTGGCGTACCTTTTTATTCAGCTCCCTAAAACAACGATAAACCTAAAAAAAAAAAAATCAACCAGTTGCCTACAGAAAACTCCTGGATTATGAATAGTAAATGTCCTACGTCACAATTATGCACTATTCATGGTTTCTGCAGGATCTTTATGTTAAGTATATGTATGTCGTTAAAAGTAATTCTAAACCTTAAAAACTCTTAGATATGTCCAGATTTTCCAAATTTACACCAGTTCCATCTTAAATGTATGTTTTTGTCCAATCGTTGCTTTGTTTTTTTTACAGTTATGTGAAATTAGCTTATTGGTTGGAAACCCTCTAGCAGCTCCGTCATCGTGGGAAAGCTGCGACATTTAGATCTGACCAAAACCGCCAGAGGTTTGGCCGATACCAAACAAGCCCTGGAGATACATTCCAAAGTCAAATAAATATTTTAAGCTATTAAATACGTTAAATACAGTTATTTTTTTTATTTCTTACATTTTTTTATTTATGTTGGTCTTAAATTTCATTTTTTTATGATTCTTAAGCTGTTTTAATATTTTTTTTTAACAACGGTCCCAAAGATTTTGAATAAAAATGTCTGAAACTTGCAGAAACCCTGATTACTTTAACCTTTGTTCCTCAGTGTTGTTTAACAAACCGCAGAGGGCTAAACAAAACAGGCAGATTTTTTTAAAGGCAACTGGTTAGATGGGATATTCTTTAGCGGCATTGGAGTGAAGGGACTGAATACATATTAACACCTTTCTGAGTATTTTATAATGCATTATTTTTCTTTCCTCTGCATAATTCTGAACCACATTGTTTTGGTCGATCAGATAAAATCCCTAAGAAAATGCGCTGGCGTTTTTTTGTCGACAACGTGATTCAATGTTCCAGGGAAGCGGAAACATTTCCAAAGCCCTCGTAACGCAGACTGCAGATCTCAGATGCATTTGATACGTATGATAATCTACAGGCAGTGCAATTTAGTTAGTCTTCATTCCAGCACTTTACCAACACTGCGTCTATATTTGACCACTAAATCAAATTCAAAATGACACGAGTTGCCATTTTAGCTAACAACAGCTAAATGTTAACATTGCGCTCAGCATGGGACATTTGAAGCTCTGAAGAGGTCTAAATTCTGCAGCCTGATAACAACTTGTTGACATTCTTCCAGGCTTTTAAGCACAAAACAATCCCAAATCTAATCCAGTAAAAAGAAACAGAACTTGCATGTCTGAAATGGAGGAACGTCGCCCCCGTTTGAAAGCACAAACGTACGGTTTCATTTGGCATTTTTTTCCCTGCTTCTGTTGTGAAACCACTGCCACTGCTTCTCAGACATGTTGGACAGACACAAATACTTTGGGGTTAAAATGTATATTGCTAAATATTAACATTCATATTACTGAGGTGTTCTGACTTTCTATTTTCTAATAGTGACTGTAACTTCATTCCATCCTAACCTACTTTTTGTATTTGGTATGTTTAACATTCCACTGTAAATACTGTACATAAGGTTGAGATTAGAGTCTGGGTTTATTAGGGAGCCTGTCGTGTAAAATAAATCTTATTTGACTGCAAACATGGAGACTCGGTGATGGATAGATGAAGTTGATGCATAGCTTTTTCCCAAAGTCTCGACTAAAAACCGCTCCTCTAGTACCTTTTTAACATGCCAATAGTGACTTCACTACCTACAAAGGGGTAATGCATACAGTCTGTCAAAATGGTGTCGCTGAAAGAATCGCAAAAAGTAAAAAAAAACGAAAAAAAAAACAAATCTGTTTGTATGCAGCCATGTGAATGTATATTTCTGAGGGTGTTACAAATATAAGAATAAAAAAAAAATCTCTTGTTCAATTGTGATGACCGAGTAAAGTAACTTGTATTTGTTTTGAGCATTAAATGAGTTCAATAGTCAAACCCTGTCGCAGTTCACTGATTGGCTAAATGTGTTATCTGACTGACTGTGATCCATGTTTGCAGAACATTTCTGGCTTCATGTGCATCAGTTTGAGTCATTTCAGCCTTTTTCCCAATAACCGTAATGTATCAGTGTCTCATGCAGGTGCTTCATTTGGATTACGTTTTCCTATGTGCCTGTAAAATGTCACACCCGAAACCTTTGTTCTGTAAATAAATTTGGTTGAACAAAACTGTTTGTTAGAATAATATTTAAGCTTAAAGGGCATTGCAGTCACATTTTAGAGTCAATTTAAAAGAGAAGTTTCCCGGGGGGTTGACGCAATCTCTTGTTGGACCCAAACAAAATGAACTGGTGACAGGAACACTTGAATATTTGGTGTCTACAAGGCCAGGATAGCCCTTTAATGGAGAACGAAGCACAAAAGGTGTTGTGCTAAAGATGATGGATTTATCCGTGTGTAAAGGAAAGTTGAGTGGAAGGACAAATGTGCACAAACAGCATGGATAACCGCAGCCTTGGGAGGATTGTGACGCAAAGCTGGAGTCACTGCTTCAAGAGCCGCCCACACACAGACCTACCAAGATACGGGATGTAATGTCCTTGGTTCCTCCAGAGTTAACGTGACAATTTTCTAGTCATAATATGTTGCCATCAGCGCAGAGAAAACAGCTGAAAGACCCCGGAGCTGTTAGTATAACAGCAGAGATAAAGGAATGTCTGCAGTATATAAGACGAGTCTTTGATGGAGATCAGTGTAACTTTTTTGGCTTTAATTGGGGAGTGAAAACTGCCAGACAGATGTTGATACGGAGTTCAGTGCCTAATGAAGCTGCAGAGATATGATGAGAGAGGCCGAGTGTAGAGCTAGACAGATCCGTCTCAGACTGTGGGACCCGAATGCAGACATCTGCACTGAGCACATTAAGAACAGCCCAGAGTTTGCAGCTGTTGCCATCCATTTGCTAAAAGAGCCCTTTGTAGCCCAAGGGGCTTTGATGGCACATAGGCTTTTAACATGCATGGCTGTCTAGCCTTTTTTTTTTATTTATCTATCCATTTTGTTCCGCTTTACTGAGCTGTGGGAGGAATTCTACCACTTTTCCTCTATCAGAGTACCTCCAGGACACAATGTGGCAGCGTTTTTGTTTTTAAAATGTGCTTCTCTTGGGGTGCAACATTCAAAAACGAGATTGCTAAAGAACCCCATTACTCCACTTTGTCAAAATCAGAGGATAAAACCCGACTGATATCACAGTGTAGAAAACAGCAGTATCTTCAAAAGAACATGGAAATCATCCGGCTGCCTCTGTTTATTTGAATTGGGTTTTTCTTTTCTCTTTATGGGCTTATGTTCTCTTTCTTTGTGGTACTAATAGGTTCAGTCAAGTGTTGAATTTAAAGCTGAATAAATGTTCAGCCCCATAAGTTGAATAGTTTTTTTTGGGTTTTTTTTATCAGCAGTCAGTTCATTTTGCGGCCCAGAACTGCCCATTGACTCCAGAAACACATTTCAGTGCTATTTCTGCAGGAAACTTCTTAATGCTGTGAATTGCCGAGGCTCAAATAGGGACAAGTATTGGAAGGAGGAAAAAAAAAAATCGATCCAAACGACTTCAGAGGTGCACACCCACAGCCAATAATACGAGTCATTACACTACGGTGATTGAATGGCTAATGGATATAGTGTATTTGCATATCCAATTCATTGAGCTGGATAAAAGTGAAGTGTTTCACTCATTGATCAGCAGGCTGCGGTTTGCATGCACTGCTGTGCAGCGCTGAGGCCATTTTGTGTACACATCTATGGGATCACGCTCATTTAAATAGCCGCTTCATCTGTTTATCTGTTGTATATTCACAAAACTCTGCTGTGTAAGTCATATTATGACATGTTTTTCTTAATAAACGTTCTCACTGTTGTCAAAAGACTGAGAAACATTCCTGTGTGCGAGAAGAGGGGGAAACATGTTTTGTTCTGCCACCGCTTGTTCACACGTTGTTCATTATAATAACCCTTTCTTTGCATAAACAGGTTTTTAATAGCGTTCAGAAATAAAGTTTTTCTTTTTTCTTTTTTTTTGTCCTGTTCTCAGTGTGTACATCGTGAGGTCACGTTGGGGTTGTCCACAATAAATGATCTTACTGTAAAAGAATGAGTTTACGCTTTCCCTCTCGGGGGAGACATTATCGCACCTTTTCCACCTCGGGGATTGTCGACTCGGGACTAATAAACGTCGCTCGCACAGACGCAGACGACGGTCTTTAATCGACTCGGCCATCATAAAAGGTTTGTTAATACGTTTTCCCCAAGAGGTCCCAAAAGTTAATTCAGTGGAGATATGTTAAGGGATAGAATATGCCATTTTAAAATTGAGGGAAATGTCAGAAAAAAAAAAGTTGGCCGTCTGCTCCTCCGGGTTTCAACGCAGTCACTTCTGAGATGATTAAAAAAAACAACAGACTTTTACTGGTAGTTTGTTTATTATTTTATCCACTAGATTTAAGTTTCTTTTGGAATTTAGGCAATTAAAATGACCATTTATCAAAGTGTAAATCCATCATAGAGGCAAACCTATAGATGCAACAGTCTTTATCAGAGAAATATTTCACTATATCTTACTGAATCTGTGAATTAGCATAACCTGAAACAGTTTGTTTGTTTCAGCAGTTTAAGCCAAAAAGTAAAACTTGATTATATTGATTCATTGCATGTGGATCGATACTTTAAAACAAGTTTTACCAGTTTGTTTTCTTGATTATGGGTGACAACTATTCAAAATCCAGTCTTTTGGAAGATTATTTGAATATTATATGATACGGATAAGAAAGGACTTTTATTACATAAATGTCACGTTCTAGCCATGACACCTGTACAATCATAGGTAAGGCCTGCACACTGGACAGCTGTTCATGTATAGTTCATGCTTCCCTCTCCTGAAAACCTTTCTGGAGATTCATTTTCAAGCAGGACATGGCACCTGTCCACATTGCCAAAAGTGCCAATACTTGCTTTAATGACTATAATATTCTTGTGACTATAACATCCTTGATCAGGAACCTAAGCTCTAGAGGGAATCTTTGGAGTGTTTTCCAGAGGAAGGTGAGAGACGGCAGATCCAAAAATGTAGACGAGCTGAAAGCCGCTGTGAAAGCAACCTGGCCTTCCTGATCGCCTCAGCAGAACCACAGGCTGATCGCCTCCATTGATCCAGTAATTGACGCCAAAGGGGGCCCTACCAAGTACTGAGAGCATATACTGTAATCAGAGATACGTTTCAGTACGCTGACCGTTATGTATTAAAACTCCTTGGTATATTGGTCTGATGGAATGTTCTAATTTTCTGAAAGATTGAATTTCAGGTTCTCATTAGCGATAAGCCAAAGCCATCAAAACTAATATGATTAAGTGATTGAAAGATGTTCCTGTGTGTAATGAAGCCGTGCTGAATATGAGTTGAATTGCTGACGTTTTCTGTGATTTTCTCCTTCACTGAGATGTACTTGGAGGACCCAGTGATACATGTACCAGCAAGCCAGTTCAGGATTTCTCTCCACTAAACATTAGATAACACGCTGATAGCTAAAACAAAGGAAATGTGTTTTTATACAGTAATATTTTGTTAAAAAAAATTACAAACGGATATATTGATGCATTATTAGATCACTCGTATAACATGCAATTGGCAGTTATTTAATTTTTTGTTTTAAGAAGCTTATTGCTCTAAATCATAAGCATTTAACCCCAAGTTGAATCAAATCAATCCAAATTTGAAAACCACTTTCTGCCATGACCTATAACATTAAAGCAAGATAAAAGCTTATTTCCCTTTTTTTCTGACCCAACTCATACTGTTCTCTCCATCCTCTTAAACTACTCTTAACAAAATGTTGTCTTTTTTTCCTCCAAAATACTTCAGCTGCCTGAACGATCATAGGAAAGCCAAGTGAATGGATCCCAGGTGTTTCTAAAATGCCATCACCATCACTTACACCTGGCTGAGAGCTCTTGCCATGCTTAGTGCTGTTTGGTTCCTGACATCCTCTCAGGCTTTCCTTTCCCTGCCTGTAAATGTGACTGCTCCTGTGAAAGAAAACCGCGTTAGCATGCGTAGTCTCTCTTTTGTATGTTCCCAAACTAACGGTTCTGTTTTCCTGGTGGGATGTGTCTGATTTTCATGAAGTTCCTCGCCGTGACCCATCATGTCGGGGAGAAGCACTGCTGCAAGAGACACATCCCAGTTCGCCATATAGCTGGATGGAGAACATGCGCAGCAACAGTGTCACCATCCCTCCTCCTCCTCCTCCTGAATCAACACCGCTGATGGTTAACCTCCGCCGGTCCCCGGAGTGACGATTGTCTCCCCTGGGATGCATCATCCCCCGAGATCTTAAAACAGCAGTGCAGCTTTAGAACGGAAGCAAAATCAAAAGTTGCTAAAGATAAATTCATCAGAGAAACTGATCTAGTGACGATCAGAACCTTTGCTATTTGTTGCCTTTCCAGATGGGAAACAAACAGCTGACTTCAAGACCCCAGACATCTCTACATGTGAACAACCATTAGTGTTATTAAATCTTCTATTTTTATTGAAGATAAATACGACGCAAAGCTGAGAACAGAAATATTGTAAAAGGTGTGGGCCTGCATAACAAGAAATTATTAGCAGCTTTTCCACACATGCCTTTAATGCGCAACTTTAAAAAAAACTACTAGTAAATATTAACTCATTAGAGCAACACATTTGCTTTAAAGAGAGTATTTACTGTAAACTCCTTAAATGTACCACTGCTTTCTACATATTTAATTGATAATTTATGAGATACCCAAAAAATAGTGATTAAAAATACATAATTTTCAACTATTATTACAATTAAAGATGAAATTTCTGTCATGTTTTTAACCCTCTTTAATCTGATACCCCTAAATACCATGTAGGCTTCAGACGTTATCTAATCAGTAAACGGGACCCACCAGTGAGTAATTGAAATACAGCTGTTGTGTGAGGCCCTCAGAGGTTAGAGAACATCAGAGAACCAACGGCATCGTGAAGATCAGGGACCGAGCAGACAAGGGGAATGTTGGGGAGAACCGTAAAGCAAGTGGCGGTCTTGATTTTGAGGTACTTGGGAAGGATTTAATGAGTTTCTACTTCTTCCAAGCCCATTTCAGACATGACTTTGAGCTGCTATGCTGTGAATTGTGTAAAATCTCTGTTGGTTGATGTTCTCTAACAAAGCTGAGAGAACATCACAGAAAATATGGAATAAACCACACACAGGTAGAGTCTATTTACTTACTAGGTATATTCTGAGAACAATTGGTTTTACCTGGATTATATGTATTGGGTAACTGAGTACAGAGGGTAGGATTTAAAATTAAACCACAGTTGTCAGGTTTTATTTATAAAAGATATAGGTCTGAACCCTGCATTATTGTCCTTCCACTTCACAATTAGGCACTACTTTATGTTGGTGTTGACCACAAAGTCCCAATAAATGACATTGAAATGAGACTTCAAAGATGAAAAACTGTGCAAAAGTTGAAAAGCCTTAACTTTAAACTGTCTGTTAATCATTATTTACTGTTATTTACATAATAATTTCTCAGTGGCGTATCTAGGGGTTTACAATCAGACTACAGAGTGAAAACACACTTTCCAATTTCCTGCCCATTATGCTGGAAGTTTTGCAGCCACTTTCTGATTAATTTGCCGTTGCTTATTGAACGCTTTGCATCCTCACAACTTGATCAGCCGGACACTCGGTTTATTCCCTGCCAACAGACGGAACGAGTCAATTCTGTTTCCAGAAGACGTGAACTCACAACGAATTGTCAATTATTTGGATTAACCCAGGATCAACCTGCTGAAATCATGGCCGTCTGTTATTTTGCAAATGAGACGGCTCACAAACAAACCGCGGTCCGCTCCTATGAATAAATTTGCCGGCGTCTAGAGGGGATGCCTGCAGTGGCTGCTCGGGGACACCAGCCGGGATCTGGAGCCCTCTCATTTACAGAGCCAGGCAGGGCAGTAGCAGCTCCGCTATCCAGCTGTGTGTAGAGTTCTCCGATTAAGCTCAACCATCCCGGAACCAAACGACTGGCCAAAAAAACCTACTGAGGAGAAAAGTGCTGACAACCCTACTGACAATCCTACTGGAAATACTGGCTTCCTTCTACTTGATTTGTGTTGATTGGAGCGAGGAGGAGACGTAGTCTTCTGTTTATTGACCAATGTGTTGTCTCCAGTCAGCCGAAGGGACGTCCGGTTACCCTGAAACCCCTGAATAAATATTTTAAATGCATCACTGCCCTTTTCCCATTCAGGGAGAACAAGTGAATTTGTTGTGCACAAACCTCATCTCAAATTGGTTACAAACAAAGGTGTGGTGATCAATTCTGTGGAGCTCCCTCTCAGCTTTGTGTACCGTGCATTCGTCCTGAAAATAAAAATAAAAAACATAGTTATGAAATATTGAGGCTAAGGCGGGATGTGACTGACATTGCTGCTAAAAATCCTCAGTTGCACAGTAATAGAGTTGGTGCTTGAGGCTAATGCATATAGGCATGATTTGCCCCAGTTAGAATATTATTTAAATCAAATATCTTCACATCCCTTGGGCTGCAAGATATAATGCCAGATGAGTAGATAATAATGCAAAAGAACGTATAAGGATACGCTTTATATACTAAAATCATGTAAAATATACTCCCTTTCATTCCATCAAAATGCAATTTTATATGACAAGTTATAATAAAATACGATGTGATGGTGTATAATACAATATGATGCAAAAGCATATTAAATATAATGTGATACAATACAACAACATGAAATTAGAGATGATATAACACGATATGATAGGATTCAGTACTATAAAATACAGAACAATGCTACACAGTACAACAGCATACACTATATTTATAATTTATTTATTTTGAGTTCTGTTTCAAGAAAAAATTTTGAACTGAGCCATGTTGGTTTTGTTTTTTTAATGGACTTTTTAAGAATGAAACATCATTTTGCGATATAATAGGGCACAACATGGTATGATACAATACAATGGGTTACAAAGTCAGAAAATCTTGCCCTTCACTTTGAATAAAAACTTGTCAAAGTGTTCATTTTGTATAATTATTAAACAAGTCACATGCACACTTTACATCCGTAGTGTGAAAGTGATAGAATCCTTTATTTACTGGCTATTCTTGAAGTGACTTAAGCTGACCTACTTTCTGATTAATTTGGCCAATAATTAGCAGAGCACTCGGCAGCACTCATAGACCACTGAAGTGCAAATGCTTAGTTGTAAGTTTATCCTTTAATATCAGCAAAATATAATCCAAAAAAGGGGAAATCATAGAAAAGTAATGAACCCATTTAGCTTCTATTTTATAATGTACTGAAATGACAGAGCCGCCACAGATCTACCACAGCTCCTTTAAGAAGCATTATCGTCCCATTCTGGCGAAAAGCTCTGCGAAACATTTCTTCTTCACATAAAATCCGTATCTTTTTGGTAAATCTGTCAAAATTTGTGAGATAAGCAACACATTTGAACTGATGGTGTAGTTTTAAGTGCTTTGTTTTTTTGTTGTTGTTGTGTACTCCTAATAATGACCGTAAGACAACTAGTTTGAGATATTTTTTTTCTCTTTTTAGCCTGACATTTAGGTTTTTAATGGATAACTTTTCCTCTCAGCACCTTAGAAGTGTATTCCGTGATTCTTTATTTGAAAACATTATTTACAGGCTGTTTTCTCTTACAAAATTACGGAACAATAAACAAAAACATGACCCCCTCACTTGAGGATTATTCTCCGCGCCGTCGGTGTTACAAAAGCTATAGCGTTTGATTGTGAGTTATTGAATTGTGCATCTGAGGGGGTGACCCCAAAGATGGCAAATATAGGTACAGAATCTTAACACCCCTCTAGTAAGATATAGCTTCAAAGATGTTTGTCCAAAAGCTGCGACCTAACGTAACTGGATTCTGGTGACATCTTGGGCATTCAGGAGTAATGTTAGGATATATCTGGGCTAATTTCTCATGTGAGTAATGCAGTCAATGCACAACCTTGAACTGTATCAGACCTTGCCGAAAGACGTAATGTGTATGAATTTTATGCTTTTATGCCGTGTTTCATTAGAGATCATGACTCCTAAGTCCCTCTCCCATGCCAACTTGGTCCCTTCCTAATTGATTGCTTCGAACCCACCAACACGAACACATTCATTTTACACAGATGGGTAGGCAAGCTGGGGTTAAGTGCCTTGCCTAGGGGCACTTCAACATGTCTAGGAGGAGGCTGGACTCAAACCTGATGGCAAGGCTGCGCCTGCCACACACACAAACACACACACACACAGATCCTTGTAAAAAGTGCATACTGAGGACCGTGCCTTGATTTCCATACACTTCCATTCATCTTCAAGCCTTTCTATGGCCTGACCCTCACCCTAACCTTTAAGGGTTTATGCCTAAACCTAATTAACACCTCAGTCCTAAACCTAACCCCTAACCCAGAAAAAAGGGAAGACCTTTTTTCAGTCCTCACTTTACATCAAATTCCTCACTTTACAAGTAAAATGAGAAAAATAAATAAATAAAAAGTACAAGAACACACACACACACACAGATACTTTTAATAATTTGCAAAGGGTGAACTATGGGTAACCAGTAGGAAATAGTAGTTGACACAAACTATATGTTATCACTACAAGAACACCAGATTTGTTAGTTAACATTGGGGGTGACGTCATTCATAGGTACAGACGCTCCTCTGAGGGTCTTTGGAGATCATCAAACCTGACCGTGCTGCTCTTACTGAGAAAAACAGCGGCAACACAGGATGAGTCAAATCTTGCACAAGCTTGTCATGAAATGAACCTTCACCTCTTACACCGACTGAACTTACATGGCCCGTATATAAAGCTCTCTGGTAGACATTCAGAATGAGCCATCAGTTTAGTTAGCACAGAGATCCAGCATCTGACAAATGGGACAAATGGGGTGAATTAAGAATCCGGTGTGTGTGCCCCCCCCCCCCCCCCCATGCTCTCCTCCCTGACTATTGACTCTCACAGCTTCATCAGTGTACATTAGTGTCAGTGCCAGTCTACATTTAGACCAAATGTGCTAGAAGAGGCAGCCCATCAGAGCATGCGGGCATGTCTGTCGTCACGCTGAGCCAATGACCCATTGTCAGAAACGATCCTCATCAGCAGAGACATCAGGCTGAAGCAGGACTGACCGCCGGTTATGGCACAGAGACCACCTTGTCTCAACAATGGAGGATGCTAGAAGGCGGTGGATGAATTCAAACTTTCAAACAGCACTAGGTCACATCGTCTTTGCCTGAACACGTCTGTGTTAGTCAGATCCCCACGCCTTGATGTTCTGGATGATTCAGAATTCTCGGATCTTCTTATATTGCCAAGAACGTTTCTGAGACTTTCTCCTCCCAGAAATGCATTGCCTGTTCAAAAGCATCCGTTTAAAACTAAGTCTAGCTCAGCAGCTAAGCCTAAAAGAGAGAATAACAGAGATTTAAAAAGCAGACCTGAAGAGAAGTGAGATCTGATTGTTCTGCGGGAGAGACATGAGCACGTATCTGCAGCAGTCAGCCTAACCACTCAATTATCTCAGGGCACCAGAGATCATCAGACAATATTTAATTGGGTCCAGAGTTCTGCTTTTAACATTGCTTGATCGCTCAGTGAATCTGTCGCTCTGCTACTGTGGGCCCCTTTAACTCTTATGTTTGAAGGTTCAGTCTGATAATTTGCTACAAATGCATCTGCAGACCACCTGTGAGTAAAGTGCGTTTGTATATTTTAAATGCTGATCCATGCAAAAAAAATTAAATAAAAATAAGACTAGCTAATGAACTGACACAAGGCGATTAATAACGGGCCATAAATCTTGTGGCCAAATGAACTGACAAGTCATCACTGGGCCGCATACTCATATCATGGCACACCAACTAAAACCACAGTTCCTGCAATTTAAAGTTGTTTTAGTAAGATGCCAGAGAATTATTGGTTTATTCTACACCCTTCTGGAGCTTAGTGTAGAGCCCAATTTTTCTGTAATTTGCTTGAACACAACACCCAGTGAACACCAAGCTTTAGCAATGGCCTTTTGTGGTTTTGCCCTCCTTGGAAAGGGTGTCAATGTGTCCCCAATGATTGTGTGGGCAAGAGGTCTGCAACCTTTCCAATCATTTTCAACCATTTTTGCCCCGAGTTCTGCTAAAAGCTTGTTTGGAGCCACCAAGGTTACATGACCTTTTGAAAATAGACATCTTAAATTTTTGATAAAAGATCTATGGGAAATTTGTAGAAAGTCTTAAACAGAAACCATTTTATTACCATTTCTAGGTTTTTAAATAAAGATAAACATAGTAATTTTGCAAAAAGAGGATGGATATATTTTCTTCTATGAAATGTTGATAGTTGTGGACTAATATAATATGCAAAAAACACACATTGCTTCCCGTCCAGTAAAAAGAAAATGATATCTAAAAAAGATTATTAATACTTTAATGTCATCCTGGAAAAATACATAAAAAATACAGTAATGCAGTCGTCCCATGAAGAATCTAAAAAATAAATGGTGAAACCTCTATTTGTAATTATCCATTTATTTTAAAGCATCAGGTGGTTCTTTATCTTTTTTAGCCAAAGTCATTAACAGCCATTGTGGAAGCACCAAAGAAGCACTTGCAGCTGCAGATTAAAGACTCCTGGGAAATAACCTGCTCATAACGTTTTGGTTGCCAAAAAAAAGTTTTCAGAGAAATTGATTTTTTTTTTAATTTAACGCTTCAAATATATCACTCGTTGGGAAATGTAATTAAACTGTATTTGCTGATATACTTTTTGAATTCAAAACTGAAATAAATTAACTTTTCAATGAATGCCTTAATGAGTAAGATGCACCTGTCATAGCAAGCTCGACCCCATCAGATAGACTAATTAACCAGCTAAGAAGAGCTTATTTGTGTCCCGCTGTTTATCTATGAAGACCAGAAGAAAAAAGGTGCAGGGTCAGCATGTTTACTTCAAAACTGCTTCATTCTGTTGGGTCCATTTTTATAAATTTTATTTCAGTTTGAATCTATATCAAAAGTGTAAAACATATTATTTACCAAATAATTTTTTACTTTTCTGTTGGGATTGAAAGGATCATATTATGAGTTTTAAGTTTTTGTGAGAAAACCATAAAACAGTGCTTTTCTTACTCAAGTTTACCATACTATGAGAATCTCTTACCAGCCCAAAACGAGGCCTTTGCAAACCCAAAAATTATAAAACTATCCTAAATTATAGAGAAAGAAATCACTTCATTAGAGTAACACCATTTCAGTTAAAGACAAATCTTCAATTTGAAACATATGTAATCTTAAATGTAAAATCGTCACACAAAGAGGTCCGATTTTTTAACAGTGCTAGTGTTTCCCAGTAACTGTGATCAAATATTCTGTCTCAGAAATAGAAAATTTAATTAAATCAAAACAACAAAAAGAACGTAAAAAAAACCTAAAATCGCACAAAACCACTTTTGTAGCTGGTGTGTGATGTAAGAAACTGAAAGTTTATGTTTGTAAAAATAGCTTTTCCATACATGTTGCAGCAACATGCACAAATTAAAGCCTTATCCTATGTGAGCGTTTCCCTTATCAAGCAGTGAACAGCTGCAAACTCTGGAAGGCTGGAAGGTGGAGGGCTGCTGGTGAAATCAGCCGTCTGACTCAGCCAGACTTTCAGTTTATGCAAAGGTAACACTTATCGGTTATCCTTTTAATTTCTGTGTACCCTCATAGCACTCCACGCGATTGGACAATACAGACTCACAGTAATGTGTGAAAATGTCAAACGCTTACTGATTACGCTGACTTTTCATGTGAAAGCAGACATAAAATGTTTCGAGTTAGACGCAGGGTTTTTGTCTGCAGTCATGCCGGCTCACAGCCAGTTTGATAATTTCTTTGTTTTCAGTGATTTTATATTCCCTGGATGACTTGGACTGTGGCGCGTACAATCTTTGGGCATATTTAAAGACCCGTATTTATGTTACTGCTGCACTTGGGTTCAAATCCTGGCCTGGGGGCTTTCTGCATGGAGTTCTCCCTGTGCATTTGTGGGCTCTCTCCAGGTACTCTGGCTTCCTCCCACAGACCAAAAGCGTGACCTGGTTAATCGGTTTCTCCAAATTGCCTTAAGTGTGTTTATGTGTGCATGGTTGTTTGCCCTGTGTATCTCTATGTTGCCCTGTGATAGACTGGCAACGTGTCCAGGGTGTACCCTGCCTCTCTCCCAGTGTCTGCTAGAGATCGGGACCCTGCACATAAGCAGGTATAGATAATGATGGATGGATATCATTGTTTTTTTGGAGTGACAAATGCTTTGCATTTGTTGGAAGACCTTAAAATAAAAGTTAAAACTTGACCACCTTAAAATGTAAAGTTTTGAACTTTGTGACACCAGTTTGCTTAAATTGTGTTGAAACAGAACCTGTTAGGGTGTCTTCCGTGTCTGCGTTCAGCTTGAAAAGTTGCACCAGTCCCATTCAAAGCAGGACTAGATTTAGCACAGGCTGACTTTCTCAGCACTTATACGGTGTTATGTTTGATTTGTTTCATCTCTATATTCCATTATGTTCTATATTTGATGTTAATCAAATTCTGCGCCACCTATGGTCCTTCTGTTTGTTTTCCTATATACTTTGTTTGATGGGTGTTAGTGCAAAGGCAACTACATAATCTTTCTCCAGCTGCTTTGATGGCGTCCCTTGTTGTCATTAATCTTTTCCAGCAACAGAAGCCCATGTGAAAAAAAAAGAAAACACAAAAAACACAAGAAGTCAATTAAAGCTCTTCCAAGACCCCACAAGGAATCTTTGGAGCCTTGAGCCCTGCTTGGAAAGCTCTGCGTGCGCCTTCTGTGGCGAATGCAGTGATGTGAATTTAAAGCTGTGGGTTGACTGAAAAAAGGTTAACAGGATAGGAGAAAGGCTGCTTCATGAATAATGCCTTAAAACGTTCTGTCATGTTACAACTCTAAACATTAGAGTCTTTCATTGGTGTTTTTTGTGACAGACCAACTCAAAATAGTACATAATTAAGAAGAGGAAGGAAAAGCATTCATATCTTTCTAAGGCTTTACAAAAGGAAAAAGAAAAATCTGAAAAGTGCGTTTTGCATTAGTATTCAACCCCTCTGATTCAATACTTTGTAACACCAGTCTCTGCTGCCATTACAGCTGCAAGTCTTTTGGGTTATATCTCTATCTGCTTATGTTCTTCTTTATAACATAGCTCAGGGTCAGTTGGATTGGACTGAGAGCATCTTTAAACACCAATTTTCAAGTCTAGCCACAGTTTCTCAGTTAGATTTACATCTGGACTTTGGTCTATTCTAACATTTAGATACGTCTGCCATTATCTACACTGCTCTATCATAGTCCTGGTATTATGTTTTGGATTATCCTGTCCTCTGTTCCTGTTGAAGAAACACATCCTCGCAGCACGATGCTGCCATCTCCATGGCTTTTCAGTGTTCAGAGCCAGTTTTTCCACCACACAGAGCATTTTGCACATTGGCAAGAAGGATAATCGGATCAGAGAATCTTCTTGCTTTGTTCCTTATATGCGTGGAGAACATTTTTTAATACATCTTTTGATTTTATTTCAGCAATTGCTGTGTACTTGGCAATGCTTGATAAAGGCAAGAACTGTTAAGTACACAACTAATAGTTAACTAAATCTGTCAACAGATTTTCCCACCTTAACTGTGGATCTCTGCAGCTTTTCCCACACAGGCCTCCTGGGTGTTCCTCTGGTTAATCCTGTTCTGGCCCAGCCTGTCAGCCTAAATTTACAATAATGTCTTGATAGGTCTGCAGGTGTGCCATTCATTTTTCGAACAGTGAATTGAAAAGTTGGTTCTGAAACGTCCAAAGCTTGGAATATTTAGTTGTAACCTAAACGTGCTTCACAACTTAGTCTATGTTGCTTGTTCACAAAGGTTCTCTAACAAACCTCTGAGGCCTTCACAGAACAGCAGGATTCATATTTGGATTATATTACACACAGGTGGACAGTGATTAGGTGACGTCTAATGGCAATTGGTGGCATTGGACTTTATTTAGTGGTATTAAGGTAAAAGGGTCTAAATGCAGAAGCATGCCACACCTTAGTGACGTTGTTTGTACAAAATGTTGAGAAATCACCAGAAACGGGCTGTATTGCAGCACTTTGTGTTAGTCTGTCTCATAAAATACCAGTAAAATACAAAAAAGGTGCAAGATGAGAAAATAAGACAAAGTTCATTTGCTGTGAATACCTTTATGACACATCGTAGGTTTCAGCCGGTAAATCTGTGGGGCCAAATTATTTTAAAAACATCTAACTGCAATATTATGAACTAGTTTGGTTTTGCAGGAAAATTTTCTAAAACAGAGATAATTACCAGGCGCTTGTTGGTCTTGTGTTTGTGGATTATGACGGATTGGATTTTTTTACTTATTGTTTTAAGATTTAATTTGCCGATCAAAGTCAGAACCGTATTAGCATAATTAAACGCTAACCATGTGTGATGACATATTGCTTTATGTCTGCCTTTCTGTGAAGACTCTAAAGGCCCACAAGCTGATAATCATTTGAGCCTTTCTCTAAAGGGCTTTGACATGTTGTTTTGGTGAGAAGCTGGCCAAGGCTGCTGTCTTAAACAGTAGATCTGATTCATTTTCCTTCTTGTCGATCTTTATTTATAACTTGGAAATGAGTGCATTGTGGTGTCTGTGTTTTATTACCCACACTCTGTGAAGTTTCATCAGATTACTTTCACAGCCTTTGTACTGTGCCACAACATGAACATTTTAAGGCTGTCAGGGAACTTGGGTGTTTGGGTTTGTTCTTGTAAACTTGAATAATTCGAAATCTCTCATCGGTTCACAATAACACTTACTTCCATGTGAATTTCTCACCAGTGTTTGGGTTGATATAATTATACATAACGTTCTAAAGCTCGCTTAATCCCAGTCACACCACTGACACTGTCTTACAGGTCTGTCCTGAAGTCGTCTAAAAGCGGAACAAAAAGATAAGAATGACTCACTCAACCTGTGCCGGTATCAACAAAAAAGACTTCCTGTCTTGAAGTATCTTGTCAATAGGTAACATGAGACAATTGTGTTGATTTAACAGGTTTTCCTTCTTCTGATGAATAGACTTGTGGGTTAAAAGCTTCCTGTTTGAAGAGAACACATTCAGCAGCAGTCTGGGTGATTGCTTTACAACTATGCAGGTCCAATTGTTCCTTGACAAGAACATGCAAAAGAAAAGCAAACCCCCACTTCAAACATAAAGAAAATGGTGGCAAGGCCAAGTCCTTAACCGAAGATCAGATTTCTTTTTCCACAGCCAATTTTGTCAATTGTCATTCACTTATAGCACCTTTACTTTCTTTTCGAGTGAGACAATTTACAGTACTGATATAAAAGTATTTTCCTCTTTGTAGACTGCTTTTGTATTTTCCTTTTTTTGACAAAACATACCAGAAAAAATCTGTTTTCACCACAAAAAAAAAGGAAATCTAAATGTTTTAGATCACGAAACAAATATTATTATCAGACCAATGCTTATATATATAAATAGAACAGCATTTCATTTATGTAGGAAGAAAAAAATATCCATATACACCTGGCTCTGCATGAAAAGGTTGCGCTCCCTAAGCCTGATAAGTGGTTGTGTCACCCATATGTCCAGACTTTGACTAGGCCACTCCATACCCTTCATTTTGTGTTTTTGAACCATTTCGAATTGCTTTTGTCGTTCCACATAATCTAAGGTGCTGGATGTCCCAGTCACAACCTGATAGCCGGATGTTCTCCTTCAGGACTTTCTGGTGAAGAGCATAATTCATGATTACATCATCCTGAAAAAGCAAAGGAGCCCCAAACCATCATACCAACACCACCATGTTGACGTTCTTTTCATGAAATGCAGTTTTATATAGGATGTAACGGGAAAGCATCCAAAATGCTCCAGTTTTGTGTTGTCCACATTACTTGGAGATCATCAAAATGTTTGTTGCAGATGTGATCTGGGTCGTCATCTTCTCTTTTTGTTCGGCATTTGTTTTTCACCTTAGCTCTCTCCTGTGGATGGACTTTTGCACAGTCTGTCTTTTTTATTGTTGAATCATGAACACTGACCTTAACTGAGGTAAGTGAGGCATGCAGTGCTTTAGATGTTATTCTGGGTTGTTTTATGACCTCCTGGATGTGTCCTTCATGTGCTCTTAGAATAATGTGAGCAGGCTGCCGGTTCCTGGGAAGGTTCACTGTGGATCACTGGCGTCCCATAGTGTTTGGAATTGGTTTGTAAACCTTTCTGACTGATAGATGTAAATTGCTTTATTTTTCATTGTTTCTTAATGGGGTTTTAGCTCTGGGCTTGATGTCTTGCTTTTTAGATATTTTAGCCTACTTCATGATGTCAGAAAGGTTCCATTCAGGCGATTTATTGATCACACAGACCTGGCAGAAATCACTAATCAAAGTTTGTATTTACTTTCTTGGTTGGATATTCACATTTGGTGGATCATCTTATACATGTTCAGTGTGACAAAGAGTTAAAACAAAAGGAATATGTAAAGCGGACTAATACTCGTTCACGGCACTATACTTTGTAGTATTTTCAGTTGAATAAAATGTGGGTTTTGAATTCTGCAGTATTTATACAATGTATCATTGTGTTCTTTTTCCACTATTTCAATGACAAGCTTGAAAGATGTTTTCCTGTAAGTGGCCTTGGGACCCCAAGCTGCAACACTGCAGGTGGTTGTAGCTTTGGTAAAAATGCATACACCAGTACAACCACTGCAACACATCTATCAGCCGGCCATTGCCCAAGAAAGGTATCCTGATACTCAACTCATGTGGGCTTGCTTTTCTTTTCTTTTTTTTTCTTTTCTTTTTATATATCAGCTTAACGGTAACCAGAGCTACAATGTGTCAGGTCTTTTTGTGAAAAAAATACTGGATTTCGCTCATACAAATAAAGCGATACCTTAAATAGCCATATCCATTGTGTCAAAGGTACTCAGCAAATACCTTTTTTGTTAAATTCATTTCTGAAAAACATCTTTATTTGCTTTAGAGTTGGGATTCAGAGAGGAAAACTATTGATATCCTTGAATTTACAAGTGTAACAAAATCCTATAAAAAGCTTAGCATTTTTGCTTTGTAGCAGGTCACATTATCAAGCTAAAAGAGGCTACAGTCTTTCCATGAAAGGGTCTTCATAATCCTCAGTAATACTTATGCAGGTGGTATGTGTCAAAGTAACATCCACATGTTTGGCAGGATTGCAGAACATTCCCTAAAGTGCCACACTGCCTCCACCGGCCTGTTTTTCCCCTGTAGAGCATCCTGCTGCCTTATATTCCCTAGGTAAGCAATGCACACCACCCAACCATGCATCTAACATAAAACGATTGTGACTGATCTCACCAGGCCACCTTCTTTATTGGCCTTTGGTCCAGCTCTGTTGCCCTTTTGCCAATTGTTGACACTTTTGAAGAGGGGGAACCCTGGCTGTGCTGCAGTGTCCAGCCCCAAGCTGAAATGCACCATTTATTCTGAAACCTTTGTGTCTCAATCAGCAACTGTTATAGCCATCTGAGTCTCAGTAGTTCATCTGTTGGATCGAACCACACAGTCAAGCCTTCCCTCCCTACATACATAGATGGTCATATCACCAGTTCTCAACTTTTCATTGCTTGGGACACTTTTGATAGATCCTGACCACTGAAGACTGGCCACATCCCAGAAGAGATTATCTGATCCTGTCATCTAGCCATCACAATTTGGATCTTGCCAAACACTCAATGTCTTGAGTTTGCCCATTTTTCCTCCTTCTAACACATCAGCTCTGAGGGAAATGTTCACATGCAGCCCAATAATATATCCCACCCACTAACAGGTAAAATGATGAAAAGAAAGTGAGTGTTTTTAACTTCACCTGACAGTAGTCTTAATGTTATGCCAACGTTCTTTTAGAACAGGCTAAGTTAACAGGCTTCGAACATCGAACATCATTAATAAATTTACCACTTTACACTCTTCACCATTAAATACAATAAAAATACAAGAGGTATGTATTTTATTGTTCATTTGCAGCTAATAACCTCCCATGCACACACACATCTGTGTACTTACAGAGGAACTTGCATTAACTTCCTTTCATTTTCAATACCTGACCCTAACGATTACCAGTGCATACTAACAATGACCCCAAACCTGAACCTAATTTGCACCTTAGTCCTAAATCTAACCCTAACGCACAAAGGTGAGGATCAGGGGAATTTCCTCACTTTGCAGCAAATAGTCCTCACTTTGCTGGTGAAATACAAAAAAAGGTTCTCACTCAGCAGCATAAACAGGCACACACACACACACACCCATGCAAAAACATTGCTAAACATCTGGTGATATAAAAGAAGATCTAAATATTACATGCTATATGGTTGGACTAAACCCTATAGTGCTCCGCAAATGTAAGACAAAATGTCAATGGTGCATTTACATAATTATTTCAAAAGTCCTTTTGGAAAAAAAAAGAAATAGAAGATTGGATGATGTCCTAACTTCAGGCATTCTGTTGAATCACTTCATGTATATGGCACAAAACAATTGGTTCATGAAACCGTAACCCTAACCCTAAAAATAGCAATAATAATAATAATAAAAAATAGTAAGTCTGTGAAGTTTCTAAATAAAAAGCTTTACCCAGGTTGGTTTTTCAATTTTGTGTGGTTTGTGCATTGTACCAAACACATGTTTCCTGTTTCTGACCTGCTCTCCATGAAGAATTTCAATTCCAGGGACTCATGTTTGAGTCAGTCTAAACCACCATATTTACTTATTTTTTTCTGAAACAGCACATTGCCTTTCTTAAGTGGAGAAAAACTACTTTTCCGATACCATTTAAGCTTTTGCAAAGAAGATCATATTTTGAAGACAGTGCCTATTTTTCTGCAGTTATATATAAAAAGGAAAACATGGGAGGAGGTTTACACCCTGCAATGACAGACAAATCATTGTGTTCAATAAATGTCCATTCTCACAGACACAAAAATGCTGTGGGACACAACAGTGCATCAGCTAAACAACCTCTTCACAGATGGTGTGCCTCAATAACTACACCCTTCAGGGCGGCGGTAAAAATGGTGTTTTGACTTGTTGGAGACCGAGTTCAGGTAAATTCTTTGTGGCTAACTTGACTTTCAACATGTCTTAGTAAACCTTTTATTTGTTCAGTGCCTGAGGGAAAGTAATTTCAAGATCTGATCAAAGGTTGCTTTGAAAAAAAGTTAGCATTCTACCAACATGTTCAAGGATAAACGTATAGCATTTTGGCTGGCGCCAATCTAAAATTCTGTGGATCGTCTTCACATTGTATGCAGTGTTTCTATACCCTTCGCCCTGACTGCTGCAGAACCAACTCTCCTGTATGGCTGTTTCTTTGCTTGAAGTTGTTACAATAATATAATACAATAATATTTGCTTAACTTATAGTATATTTTCTTTCTGTGCACCACTTCAGAATGCTCTAAGTGTGGTTCTGTATGATTTGTGAACTTCCCTTGCATTTACAATATATAATTCAGTCAATCAATCAAATTTTATTTGCATAGCACTTTACAGAAGTTACCACTGAGCCTGAGCGCTTTCACGTACTGCAAGAAATGCAAACTAGAATAGGGAAAAATAAGCAGAGCATTTGCAGAACAGAAGTGATACAGTGATGTTATGTGCTAAAAGCAGTTCTAAGCAGATTTGTTTCTAGCTCATGTTTAGAAGGTAAATCCATAATGGTCTGCAATTAAAAAAAAGAATTGGGGGATTGCAGTACTTTGGTCTGAATTATTTGTTAATTTACCCCCATGTTCCCCTTTTGACCCTTGTTCTGAGGTGCATCTGAGAGCAATGTATCTTGGTGCTGTCTCTTTAAATCTGAAGGAGGCACTGCATACCCCACCACCCTCCAGGTAGCAGAGCAGAAGGACGGCGTAATAAACAACCAACCATTCTGAATTATCCACTTGTAGCTTCGGCATCCTTGAGCTTGAACTACAAAATCACTCAGAAAAAAAATAAAAATGTCAGATTCATGAAATTGGTAAGCTTCGAGTTCATGACCTTGTTTAGCAGCTGGGCAGCAAATATTGTGATATAATTGTTTTAAATATGTAATGGAAAACAGAGAAAACTGAACGGCTTAAAAGTATGACCCAATAAAGAACATAAAGATATCTACGCAGCACCAGGACAAACCACGCTCACATTTTTTGCACTCCTTGAGACTCCAACTCTCTTGGTTTTACCAAGATGCTGCTCGTGTAAGAGCTTGTGTAAGACTAAGAGTTTTTAAACAACCATTCCTGGTGGGTTCGATGGGCAACAAAGCATGTGGAAAAGAACCTCATGCCAACAATTATGGTGGAGGATCTGTGATGCAATGGGCTTGTTTCTCCCCTAAAGGCCTTGGGAACATTGTTGCATGAGATCATAAACATTTTTAAGTTTATATGCATAGAAATTAGAAGAGTTTTTCAGACAGTCAGATAGACAGAGAAGTGTTTTCAAGATAAATTTAATTCGGAGTTATGTTTAGCATGTGCTGGCAGGCAATATCTGGCTAAAACAAATAGCTATTTTACTTTGATATTAAACCTAAAAATAAATTAAATATTAGTTCTTTAATTGTAAAACAGTTTTACAAATTAAGTATTCATAATACTTGATGAGCTATCTTCTTTGAAATGGTCATTTGGTTTTTGTGGTTCTTAACCTGCTTTTCTTTTTCATAACACCAAGGGCAAAAGTGTATTTTTGGATTGTAAATATTAACCCCTGATCTAGAGGGATTTGTCAAATGATCTAAGACCTCTCTCTCTTTTCATTTTCAAATCTTGTAAAATATTATATTAATTGCTGCGCTCTTGTTAAAAGAGGGTTGTACAAAGTGTGGAACAATTACGCCAGTAGAGATATTGATAAAATATAAATTCCTTAATATGGAATTCTTCCCCCACGTATTAAAGTTAGAATCTGCGATCCTTCCAGAAGTTTCCCCAAGTCCCTTTTTGAATAGTTAGACCATCTTACCTTGCTCTTCTGCTCCTCAGGGGGGATTGGTTAGAGTTTTAACAGGCCTGCAGCTCCCACAGAGATCGATTCTTTTAACCTGCTTTATCTGAATACATAATGTATTGACTACTTTCAGGATGGATAGACGATTTTACCCAGTATAACAAAATAAAGCATACATTCATCATAATAATTTTTACACATTATTATTTTAGGGGCCCACATATTTGCCTGCATCTGTAGGAAATGTACTTGCACTCATTTGCCATTTTTCCATCTGAGTGACACAGAGTAGTATCAGAGAAGAAGAGCCTGTTTGGGCTAAGACAGTTCTATTAGTGTTTCAGGGAAACATTATTGTCAAGAAGCCTGATACGACTTTGTGTACCTCATAATTAAGTACCTGCTCATCTACCAGGTGATATTTTTTTCATCCTCACAAGGCAGTGCCGCTGTGTGTTTTTCCTGCGGTTTTCATCCATCATCTATTTTCAGGTCAGAATGAATCAACTTGTGCTTCGCTTTTTTGTTCATTTTGACACCCGACAAAACTCATCGCCTCAGAGGGAATTGGAGTTGAGGGTCTTGTTTTGTTCTGGCAGTTCTTTCAGAAATGGCCATCAATCAGGTGATGCATTGTGCTAGAAAGAGACCTTTCTCTATTGAATTCATGACTTGCCACAAAAAAATAAATATATATATAAAAAATAAAAAAGCAGATGCTACAAAGGTATTGAAAGTTTGCAGGGTACATTACGGCTTGACGAGGGAGAGCCGTGATGGAAGGCAGGGGCCTTTGCTTCATAATGATTTTGCTGCAGGTTTATATGTCAAAATGAGGTGATCCTGTGGGACAGAGACTTGGCTTTTACAGCATTTCTATTATATCAATATTCTCTCTTGATTATTCTCTGCAGATTATGTTCTGCTTGAGTGATTCGAGCAAAACAAAAGAATATGCTCACATTATTTGGTCTTTTTCAATGATTGAAAATAAATCTAAGATGGAAATGGAGCCCAGCAAGAAAAAAAAAACTATGAGAAAATTAATTCCAGCTAAAATAATTGTCTCTTTTTTTCAGAGCACAATGGTTTTTTTGATTGGAGTTGTTTAATCAGCTCCAGATTAATATTCCTAAATGCGTTAGGAGGAGTTTCTCAGGAAGGTGGCCATCTTTCCCAGATCTAGTAAAATGTCACCAGGCTCTGGAAACAACAGACAGCAGGAGTTGGATTGGATTTGAATGTTAACCCCAAATGCTCCTGCTGATTGATGAGATGGGTTGCGGTGGGCGAACAAGAATACACTTCTTGTTTCAAAGGGAGTGGGGCAACTGGGAAAAGAGGTTTGTATTTCTTAATTTGTTGGCATTGTCACTCCGTGCCTGTGTTTATCAGGCTGGGAGTGCTCAGACGAAGCATAAATAAAGAACAGGCTCTGTTTAGAGAGGGCTGGATAGAGGAGAGCGAGAATACAACATGATTTGGTGGAAATTTTACCCAGTTGAGTCATTTCTGCACAACAATGCACATTTGTTTCAGGAAAAGGAAGACCTTTCTTCCTAGTATTCCATGAAACCTGAAGACTAAACTGATGTTAAAACTGGCTTTTGAGAATTTTTCTCTTTATTTACATCATTGTGAGTCCCCGTGAAGCAAACTCAATTAGTTCTTAGAAAAACACAGACAAATATTACTTTTACATATCTAAACACACAGCAGAAACCTTCTTTCTCTAATAAGAACCATCTGAATCTCTTTTTGTAGTTATTTCTTTATCACAACCCTGCTTACTGATTGACTAATTGATTTTTTTTTTATTGAAAGACAGGTGGTTGTCTCTGTTTAAAACCTGAACTAGAAAAGTGTTCTTAGTGTCACATCCTCGCTGTTTATTTATGTTAAATTATGTCTTGCCACATCAGTTCATGATATTTTTATATAGACTTTATTTATGTTACACCTCTGTTTATCTTTTCACCTTGGTTGATGGTTTCTTTGTGTGCCAGCTTAGCTTGTTTCTTGTTAGTCTCTCCTCCTCAGCTTCCCACATTCCTTCTGCCACAGCTGCTCCACAAATCCTCTTATTGCCATTTCTCCTCTTCTACTCCTGTATTCTATCTACTTGCTAAATATACAGCCAGAGCTACAGTTGAGCTGTATAGATCAATGCATCTTTATGTGTTAATATAGTCCAGTCAAAGTTTAGACCTAAATCCAGTTGAGAATCTGTGGCAAGACTTAAAAACTGCTGTTCCTATATGTTCTCCATTCAATCTGAATAAGCATGAGTAATATTAAAAAGAAGAGTGGGTTCACTCTCTAGATGGGCAAAGCTGAAATAGATGTAGCGAGAAAGCCTTGCAGCAGTAATTATGGCAAAATGTATTGACTTAAGAAACTGATTAGATGTATGCTACATATTTCAGATTTTCACATGTAAAGACAACAAAAGTCATCTTTATCTTTCAATTTGAATTATGAACTGTTTGTGCTTCTGTTTTACAATAAATTATTTTGAAATTTGTGATTACAACTTCATAAAAATTTAACAAAAAGGGAAAAACCTCAGGGGGTATCAACACTTTTACAATGCATTGTCCATCCATCCTTAAAGTAGATGCTTTGCTATAAGGTGAACACAGGAGGATGATAGTGGCACTTCACAAAATCTATCAGATAGCTTCTGTGTTCAGAGAATTAATTATCCTCCTCACAAGAACATATTGATTCTGCTCTGTGCATTTTTTTGCCTGCAGATATGTGTTTTATCAGCCACATACTTATCTTTCTCAGGCTTTCCCTTTATTAAAATCCTCTTTGGTAGCTCTCATATTTCACCATAATTATCAAAGTCCTTCATGATGATGGCAGCTTGTGTCTCTGGTGCTATCTTGTTAGAATGATGCTGAAATGTGGTTCACACCTTGTCCTTCACACATATATACTGGTGCTGCTCTCTATTCTTACTGCCTGAAAACATTTGAAAAAAGGAGAAAATAATATTTCTTACCTCACCTCAAACCGGGCCGGCATGAATCCCACACAGCGTCTCCTCAGAGGTCTCCCCAATGGTTTTGTCAGCTGTGGGTGTAGGAGTGCGTAATGACATACTTACTACAGATGTCTCTTCTAAGTCATGACAGGCAAACATTAGAGCCCAGCAGTGGTAATTAGTTTCACTGGACATGGCTCCATTTGAATTTCTGTAGCCTGAACGTCACAGGGAACTGAATTTAAAACAATATTTTTAAGGAACAAGTTGTGACTGTAAATGATGATAAACTCTGATAAAGTTAAAGTCTAAATAAAATGCCACTGGATTAGATCCTGCCATGTTGTCTGGTAACATACTTTTCAACCGAAGCTGGCACAGTTACAGGTGGTGAATGGCTCTGTCTTTAAAATTCAAATCTGAGAACCCAGCTCTCAGATTTTATGTAGTTTATGGGACTGCCTTTGTACACTGTTTTGGAAGAAATATGCTTGATTCCCTAAGGTGATGCTTCTGGTGATAGCATAGTCCATAAGATAGAACAGACTGGGGAGAATTGTTAAAAGTCAATAAATATATCCCCTGGGATTAAATAAATATTTTCCTTTAAATTGACACTTTAGTGTTTGATATCTTCGAAAGCACTGGTTAAAATGTTGTAGATTTTAAGATATATTAGAAGGAGTAGATGTATGAAATCACAATCTATACCTTCCCAACTTCTGTCCTAACAGTACAAATGTAATATTTGGGATAAATTTGATCAATAAATGACTGATTACTGACCTAAGATTGCAGCATAGTATTAAAAACAATTGTAAAAATAGAAAATTTTCTCTTATGTCCCGAGTGAAATTGGGGGCATGAAATTGAAATGAACTATGTTTAGGACCTCTATTGCAGATGTGACTTCCAGGAGCTTATTGGTGCCCTGTTGCAGTGGCAATCCAAGGACCCTGTGGACAACAGCAGGGATGGAAGCAGTCAAGAGGAAGAAGGAGGCCTTTAGTGCTTGGTTGTCCTTGGGGACTCCTGAAACAGCTGATGGGTACCGTGTCGCCAGAAGGGCTGCAGTTTCTGTGGTTGCAGAAGCTAAAATTCGGGCATGAGAGGAATTCAGAGAGAGCTACTTTTAGTTGGCCTCAAGGACATTCTGGAAAACCATTATGGGACACAAAGGGGAAGCAGGGACCATACCAAGCTGTGCAAGCTTTGCGAGGGGAACTGTGGACCCATACCGAGGACATCGTTGGGCAGTGGAAGGAGCACTTTGAGGATCTCCTCAAAGTGGTCACCATGTCTTCTGCAGAGGAAGCAGAGCTTGAAGACTTGGGTAAATACAATTCCTTTACTGATGCAGAAGTCGCTGAGGTAGTTAAAAAGCTCCCCAGTGGCAGGGCACCAGGTGTGGATGAGATTCAGATGAGTTTTTGAAGGATCTGGACATTGCTGGGCTGTCATAGATGACATGCCTCTTCAACGTTTCAACGAGGGACCGGGACAACCCCACTGGAGTGGTAGACTGGGGTAGTGGTCCCAATTATTTTAAAAGCCGACCGGAGAGTGTGTTCAAAATACAGAGGGATCACACTTCCCTGCCTCTTTGGGAAAGCTTACTCTTGTCATGTTGCTTTTTCCATGAAGACTCTGAATGGGAACACAAACAGAGGCAAGTTTGCAGTTTAAAGAGTTTATTGAAAGGAGTCGTGAATGATGGCAGGGGAAACTAGGAGGGCTCTGGTGACTGACTGTGGGGAAGAAAACAGACATGACAGCAAGTAGGAAGGCTGAATAATTGTGGCAGAGGCTGACTTACGGGCTGAGTGAGTAATGAGTAGTTCCAAGAAGGCTCTTTAGACCACGGTTGAAGACTGAAGCTTGGGTTCTTCCAAGGCGATCAAGGCAGAGTAGGAACCAGATCAGGATCCAGATGCGAGCTGAAACCTTCAAGGAGGAAGCAGACATGAATGAGTTATGCAACATGAGATCAAGGAGCAACAAGAACAAGGTATGGTCAGGTTAACACTCAGTGTAAGCTAATGCTCTGATGCCTTCCTTCTGGCTCCTGCCTCCTAAAATGCTCCGCTTGATTGGTGCTGATGGGAAACACCTGTGGCTGGCATCCACCTGTAAAACCCTGGTGGGGAAAGGTGAGAATAAACCATAAAACCACCACACAGAACAGTGCACAGATCTGTTTTCTCTCACAACTCTGGGATCCAGGAGGAGCAATGCGGCTTTTGTCCTTGCCATTGAACAGTAGACCAGATCTTTACCCTTGCAGAGTTGCTGGGATGTTCATGGGAGTAGGCTTGTCTGGTCTACATGTGTTTTGTGGATCTGGATAAGTGTTTTGTGGGGGATGCTGCAGCACTATGGGTTATCTGGGTGGCTATATACAATCCTTGTATCCCCGAAGCAAGAGCTGTATCTGCATTATTGTAACAACGTTGAGTCTGTTTCCTGTGGGGTTTAGACTGTGCCAGGGTTGCACCTTGTCACTGATCTTGTTTGTGGTGTTCATGGACAGGATATCAAGGTGAAGTCGTGGAGAGGAGGGTGTCTGCGTCGGGAATCTCAGGACTTCATCTTTGCTTTTTGCAGATGATGTGGTTCTATTGAATTCTCCAGTGTGCTCTGGAACGTTCTGGAACGTTCCATCCTAACATCACAAGTGATGTTAGGATGGAACTGGAGACGGACTGACAGATTGGGGCTTCACCTGCATTACTGCGGGCTTCTCTGGTCTGTTGTGATGCAGCAAGAGGTGAGGCAAAAATCTAAGCTCTTGATTCACCGGTCTGTCTGTGTTCTGAGCCCGAATTATGGTCCTGATGGGCTATATATGCCGTCTGGCCTTCAGAACGCCTTGGGATCCACCAGATTGAGCTGGAGGATGTTGCTGAGGAGAGGGATGTCTTGGTTTCCCTCCTGACTGATGGGCTCACAACCTCCAAACTCAGATACAATGAATGGATGGATAGACTTGTATTTTTTCTCTTTTAAGAAAAGTATATATTCACCATATCTTAGTCCCTTCTGTAAAATTCCCCTTATAGCTAAAGTTCCTGAAAAAAGTTGTTGCAAAAGAACTTCTAGATCATTTTCATGAATTGAACATTTTGGAGAAATTAAAAAAGCTAACACTTCAGAGTCCGTTCTCCTCCAAGCTTCAACTGTTTTTTTTTTTCCAAGGACACAAGAGAATCGGCAGTCTCAGCGACCATGAATTTAAATTCCATCTTTGAAACTGTGGATAATTCAGTATTGGTTTGGAAAAAATAATGTAAGGCAGGCATATCTGGTACACCACTGGATCAGTTAGCTAGGGCTCACCAACTCCAGTCATCGATTGGAGTTGGAGATCCAACATTTGAAGCACTACTGGTGCTAAATCTAATTTAAAACATTCTTTGGGTTCTCTTAAGCAGAACATTACACCTTTATTATGTGTGCCCTCTTGGCTTTCCATATACTGTCACAGCCCTTAGGTGATTGTGTTTTGGATCACTTTCTGTCTTTGTTTATCCTTGCTGGTTATGTTCTCTAGTTACTACCATTTGAGTTCATATATTTGTGGATTAGGTTCTCAGTTCATTGTTTCTGTTTGTTCTTTGTAGATTCTCTATTATTTTTGTTAGATTTCTTCTGAGTTCTCTCTCCAGTTCCTGTTCATAACATTCCTCCCCTTTGTTCCTCTATATTCATTAGTATCAGCTGTTCCTCACCTCCACCTGATTGCTCTCACCTGCTTCTGCCTTACCTTTCTCCACCCGCCCTCTCTATTTAGGCTACCTGATATTCACTACTTATTGCCGGTTTCACCTGTTGCTCTGCCTGATACTTTGTTGTTGTGCTCTGGATTCAGTTAACCTCACATTTTCTACATTACCCCTCGGTCGTACCAGTTGTTCCAATCGTAGCTACTTTTGCAAGTTTTTGTTATTTTTATTAAACTGTAATATTTGCCACTATCACACTATGTTCTTAAGAAGAAGCTAAAGACATATTTTTAGATAGGTATATTATCTTTGACTTTACTGGACTGTTTTCTTTATTACTTATTTTCTAACTTGCTGTGTTTTAACTTTGTGTTTGATGTTGTTTTGATGTAAATCTGCTTGTGATTTTGATCTTGAAAATGCCATGAATAAAACTGACTTAATTGCTTCTGTGCTTCCTTTCTCTCGATTAAATATGTACTTAATTTTTCTTCTTGTTTTTGTCATTGCTACTATGATACAGAAGGGTAAACTTCAACCTTCAGAACATTTCTACCATATGGCAGGATTTTCTCTTGTCAGAGACCAAATGGAGGCAGATTTTATCCACCAGTGTTCTGATTTGAGTCCAGTATGAGATTAAGAGAAATTTTCTCCTGTGAGACTTTTGAGATGAAGAGTTTTGTCACTCTCAGTGCCCTCAGGAGACTCTGCAGAAACGATTAGGTTCATGTGCCATTCAATTATCTCTTCCCTTAAAGCTGTCTCTTTGAGGATGAAATTATGCAGGAATGGATGAGAATGAGAATGTTTAACACTGTGATGTGGGGCTGGCCACTGGTTGCACTTTCAATTTGGAAAGCTAAATAGATGCCATATGTCCTGGCAATGTTTTTATTTTCTCTCTGTGGAAATAAAGTCACATTCTGTAAGAAATAATGCAAAAAAAGGGCATCTGCATGCCCAGTGAGAGAGATATTTCATTTCTCCATCTGTTCAATTAATTTGCCATTTAATGTGGTCCTGCTGCTTTGCTTAAACTTTCTGCTGCCACCTTTTGCCAATTTAACACCACAGACGGGAAAACATGTTAGACATTGTTTTTCTCTGATAAAACTCCTGTAATGCCTGTGTCAGGGTCTGAGTCTTGAGTCTTTATGAAAAGGTTCCACTGTACACCGCCTTCTTTACCAGATCAGGTTTCCACCATTCCCCCTCTGAATCTCCCTCAGGCCCAGCTGCCTGGCGAAGCATTCATGATTAAATGTGAGACACGAGCCATCCTGCCAAGAGAAAGGAGGAGGAGGGGCGATTGGTTTAGGATGACCACAGCCTGGAATTTCTTTGCTGTTTGTCATACACTCCGAGAAAAATGAAAGCAGATGTATGAGCAGAGGGAGAGGGCTGAGGAAAGGAGAGAGGCAGTTATCAAAGACAAGAGGTCTATTAAGCATGAAGTGCTGTAGGAATAAATCCAATGCAATATTTGTAAAGGACTATATGCTCCACAGTGAACAACTAGGAAAGTTGGGTTTTTAACTAAATAAACATGCCTTGTCAGGCACAAACAGCTTTATTGGTTGAGCTTAAACCGCAGTGGGCCGGGCTTGGGAACCACAGTTTTTTCTGGCTAACAAGCCACGTTGCATTATAGCTTCACTAATATTATAATTACATGGGAGGAGGTGAAAAGATATTTGTTATTTGGCAATAGGACAGTGACAGTCTTAATGTGAATAGGATTTCTCAAACTGATGAACCCACAAACATTTATCTTGTCATGTTGCAACTTCGGCATTACAGTGTTTCACCATTTGACTCTGCTAAAATGTGCGAGGTTCCAAATGTCTTTGCTCCGTCGTCTTTTACTCTGGCGAAGGACAAACGCGCTGCAAAAACGGTGGTTTCAAGAAATAGGTAGTGTGGGTAAGTGTTGCTGTGCTTTTCATAGTCTGCTCTCTTCCCACTAGTTTTAACAAAAGCTCTTGCAGTTGTTCCAAATAGTAGGATCTTCCAGCCTGAGCCAAAAAAAACAACAGCATGCTACCTGCTGTGTCAGGAAGAGCAGACAGATGCAATGTTAATGACAAGCTGGTGAAGAAAAAAGATCTCTCTTAAAGTATGGACGATTTCTTCCTTAGTGATCAATGCAGCCTAAAACAGTTCTCAGTTGGTTACATGTAGCCTTAACATCACTAAAAATGACCCTTAATGGTTAAAAAAAAGAATTTAATTCACATTTTAGGCAGTTTTAAGTGATTTCTAAGCAGGTAACACCTTTTTGCAAGTTTTTCATACAGTAAGATCAGCCATATTTTTTTTCTTCTAAGCATGGGTAGTAAAGTTGTACAACATTTTGAGTGGCAATCCTTATTGCAGTATCAGTTGTTGTAATATGGCAAACCCTACCGAACAAAATGGATGGACGTTTTGGTTGGATATCATGTTTTGAGTGCTTTACACGTCCACATTCATGTGCCAGTTTTCCATTTGGCCAGTTGTCTGGACTCTGACTACACATGATGCCCAGATCAGAAGTACACTGTTGTTGCTGCCGGGCTAACGTTCACAGAAAATGGTGGGGACATTGTAATGATGTAAAAGGAAGAAAAGAATGAGAAACATATGGGTTGAACGCAACAGTCAGCAACAATATTCTATTTAAAAGTTACAAATAAAGATATACCATAACCAAATTTAATTGCTTTATTTAAAACAAAAAGCAACAACTATTTTTTACTGTTACTAAAGCATTTAACCATTACTTGCTGTTAGATTAAGGTTATTCATAACATTTATTTATTATTTTGATTTTAATACAAATACTTTCTGGGAAATACAGAACACCCATTAGATTTAGCAGTACTTTAAAAAACACAAAATTGGGCTTATTGTGCAAAATGTCATGCCTTTAGGCTGCTCATTCACACAAGCATAGCAATGCATCAGAAGGTAAATTAGTTTGGCTATCTGCTCAGGTATCCACCCTACATTTGGCTGCTTAAGACACACGCTGTTTGAGGTCTATTTTTTGTGACCCGAAATATTTCCCAACAGCCAAACGTGTCTTCATTGAGAGCCAGTTTAAAGTGAAGCATCATTTTTTCAGTCAGCTTATGAACCAGCAATAGGTTGGGGAGGGGCAGCCGTGCATTCCTGTGCATTGTACAGCCAGAGAAAAGTGATTACTCTGGCACTTTCTCTGGCTTCACAATAAACAAAGTTTAAACTGTATGTGTGATAAAGCAACATTTTAAAAGTTTAGAAACATTTTAAGGCCTTGGTTTAACTTCATAGCTGGTAAACACTCCTTGCCTATTCCATAAACCCCACAAAGAGCCAGGATGTCTTAAGTCAAAATTCATGAAAGTACAGTTAGCACTGCTGAGCCCAGTTGTACAATATGCAGGAAATTTTGAATAACCCCAAAGAAAAACATTGTTTTCCTCCGTTGATCCGGATCCATCTCTCTGAGGATACTCTCTCTGACTGTTCTTCAATCCTCTGAATCAAGTCCTTCTTCCTATTTTTCAGCTTTGATCCAAACCTTCTAATTTCTAACCTGAGCATGGTGATAATTTATTTATTTAAAGTCTCAGCTATTTAAAGCAAAAAGCATATTTAGTGTAAATTTCTGCAAGTATCTTCAGGCGTTCCATTTATGTAACACCATACGGGCTAATGTGTCTCAGCCACTGTTTTGCTGCCTCTATCTCTACTGTTTGTTTGACTTCATTATGTTTGCTCCAAGAAGTGCAAAAGCAAGGATAAAGGAATCATTATTTAAGAATATGTCCTCCCAGTCTCTGTAAGCTCAGTTGCTTTACACTAAAGCTGCTGTCACAATGTCTTGTATTTATGCATTGCACCTTCCATATTTACTGCTCTAAGGATGTGTAAAAAACTATAAAATGATTTCCTCTTTTGTTGCTGCAATATAATCTCAAGGAAAATAAATATGTGGGGTTTTTGTGCTATATAGCTGATTTTAACATTAGAGGCACACATAACCACTGCTTAAAACATTTTTACCGAACGTCGTAGTTATTAATCATTTATTTAAATTGATCAGAGTTTCAATGGACTTATAGTTTTGTTTACTGCTTTCTTGGGGTAGCAGGGAAGGCTGGGACAGGATGGGACCATTTATGTTAGCCACTCTTCAAAATGAGTAAGACAAGAAAACATCTCCTTTAGGAAAGGCTGATGTGTTCATGGCTACAAGACAAAAGGTACTCTCCTAAACTTGCTCGTATCTACAGTCAGAGCAACAGTTTTAAAAGAAGTTAAAACATGGCAAACAGTAAGGGAGGTTAAAACATATGTAATACTAACTGTTGGAGAACTAATGTATATTCTCACAGTGTGAAATTATGTTGATGGAAGAACATTTGTATTTATATTGGCGCCGTTTAAACATCTTTACCTGGGGTGCCAGTAAATTCAGAAATGATTTTACCAGATGTCTAAATGTTTTAAACAGACGCACATAAAAAAACCTCAACCCGTGTATATTGGATGTAATGTGTGTGTATATATATATATATATATATATATATATATATATATATATATATATATATATATAAATGTATGTGTGTGTTTTTGATGTGCCCCTGTATGTGTACATCCACACAGGGGTTGAATGGTAGGAAATTTACAGCGTGTTGGGGATTAAGGGCAATTACATTTCTAGGGTGCCAGTTTCTCATTCTTTTCATTGGTTTGGAATTTTGTTCTTAGTTGTGATGGTTTTGCTGCAGATCTGTGGGAGTCGCAACTGGATTTAAAAATGCTGCCTTCAATGTGATTCGTTCCAGACTGTTATGTATTACGTAGTGCTAAACATGAGGAAAACGGAGCAGATTTTGTAGAACATCAAGTCCTGTGATGACCTTCATTTGTGTTGTTTTTCAAAGAGCCCTAGTTTTGGATAATGTCTGTGTGTGCTGTGACGAAGTATTCAAAATTGTCATCGCCCAAATTATTATAAAATGTTCTGTTGCATCAAAATTAGGTAATTTTTTTTTCCATGAAATGATCTTAAATTTTTACGTATTTGAGGATAAGCTGACCATCTGGAACCTTAATGTTTAATGGTCCAAGAGCGCCCCCAAGTGGTCCAATTATTAGCTTAATTATCTTAACTAGAGATTGATGCTGTCAGTCAAACAATTTAACAGGCAAGAGTGAGTGAGTATTCACAAGACGAAGTGTTTGTAGAGATGCTAAGCGTCTGACAAGGTGAAAAAAATCTGTTGGTTTAGCTGAAGAAGTTGTTTATGCTAGGTTGTCGAATGCAGAGGAAGTTGAGACCGGCGCATGCATTTGCTACGGCAACGTTTCCTTCTGCACTGCAGGGGAAAAAACGCAAGGAAGACATGCAACAGTGTCATGGGGGTACCAGTAATCATATGACCATTTTGGGTTGGAAAATAAGGCAGCTCTATAAGTGGCCCATGAGCGCCCTCAACTGGGTAAATTAATGTTAGCTAAAGCTGCTGTCAAGCGTTTGGCTCCTCCTTCCAGAGGAAGGTTTGTTATAGAGCTGCATCAAAATGCTAAATATTTTGGTTAGGTTACTACTATGTTATTCATAATTAGGGTAACTATATAAGATAAATGCTAATTAAGTTTAATTTAATAAGTTTAACACTTATGCTACAGAATGTTTTAACATGTCCCAAAGTCAGCGTCTTTCATCTCGGTAAAAAGAGATGATGCTATACGATTTCTTTTTTATCATTGGCCTGTCTTGGAATGGGATAGAAATGTAGGGCGAACACACAACGGTGTGACGGGGGTGTAAATGAGCATAAAATCAGCTGCTGCTCTCCATCCGTTATGAAGATTTTAACACAAACACATGTAAAGACAGCAAGAAGTGAAGAAAGGAAGACAATACATTTGAAGTTTAACTTAAATTGCAGGTAATAATGAATAGTTTCAAAAAAAAGGTTAAAGAATAATTCAGTATATTTTGTAACTTTTTAATATTTCAAGACAGTTTAATGCTTCCACGTTTTTCTTTTTTTCTAAAATGGTGTCATTTCTTTCTGCTCCAATGAATGGAATACAAGGAAACGTACTTTCTGAATCCTAATTAATTTAAAGTCCTCTTCTGTGATCTTTCTTATTTCACATCTTCTCATACTGTAAACCGCTAAATCCAAACGCTTGAACTTGCTGTTCACAGCTTTTTTTTACCCCCCCCAACTTTGACAAACTAAGCAGAAATCTGTCACAGCTGTGCTTTTTTCATTTTCTATGATAGTGAAGAGACACAAAACCTGATAATCGGTGTCTTTTGCCACAAAAAGAATTGGAGCCACAGTGTAGAGTATCTGCATTTGTTACATGTCTGAGAGTAGTGAGGGAAGCAGATGTTTCAGCATTGTAGCAGGAGAAGGCTGTTCAATTCCACAAGAGCTTAGAGGTATATGAGAGACATCAAAGATTAATCCTTCACTTTACCAGCCAGAAATGTGATCAAGAATTATTTATGTCCTCTAGAATGCTTTTATAAATCTCACGTACAAGACAGACGTTTTCTTTGCTTCCTGTTTTAATCATGATGTCTTCCCAGGAAGAAGGATTGACGCAGTGTGGATGAAAAAGCTCGCTGTAAGCTGCATTTGTGTCATGGAAGTGAAATCCTGTTTTTCATATCAGTTTTGTCTTTCAAACATCTTTCATTTTGTAAGCAATTTCGAGAAGACGCTAATTGCATTTCTAGCAGGAGCTGCATGCATTACCAACAGACGATATTCACTCAATTCTTCCACTTTTTTGTTATATTACTGAGTTAGTTTTAGATAGTAAGGTTTTCTTGTGAAAGATGTACAAAAAAGAAAAAAATAATGATAAAGTGAAAATAAATATATTTTCAGACATGTTTTGTACATTTATATAAAAAAATGTATGTACATTTACATAATAATAATAATAATACATATTTTAGTATTTACGTTCTATTTTGTGACAGTCACCCTTGAGATGCATCTGCAACTTTGCCCGTGGTAAGTTCAGTTGACTGAGCAGGATTCATAATGATGCACACTTGTCTAGCTAAGGTCTCATGGTTCACAGTGCATATAAGAGCAAAAGATGAACATTGATGTCAAAAGAATTATTTTTGGATCTGACACCAGATTTAGTTGAGGCAAAAATCCCAGAAATGCAGCATTGGAAGTCCTAGGAACATTGGAAATGTTTGGAGCCACCAAGACCCTCGCTAGATGTGACCACCTAGCCTGGCCAGCCAGACTGAATTACACAGAGCGTAAATCAGTCTGGTAAGGCTGCATTCCCTCCGGCCCAAAACAGACTGGACCAATCACAGCACGGGAGGCGGGACTTTACGATTTCTGCTACCATAACAGTCAAGATACATACGGAGATTTTTGTTGCCTTGGCTTGGAAGATTAAGAAAGTGCATGTGGGTACACCATGTATCCTCTGATCTTTTTAGACAAAAGTGGCAAAAAATTGTTCACTGGGGAGTTTGCGCAATGGCATGACATGTTTCACAGACAACAAATAAAAAAAAACAGAGCGCGTGACGTGGAGTTTTCTGCGTCACATCCGTAGTTATCCGATCGGTTCTCACCTGATGACGCTGATCCTGTTAGTCTCGCCTTTGAAATCGAGCTCTACCAGCTCCTCACCAGACTGACACGCCGTGTATACGGCGTAAATCCGTCTGGCTGGCAAGGCTGATGACCACCTGCCATAATAATCAGAGAAGAAGAAGAAGAAGAATATTCTCTCGGGCCTTGCTCAGAGAGGAAGGCCCAGAGAGGTGATCAACAACCCAGTGGTCGATAAGGCTCCACCTTGTAGAGAAACCGTCCAAAAGGTCCAGTGTTGCTTATGCGAGTCACTAATCAGGTCCCCTTTGGCCAGAACTCCAATAGAAAAACAGGCACTGCTCAAAATCTGGCTAACTGCTTCACATAACATCCCTATTGTGAAGCACAGGGGTGACGTTCATCTTAGCAAGAACTGGGTGACTAGTCCTCATAGACAGTAGGATTACTGCTCCCAGATTTAGAGAGGTTTTTCAAGAAAACCTGACCCAGCAGGTTCTGGTTGATAATTTATCTATAAGCATGACAAAAACAGTGAGAGTTGTGGTCTAGTGGTTAGAGCAGGGTGCTTGTGTCCTGAGAAGGCTGCAAGTTCCCTGGTTCAAATCCCACAGAGTCCATGGGTGCTGCACCGTATCAGCCCACTGCTCCCTAGGGGATAAATGCAGAGGACCAATTTCATTGGGATGCACAAAGTTGCAATGACAAAGATGGTAAACGTTGTTAACCCAAAATACACAGCTAAATTAACAAATTGGAGGCTTTAGGAGAAATGTGTGAATGGCCTTGATTGATCCAACCTCAGCCTAGACTTAATCTTAATCAAACACATAAGAGAGACCAGAATAAAATAAGTTTTTGAGGACCTGCAAGACAAATGGGAGAAAACATGCCAAAACAGGTGAGCCAAGCTTTTAGAAAGAGACACAAGAGGACGTAAGGTTGTGCTTCAACACAGTAATAAAGAATGGGTTTTAAAACGTATGAAATACTGTATTGGCAATGTTTTAGAAGAAAAAAGTGCATTTATATTTCATAAAAGCGTTTTTTTTATTTTCATGATGGTGTGCCATGTAGATTTTTTGAATAGAATAGAGTGTAATAGAATAAGTGTAACATAAGAACATGAGCAAAATGTTGAGTGCTGTGTATGCTCCCAGGTGGTGATGTATGTCTGATGCTTGCATTGACAATCATTTCTATTAGAGCTTTGGAACAATGAGGAAAACATTCTATTGAATTTGTGGGTTATTGAATTTGGCATGGCAGCAGATGCATTTTTACACCTGTGGTGTTTCAGGAAAGCTGTGCATTGTGTGGCCTGGAATAATTTCTGCAAAAGCCTTGTGTCATTGTGGCCGGGACTTAAGAGGGAAGAGAGGCCAAAGGGAAGACGAATTGTTGGAGAGACAAAGGAAGAGAAAAAGCAGCACTTTCTGATTGAGGTATTTGATCCAGGTTGCGTGGCGGTTTAATCATTGTGTCCGTGGAAAGCAAGTGGTGTTGGGGCTGTTTCATAAAGAAGAGATGGTAGCGCAAGTCGTCTCTCCAGGACCTAATTCAATTGAAGAATAAATGAGTTCTGTTTGTAATTTGGAGATAACCTGTGCAGTGGCCGAGCTTAAAGGGAGATAAGAGTCGACACAGAAACGAAGACAAGAAAACGAGACAATTTTTCACCCTGCCAATGCTGAATCAAACTTTTCCCACTCTGCCTCAAACTTTAATTAAATCACACACTTGCATGCACATTGTGCACACAGGTTCACACAATCACGCTCAGTCTAACATCCAGCAGATAATCCAGGAGGAGCAGTCAAGTTGTTTGGGAGAGATCAGTAGACAGTGAGCGGTGAAGTTAATTGGAACATACTGTAGCTTCTCTATCTATCCTTTTGTTGCTGGGATTAATCTGCTAGGTGCACTCTGAAAGTCAACGGTCCTTTGAGTTGTATAACCAATAGGTGTTGTGGAGAGTTTTCAGACAGGAAAGACAATGTTTTCTTGATTAGAACGCTTGTATAAAGATGGTATGCTTAAATTTCCATAGATAATGTATTAAAACTTAATTGTTTCTATTCTACATTGACAAACATACAGAACGCATAAAATCACAGTGCTTTAATTGTTTCAATTCATAATAAGAAATAAACAAAGTAAATCCTTGGGGGTTTCTGATCTAAAGTAGTTTTGTCCAACTTTTCTAAGGCAAAAGGTTTGTTCAGCATAAAGTGTCAATAAAATACCGACACTGATACATCCAGACTCAAAGTCACTAAGGACAATGTGAAGGAAACAGTCCCCGTCAACAGAAGGGAATCGACCTCACCATTACAACAAACCCAACGCACTGAAAGTGTGGGAAAAGCTGTGGTTAAGTAAGGCTTGAAGTGACAAGCCCACAGTAATGAATAAAGAAAATGATTTTACGTGTATGATTGGTTCTGACTGTATGTGGACAGAGAACTTCGCCAGGTTTAAATTATTGCACGGGACGGTACCCTCTGCACAAAGAACTCCTTTACGTGGATAATCTTTCATGCTGCTGATAAACTGATGAGAGTATTGATGGTGTTTTCTCCTCCTCATTAAGGTTGGAACTGATGTTGGAGGTGCAGATTGTGACAGGGTCTAAGAAACAGTCCTGCACACACATCTTGTATGTGGCCGTATGTGTGCTTGTTTCTGTGGCATTGTTGCTATAGCATGACCAGGATAGCAAAAAGGGGGAAAAACACTGAGTTGTAATAAGAGTGGAGTATTGTCATGCTTGAGTCCACACTATAGAGGTTTTCCAAAAGTGCTGTAATTAAGCAATTTTTAAATGGTCTTGGAGACCATGGGCACATCTAAGTCCAATGTGAAGGCCTAAAGAATTCTCATCAAACTGCGATAGAGCAAGAGAACCTTAAAAAGACATAAAGAAAGGGGCTTGTGCCAAGTGTTAGGTATATTTGGGTTGAATCTGAGTCAGTGGAGAGTTAGGTCTGAGACAGTTGTGTCATGTTTTTCTTTCTATGATCAAATGGAAAGCAGCTTGCCCAAGAGATGCTGGAAATATGATGGTAGAAGGTCAGCTAATCATTGGTCATAACCTAGATTTTTCAGTCTTTGTCAGGAAGGTAAAGAAAGCATTTTTTAAGCTTTACATTGATACCAAATAGTCAGGGATTTGGCTAGAATTGGCAAAAATGACCAACTTTTCAAAAGAAAGAAAATTTTGGCCGCTTTTATAGCACCCAGGGAGCCATCTGGGATTAAGGGTTATCTCACGGACCCATGGTGGCAGTCTACTGGGATACAAACGGGTACCCGGAGTCCTCTCTGAATGCAAGTGCTCTGCTCTAACCACTTAGGTAACTCCCCTCTTCTGTCCTAAGTTTAAGATTTCAGATGTTATATATGGATTTTCAGAGATATGTTATAATAAGTTAATAAGTTATGCTGTTTAGGGTTCCTGTGTATCCCGTTTCAAAACTGGAATATATTGTACTGCTTCATGTCACAAAACCTTTTGTCTCTCTGTTTGACTTAAAACGTTTCTGATTTCAGATGGTTCTTTTCAGTTTCACTAAGCGTTTGGTTGGGTTTGGGTTTTGATTGTTGGTAAAGTTTTGAAAACATGTTGGTTTACAGTAAAACAGGCCCTCCTCACAGCCAACACATGTCCCCTTTGAGAGAGATTTTTTTTTTCAGACATACCAGGTGATGAATGCCACCACATCTGCAAAACCCATAAACGTGCTGCACACACAAAAGAAAACCTCCTCCTGAAACACGTTTTTTTTTTTTTTCAGAGCCTTCTGAAGTTTGATTTTTATACAATGTTTTCCAAAAAAAAGCTTTTGAAGACAACAGCTAGAGGAGCACCATGGTGATCTAATTCCTCTGATCATTGAAGATTAAAATTAGCAGAACTGACCAACAGATTGAAGACATGACAGAGGAGTCAAGAAAACTTATTTGAATTTGCTTAAGTCTCAACTATCCCTAACATGGATTTGTTCAGCCAATAACACAATGAAGCTTTCAGGCTCCGGGGCATAATAAACCAGCTATCAACAACACAAACAAACTGCTGCCAAAAGCACACAATCAGTCATAACACAAGTCGATGGGAAAATCTGCCATTTGGCTCAAACCACTCTCTTTGTGAGTCACGATGTGATAAATTGTATTGATTCTGAATTGTTGCACTGCTTTAAGAAGTATCGTTGCATGTTCTAGCATGTAAATAACACATTTGGGTCTGTTTAAACGCGAAGAAAGAGCAGCAACGGAAAATGGCTTTTCTTTGTGCTTGATCAAAACTATTTATGGAACCATTACTATCATGAAAACAAATCTGAAACCTCACAAGCTCAAACCAAATATTCATCTGGAGTGAATGGATCATGTGTGCATCTGGTTTTTAAGAAAACTAGCTGCCCACCCGGGTCTTTGCCTCCAATCCTCCTTGAAATTACAGTGTTGCAGCTCCACTGGAACTGAACAAAGAAACATTTAGTCGTAAATGGCGCTGGAAACCGCCACATGGAAGCATTTTTGCGGATGGGGCCTTTTAGCGAGTTGTCTCCAGATCAGTTACCCCCTGATTCTCACGTGGTAACAAGTCAGAGAACCACTTAGCAGATGTGTTCATCATCTTCTTTCACAGTGTGATGTGATGCTTAGTGGCAGCACTTTGATCTCTAATTAATTCAATCTCAAGTTTTACAAAGTCGCAGCACACATTCACTTCTTTTCCTCCAGAGATGTTTCTTTGCTCCTGATTTAGATATTTACTTCATCATCAGATTAAAGTACTCTTTGTTTTTAAAGAAAAGATGTAATCCAATCTGTTCTGATCAGTTTTACAACCCAGTTGTAGACAAAACCAGGGCCGGTCCAAAGCCCATTTCTAAATGCCACAAATAGAGGCCAATGGACATAAATCTAAGGAATTGTCAACTTTACCCTGTTGTTTCTAAGTAAAACGTTTTACATTTGACCTCTTCTTCATGACTTTTGATATTTATACAAAGGTGCTGTACACCTGACCACTGACTGAGGAGGTCATTTAAAAAACCCTGTTTGCACCATTTATTTCCCACGGTAAACCATCCAAGCAGGATTCTATCATCTGAATTGTTTGATCACTCTTTGCAATGCAGAGAAATTTAAGAATAAATCTTTAGCTTCTGTCAATTAACTGTAAAAGTGCGAATGATCAATTTTGCATACCTTAAAAGAGGTGACTGGTGGTAAATAGATCCACAAATCAAATTCTGCTTTGGGCCCCATGCACCACTGAGGATATTATCAAAATGTGTCCATAAGAGTGAAGGACCATTTTCGTCTGAAGGCACAATAGGATTAGAGGAGTCATAAAATGACTAAGACCTCTGTCACGTTGGGGATGAGGTTAGACGTGTTTGATTTGGATTCGGGGACAAACTGCACGAGTCTCTGGAGCTTGGGGAATAGAAGTATGTTTTTACTGGGGCCATGCTGACATCTTTTACTTCCCTCCCCTCCTCTCTCTGTCTCTTGCCGCAAGTCAGCGATTTCCAAAAGCAACAAACCGAGGTCAAAGAACACAAATATTTAAATGTTTGAACCTGGTAGTTTCTGAAAATGTGTGCACGATTGTTCTTATTTTCTGAAGTCGGCTGCATTCATGTCAAAACAATACCTCCTCTCACCCCGGTAATGAGCTTCAATTTCGGCTCAGCTTGAGGTAAGAGTGCTTGCAACAACGATTTTCCTTGGACTGCACTTTCTTTCTTTCCAAGAACTTGCGCAACCTTGATTTTTTGGGGCAGGGTCTAATTTTCCCCGTCCTCTCCTTCTCCTCCACCACGCTCATTTTCTCTGCTCTGATTTCCCGCCGCAGATCATTTCCAGTGGCCACAGCATAGTCCCGCGAATCCCCTGCAGTATTTAGCGGTGGACGCACTGGAACTAGTTTCAGCTGCTTGATGAAAGCAGCCGTCTTTGAAACTCGGCTGTCAGTCCGAGCAGTTACAGCACTGCGAGCAAAGCTGGATCCGACTTTGGTGAGTGGGTGATGGTATGCGTGCAGAATCACAATATTCACCCCTGTTACATGGTCTGTGGCAGATCTGAGGTCGGGCAGCTTCTCTCGGGGAATTTCCTCTTATGTGGGAAGGAAGACACACCACCTCATTTTAACTTGAGACTCTGTGGCAAACATCAGATGGAAGGTCAGGTTTTCTCTCACCTATGCCAGTTGCCATCAAACAACCACAGGAAAGTGGATGCCGCTTTCGTTTTGAATATAAGGAAACTTGAATTCCCAGATGAGATGAGCAAACGACCTTATTTGGCCGTCCTTCATGGCCGAAATCTTCTCAAACAGCTCTCCTCTTCATTGAACATTTGAGCAATAAAATCCTGGTTTGCGGCAATGGCTAATGTCTGTCTCGGTGGTCACTCTTTGCTGAGTCAGCACAGCTTTAAATGTCTGTACCTGGCTCTGCTCCACCGTTACAACCTGTTGTCATCCTGTCGCTTGTGTTGCTTCTCTCATTTCTAACTAAAAATGGCAGCTTTTTAGGGGTGGAGCTGGGAGATAATAAAATATTATTGGCAACACTTCTTTTCAAGTTTGATTTATTTTCCTTTATTGCCTGAAAAATAATTGTGTCCCGACATGATGTGTTATTCTGTGTAGCTCCCCTCCTCTATGGCAGCATGGAATCCAGGATGAAGGCATTTCATCAGTCTATTGATTGCCCCTTACACTAACGGTGCCACATCGTGTTTTCACTGAAGCGTTTCCCCCGAAACATCAAGTGCCGTGGAAACAGCCCACTGCGGCGTCCTTCTAGCAACCTGGCTTTGCATAAACCAAAATGAGCACTACATCTGTGCCAGTTTGTGGAAGCTGCTTTCCATTCAAGCAGCAGGGAGGCTGCATCTACTGGAGGAATTGTTCTGGCTCAATATTTAGTCTGCAAATTGATTTTTGCATGTATTTTATGCATACAGATGCATTGTCTTCCATCTTTAGCTCTGATTTTTTAGAAAATATTGCTGAAACCCCACCTGTATTTATTTTAATTTGTGTGAGAGCATGGATGGCTTCTTCCTATGGACATCCTGAAGGCAAATTCATATTTAGCGGTCTGTTTTTCTTGCTATGATATACAGTGCCTTGCAAAAGTATTCACCCCCTTGGCATCCTGATTATTTTGTTGCCTCACTACTGGGAATTAAAATGAATTGTCTGAGCATTAACAGCATTTCATTTACAGAGCATGCCTACAACTTTGAAGATGCTTTATTTTTTATTGTAACGCAAACAACAAATAGGACGAAATAACAGAAAATTGTTCACCCTTTCCCACATCTGACAACTTGATTTCTGCTCATTCCTAAAGGCAAAAGTGCACCACCTCGGGTCATTGTCCCCCTGTCAGGTGAACCTCCATCCCAGTTGCCAATCGCACGCAGACTGACACAGGTTTTGCTCATTGATATCCCTGCATTTAGCAGCATCCATCTTTCCTTTGACTCTGACCAGTTTTCCAGTCCCTGCTTCTGAAAAACATCCCCACAGCATGATGCTGCTACCACCATGTTCCACGATGTGGATGGTGTAACCCTGAAGGAGCTGCAGAGCTCCACAGCAGAGACCAGAGGCTATCTCCATAGGACCACAATAAACTGAACATGCCATAGATCAGGGCTTTATAGAAGAGTGGCTAGAACAAATCCCTTACTTAGTGTTAAAAATGAGAAGGCACGTTTTAAGTTTGCTAAATGGCACACGGGCGACTCCCATGTGCTCTGGTCAGATGAAACTAAAATTGAACTTTTAGCGCACCAACAAAAACACTGTCTGCCACACTGTATATTTCACAGCCTTACTCTTGGTATGCATGCACTATTCAGTGTGGAAGCAGATCAACAGTGGCATACTTCAAAATGTCACAAAACCTGGTTTTCTGTACTTTTTTAACTAATGTTTAGGGGAGCATGCATGACAAGGCAGGAAACGGTGTGACCACATCTGAAACACAAATGATAAATGTATAATAAATGATAAATGATAACTGTATTATCTCCTCCACAAGCAACTGAAAGTGTAAATGTACACTTTAATTGATTTAACTAATATTTCCACAAAGGTTAGCTTATGTTAACTTATTTGAATGTTAATCATGTAAAAAAGTGGAAATCTTTATAAGGGGAAACAATATCATAATGCATATTTTAAAGTTAACAGAAAATCTGAATTTAAACTGGGATATGAGTTAAACATACGGTAGGGAAGATTCATGTTTAGCTCCCTCGCATCAGAAAGCCAACCCCTTGGTTCAGGGTATAGATCCAAAATTAGTACTTATCTACAGAGCCGTTTTCTGGGGTAGGTTCTCGGGTAATGTGATTTAGCTAAGGATCCCTTGGGAAGAGTCAAGCCCAGGTTCTTGTAGTGGAAATCCAACTTTTGTTTCTTAGCAACAACAAGAGCACAAAAACTTTGCCTATATCTTATTGAAACAATAAAGCTCAAGTGCTGCACAGATATGGAAAACAAGTATAGGGAGGAAAAAAACAAAAAGACATAGTTTTTGATAGGAGAGCCAGAGTTAAATTATATGTATTTTTTTTTTAAATTCATCATGTTAATTAATGTTTACTTTTGTATATTTTTCATATTTCCAAAAATCAGTAACATAACTCTAAAAAACTCTTGTGATTGTAATTAGTGGGAGCAGATGGTTGCATATTTACCACAGTTTAACTAATCTGACAGGCATTTTTAGGTCACCATTAGAGAAAATGCAGTGCCAAGCAAACTAACTTTCAGCCAAACCATATTATTTACATTCATTTTCATGCCATCATGAACGTTACTTTCCATTAGGCCCATTAAAAATGTCTTCAAGAAATGCATGGTTGATCAACACATCAGTGAATAAATATGTGTGAATTTCGCCTATTTTCTAGCTGTTAGATGGGTAAGGTCCCCAAGATCCTTTGCACTGAGATAAATTATGCTTCTACACACAACAGAAAATGTAAAACTCTATAAATAGAATTGTGGCGAAGTCTTTCCAGGGCAACATCATTAATGTGTTAGATTGCAGTGAGCCTGTGAATAATTCAGGAAATATGTTACACTTTATGTCATGTGCCGCCTCCTGAGCCTTTATGAGCTCTGGTAAAAGATGCTATTTTTGCTTCTAAATTGAAGATCAAACTTCAATTTGAGTCGAGGAAGACACCGTTCCCCTCACTTCCAAACCAAACAAGGGAAAGTATCAGCAGAGAGGTCTTTTTTTGCTTTTTTTTCATCCTCTTGTGATTCAAATCTAAACATACGACGAGAGACGAGATGGTTATCTCAGGGATGGTCATCTCTAGAGTGGTTTCTCAGAGAGCTCCTGTTTTGTTTTAAAACTGTGGAAGAGCCCTGAGGCGTGTTGCTGTTTGGAGAGGGAGCTCACTTTGTCAGAGACAGGTTGGGTTAAATCTGGAAGCAACATTTGCAGACTATCTCCTCTCTAAAGTAAAAACAGCAAACGTCCTTTTGATAGGTGGAATTTCTATTTAAATTAGATAACAGCTCATAATAATTGTGTGGTTTCCTAATTAATGAAGCCATAAGCTTGACACTCTTCTTTTCCCCTCTGTAATCCACTTAATGGCAAAAAACCAAACAGGATCCTCTCCGTTAGGTTCAACCATTTACTTCAAAAATATAAATGATACAGGTATGAAATATCCAGCAAAAATAGAATAATAAAAGAAGATTAGAAGAAATGTGGATGAGGTCAAAAACACTGTAATAATAATCCAGAAACTCACTAATGCGCAACTAAATATGCACATTTACACATGAGACTCTTTTACTTTCTTGTATAGACATTGTAACTTATGAATAATCCTTTTTATCTTAACATAAACATAATTTAGGCTCCTACAAATTGATTAAACATTTGGCAATATTATTTTATTATTTTATATTTAGTAATTATTACACATATTAACTGTTCTCAACCAGCAACAATGTTACATACTACATAGCCAATGCTGACTATACAGGGGCTTGAAAATGAAAAAGATTGTGGGTACTTTTACTGTAAATGTCTTACTTGTTGCTCCTTTAAATAAAACTAAGTGGAATAAACGTCCTTTAGATGCCACCTAAGTGCAGATAGATGTTGTCTTGGTGTAATCTAACCCCAGCATGAACAGAGCTGTTCTGTGAAGGCCTCAGAGAGCACACAGCGAAGAAAAACTCGTTGCTCTAGCCAGGTAAGACTAAGTTGAACTTTTTGGTCTACGTTTCAAACCCTATGTTTGAACACCATGCCCAAGTTGAAACACGGTAGTTGCAGGATCATTCCATGGGAATGCTTTTCCTCCGCATGGTCATAGAGAGGTGAATGGAGGTGAATGGAACTCAATGCAGCACAATCCTGGAGGAAAACCTTTTATAAGCTGCCAAACACCTGAGACCTGGGAAGAGGTTCACCTTTCAGCCCAACAATGACCCTAAACATACAGCCACAGCTACAATATAATGTATTAGATAAAAGCATGAACATACTCTTTTTCTTGCTGTTGGTATGGCACATAAAATGCCAATAAAATACAGTGAAATTCCTTGTTGTAACATGACAAAATAGGAAAAAGTTCACAAATACTTTTGCAAAGCTGTATAGTGGGGAGTTAATCATCAAAAAGACATTGAGGATATTGAAACACTGGCAATGTTAAACTGATGGCTGTGACCAACGTGATTCAACATTTGTATGTAAATGAATTTAGGTAATGTTTAATTATGAGGAGGATAATGATTTTGAGTAATGAAGTGGATTGTTTTATGTATCAGTGTGGTTAATAATCTTAGCACCCAGTCATCTGCGCACATTAATAGGAATCAGCCTAAGCAGTTTTGAGGAAAAAAAAATGGTATGTTATAAACAGCATCCGGAGAAACCGATTCATTATTTTACATGACTATTTTACTAAATGTAATGAAACGTGAAAGCCCATATTTCCACAGTATAAACTGTTTTATTTTCTGTTGTTGAAGTCATTTAGGCTCATTAGGGAGTATGTAATGACTGGTGTACTGATGCTTTCAAGGTAGTTTATTTTCTCAGGTGTTATTTTGTTAATAGTTTTAATGAAAATATTAATCCAAAATCCTTCAATTTAACTCCTATAAAAGCAAACGATTATCTCTTAAAAGGTAAAAACAGTTGCTGATGACTGCTGCACTTTAAAAAACACTAAACGATTTAATGGAGTGAGTGTAGAACCTTGAAAGACCAGAGAGGAGGAAGCCGAAGAGTTAAATGATATTTGTGCTCTGAAATCCTGGGGCCTGCTGCTGTGTACCACGGATCAATGATCATTTTACAAAGAGAACACAAACAGTGGTGCGCTGGACGATAGACCTGATGTATTTCTTATCAACTGCTCCGTTCTACAGTGATTATTCTAATACTTTTACGATTCTTGAGACGAAACACCTTCTTTGCGGCAGGGGTGGTTTAAGGAGGAAGGCCAGTGGGATGGGATCTACAGACTCCCCAGACGAAGTATTTGTTAAATTGAAAGCATCCCCTTGAACACATCCAGACAGGCTGAGTGTGTTGCTCTGTCAGTTTTTAACCAGGCAAGGGAAATTACAGCAGTGACCTCCTGGCGCTTGCAGGAGAGAGACAGAGGTAATTTTGCTTGCAGAGAGAAGAAGGCAGGGATAAGGTCCGTACAAATGCTGCAGATCCTCCAGTTTGGACCAGCGAGCAGCCACTAAATTAACATTCAGCGCATACAGGAGCTCAGCTGGGGGATGAAAGGGCTGGGGAGCGTGAGAGTGCGCGCTAAAGCAAACTGGAAGCTGCATCACCAACTCTACGTCTCTTTTTAGTGATCCCAAAAAGAATTTTTAGATCAGTTGGAGAGTGTATACAGCATATAACTCTACATATTGTTATGTGAGTCATTGATTTTAACTATATTTTGGGGAGAAATAAGAATCCCTATCTTTTTCTTTTGGGTTGTTTTGTTGTTTTCACATATACGATAAAGGCTTTACAGATCCCAAACTAAATCTTAATGTATCTGTAAGCAGTGAAGAAGATTCTAGTGCAGGTCTGACTAATCTGTTTCGTGCAGAAAAACATTAAAACTCTCGTATTTCTGTAATTAGAATACATTTTGACAGAATGTTCTGTAGAAAATATCATGTTGTGACTAGACAGCGTTGTTTGTGAACAAATTCAGCACATATTCCCTAAAAACTGTAAAAGGACCTTTTAGCTTTGTCTTGTGCAGCCAATGGACTTTGGTATTTTTACTATGCTTACAAATTGTGAGTATTTTATATGTCACTGTCAGGTACTTATTTTCTACCAAGTCCCCCAAACCCATAGTGGTCCCCTCAGATTTACTGTCATCTGGATGTAGTTCTAACAAAAAATTTCACACATATAAAATGGCTATTAAATTTTTGTACATCAATGTTTTTTTTTTCTGCTGCTTTTAAAAATATTTTTAAACACAACTTCAAACGACCACACATGCCATCTTACATGTTTGAAATATTATTTATAACAAAAAAGCATTTTGTTGAAGTGCAGTTATTCATATTTTAGATGTTCTCAAATGCAGTCCATGTTCATTACAAACATTAAAATTGTTTTGAGTGTAATCCCGCAGAATGAGATCTCAAAAGCACCATTGTATCGCCTGTCATAGTGAAATGTGCCTTGGGAAGCCCTATCTGGTAGCTGTCAGTGTTTGACTTTATTGGGTAAAAAAAGGTATATTATTATGCGTGCTACACATATGGAGACAAGTGCTAGTTTGACACCCTGTTTTATCTATGTTTGAACGATTGTGAATTATTTTTTAGCACTGTGAGAATTCCTCGACTGCCTCAACCATAAGCTGCTAACAATGCTAAAGTTAGAATCTGCTGCGGGCCTTACTGTTGGGGATCAGCTAAAAGGCGGATGCACAGTTTTCAGTGAGTTAGGGTCAATGTTTTTGAAATATATTGCAAATAGACCATTTTCTCAATGTCAACATGCACAATAATTAACGTCCCAAAGAACTGGATTGTATGTGTTAGTTGTTGTGTTGAAAGAGTCAGACTCTCAGACTTTGCATGCTAATGAGGAATTCACTCTTTTGGTCTCAGACACAGAAACAACATAGCTCACAGAAAGAATTGGAACATCATAATAAGATGAGACATAGAGGTGTTAAAAAGGGGGTAGTATTGCAAATTATATTCCATTATTTAACTAGAACATTGCTATTGCATGATTTTCGTATACTGTTAACGATGTCGCGACCTCCAGGTGTTTGCTCATAGATTAGTTTCCCATGTTCCTGGGATCATGCATCTTTCAGTTTTCTCGTCCTCAGGGTTTATTTTTATTAGTGAGTTTAGTCCGGTATTAGTTGGTATCCTGTTTCTGTTTCCCTGTCTGCCTGTCATCAGTCCTCCCCTTCATGTCGTTCACCTGTTGCGTGTCTCCTTAATTACTTTCTCCTGCTCTCCTCTCTGTTCCTCCCGCTCTGTTTAAACCACCTGTTCCTTTCCCTTGTTGTGGGATCCTCCGTTGTGCTACCCTCTGTCTGGTCGACTCCTTGTTAGAGCTCGGATCCCTGTGTATCGCCTGTCCTGCCTGTAAGTTCTGTGATTCTCTTTCATTAGATTATCTTTATTCATCTCATTACACAGCCACCCAGTTCTTGTCTGCGCTTTGGTCCTAAATCCACCTCGCACATCATGACGGTTCAGGACTAGTCTGGATTACGTTTGATCCTCTAGTTAAAAAATTCATTACTGGACTGATCAAATCTGAGCTTCACAATTGTCTTCAAACACAATTAGTGAAAACTGGAAGACAAGGCGAGTCTCTTGTTTTTTTGACATTAGGATATGTCAGGATCCCCAGGGGTGTGATTACTTATGGTAGCTCCCTGGGGATCCTGCTGTTTGCATTTATGCTACTCCTTTATATTGTCCATCCCTAGGTCCTATTTACTGTTCTGTTCAAGGTTTAGGGTTATTAGATTCTGATATCTGTTAGATCCAATTTCTAAATATTTGAGTAGTTTTGTTAGATCCTTGTTATATGCTTGCATTCCTCTAGTTCAATTCCTGTTCTGCATTATGTTTAAGACATGATTAGATTCAGCTCCTGTTTTAGTTCAACTTGCCATTAGACAGTTATCTGTCAGATCTGTTCTTTATTAGTTTGGTTTTCCACATGTCTAGCCATTATCCATTTTCCTTGTTAGATTCTGCTAATTCCCCTGCACTTGTCAGTTCATTGCCCCTCCTTTCCTGCAGTCTAATTGTAAATGGTAAAATAAATGCACTGAACTCATGTAATTGTGTCACTCTGTTCACCTGTGCCTAATTACCCACCTATTGTTCCCTATGAGTTCAGCCCTCTTTGTCACACGCATTGTCGGGCCCTCCGTCTACATCCGTGCATCTACCCTGATCTGGTCTCGTCATTTCTGTGTTCCTTATTCCTGTTTCCCTGTACCTCTGTAAGCCTTGTTTTATTATTTCAATAAACCTCACCACCATTCAACATGCGAGTCCCAAGCTCCTGCCTGCACTTCGGCCTGATGCCATCAATCTTGACAGGCTCACACTTAGACCAGTAAAAAAACTGGCTCATTTGGAGCCTTTCAATCTTATATATGACTCATTAATGAAAGATGCTTTGGAAACGCTGGGATATTCAAACTTGTACTCCATTTGTCAAAACACGAAATGCGGACTTGTAGTTTTCACAGAGATCTTGCTAAAATACCATTTTGTTCTTGTGAACAAAGAATCGAGTAATGTCTCCTGTCCTGAGCTGAATGTTTGGTTCAACCCCTAGAAACATACCTTTGGTTTAATTTTGACAGTAGATGCTAACATCTGTGTCATTGACTGTGAACAGCCAGTCAGTATTCTCTCAAAGTGTATCATTCATAAATCATTCATACTTTAACTGTCGCTCTGTCAAAAAATGTTTTTCCAGTGTCCAATATATTGTCCCACAAGCAATAAAAATAGTAGGGGTTTCTTCAATGTTTAATGTAGTAAATGACTTGAGGATTCTTGTTTTGTCTGATGCAAAATCTTTATTAGCCAACTCTGTCAACAAAACGGGGCAACTTCCTCTTCCTTCTTACTTCAAAATAAGGGTTGCATGCATATGGGCTACATAGACACTCAGTCTCAAACTTAAAGCACTCATCTGCATGCATGGGGTTCTTGAAATTAGCTCACACTTACCTCACCTGACAAATTAAAATACCAACAGCAACTAAATCTCATGATCTCATTACGGCCCTGCAGATTAGTGATGATGCCCACGAACGCATTAGATCTGCCCCTCTTTACAAAACCCCGCTGCCTCTCAGGCAGCATGTAATCATTGCTATATGTTTAGATGTTGCTTTCCAATCGAAATGCTTGGGTGTGCAGCCAATTGAGCCAGAATAATGAAAAGTTATGCAGCTTTAAAAATAAGCTATTACCTTCTGACATCAGCTACAAGGCACCCCGAAGTTAATAAATGATCGCAATTCGCTTCCTGCAGCAATGTTGCAGTTTATTCCCCCATTAGGAGGCAGTGGTCCACCCCTTCCAATCATCCTTTAATTAGAGCTGTTGTTATTTGAGCTGTCACAGGAGGTAATACCTCATGACAGTGTCGGCATCGGCTTGGCATCCTGCAATCTCATATTCACTGATGGCAGGCTTTGATGCTCGCTTGTCGCCGATTCATCTGCCTCACCGGACGTGGCGGTGAACCAGCCATCAGCAGAGAAGCGAGCAAAGTGTTTTTTTCTTAATTATTGAAGGCTGGTGATTACTTCCCCAGATTGGCCTGATGTATCACTGAGTCACAACATGTTTACACGGGGATGGAAGTGGCTATAAAGAGGAGCATAATGCCTCAGCAGACACTTATTCAGCCATGACAGCGGCATCCATCCATTACCCTACTTGCTCTGAGATTCAATTAGGAAATGTAAAGTTGAAATAAAAGTATAATGCGGAGTAAAAAAACAAAAAACAAAAAGATACTGCTATGAAATCTTGTAGCAAACATGTTTGTCAGGCAGCTCAGCAGGCGCCCAGTGGTTGAGTTTTTAAGGAGTCTGCTTCCATCCTAGTACACACGTGTTGACAATTTGTATTTAATGAACTGCTGCCCTCTGTGGGGTGATTTGGAACGCTGGCCCAGCCCCCGTCAGCCTCGGCCCCCTTTGTCCGGTTTAACAGAGGTCTTGAAACAGCAGACCATCGGTGTGAATCCTGGCGAACAATGAGGGTAAACTGCTTTGGAAACGAAGACGACATCAAGATCCCCTGCTCCCAGATGGGAGAGCTCTGAAAATGTCGAACTTTAACGAGATTACAAGCTCAGCATGTGGGAGGAAGGAGAGACAAAGCAGTGTGCCCCGCTTGGAGTTGCCAGCATGAAATACGGATTTATGAACTCCATTAAACCACATTTTTTTCTCTTTATTAAGCCTGCTGATTTTACCCAAAGTGGGAAAAAAAACTTCCTGTTAAATTACTAACAGCTTGGGCCTTTGCTTCTACATTAGGTAGCTGCAAACACTCCTGAGCTGCGAGATAAAGGCAAGCTTGACTCTTACCAGTCAGTGTGGTCCTTGGAACAGGTGGTCGTCTCAGACTGGCTTTGTCGGTGTGAAGCTGGCATAGGTTAGAAGCCAGACTCTCAATCTGTCCACTTGAAAATGTCCCCAGTATTGTTGGAAAGTTTTCTGCTCCCTGTGGAGGACATGGCAATTTACAATTTCTGATGGGATCGGAGAAAAGCGCCAGGAGCCCCAGCACATTCCTGGAATAGGATCAGACTTACGCGTGGAACATTTTAACAAAACACCGCCTCATAAATGTCCTTCTAATACCATCAGCGTGACGCCTCAGATAGAACACGCTGCCTTTTTTACTGTCTTTTATCATGTTGCCAGGGGTGACTTTACATTTAATGACATCATTAGGCTGTGAATTGTCTTTACTGAGCCAGTGCTTGATGAAGCACACTGTGCCACAGCAGGTATGTGGCAGTGATACCTTAGACTAAAGCTGCTTCCATTTAGGCCCCGCGTTGCTGCGTTCTGTGACAGATTGGGCTTGGAGCTGCCGTGGCCCTCTCCAGCTGGAAAGCCCCCAACCTTTGACCCCCCCTACCTGAACTCTTCCTGCTTTGGAATGTGTGACTAACGTGTTCTATAGGAGGCTGGTAAAAAGCGAGCGCACGTGTGTTATCTGTCTCCCGGTTTCGCGTGTGATTTAACACGAGAACAGCCGTGACAGTGGAGCTCTGCTTCAGACTGCATGTGGTGCCCATTTACTCTAGAGAGTCCACAACTGAGATTGTAATCAATTTCAAGGCCTCGTCATTAGTTGCGTCTTGTCCATGAGACCCCCAACGCATCACACTCTGATGGAGGCATGCAATACAATCTATATCCCTGACGATATATATATATATATATATATATATATATATATATATATATGTATATACTTTTGCTTTATATTAAACATCATAAAGCAAAAGTGGATGTTTTTCTCATTTTTTTCATGTAAAGAATACTAATTTATTTTTGCATGGTACTGTTTGCTAGAACAACACAAAGTACGTGAAATGGAAGGAAAATTACACATGGTGCATTGCAAATAAAAATCTGAAAAAAATGTGTCACACATTTATATTCCGCCCTCTCTATTCTGAGACCCCTAAACTGTTATTGCTGTGGTTCCTCAGCAGAGGGCGATAGAGACCCCTGCTGAGAGTTTGTCCATCAAATGTTCATCAGAATAGAGAGGGCTGTTACAATCACTGTATTCACTGTTATTGCATATCATATCCATTGCAAAGGGACTGATATCAAAACTCTCACACTCTGACACAAACTTTTTTTATTTTTGATCTTGTTATTCTTTAATCTTTAACGCTCTAATGTGAAAAAAAGCTGTGCACATGTTTATTGCCTGTTCCTACTGTGTGTACTCTAAGCTGGAATATGTCCTGAAAGTGATTTCACCACATTAGCACGCGGTGAATATTGAATATTGAAACTTGAATCTTTAAATGAAATCTAGTGCATGCAATTGCCAACAAAAGTCACCTAATTGATAGAGTCCATCTTTCTACAATTAATCTCAATATGTTTATGTCTCAGGTTGTTCTGAGAAGTCCTCAGAGGGTTTTTAGAGAACATTAGCGACCACCACCATCATGAAGACCAAGCAACACTGCACACGATCCATCATTATCCATTAAGCAAAACTGGAAAGAGTGACTTAATGACACAATAACTAACAGACCAGGGAAGACAAGCGTTAACCAGAGAAACAGCCAAATGGTTTATGGTCACTCTGGAGGAGCTGGAGAGATCCATAAGGGGAGAACATCTGGACTACACTGGTCATACACGCCACCGCTGAGTGGCAGGAAAACATCATATATACAGGAAAGTCAACATCGAACAAACCATGTAGGAGACACAATAAACATATGGCAGAAGTTTCTCTGGTGAGATGGAACCAAAGCTGAAGTTTTTGGACTTCGGCAAGGACAACAAAGCTTATCAGAGTTGATGGTAGAACTTATGTTGGCAAATACACAACAATGCTGGAAGAAAAACTGTCAGTCTTCAAAAGAGCTGATAATGGGCTAGAAGGTTCACCTTCCAGCAGGACAATGACCTTAAACAAACAGCTAGAAATATACAATGGACAACTTGGATCAGAGGACATGTGTGTGTCAGAATGGTCCAGTCAAAGTCTAGATCTAAATCCAGTTGAGAATCTGTTGCAAGATTTAAAAAAACATAACTGCTGATTACAGATGCTCTCTACGGTAAAAATAATGTCTTTAGGTGTGCAAAGCTGGTAGCGATATACCTGAATAACCGTAGCTGTAATTGTAGCAACGCATGCTTCTGCAAAAATGTTGACATATGGGGCCTAATATGAATGTACATTCTTAAGATATCCACTTGTAAGCAGTTTTGAAAACCGTATGTCATGTTTGTCATTTCACAATAATTCACTACTTTCTGTGGGTCTATTCAAAAAAACAAAAACTTTCTTAAAATGCATTAGTCTGCAATTATGATGTGTTAAAATGTGAAACAAATTCAATGGACATAAACAGGTTTAGCAAGTCAATGTATTTACTGGCCAAATAAAAAATAATAATCTTGAGAAACCACTGACTGAAAACTACAAAAAAAAAGAAACTTCATTCAGCCAGTGCCTCCTTGATGAATAGTCAGGGAAATTTGATTCCTCGTTAGCCACCAGCTGATGTGAACCGGACACTGCAAAGCTTATAGGAGCTGACAAAGGACTGCATGAAGGCCGGTGGCGTTACTCTGTGTCTGAAACCTGTGCAGCGGGGGGAAAAACAACAAAAGCACATACATCTGGTGCAGCTGAATGAACACTGGGGAGTAGATGTGACAATGAAGGCTGCCACCACATCAGAGGGAGCTGGAGCTACAAAAACCCAAGGTCAGGTTTGTCATCCTAAATTTGACACAGTGCTGGACAGGCAGCAAACACACACATACACACACATACACACACATACATACATACAGAGGAGAGAGAGAGAGAGAGCTGCTGCATGGACGGTTGCTTTACACTTATTGTAAATCAATAGCAGTCTTTCAGTGGCAGCCACGGGACATACAGCGTTTCAAGAACTGACTTTAAGCAATGTTTGGGTCAGCTTTTATGTGGGTTGTCAACTTTCCAAATTCAAGAATGCCAAAGGTGTGTTTGATTTTACAACTTTGATTTGTTATAAAACAAAAAAGGGTTCACATTTTGCTTGACGTTAGACATACTGTAGCCGTTGATAGCTTTTTCTCCTAATTTCTTTTTCTTGTCAGTAGGGAAAAAGACAAGGAGGGCTTTTATTAAGAAATATATACAATGCTTTGGATAACTATTTGCACCCATTAAAGTTTTACATATACGTCATGTTACGAAAACAGAATTTAGTATATTTTTTTAAAAGATTTTATGGGATGGACAAAATAAAAGTCTGAAAGGTGTGGTGTGCCATTGTATTCAGCCCCCTTTGGTCTGACACCCCCATTAGTCACCTTCGTAGAAAATAGTGTCAGTCTGGGTGTACTTTGATCTTATATAAATACAGCTGTCTTGTGAAGGCCTCAGAGGTTTGTTTGAGAACATGAGAGAACAAACAACATCACAACGAGCAAGGGACAAACCAGGCAGTCCAGTCATGAATATGTTTATGGAACCTAAGCATGGTTAGGTTTATAAATATAGCCTGATCTTTGGGAATCTCACACAGTACAGTTCAATCCATGGAACGAGTAAGACACAAATGCAAACTTACTAAGAAACGACAGTCCACATAAACTGAATGGGCAAGAAGGGCAATAATCAGAGAAGCAGCCAAAAGGCCCATGGAGGAGCTCAACGGACCTTCAGCTCAGGTGTGACATTTTGCCCACAGAACAATCATTCACTCTACAAATGAAATAGTTATGGAAAAAACCACAAGAGGAACATCATTGTGGATTGACAGTAGTGTTTGTGGCTTGCCTGAAGAAATGCTGAGGACACAGGAGATATATGGAAGAAGGTACCCCTTCAGATCAAGATCAAGATCAAGATTGAACTGTGTGGCAGGAAACTAACATCACAGATTGTAACTAAAATCCAGAGAAAATATCTGTGCACCAAATAATTTGTTTTTAAAGTATAATGAAGAAGTAAAAGACGTTTTAGTTCAAATTTAACATGGGAAGCCTAAATATGATGGGGCGTTCACTTAAAAGTAACTTGTGTATGTAAACCTTTGGCTGACATTTTAGACAGAAGCCCGATTTAAAAAAAAAAAAAAAAAATCCCACTCCAGCTCTGTAAAATTGTAGCCGCTGTAGGAGTAACGGTGCATGCTCTTGAATGTTTTTTACTCGATGCAAATCTTCTACTATCCACACCTGCCACTGTAACATTTAGAGAATGGAGCCAAAAAAACAATGAAGTGCAAATATGGGAGGAAACCTGGTGAGTGGGATGCTTTAATGAGGAACTCTTGTACAGAAATTAAGGCTTGAATTTTTGATGTTTATCCAGCTCCATAAGAAGCAGCCAAAGCGCTCAGACTGTGCAGCAGATGGCTCGCCCAACTTCGTGTGTAAGGAGGTGACAGTGTAAATCCCGTGCCTACGGCTCCACGACGGGGAAATTGCATTCTGATCCAGTCCTCTCCTCTGTGTATTAGTGTTATACAACACACTATTGTGTCTGGCATTTGCATTAGTGGCATGAAATTCAGCCCACTGGCTTTCACGATGTAGCACGATGTGACAACAGTAGGAGTTCTGGCTTATTGGTTCCCTTGCAACAACAACATCACATTCTCACTTGGTCTTTCAAATGAGTCCTCAGCCTTCTTCATTGAAATAGATGAAAAATAAGTTCTGTGTGGCTAAAAAAAACAAACTATTTAATTCCTTTCAGTGCAAGGTCTTGACAAGATGTTCCTTTTGGGAAGAAGACAATGGAAAATTAGAACAGCCAAGGCGGCCGTGGCGTGACAATCTGATAGACATGATATATAGTCACTGACTGTGGCTGTGAGTGCTGGGTACAAGGTGGGCTAACGTGCTTGCTATTGTGTGGCTGTGTGTGAAGTAGTCCTCTGTGTATCCATCATTATGAGTGGTGAATCAACCGAGCGGGGGCCGTCGAGAAGAGGCCCCCTGGGAGTGAGGCCTTGTCCTGTCACTATGGGGAGGGGTGTGCAGATAATAATGGAGACATCATGAGGGCAGCAGATAGGCTTTCCTCTTCAAATTGGAAGATAGTGAGCATTCTCTCCGGTCCAAAGATTGGTCCCTGGCACGTCTTAAAAAGGACAGCTTCAACTGCTCTTGTCAAAGAAAGCAGAAACCAAAGATATTTTCCTGAAGGGAGGAAAAGAAAAATTAATTATGCCTCTAAAAAGAAATGACTGTTCTATTTTTGTCACACCTGCCATCAGCTGAAAAACAACAGTGATTCCCCTGGGCCCTGCAGTAATTTAGCCTTTCATCTAAGTGACAACAGAGATTTTTTTTTATTTGTGCTGATCACAAACATCATGATTCATAGTTAATAGCACGTGAAACTGTATAATCAACAGGGGTTTGTCCGAAGAAATGCCAAATCATTCCAGTTTCTTCCTGCAAATTCGACTAAAACAGCAACTAACAAAAATTAATTTTCCAGTATCTTGTATAAAATCATGACTGAATTGTTACGTATAAAAGAACATATTTTCCACAGGATAAAATCTCTAAGAAAAGTTTTCTGAAACCTTCTTAAATGTATGCCACAATTAAGAAAGTCGTGAAGACAAAAACCGGTTCCAACTGAGTACTAGTTAGATTCTGACAACGTGCAGCTTTTAAAGGAGAGCTGGGTGTATACAGTGCTCTGGGCTTCTAATAACATACTTTGTCAACCAAATTCTAGTTATTGTTCTTCAAGAATATGGAGGCATTTATTCACTGCCAAAAAGGTTTGGACTCAGTTTTGCAGAATTGTGCTAAATGGCCGCAAACTGTTGTGAATGTCACACAATTCCTCGAGATTCATCTGCTACACGGTTAGGATTTGAATTTCCCATTCCGCCACCTCCCAACGTTGGTCTTAACGATTCAGATCTGGTGACTATCGTGGCCTTTAGAGTGGAATGAATTCAGTTTTATACTGCACAAAATTAGAAAATCAACACATTCTGATATTGTCATATTGTCCAACCTTTGTAACCTTGCCTGCAAGCTGAATTCTCGCAGTATTTGTGCATTCATCAATCATCAAGCCTCAAATCATCATTGTTCAATAAGCACCCTACTACCTCATTATCTGTTATCTGTGACTTTCCTGAACGCTAAAAAAAATGTTTAATTCTATTTCTTTGCCTGTTTGTTTTGTCCGTTTTTGCCTTCATTATGTGTAATGTGAACCGGAGTATACAAGGAGAAATTTCACCGCGGTAACATGCGGTGACAAATAAAATATTCTTCATTCTTGATTCACAAACACACAAGAATTCATCTTGTACCACTGCAGCTTCCAAAAATGGCTCGGGCCAATCACGTTGCAGTATTCTGATTTAAGGCAGGATATACAGCTGTGACTAAAGAAAGAGCTGCCGAGCCCACAGCTGATCCAAAATAAACGTTCCTGTGGTTTCTCATGAGGCCTGCTGCTTACATTTTCATTTGATACCATAATTGGCTAAAAGTAACCTTTGGTAGGCGGGCACTAGATGATGCTTTGTCCAATCAGCTTTCAAAGTTCTGCTGAATCTCCCTCCTTTCCCCAAACGGATTGGATAGAAGCAGTGTTACACATTATCAATCTGGCTTGCCATGTTACAACTCTAGTGTTGGTCATTAAATTTGATAGACTATTTAAAAAAGGGAGGGCAGTGTTTGGCCAGCTAAGCTTCTTCAAAACTGACTGCATCAATCTTTTGAGTTTAATTGCAATTCCTGTGCTAAAATGAAAACGTTCTACTTCATCCACAGTGCAAGCACAGGGAACATGGTGAACGGAGCAGCATCGCCAATCAGCAATGTTGGCCACTTTGGTTTGGACCCCTCCATCTCCCTCTTTAATCAGCTAAAGTGACATCTGCAGTCCAATGTTTACAAGGTTCCCATTCGGTAGAATGAAGTCCATTGTTCCAGTGTAATGTTGGAAATGCATGTTGCGTTTTGTTAGTCAATGATGGCAGGAAGTTCAAAATATAATAGCTTTGTGATGCACTTAAGAGTGCATTTTGGGTTCACTGTCAAGTCTGAGCCAATTCAGGCTTCTTTGGAACAGATGATGGAGCACACATTAAAAATGCAGCAGCGACAGCAGCTGCTGAATGACCACAACAGTGTGGTATTCATGCAGTGCCAGGGAGAGGCAGCACAATGGTGCTCACACTGAAATAAGTTTCTGAAAATAGTATTTGGATGTGTTCTGATGACACAAAGACTGAAGCCAGGAAAAAGCTGTGTCAAATGGTTTGCAGAGATTTTCCTTTCAAAACACTCCATTGTTTTGTTGATCTCTTTCATTACATTTCTGCTTTCACACTGAAACAGTTTCATCCAGTTTACAGGGATGAAATGATATAAAAATAGTTTTTTTTGTTGTGGATTAAAAAAAAAATCTTTCAAGATCATTATAGGGCCTTGTAAGTGTATCTATACTGCACATTTTAACGTGTTTCACATTTTGTCAAGTTACGACAACAAATCCTACCTGGTTTTATGCAATAGACTAACCCAAAGTAGAGCAAAAATCAGGAAGTTGAAGGAAAACGATTTCAATAGCTTTCCAGAATCTTTTTTGTGTGGAATACCTTTGTATGACGCTGCCCTGAGTCAATATTTTACACCTATCAGTCTCTTTGGATATGTCTTATTGTCTTTAGACATGCATAGCTGCATGTCTAGAGAATAGATGTTTTGCAGATTCCTGTGCGATATAGCTTAAAGTATCTGCGAACACTGATTTTCAAGACCTGCCACAGATTCACAGGTGGCACAGTCTGAATATTGATCCAAGCTAGTTCATAGTAGCCTGTTTTTATATGTTTAGTACACTGTCCAGCCAGTAGCTGAACCTCTGCTTCAGTCTGAAGTGTTTTGCAGCTTCTGTTTCCTTTCCTGTATTTTAATCCATCCATCAAGTCTGACCAGCATCTTCTAAAAGAAAGCGTTTCCACAGCATCATGCTCCCACCATGAGGTGTCACCATGGCACATGGTACTGTGTAATGTTAGTTTTGCTCCTCAAATATTGCACATGTTGACCAAAAAGTTTATTTTTAGCCTTGGTTTACCAGAGCACCTTGTATGTTAACATTTTCCCACATTAAATGTGGAAAACTTCAACTCACGGCTGTCTTTCAGCAATGGTTTTTATTTCTACCACTCTTTCATATGGGCCAGATGTGTGGAGTGCACAAATATCTCACGCTTTTTTCTCTTTAAAAAGGCTCTCATCTAAGTTTTGGACCCTGGCAAGCCTGATTGATAACGTGTATCGATGTGGGACTGCTCCCATCGAATCTGTTCTGGGAAAGGAGGGACCTTCAGGAGAACTTTCAAGATGATTTGGTGACGCAAAACCTAGTGCGTGGGTACCAAAGTTTGGTTTTAGCCAATCACGGTATCAAACGACAATGTCGTAAGCAGGCACAAACATGAAATTGTGGATTCTGACTAACAGATGTGATAGCAGCAGCTATGCATGCGTCCTCCTGCGCTGTCATGTTTATGGTCATTCGTCCGTGGGCTCGCCACCTCTTGCTTTCATCGCAGCTGCGTGTCTCCCCTAAAACTGTAATACTACAACGTGATTGGCCGACTCTTGCTGGGTTTGTGAACGCACAAATACCGCAAGAATTCAGCTTGCAGGCAAGGTTATTGGACATCTGTAGCTCCTCCAAAGTCATCGCAGGTTTCGTGTCTGTTTGTCTAACTAATAATGTCCTTGACCCACATGTGGAAGGACAACACTGTCTTGGAAATGATTGACCTTTATTAAATCGCTGCATTCATACTGAAATCAAATGACACAGTTTTGGGTATTTTACTGTCCAACATCTAAAGTTAACTTAACGTACTGCAATTTATTAAGCAGAGTCTGAGTTAAAACGTCACACCTTTCTTATTTGCATTTATGAAGGAATTCAGAATCATGTCTTATATTTCTTTCGTTTCATGATGCACCACTTTGTGTTGGTTGATCAGATAACATTTAACTAAACACGCTAAAGTTTTTATTGTAACGTGACAAAGGTATAAACATCTAAAAAGGATGCGACTACGTTTGCAAGGCACAGTTTGTGAAATTAAGCACATTTCTGTCTCCTGACTGCCAGCTCCTTTTTCCACTGCTTTACCGCCAAGTACAACCTAGCACCATCAATTACTCAAAGAACACCCGGGCTGACACTGTCATTTCTTTTCTTGTCTGCAGAGAAGCCAATGCCTCAGGGTCCCCCAGGTGGTGTTATCGGGATCCTTGGAGGTGTTGTTGCCATTGGACTCATCATCGGGGTGGCTGTTACTGTTTTCATGGTCCATCGGCGGCAGCAGAAGACTCGCACTGAGACAGATAATGACCTGTGAGTACCAAAGCCAGCGCCGCAGAATATTGCAGGGGGCTGGGGGCTGGACAGGTTGCAAGATTAGGTGGGCACTCTTGTCGATTGACGAGAGAAAAACTTTTTTTCAGCGGAACTGTTTGTAGACTGAAGAACACGCTTCAAATATGTTTCTCCACCTCTTTCTCATTTCTTCTAGGAGTCAATAATCTCATTTCCCTTACATCTCAGGGTGACACATAATGTAATTACACTAATGCTCAAAAACCAAGAAAAAAAATCAGCTTCATTTTCAAGAGCAGATAGAATCGATGATCATATCTACTTAGAAGCTTCCTGATTAAAACATGGTGCCCAAAACACAGTTGTTTTAATCAGGACTGATTGCAGGAACATACTCTGCAGTCTCTTCTCAAGAGAGATTAGCTTTCATTGGATGTTTGTTGTATCATCACACAAGAAGATGACTTTTCAAAACTTTTTAAGAATATTGCTGGTCAGGGAGTACATTTTATCTGCATATGCATTGTCACGTTTTGCTAATAAATTTCATTTGAAATCCATTCAAGCAAATGAGGGCTCTGAAAACAGGCATAGATAAAATCCATGCTGTTAGCATTACCAGTGATGCAGTGCATACCGATTCAAATATTGATTTGTCTCAAGCCTATAAATGCAGTGTTGTAAAACTTTACATTTTCTAGGGGAAAGGGAAAAAAACAGATTTCTTCTGTAGCATCAATTACTCTCATGAAATTGCTGCTGAAGACAGATTGAGGGACCACTTTTGTTTACTTCTGCAACTCCACCTCCAGCCAGCTAGGTAATTTTGTTGTGCCTGCAGACCAAGGGGCCATGACAGTTTTGAACATTGCCAGCTGCTGCCCGTCCACAGGGGGGAGGGAAACAGACCACTGGGTGCAGCAGAGAGAACAACGAGCGACAGAGCTGCAAAAATCCAAATTAACTTTTTTTCTGTTGGCTCTAAGTTTGTAAACCCTGAGAACAGCTAGCTAAAAAGGAAAAAAAAAATAGCCACAACTGATAGGTTAGAGGCTTCCAGGTCTTACATGATGTGCTGGAGCATAAAGTGCATTTTGAAGATGCAAACCCAATTCCTTTGGAAATTACTGTGATGTGGGAACAGACTGTGAAAATTGCCTAAGCTTCACAATCAGGGTGGTGCAGAATCGAGCTAAAGATACAGAAAGGCCTTTATGAGCCTGGAAGACGAGATTGTGGAGAGTATTAGAAGCCGTCCTAACAGTCACGAGCCACTCAGGCAGCTTTTTCGTTTCCACCTGCAACTCGGAGACCAAAAAAGCTGCATGTCCAACTATGAACCCACAATGACCCAGAAACCCCACTTCTCTACCTCTCAGCAGCTCTTTTTTTTTTCAAGAGAGATGAATCACACAGACTCTTACCGCCCCCATTGCTTTCTGTCTCTTTCTCCCTCCTTGCTAATCTATCTTTCTTTCTCGCTCTGATGCTGAAGTAACTGCTCTTTGTTTCCCACTCCACTCCCTCAGCATTGCTGTTGCTGCTGTTGCTGATAGTTGTGTGACACAGGCTCCAGAGAAGCCAGAGTCCCCCACCAGGAAAGTAGAGGCACCTGACCCCAGTCTGTCCCCTGCCGACCCCTGCCCTCCTGGATCCTCTATTCTGTTGCCTGCATGTAACGGCGGCCTGCAAGTGACATATTTGAGCACGCCATTGTGACCGCTGAAAGCTGTACACTTTCATCGATCACGATTCAGAAACACTGGACTTGATATGTCGTAAAGAGATTTGCTTTGATGCCACTAAAAAAGACTTCTCAACTCACGCATCTACGTTTGATGCAGGGAAGAGCGGTGCCCCGTGAAATAACGGCAATTCTTTTTTGATAAATAATTGTGTAAGAAAATTAGGCTTGATGAAAAACGGCTCCAAGATTAATTAAACCTCATCAAAATTACAAAGATAAAACGTCCAGCTCCACTTAATCAGATTCAGGGAGCTGAAAAGGAACAAACAAGATGAGTGGAGATTTTAAAGTAAATGTAAAAATTCTTAATCAAAGTTGAACCCTTAAAGGGATAGTTTGTGTTTTGTTTTAATTAGGTTCTGTGACATCACTATCAGTAACAGTTCCTTTACCTGTATTGTACACAGGACATATCGCAGTAACTTTGTAGAAATGTAAAGACATCCTCAGAGTGGGGAAACACAGTTTATTTATATATATATATATATATATATATATATATATATATATATATATATATATATATATATATATATATATATACATATATACATACAATGCACATAAACTGTTAAAGGGTTCACTCTTTCACAAAAACTTGACGATGTAATACGATTACCTGCTTATGACCCCTTAAACAATAGTTTTTGCAAATTTCCCAGTGTGGTGCCAGGTGATGGATCTTTGTCACATACTAAGGATTGCACTGGAAGCATTTTGCTAGAATTCAGAATGGATCCAACATTAGGTTGTGACTTTAGAGCATTAAGCTGTATTTGAAATATAAATGCATCAGTAGAATAATCAATGTAGTTTAGACAGTCTGTTTAGTTTCTACAGATAATGTCGCTAATTTGCATCATATCTTTAATTGGTATAAGTTTAAGGGGCTAATCTACATTTAATGTAGCATATGAATGAAAGCAATTTTTTTTATTTTAAATAAATGTATGCAGTGAGTAGTTAAAACAGGTCTACATTTCTGGCGAAATTAAAATCTGTTTTAGTCATCTTTTATTGATTGATAGCTCTTTATTTATATATATTAAAATGCTGATAAGTATTAAAACTAGGGACACAATTATAAAAAACAATAAAAATGACTATAAATAAAAAAGAACAAATACATAAATACAAAGAAGTAAAAATGTAATAAAGTGAAAAATTTGAATAATACCACAACATCAAGATTATTCAGATTTAGACAAGAATATTCTGCACTGATTTGATTCCTCAAAACACAATCTGAGATTTATAAAACCTGTTGTTCTATTAGTGAAAACAAAAACACAAGTTTTAAGTTTTACCAAAAAAATATTCCTGAAGTTTAATTTTGTCTCATTTTTTTAAGGTTATGTTAAGTACTGTCACATCTTGTGAGCTGATTTTATTATTACATAGCTCCAAGCGGACGTTGTTAAGCCTTTTAATGAGCTGATAAGGTATAAGTTATCAAGCAAAGACGCCTTGGTTTAGGATGCGGCAACTTGTCAGTCTGCTCTCAAGTCCATAAAGGTGGAGCAAACTTATTTTCTTTGCAACTGTTTCTCCAAATGTGTAGATCTTTAATACCTGTGGTAAACAACATTTTCAGTTTGAGCCTCTACATTTCTACAAACTCCTTGCGATATGAAATCTTTCCAATGTTGGTTTGGGAATTGTTGATATTAACCCGATTCAAACTAATTGCAAAAAAAAAAAAAAAAAAAAAATGGTCTCTTTAAGGAATTAGAGGCTTTGTGTCACATAAGCTAAAAACACAGATATTATCTTTAACTGTCCACCTTGTCCCACCTTTCTCCTATGCCTCTTGCTCGTCTTTTTCCTTTTTTGTGTGCATGATTCCCATCAAACATGCATGACAAGATTTGTTGTTCTGTCGGAACTGTGACCGTTGCTGTTGTGTGTCACTTGTTCGGCATGGGATGCTTCTTGTAGTGAAATGTGGTTAAAAGCTATATGTGCGTTACTTGTTTTCAGTCATGTTCTGTGTCTTCTTAGAAAGCTATTCACTTCTTTTAGTTGAAATATCTAAATGAGATGAATGCTGATAAGGTGAAGGAAGAGAATGTGCAGCTTTTGTTCAACTGCGAAGGATCATCGTAAAGAGATTCATAGTTTTATGTGAGTGCGTAATGTCAGGGTAAAAGGGAAACGTTTAGCCAGACTGTTTAATTCTGCATGTTGATGAGCTGTTAATCAAGCTTGGGCATTTGATAACATGCCTGACTGCACCGCCAGTCACGCCTCTGTTTGCCCTCACAAAGCAGCACATGTTGTGACTCAAAATTGGTCAATCCTAATAAATCACCGGGCTCTTTTTAGAGGCTACACTGGCACAATAGTCAACTGATTATCAAAATAGATGGGCACTGTCAAAGGCGATGTTCTCCCAATAATGTTTTCATCGCTCTGTGTTTTGCCAGAGCTTGATGTATGACCTCCAAAATGCCAAAAAGCACAGCCAATTATACCAATGTGGAAAAAAAAATCATGTACAGCTTGGGCTCTCATTGTTGTAAATACTTGCTGGTATAAACTACTTTGATGCCAACTTCCAACATACTGTCAACTGCATAAGCGTATAACCATGAAGCTGCTGTCACACTGTTTCTTATCTTGCCACGTATTTTGGCATACAGATGAAGGGCATAGAGCTTACAGCGTGCTGCTGCATGAGGACAGAGTACGTTACTTTATGCCATGATGTCACTGTCTCCTTTTTTTTCTTTCTTAAAAATCACCAGACCATCTACAGATGAAAGTTGAATGCTCTACCCAGAATTGCCCACACCAGGGCTGCACAATATATCACACTGAGATATCAATTTGTGCAATATTAATATAGCTAAAGACTATTTGAAATGCAGTGTCAGGAGCTATTATATTCCCAGGATTATGATTTCTCATTCTTCCTGCCAATACTATATGCAGGCTGTTCGATAGTTTTTAACTTTAATAGATGCCTTTGCCTGACACAGGTTTTAAAGTGCCAAAGAAGCTAAAGATACCAGAGTGTTAGAAGCATCATAATTGTAAAGATAGCTGATAAAGAGTAGATGAGGAAAATGGGGATTTATCCCGACCCGTATCTATCTATTTTCTGGACCTGCCTAATTCTTACAGGGACACTATCTCCAGCCGTCAGTAGAAAGAGGTAGGTACTTCCTGGACCAGACCATCTCAAGGCAGCATAAGCCCCTTTCCACCAGCTCTATTCAATTTCGCCCACCCTACTCTGCCCTGTCACGCTCGCCTTTAATCGGGTTGTTTTTCCACCAACCTATAAACGCCTGGAAGAGGAGAACACCTCCTGGACGTGTGGCCTTTAACCCCTGTTCTGCGTGTTTTTTTGCGACATTAACACTTAAGAAATCTGCGAGAAACGGTAAAGAATAAAAAAATAGATAAGTCATCATGAATAAAGACATATAAGACATATAAATAATGCATATCTGAGGAGGCGTTTTGCCTCAGCCATGGTGGCAGCTACAAGAAGGACTTTAAATCGCAGAACTGCAGATTTTTTTATTTATTTTTATAAGTTATATATTGGACATTCGCACTGAGTGACCTTTGGTCAGAGGATGGGCAGCCCTCCCTCTGCTGCTCTGCTTTTTATCCCTGAAGAAGGCAAAGAGCATTAAGAAAGAGATCTCCTGCACACGTTGGTTTGATCAGCGGCCGCAAATAAAATTTTGGAAACAAAACTTAACATCTTTCAGTGTGTAAAATGAGAGATCTGATACAACACATCTGTGTTTAGAAAGCTGAAGTGCCATTTTCTCTTCTTATTTTCCTTCAGGGTTGGTTCATGGTTTTTAAATAGTAAAATTATATTTTGGTTTGACCCACTTCTATCATATTGGCCCTTAATATTATGCTGTCGCTCTTTAGGTTTTCTTGGACTTCCTCTGAGAAAACCTTGTTTTTCCTCACCCTCCTTGCCATGAGTTCATATCACAACTGTGCTTAAGTCCAATCAGTTTGACCGTTCTCCTGAGCAGGGCTGAAAAAACCCGGGCAGGCCCTGAAAAAAACTGTTGCTGAAATGCTCGCAAGCGGGCAGGGCCAAGTAGAGCCCAGCCAAACCGAGTTGGTTGAAAAGGGACTAAAGTGACAAACAAAGTCCTTTGCATGAACTCACTTTAACCTAAGGACAAATTAGAGAGACTAATCAAGCAAGCGTGCATGTTTTTGGATTGTGGGGAGAACCAGGAGAAAACCCATGCGTTCATGGGAAGAACATGTAAACGGCATAGGAAAAAGTCCCTTCTTGCTGTAAGACAACAGTGCCAACTACTCTGCTGCCATACCACCCATGCAACTACTATAATTATCCCATTTATTGATAATAGTGCCATCACATGATGATGTGACATTGCACAGCCCTAATCGCCAGTTATTCAAACAAGTATTAGCTGAATAACTCAGAAGACAGGGCCAAGTTAGAACTGCAGTTCACCAGTGCAGACAGAGCGTTTGCATGGCTTGTCATGAGATTAGTTAAAGTTATCAGATCACTGGTGTGACATTTTCGTAGTATCTACATACTTTTCATTCTGGTGGTACCTGTGTGCTGTATAAGCATATATAATGTTCAAAGCCTCCAAATTTTTTGAGATCTCCCCCACATAATCTGAAATCAAATTACATTCTCCTTAATATCAGATGCTTGAGTGTTATTTGTTGAAAGCAGCATACATGTGTTTGCATTTGAAATGCCAGGCAGATATGCAATAGTGTGACAGGGGTATTAACAACATCAAACTAGATTTAAATAACTAAATATGAACATTACCATTATTTTGGAAGGAATTTGAAATCACTACTAGACAGTAGTTGTCTGCTTTGGCAGCACATTTTAAAAAGGAATTCTGGAAGAAGTAAATCCTAGAGAAATGATTTGTTCTTGTGAACCCTTTGATTTGTAAGATGGTCATCATTGCTATGTGGAGACCTTTTAAATGTGTTAAATGGTCAATTATTGTTGCACACCCTCTTGCTTTAAGCTGTAACCAAAGTAGGATTATCTCTCATGTGAGTCTTTGAACATGGACTGTTAATGTACTGGGTGTCAGTTGAAATCTTTCATTTTTTTTAAATGTCAGTAAATACAAATGGTGCTTTGTTTTTTGTATAGAATGTGACACATGCAGTACAACTGTCTAGGGAAACCATCGTTATCCCCATGACTTTTTTGTATAGCAGAGTATGTATGTGTACAATATCTTATGTTGAAAACATATTGAAACCGAGTGGATGTGTATGATTGTAAAGTAAATGTTTTTGGAAGTTTAGCTATTCCCCCTCGGCAAAGGAATTATTTTTTTTTGATAAACTTGTCAAAGAACAAAAAAGAAATCGCTTTGCTTCTTTCATTTTTTTCCTTTTTTTTTGCAAGCAAAGAAGGAAAGTTCTGCAGAGTAATTGTTGTCCACCTTTTGAAAAAGATTGGAGCCAGACAAAGCATGAAAGTAATTGCCTCCTAAAGATCAAATTACATTTATCCCGTCTTGCAATTAAAAGTATCATTAGCATTTAAATTACCAAATAAGATTGTGATCAACAGAAATCAATGGGAGCGCCAAGGATCAGCTGCAGTACTTCAAGTTGTTTTCTACTGGCTGGGCTGCAGTTATAAGGTGGCTTTTTTAATCCAAATGCTTCTGGGGATGCAACACTTTACAATCTCCCACCACGCTGGAGAGAGGAAGAGTGTTTTCTTACTGTCATGTTGAGGGACATCTTAACTCTGATTGAACACAAAAAAATGAGCCTCACCGGTACTACAGCTTCTAATGGGAAGGTCACTTTTTTCTGATTGCATTGTAAAAAGTTATTTCCTTTGCAGTAAATCTTCCCTCCCAGATTACTCTTCTCAGTTTAAGGATTAGTTATGTTTTCTCATCGCTATCCCCCTCAAATCTCCCCTTAAGCTGCCTTGAGCCTTTTGTAGCCAACCGAGCGAGGAGGAGCGAGGTCTTCAAGGTGGATGTCTGACTAGGAAACAAAGTGCAAAGCCAGAGAGTAGCTTATGGTTCCATGCCCACTGCTTTCTGCTACCCTTAGGCTTGCAGTGCCTGTCAGCTCTCGTTTGTGTCTGTGTTTCGCACAGACGACGCCCCCATGCTCCCAGAATTGCGTTTGGCTCTGAAGGAGCCTGCGTGATCACACAGCTGAGATGCACATGAGGTGATCAAGCCAAGGAGAGCATCATTGTTTCAGACTAATGACTGACAGAGCTAACCTCGTGAACAAACAGAGAAACAAGTTTAAATATGATTGGTGTAGTTAAAATGGTGGAGACAGAAATGTGTGGAGCAGAGTGTTGGACTACAAATGTCATTTGTGAGATGTTTTTTTTCTATAAATTATCCAAATGAATACTTTGAGAAAGATCATTAAAGCATATAATAGTAGTTTCTTAATAGTGATCTTGGGTGTTGTATATTTCATAGATTATTAAATAAAAATTCAACTATGTTTGCTAAATATAAACAGCAGTAATCAGCAATTGCCTTCAAATACAGCCAAATTAAATATTTGCAATGCCAAAAGGGGAATTCTGCAGTTAAACTTAAGAAATCCGGTTTTATAATCAATTTTATTGACTTTGCAAGAAACCCTGGATCGCAGCTATCACAGAGTAGAATGTATATAAACATCTATAGCCAAACCATCAATAAGTTAAACTGTAGTGGAAAGCATTGACAAGTGAGATTTATTCTTCATTCCTTGTTTCAGCCGTAAAAATGTATACTTTTCCCAAGAAACATTATTTAAACAGATGTCCTGTGGGACTCAGACTGTAAAACTGGGTGAAGTTTGTGATGGCCAACTAATCAGGTATTGTGGTAAATAAACTGCAGAAGAGGTGGTGACGGTAAAAAAACAGCAATATGAAGAAAAAGAAACACAGACCATTCCAAATATACCTAATACCAAAGGAAGAAGTAGCCAAAATGTGAAAAGTGAAGGTGACAGTGGTACCCTTGGTAAATGCAGTAAATTGAATTGTGATCTCCAAAAGGGGAGAGTGGCTCAAGCACTTTAAGAAATAACATCAGAACCTTTCTTTCCCCAAAGTACACAGCACTTTCCAAGTCAAGCTAAGATCATTTGTAGAGTGCTCGGGTGCCCAGGACAGTGAAGAACCCATACCTGAAAAAAGGTCATTAACAAATGAGGAGGTGAGAAGCCTACTTCTCACCATAAAGGCTTGGTCCCCCAACATCAGACTTTATTAATCAGGTACTAAATACAAACCAGTGGGACATTACTAATGGACTTAATTATGGGCATGGACTTCAAGGTACAAGACCCAATCTATGTATTTACTTATTTTGGATGTATGACGCATTATTGACAAATCACTGTCATGCTTCATTGTATATTCCTATTAACTTAAGTTGTCAATTAATTTTAATGTTTGCTTTGTTATAAGAGATACAGTACATTTTAGTACAAACATTACACTTTGTATTAAAAAAGAGCCTGTCTTCATTATGTATTGAAACTGTTTTGTTTCTACATTTTTCACAAATTTTAGATACTTTTTTTTAAAGTTGTTGATTTATTTTTTCAGAAATCCATTTGAGTGCTTTTGGCATCATGCATCCTGTGGTTTGGCAGTTGATGTGTTGCATTGTTTTTTTTTTCTCTACGAATGAAGTTGTAATTAAAACTAGATTGAGCAGGTCTTTTACATCTGCTGCACTTCAAAAATGGCTGGGTATGAAACAAGCCTCCAATCCATTGTCCAATGGAGGGAGGTCTATCTTCTACTGACGGTCAGGGTGCAAAATGTGCAAATCGGCAGTCTTTCATAGAGCATTACACAGAGAGACACAAGACAAACCATGCATGCACGAAATCACACCTAAGTACATTTTCAGAGACCAGCGTCTCTGAAAGTCCTCCCAGAGTCTTTTTTGGACTCTGGGAGGAAGCCAGATACCAGAGAAAACCAATGCAGGGGAGACCTTTCAAACACCAAGGAAAATCACCAGAGGCCAAGATTATATTAAGTTCAGTTGAAAAAAACTTTATTAATCCCAAAGGGAAATTAAATGCTGTTGTAACTCACATTATTGGGTTTGTTCACTGAGTTGTTGTAGATACTAATGGCTGCAGACAGGAAGGATCTCCTGTACTGGTCTGTCTTACAGCAGGTCTGGAGAAGCCTTTGACTGAAGACATTCTGTTGTTGTACGACAGTCTGATGAAGAGGACACTCAGGGTTGTCTGTAATGCTTTTTATTTATTTATGAAGAATCCTTTTTTACAAAGTCATCTCCAGAGGCTCTAGAAGGTTCCCCAGAACAGAGCCAGCCTTCTTTATCAGCTTGCTGAGCTTCTTTAAGTCAGTTGCTCTTATACTGCTGCTCCAACAGATCATGGCAGAGGAAATCACCCTCTCCACAACAGACTTATAGATCTGCAGCATCTTGCTGCAAACCCTGAAGGACCTAAGCTTCTTCAGGAAGTACAGTCTGCTCTGTCCCTTCTTGTAGACAGCCTCACAGTGGTGTATCCAGTCCAGTCTGTTGTCTAGATGAACACTGAAGTATTTATACTCTTCCACCAACTCCACTTCTTCTCCCAGTATGCTAATCGTGTTGGCCCTGTTCCTATTTCTCCTGAAATCTACAATCATCTCCTTTGTTTTATTCACATTCAGAATGAGACAATTGTTTCCACACCATGCCACAAAGCAGTCCACCAGCTCGCTGTACTCAGCTTCCTGCTCATCTCTGAAGCATCCAACGTCTGCAGAGTCATCTGAGTAATTCTGCAGATGACAGGAATCTGTCTTGTGTTGAAAACACGAGGTTTAAAGTTTGAAAAGGAATGGTGAGAGTACAGTCCCCTGTGGTGCTCCTTAGCTTCTGACTACCTGGTTAGATACGCAGTCCTTAAGTCTCACAAACTGTGGTCTGTTTGTCAGGTAGTCTCTGATCCAGATGGTTGTTGACGCCTCCACCTGAGTGTCCTGGAGATTCTGACAAAGTAAATCAGGGCAAATTGTGTCAAATGCACTGGAGAAATCAAAGAACATGATCCTTACAGTGCTGTCTGCCTTGTCTAAATGACTCGGTTTGTTGAAGCAGGTGTAGGATGGCATCTTCAACTCCACGGCAATAAGCAAACTACAGAGGGTCCTGATAGCTGCTTGTTTGCTTTACTCAGGTGGGCCAACAGGGGTCTGTCTTGAACCGTCTGAGGAACTGAGGAGTGATGACGAGTGTGTTTTCTTCGGTACAAGAACTTTGCAGGAGGTCTTCCACAACACTGGAACCTTCTCGTTAGTCAGACTAAGGTTGAAGAGGTGCTGTAGAATCCCAGAGAGAGTAGGCCTTCAGGACTCTGGGGTAGACACCATCTGGACCTACAGCCTAATTCTGGTTCAATCTGTCCAGCTGCTTCTTCACCTGACTTCTTGAAACAGAAAAGTGGAAGGGGAAGGCAATGGCAGAAGTGCCATCTTCTGATTTGGTTGAGAACAAACAAGCAGAAGCAGAAGGCTTCACAGCTGAGGTGGAAGATAAAACATCTGAGGCGTGACAGGGAGGTTTTGTGTCAAAAGAGGATGTGGTCACTGTTTAGCTGTGGGCAGGAGAGGAGGATGCAGAGGTTGTTCCTGCACTACAAAACAGAACTAAGTAATCACCAATAGCAGTCAGAGTTATTCACAAACTGCAGATACTGAGTCCGAGTCGAATACAAAAATAAATTTGATGTATATGAACTACAGTAACTAAACTTTGTTTCATAAGGATAACATGGTTTGTCTTAGTTTTGTGATTGTGTTCCATCTGTGTATGCCAGCAAAGATGTTTTGTGCACTGCAGTATCCATTTATCTCAACGGTGATTTTGGACCACACGTACAGCTACTGGCTCTCATAAAATGAAGTCTCTTTCAGTTTGATGAAGTGCTGGGGTAACGCTGGCAGGTTTACTACAATACAAGTTAAAAAAACACACACATTTGATTTAACCAGAACTACTCTTGCTTACTCACTAGTGACATTCAGGGAAATGCTGTCTTCACTCCTTTTTGCAGTTCCACCAACTGGAATTTCTGCAAGACAGACCCAATATGCTGCTCCAACACGATTTAACTACATGAAAAAAGCTATGCTGTTCTGACATCACCATATTTATGCATAGCTTTATTATTTGCTTCCAGAGATCCTCCTCAGACTCAACATATTCAGCTACAGTCTGACGATGTTTTCTTGCAAAGCAGTTTGCTTCACCGCTTGAATAATGCTAGCATGTCTACTCCATGTTTTGATAGGACTCGTTCATAATTCTAGCATATTTCAAACCGGTCCCAATTAATCTTGTTAGTAAATGTTAGGATGTTCAGACATTCTGAAGCAGATGAACAACTGGTTGTGTAAACTTTGTACAGAGTGGTGTTTTAGTTGCCCTCTACACAGCTTTCCCTACAAATCTTTCTGAAGAGTACAAAGTGCAGAGCAAATCAAACGGTACCGACAGACAGAGTGTAGCAGCTACTACAATCTCTCTTCCACTGTTAAGGTAATTGCAAAAGATAAAATACACCCAGATTAGTTCGATTAGCAAAGTAATCTGTATATTGTGTATTGCAAAATTGCAAAATGTGCACATAAGAACTTGACTATGAATATTTGAGATTGGCTGCTCAAATGGTGACAACAGCATTTGCTTGTGGTGCAACTGATTTGATTCTTGGAAACAGATGTGGCCATCCTATTTTTAAGGCTTTAACTATCTTTGCCAATATTACCTCTTGCTAAAGAACTTATTAACATTAAAGGAGCAATAAGAAATACTGACACCTTGTGGCTCAAATCGGTACAACAGATAGCCAATCACAACAATCTAATACGCCGTTTTTAAAGGGTGTGTTGCTGTTGTGAATTTTTTCCTACACAGGAAAGGTAAATTAAGTTGTATTCTGTTCTATTTCTGGTCTGCTTACCTTACTGGCTTCCATGTTGGTTGGCTGCTGCTCTTTTGCCAAGCCAAAATACCAAATGCTGCGCTCTGTTTTGGGAACCCTAGGAAATCTCATAAGATTAGCTGAGGATCCAGGAAGTAAACACAGGCTACACTCTGAACCAAAATAATTCTAGACTGTACCTCTAGGTTTGAAAGGAGAAAAATTGACTAAGACAATATTGATGGAGAGGACCGGTTGTTTCTAGGGGATGTTACTTCCATCCTGGGTAACAAATCCTGGGACGCAAAAAGTGGAACAGAGCTTAATTAGGCTTGGATATGATTTGAATTATTTTCAATGATGTAGTTAAAGGTATACTATGCAACCGGGGTTGATTTTCCAGCGAGGTTCCCCCCAGAGGGCGAAAGTAAAAGTGCACTGTCGTAAAGATGCTCAGCTGTTCTGGTTTCTCCGTCAAGCCAGGTGCGGTTGTTTTGAGCTTAGCAGACAGGCGAACGCAACGAAAAGTGGAAAAAATGGCAGTACAAACAATGACTAACAGTGAAGGTATGAACATCAAGCTTCCCGCAGCGCTATCTTGGCGAGGCGGCCGCGGCGGCCACCTCGCCAAGCCGCCGCCTCGCCAAGCCGCCGCCGCCGCCGCCGCCGCCGCCTCGCCAAGCCGCGGCAGCGGCCGCCTCGCCAGTTTTATTATTATTATTATTTTTTTTTTTTTTTATGTTGGCGAGACCCTACCGCCGCCGCCTAGCCAAGCCGCAGCCGCCGCCTCGCCAAGCCGCAGCCGCCGCAGCCGCCGCCGCCGCGGTAGCGTCTCGCCAACATAAAAAAAAAACTAATAATAATAATAATAATAATAAAACTCGATATGCTTGCATGTTTATTTGACGTTAACACGCGGTTCTTTGTTGTTGCTTTCGCGCGTGCATATAGTGAATGGCAGGGCAAAAACACATGGAGTTCTCGCCGTAAAGCGAGACTTCTGTGTGTGCAGGCCGAGGGCTCTTGCATTGCAAGTGCGGTATTTCCCCCTCAGACCCCCAGGGCGGCCGAGAAAACCTTTGTTCGACCTGAAATGACTCATTTAATCATCCAAAACGGTATGGAACACATTAATTAACTGAAAAATGTTGCATAGTATGCCTTTAATAGCAATCCAACGTTCAGAACTCCAACTGAAACTCTTTAAAAACAGTTGCATTACACTTGCCTGTATGAAAAGTGCTCTATGAAAGTGATAAGACATGTGATAGATGAACATTCTTCTTTTCTATGGGTGTACGAGTTTATAAAAATACATTAAGATTGTGTACATCGAGGAACCCCAAGTTTACTCGCACAGCAAACACAGGCTGTGAGTTTGTCTTGGCATCTGCTAGCCTGTGCTCCAGTCTTACTATCTATTTGTACGCTCAGCACAAACAGCACTTCATCAAATCCTGTTGCTGCTTTTTGCTCCCTCCTCCCAAGCAGCATGTCAAGCAGTAGCAGCATCCTGTGCCACTCTCTGCTGCTGCTTGTGTGTCCCATGATAACAAATGCTGCAGGACTCATTCAACAACCGGAGGTATGTCAGGCCACACGTGAATGCTGTAGGGTGGCAGTCATGAGAAGAGTGAACATCCTTCAGTTTGTTCAAATTTAATAAACTGCTCTGCATATGGGGGTGGGTGGGGGCATATTTGTAAGGCTCCCTTGCAGTAAAATGCAATCACTGAAGTTTCCACAAGATCAGGTGTAGGTCGAAAAAATGCTGATGAAAATGGAAATTTACATTCATAAATATTGCAGGATTTCACCCTATTTGAATACATTTGACCACACCTGAGGACACCACAATCGTTTGTTTCAAGACAGAGTAAGAAACGTGTAAGGACTAGAGAAACTGCGCCTCCTGATTCTACAGCAGGGAAGATCACTACCGAACAGATCTATGTTTTTCATTGAACTTTACACCAGATGTTGTTGACAACCCAAGTTATCAACACTTACGAAAAAACATCAACACAATTTTGTGCATAAATTATTTTTTTTATTTTTTTTTACACAAAATAAATGTTGAACACACCTAATGAAATTTCTGTGTTAGTTGTTAAAAAAGCCTGGATAAAGTCATATGGCTTTCTCAGATGTGATTTTGGACCAGCCTTCCACTCAAACTGTGTTCAAACCTTGAAGGTTCTGGATGCCTCCTCAGAGCATTCAGATTATCTGTTGATTTTTAATTGGCTTAAACTCAGGTGATTGACTGGCCATAGCAGCTTTATTTTCATTTTCTGAATCCAGTTAAGAGTTTCCTTAACTGGGAATTGAGCGCATTACTAATGGTTTCCCTTCTAACAAACTGTGACTGCTAATTCAAGGTCTTCCTGAACCTCTCCATGAGTGGTCGTTTGCTCTTGGACAACTCTTTGATTTCTCTCTTGACTCCCCTGTCAGCTATCCTGGGAGAAGCACCTGTTTATGGCTAGTTTATGGTGAACTGATCCTCTTTCCACTTTCAGATTGTGACCCCCTATGGTGCTTACTGCAACATTCAGAAGTGTAGAAATGCGTCTATAACCAGTGCCATCAGTATGTTTTGCAACAATTGTCTTGTGATGGTCTTGAGAGAGAGCACTTCAGCCATTAAGTTTCTTCTTTTGTGATACCTTTTCATAGGCCATTATTTAGGACAGGGGTGTCAAACCCATTTTGGTTTAGGGGCCGCATACAGCTTAATCTGATCTCAAGAGGGCCACACGAGTAAACTCATTGCAAGATTAAATAGAACTAATAAAAGTGGACTTGTTGTTGATTTTTATATTAAATGAACTTATTTCACTTGTACACAATATATTATGAATAACCTGAGCGTTTTTAAGAAAAGTATGTGCAATTTCAACAATACTTTTACTCAGTTAAACATTTACTTAAGTGCATTATGCATAAGAACTGATCACAGTGATTGTACAATGTTGAAAAACATTTATTCACATTTTTTGGAACTTAAAAACACTGTTCTGCATGACAAAATACATCAAACAGATAGAAATTAAGAAATGATTTAAAATCAATTTTCCACATCTGCTGATTAAAACACAGCGTGGACAATATAGGAACTGCAGATTTTCAATTAAACAAACATGTTTTTTTTCAATAATTGTTTTATCATTCCCTTCCTTTTATCTCCTCTTTCTTTCACCTTTTCTTTTTTTCTTCTTGTTTTTCCTTTCCTCTCCTACTTTCCCATTGTAGTGTCCATATCATTTGAGATATTCCCCGCATGAATCATAATAAAACTATTCACATTCATAAATCAAGCGGAGCACTATGGCAAAAGCCGTACTGCTCCACTTGTGAAAGTCAAATCTGATGAGCTTTTTTTGGCATTAAGACAACAATTCGTATTGCCACATTGCCAGACAGGACACTAGAAAAAACCGGCCCGCGGGCCATATGTTTGACACCCCTGATTTAGGATGTAGCCAGCAGATATTCATTTGCCCAGAAAGAAAAGAGGTACCATCCTCTACCTCTTTTCCAACACCCTCAACTTCCCCCCGCATGTTATTGCAGATAGACTAGTTTGTATTCATGTTTGCGTATATGTGGATTACTTGGGTTGTTACCATACTCTGCATCTGGAGTGTGATAAGATGATACGGTTGTGTTTGGCTGGTCGTCTACGTCTTCTGCGGTTACTGTTTGGTGTTTATTTATTTTCTTCCTTTTGCTACAAATTGTGTCTTGTGCTTCCTCTGATTATGCATGACCGTCTGGCCATGCAATGTTATGGTGGAAGGGCTTCCAATATTTGAAAGTTAAGGACAATCAAACACACTGCCACCTCACCTAGGTGTCATACCCTCCTGTCTATAGTGTTCTCTCGCTGCCTTCCAGCACTCGAAACCTGGTTGACTTAAACGCCAGCGGAAGGATTCCTTTCTGCTGGCATGTAAAGAGCTGCACAAGGGGTCTTACTCCTGGCTGGTTCTGTCTCCTGGCTGACTGATCATTGCTCCATTTTTCTAGATCACTAATAGACAAAACCTTTACCTTGAATTACTTTTTTTCTTCCACTTTCTGGGTTTCCTTTTGTTGGTGGAAACGACACTGAAACCAGATGACAACAGTACATTTTCAGACTCCTCCCACATTATTTTTCCTTGCCCAATTCTCCACATTTGACTGGACATGGTTGAAGGGATTGCCACTATATAGAAAGACATTTTTAAATGCAGACCTTTGCCTGGTATGAGTTATTCCTCTTTTGAAGTGCAACTGTTTGTGGCTGAGCGCATACATCCTGTGTTATGGGCCACTGTTTACCGCTCACCTTAATAAGATTATAACAACGTTCTGAATTTTTTAGTAGATTATGTTCCTGTTCACTACCTTTTCATTTTCGGTGATGACTGCTATCACAGGTCATTTTTCTATTATTATATTGATTTTGAAATTCCCTCTCCAGCCATTATTGGCATGTTGTTTCCACCATATTGTTGCACCTGCAACAGCTGGACAGTTCACTGGTGACTTTATGGACCCACAGCTTTATGCCTCTTCTTTTGTCCTGATGATTTCCTTTCATATTATTTTAGGCTTGTCATGCGATTCAGATTTCCCTTGCTTCTGCTGGGTTTAAACATATCAAATTCAAAGCTGAGCCTTGGATACATGATGTCACTTGTGGATTTACACGGCAATATTGGAAGTTTTAAGAGATAATCTTGCTAAGTACCAGAGATCTCTTAAGAGACAAAATCAGACAAAACGGATTTTTTGTCTGAAGTAATTTCTAACAATAGTCGTTGTCCAAGGGTGTCATTTGACACAATCAGCTCTTATTAATCCATCAACCATTTTTCTTGATGCAACAATCTTCATGTGTAATCATTTTCTTTCCTCTTTTACAGACACAGTGGTGTCGGTTAGATGTGTCCCTGGCTCATCTGCTATTATAGGTCTCTCTGTTGCTCCTGCTTTTTCAGCTATATTTGAACAATTTGGACCAGAGTATTAAGATGAAATTGTGCAACATATGAGACATACTGTGTCCGATTTGATCACATTTTTGGACATTTTCTAATTAGCTTTTTTCCCACCAAGGTTTTATAAGAACATTCCTTAATTCAAATTCAACCTTTTTCAAAGAGCACTGACATATTTTAAATTTCATGATGGGTTTAGATGAAGACATAGTAAAACTTTATTTAAAGTACATAATGATGTAGCTATGTCTGTTGATCAGAAGTCACCCGTGGTTGTTCTTTTGTTGAACCTCACAACAGCTTTTGACTCTGTGGATCATTCTGTTATTCTGTCCTGATTGAACCACTATGTCAGTAATCGTCGCACGGCACTGTGGTCAGCTCGTGTCTGGCAGAACATTCTCTGACATGATTCATAATTTTACCTATTCTGGTTCTCCTCTTTCGTGTGGGGTACCGCAAGGCTTCATTCTTGGCCTTATTTTTTCGCTTTATGTGCTCCCACTTATAACTATTATAACCCAACACCAGTTATTCCACTGCTATGCAGATGATCTACAGCTGTACTTGTCTCTAAAACCAGGTTACAGCAATGATCTATATTCTTTGGTGGATTGCATGACTACTGTCAAATGATGCTTGGGCTACAATCTTTTGCTTCCATGTGGGTAAAAGACTAAATGTATTTCATTTCATGGCTACCCCACTACATATGCCAAGGCTTGACTTTTAAAAGAGCAGTGTCTAAAATTTAGGGGTAGTTTTTTTGTAAGGATTTTACAATTCTAAATCAAATTGACTCTGGTCAGGACAAGTTTTTCTTCAACTGGATCTTTTGGCAAAAGTCAAGGCTTTTTAATATCATCCTGACCTGGAGAAGGCCATTAATACTTTTATTAGCTCCACACTTGAGTATTATAATGCTCTATATCTTAGCGTCTCCCAGTCATGCCTAAACCACCTTCAACCTTATCAAATTAGAATTTTCAGAGAAGCTTCTTTTATTTACCTCTGTAGGACCTGAAAAAAATACTGATCCCCTGTGCATCTGCAGAGTTGGTAGTGTCTATTGTTATTGTTTTTCTCTTGTTAGGAGCTGGGAAATTTCCAGCAGACACTAGAGGGTGGAAAGCTGTGGTGTGACATCTTGCATTAAAAAAAGACACTGGTGAAAGGGACTGAATAGTTTTGTCTAGTTAGAACAGAATGGATGAGGTTTGATCAGAGCAGACCTTTTCTGGGGACTATGTCCCTGGTGTTCTCCTTCTCATGAGAAGACAATAAATTCTGACTTTGATAAAAATCACTGATCTCTGTTTTGGTAATTAGGGAAAGCTAAACCTCTCCAGAATGCAGCCGCCCATCTTTTATTAAATAATTTAAGTTGCCCAGCCCATCCATATAAATCTGAACTGTTTAATTTTATGTGTGCAGGTCCTTGAGGTTCTCCAGTCAGATTTTATTGGATTGTTAAAGGGCTAAGCTTAAACGTGGGGCTGACAGGACCTTTTTGGTGGTGGCACCCACTCTCTGGAACCAGTTGTTGATGTTAAATCTATCAGCAAACTGGGCCTTTTTAAAACCAAATATAAGAAGCATTTCTTCAGAAAGGCTTTACTTTTCCATAGCATGTTCGTTTTGGACAAGATTCTTTTTTTTCTGTGATGAATTCTGGAACTGGACCTGATAATTCAGATGACAGAGTATGTTTAAAGATTTTATTAAAATAATAAATGTAGCCGGTGCGGGAAATTTCTACAACTGGTTCAGGCAGCTTCTGCAGAGGAGAGAGACGGGTTAGTGGCTGGTAACTCTCAATGGAGGAAGTCAGTGGCGGTTCTAGACCAAATTTAACAGAGGGGCCAAGGTGGGCTCATTGTTTTTTCATAGGCACAGAACAAAAGAATGAAACAGCAGGGCAATATTTAATGATTTAGTAATATTAAGTGAGCCACTTGTGGCTCTGGAACTGCAGGTTTCAGACCCCTGATCTACATCCCATCTCTATACGGCTGAAGCGAAAAGTGAAACAGCTTAAATTTCGAAACCCTTGTAAGAGTAGAACTGTATAGGTAAAAAGTAAAATTGGTCAAAGTCACCAATCAGTTATGGTTTCTTGGCCAATGCATATAATCGTAAAAAGTTTATTTAATGTTATGTCTTTAGTACAGGGGTCAGGACCATTTCTACAGGGGCACTGGCCTCTGTTGGCCCCTGTCTAGGACCGCACCTGGAGGAAGTGATTTAAATCAAGAAAGCCACTAACCTCGTTTAAATCCGAGAATGACCCAGAATCCAAAGAGGGTGTTTGCATGTGGGTAGAGCTACTATGCTGGCAGAAGTTGGTTACCTTAATCGGCTTGTAGCAGGGGCGGAGGTCCAGAGACAGTCCAAGGTCAAACACAGGCAGACAGAGACAGGCAGAGGATCCGGTGTGGCAATCCAATGGGCCGAGTCCTGAGAAAAGTCCTGGGTCAACTAATTCACAAACAATCTGACAGGCAGAAGTACAGAAGGGCTTGGAAGAGAGGCAGAGTCAGGCAACAGGCACAGGTCTTTGTCCAAATACCAAGAACCACTGGAGAGTCCGACAAGGACGAGGCAAACAGGCAGGAGTCCAAAACACGAGCGGGGTCACTCACAGAATGGCCGGCTAGGAGCATCGGCGAGCAAACAGCAAATCAGAGCAGTAACAGGTGCATTCAATCAAAGGAATTTACTGGAACAGCCCAGAGTGCAGAGAGTGATGTCAGCAGCCAGCATTAGAAACAGAGAATCACAGCAGCTGCTGTGAACGTTACAGTTTTCTGATTTATTTCTGATTTTTAATTATTTTTACTGTTATGGGATTTTGTCTCTTTATTCAGATGTTACAAAGCATTTTATAAATCAATAAATGAACAGAAGATTTGTATGAAAATAGTGACTTGTTCAATACTTCTGGCAGTATTTTATGTTTTTTCTCCCTGCTTTTAGTCTTTTGTCCAATCTGGATAATGCTTTGCTTATTGGGATGACCCGGATAACTGAGAATTTTCACCGCCATGCTTATTTGTTTAGAGACACAGTAACATTGTTTCAGGATTAGTGAAACTGTTCGTCTTAACAAAATGTCACAGCGGAAATTGGCTGTCTCATCGGTTGCACAGGGCAGATAGGGGTTGAAATGTTTCCTTCAAAACACCATTATGTTGTTCTCTGTCAAACCATTTAAAAAATGTCCCTGGTATTGATATGCAGTCTGTTATAAGCAGTAGATTAAAAAGATTTTAAGGAGCACGCCGCTGTACCTGTGCAGAATGGATTTCTGCAAGACTGATATTCATCTATCTCACAGAAAATTGTAGGTGTTGCCTTGTGGCGGAGGTAATATGCCGAATGCTGCCTTTTCTGTGTGATAGCTGTGTGCTCAGTGCTGCAGGCAGGCAGGCTGAGCTTGGTGCCACATGAATCTGGCAGGGGCACGGCAGCCCCGTCTGGAGACAAGGTGATACGGACCGGAAATAATAAGCGTGAAAGAAAGAGTTAAGGGGTGCACTCATGCACAAATTTTCTGCACATTAAAACGCCAGCATGGCCTTGCAGAAAGGTCATGTTATTCAATAAGGACGTGAACCAGTGCAAATGGGAGGTGGGAGGAGGTGGAGATAATGCATGTAGGTACACAGCTTAGTATCCATGCTGCACTTCATTATCTTTGATCACTCCTGATATCATGTCAGAGTACGGCAGATGACATCTGACTGCCGGCATGTTCGAGGGAAGATAATTTCTTTGTAACTGTTGCATGGCAGCAAATGTTTCTGTCTGAAACAATTATCCAAATTCACTTCAAATCATTTCAACATCAAGCTTTCGATCCCCGCTGTCCATCAGGTTCACACATCTGATTTCCCTTTTCTGTTATTAGATTAGGTTTCGACACAAAATGTTTTATTGCATATTTGGCTAAAATTGTTAAACAGGAGAGGTCAGAAACTTAAACTTACTGTAAAAAGAGTTATAACCATTTGCTCTCACTCAAACTTTTGCCGTTTAATATCTGTCAGGAGTACCAATATCAGTTATTTTTGCTAAAGGCCAGAACAATTTGAGAGGTATTTTTTTAAAACTTTATCCAAATACAGTTTTATATGCAGTAAAATTTCCTTAAAGAATTCTGTAAATACTTATTGATTCTGCTTGCTAAACTTTCCCACCTCATGGGAAATTTAAAAGAAATCTGACATTATAGGAAAGCTAGTGTGGCTCATCCTTGGATACAATTTCCAGATGCTTGAAGGTGGCTCTTTGGTTTAGTTATATGGAAGCATGGGTGCCTAATCATTTGCAAATTTGGTAAAATATTGAGCATCATTATGTTACGTTGGTGATGAGTAAAAAGTATGAGATTGACGGCATAGAAGTGTGACAGTTTTTTTTTTCTGCCAGTGAGCCCAAGTTTGAAGCTATTTATTTATTTTTTCTTTTTTGTGCCAGTTATATGCAGATTAATAAGCCAGTTTTCAAAGTTTCAAGCAATATTAAGTTCGAAGCTCTTAGGATGCTGTTTTAAAGAGTGCAGAGGAGATTGGTCACAAGTTGAGCTGCCTCCAACCTGTACCTGCAAAGCCATGAAAAGTTTTCTACTATATTTTGTCAGATTTATGGAGAGTGGGAGCGTTGCAGCACTGTTATAACACTTCAAAAACTCATTCAGATTCTGTATATTTTACCATTTCCACCCTTTGCTATAAACTTTCCTACTCAGAAGATCACAGTGAGAGGGAGCAACTGTGAGTTGGATCAAGACAACCCGGGGGAGGAGGGAGTTTGAACTGATATTTAGAAGAAAGAAAAGTATATATATAATGTGCGTCCGTGTGTGTTCGTCATACAAGAGTGATCAGATTTTTGGGGGTCAAAAAATTAAGTATAAATAAGATTTCCAGCTGTGCTTGTTATGTAAATAGCTTGCTCCATTGTTCAGGGGGCTATGAGCAGAACCACAAACACCATAGGAATATTTTGTGATTATAGCATCCAGGAAGGAGACATGTTCTGCGTCTCAGAGTTTTGGTGCAAAATGTGTGCAGACATGAATAAACACACATGGTGAAACAAGTCAGGAACTGACATGGGCTGAGAGGCAACTCAGCAATGAAGAAGCCGTTACTCCTACAGGAACATATAAAAAAGGCAGATTACTGTTTCCAAATGTAATCCAGGACAAAGACTGTATTTTTTTGACATTTGATGAGTCTTTTAAAGTATTTTGGTCATATTGACCATGCCGAGAAAGCCTAAGAACTCCATCCCAAGTCTGAAACACGGGGATGGCAGCATGATGGTGTGGGTGTTGCTTTGCTGCAGGAGCGACTGGTGCTCTTCACAAAATAGATGGTATGTGTGTGAGGAACACTATGTGGACATATTGTTTTGTCTTGATCCTAAGTCGCTGTACTGTACACACTATGCACATCACAAGGAATTGCTTGGACTGCAATAAATGTAATCTGATTATTTACCTATGCGTGTAATGGATCAGGTGGTACCTGTATTGCAATGCAATTTAAATATGTTTGAGAAGGTAAAGAGGCGGAAAGGTGGTAAAGTTCTTAGGAAACTACAACTATTTAACTTCTTTCATTGCTAAACAGAAACAGAAACAGAAACTTCTAGGAAATAGCAAATTTAATTTTTTTCCAAATTAAGTAGTTAAACTATTCATTTCCTTAGGGTCAATGGTTGCTATGAACCCAAAGCAGAAATACATTAATACTGCTTACTTGTTTATTTATACCAATCATATCGTTATCATAAATTCCACCAACTTGTTTGGCTGATATCAAACAACCCTGGCGGCCATCACAAAGCCCCGATCTTAGTCCCACAGAAAATGTGTTGTCAGAGCACAAAAGGTGTTTAGAAGCAGTTACACCAGTTTCTGGCAAAAAAAAAAATAAACGGTCCAAATTCCCAGCAAGCTATTGTGAGAAGTGTTTGACCAAATTTCTACACTTTAAAAGACAGTTTTACCGAACACTAGGGAAAATGCTGCATTTCAAGAAAGAAAGAAAAAAAAAACTTTCTGTCTCGTGATTTTTGCCTTTAGCAGATAGAAATAATCTGATCATATTAATTGACGTAGAAAAGGAAAAGTTTAGTTTAACTTAATGCCAGGCGGCGAGAAACAAAATCTTATTTTGTATGTATGTAAATATCTGGCTCCAAATGTAGATGAGCACTGGTGCTGAGCTCATGAGGGTTTGTTTTCCCCAGGTGTGCACTGGGATTAGGGGTGTTAACGCCGGTGATTCAGGTAAAACTGCCCGCTGAGCTCTTGGTGTCACAGCTCTGAACGACATGTCAAACAAACGATCACTGCACAGTAGGCAGGGTGTTTGTCCACATGGCACTCTGGATGAGTTTCAGTCCAACCCTGAGGACTCGACTCACGCATGCCCTTCTTCCTGCCCTCTATACCCCCTCCATCTCTATCTCCTCACCTCAGTGTCCAATTACAGCCCACTCTCATTAGCACAGTGTCTCTCCAGCGAGAGCCTTTGCAAGGGCAGGGATGGCTGTCGCTGCAACAAAGCCACCAACACGAGATCTATCAAAATCCAAGGAAAGAGTGAAAGAAAAGGCAAGTGCAGGCAGGACTTCTCATTATAGAGTGCTGTAGGAGGTGAGGGACGTAAAGAGGAGCACACCCCGACTGTGCTGAGTGTCATGTTGTCTTTTCAATCTCTTAACAGGACAGACCTCCCACCTGCCCACAAACCAGCTCCCCCACCACCCAAAAAGAAGAACAGTGACATGAAGGGACACCTGACGTCTGACGACATCCAGGTAAGACTTCTCATTATTGTCTTTCCTGGCGGATCTTTAGATGAAAATCTTTGGCTTGGGTCGATTTTAAAATGAAGCGCAATTTTGTTTGAAAATAAAAAAAATCTGATGATGAGAAAAATAGTTTTCATAGAACTTTGCATGCGTTACCACACTGGGGTTGAGCCTCTGCCTCTGCCTTTGTATTTTTATTTTTTTTTAGAAAGGTTTTAATATGTATCAATTAGACTGTGGCTGAATCCCATTTCCCAGGGTCACCCTAGGTTTCCCCTTAAGTGTTCTCTAAGTGTCCCCTCAGCCCTTTATTCAAACCCTCACAGGCTGGCGCCTAAAATGTTCCCCTGTGTGACGGGACCCCACTTTAACAAACCTACAGTGGCTCGTAAAAGTATTCACACCCTCTGAACTTGTTCACAAATTCTTAAACTACGACCCCAAACTTGGATATATTTTATTGGATTTTATTCAAAAGACCAACACAAAGTAGCACATTATTGAAAAATGGAAGAAGAAAAAAGAATCCCACAAGATTTTACATTTTTTGAAGAAATAACCTCTGAACATTCTGGTGTCGCCTATTTGAATTCAGCTCTCCAGAGACGGTGCTTTGTAGAACCCGCTTTCAATGCAATTATAGCTGCAAGAATTTTGGGGCTTCTCTCTACCAGCTGCACACATCTGGAGGCTGATGTTCTTTCTATTATAAAACAACTCAAGCAAACTTAAACTAAACAGACAATGTCTGACGTGTGATTTTTTTAAGTCGTTCCACAGATTCGTTGTAGCTCTGGCTGTATAGTTAGGCTTGTCTTGCTGGACAGTGAACCCCTGTCTCAGTCAAGTCTTTAGCAGCCTCCCACAGGTTTTCTTCCAGGATTGTCTTTTACTTAACTTCAGTCTTTTCTCATCTATAATCACCAGCTTCCTTGTCACTGCTGAAGAAAAGCAACCATTCAGCATGATGCCGCCACCACCATGTTTCACAGTGGGGGACAGTGTGTTCAGGGGAATATGCAGCGTTGTTTCGTCTTCCACTTGAAAACGATGCACTTCTTGCGTCGTGTTGGTGGCTTCTGTGTTGCTCTGTCGCATAAAATCGCAAAAAAAGAAAGTTTGTTGTTGTAAAGCGGTTTTCAAACTGAACGGCCTGAAGGCAAAACAGGCTGGGTGTGTAAGTGTGTGGGTGGATGTGGTGGGGTATCAGTTGTTAAAAGAAAGAAAAACTTTGAGATCCACTGTTGTGGCAAGAATAACGGTTGTATGAACATGATCCTACCTGTGCCCAAGTACTTATAATATGCCACTTTACAATTCTAAGCTCCTATGTACTATTATTTGTACCCTGATGTTTTGTGAAAGATGTCTAGGTTGACAGACAGGAATACCAAATATTACACATCAGAATTAACAAAATCATTGCAGCATTTGTCACAGATAACAGATTATTTCAAGGAAAAAAATTTTATTTGTAATTTTTTTTTTATGTTTGAAAATTTCTCTAAAATAAATTCTTTCTCGAATCAGGTAGTTTTTTTTCTTTTTTTTAATTATTGAGCCAGGTAGTTTTAATAATATGCAATCCTCAGTTTGAGGAGGAGGGAAAAGTTTAGTGCTTTAACATTTTATTAATGCAATGCTCCGCCCACATTTACACTCAAATCTGCCACCTGCTGTCAGAAGTTGCATACCACACCATCAGTATAATAATAATAATATTATTATTATTATTATTATTATTATTATTATTATTATTATTATTATTATTATTATTATTATTACTATTTTAATAATAATAATAATCTTTCTTGGAATAAATGTGCAGAACGGTTATGGTTGAGCTCACACTTCCAAACACTTTCAATTGTCATGCATAGTGGGACCTAACACTAAGCTTCTGGAGTACCCTCTACAAAGTCCTCAAAATCATATAGTTTATGTACATATTTGAGTCTGTGTGTACAATTTTTTGGTGGAAATTCCACAATAAATTCAAGGGCTGCTTATTGTGGTGAGAATTAATTCTGCATAGCAACAGCTCATAATGTAGCAATGGCCCCATCTTCTCAATGAAAAAGGAGTTTTCACACCATCCTAAAATGAAGGGATTATTTCAATGTGAACTCTAAATCACGAGGCAGAGAACAGTATCTTCATTCGTGTCTCTACCCACTTAGCTGGGCGAGTTTCTGCCTGAAAGCCTGTCAGTCATCGTGATGAACAGTTGCCTTAAATGAAAGAGATAATCAGCATCTGTACAGCCACCAGGCAACTTGTAACAACACAGCTCTAATTATTGTTCTCTCCACTTTTTGAACTTCTAGAGGTGTTGCCGTAGCAAAACTTTACCAAAATGATACAAAATCCTTCACTGTAATTTATAGGTTTTTTTTTAGGATTCACTGCAAATTACAGCAGTAGAACCAGTTATAGCTTATCCCCAATGGTCTAACTGCCCTTTTGAGACATTCCTGCTTGCATTGAACTCTTACAAGCAGCTGCGACAAAACAGAAAAGTGTTTTAAGGAAGTGGCAGACAATAATGTTTAGGTGGGCGGGCATATGTCAAAACAAAATCCACATAAATGTGAGGAGGCAAGATCATTCCCTTCAGCTGTCAAGAATGTCAACATTTTAATGTTACTGGGATTCAGTGGATTCCTTTTGAAAAAGAAAGGAAGAAAAACAATCTTCTGCTATATATTCTAAGGTCTGAGGTAGAGGTGTCAAAACTGTGGCCCGGGGGCCGTTTGCCACACTAGGAAGGAATTTTTGTGGCCCCAGACTGCATTTCTAGAATGGTTCAAAATTAATAGACCGTAGTTCATAATGCGCAGCAAGGCTTTTTTTGGAGGAAAAAGTGGCTCATATTCTGTTGTTCTTTGTTGTAAGCAAAGCCTATCACACATGACCCTAAAATCTTGGACGTTTTTAGACATGTAAAAAAGTATTAGACCCTTTGTTTGGAGTCTAGTATGAAATAATTACATTTTCTAAATATATCAGATTACTTAATTTCTTTCATGAAAATATACAATTTTTAGTTTCATGTTGAGCATATGAAATAACATCAAAAGTGTCAGTCCATATAGCAAAAGGTTCGGACACAACGGCTGCAGAGGCTGTCATGAGATGACGCAAAAAGTTTATGAAATCCAACCTTTAATTTGAGCATGTTTTTTTTTTCAGTGGATAAAAAAATCCTCCAGGATAGACGTTCCAAAAGTGGGGGTTGTGGGACACCTGTTGGTGGTCACAAGGTGTCTGATTTGATGCTGATGCGCCAAAAAGATTTAGTATTTCTTTATTTGTTAAACTAACACCAAAGTATAACTTTACAAGATGATTAACATTCCTCATTTTAATGCAAGGGCAAGGCAGCAACATTTTACTGTAAGAGTTTTTGATAAAAATGCTATTTTATTCCACGGAATTTACAACGCTGTTCTCATAGTATTATGACTTTATTCTCACGATTTACCAAAAAAGATAAAATAAATAAATGAAAGAAAAAAACTTCACACTCCGCCCCACCTCCGGATTGCAGAGCGTTACACTACCTCCCATTTTGACTTGTCCACTTGTAGCTCCGTCAGGTTGGACTACAAAATCGGTTGAAATAAAAATGGTGGCTTCACGAACTCAGTAAACTTGGTTCATATGTTGTTTAGCAGCTTTTCACCAAATACTGTGACATAATTTTTCAAAAAATATAATAGAAAACTGAGAAAACTGAACGGCTTGAAAAATATGTCCCAAAAAGAAAATATCTAAACAGCTGAAATACCACATTCATATTTTCTGCATTCCCAGAGACTCCAAGAACACAATAAAACATATTTAATGGATAAAAAAGTGGATTTTGCATGATGTGTCCCCTCTAAGCATTTTTCACCTTAGGTTCTGCTAATTCTCAGTTGTCTGGGTCAGGGCAGCTGAACTTTAGCTCACTTTTTCTGAAAGAAGATGGGCTTCCATGTGCTTAAAACAGCAGTGCTCCAACTACAGGTTGCTCAAGTACGAGCCACCAGAATTGAAAAAGACTCCTAGATAGGTGCCAAATGTTTTTGGAAAAACTGAGCAAATGTCCGGTTGCTTCCAATTTAAGCCTCTTTGCTGTTTAAACTTTCAATGGACGCAACATTTGAGTCTGGTATAAAACACAGGATGTATATGCTGAAAAGCACTTCACCCCTGCTGTTAAGCATGGTGAAAGAACTGTGATACTGTGGGGCTGGTTCTCAAGAAAGGGATCAACAAAACAGAAAACAAGAGTTGAAAATATTTAACGATTATGTTATTATAGTACCAGAATTAGTGTGAATATATATAACTGAGACACCTGAATGTAGTCAGAGAGCTGACTACAATGGGATCACAAACAGTTTGGGTAACCAGAACATTTTAGATAAAAAATTGACAGGCTCTGTCAGTAAACAGAAATTGGGCCATCACCAGGTGAGCAGGTATGCCAACACATATGATGGAAGCATCATCCAAAACATTATGCCAAGTAAACACAGACAACGGACATATTTGTTAACATTATATTATCTTCTTAATGTGGGATCCCAACTGAATAAATGTATTGAAATTGAAGACTGGGCAGTTAAAAGTTACATTCAATTCAGTTTAATTATAAGGTGCCAAGGCACCTTACAATTAAAAAAATCAGTTCAATTGAATTATACAGTTTCCAAGTTGAGTACATACATTCCAATCAATCCCAGTTATCAAACAATGCTGTCAAGTTCAGTTTATTTTTGAAATTGGTTAAAAAGTTTTCTATCTAAGGAAACCCAGCAGATTGCATCGAGTCATTGACTAACAGCATTCTCTCCTCTGAAATGAGCATATAGCCACAGTGGACAGTTGCTTGCATTTTACTGTTGACCTTACAGCAGGGGTCACCAACCTTTTAGAAGTTAAGAGCTACTTCATTGCTACCGTGTCACATGAAGGGGTACCTATACTGACCTTTGAACTACAAGAGTCAGAGCTCACCTTAACTTTATGTAATATAAACAAGTTTTTAATACATTTAAATTTTCAATCTACGTAAGTACAAGTACAATTAAAAAGGAAGAGCAACTAAATAAAATAACATTTTATATGCAGCTCACTGGAGGGTTGTGCTGTTTTGTGAACAGGCTTAAGGGCACTACAGTGGTCCTCGAGGGCACCATGTTGGTGACCCCTGCCTTACAGCAATCCCTCATACTGAGCATGCATGTAGCGACAGTGGAAAAGAAAACACCCTTTTAACAGACAGAAACCTCCAGCAGAACCCAGACCAGGCTCAGTGTGAACGGCCATCTGTCAGGTATCCCCAGGGGTGTGATTACTTCATTTTAGGTCCCTGGGGATTCTCCATTTATGTGTGTATTTTGCACTTCCTTTGTTTGGCTATTTATCCGTGGATTCTTGTTTCTATCACCAGTTAGTTATCCTCTGTGTTCCACCTCCTTATTTATTAGTCCCGTGTAATCATGTTCCTTTTAGATCCCTGTGTCCTGCCTGTCTCGTTGCTTGCTTGTACCTGTCACCGATTAGTGTCTCATCAACTTCACCTGTGCTCCTGATTCTCCCCTTCACTCTTCCCCTCTATGTAAAGCCACCTGTTTCCCATCACTAGTTGTCAGGTCCTCCGTCATTCTTCCCTCCGTTCTGTGGTCATCAGTGTTCCCTTGCTCTGTTCCTGTGTGGTTTTTGTAAGCGCTCCATTTAACATTAAACTATCTTACTCCATCATGCTGAGTCTCAGCTATGGTCTACACTTTAGGTTCAGCAACAAACATACCAAACCTGACAACATCTGGCATGACCGACTGGGGGTTTGAGATGACAGAGCATGGACAGAAAAAAAAAACAGTACTACAAGTACTACAAATCTACAAGTACTTTATATGTTAAAGAAAAGTAAAAATGACTAACTCCACTAGTCGCTCCTTTAGTGGCTCCATCCAGGAGAGAAACACAGCTAAGCAGATAAGCTCTGATGGCCGTTTACAAGTGTAGAGAATGAAAGAGAGCAGATACAGTTAGTCGCAGTAAAAGCTCATCCAACAGCTGTGTCTCGGAGAGAGACACGGTTAAACACTGTGAGACAAGGCCAAATGTATCCATGCATAGAAGGAGAAAATAAAGTTATTGGCAGCAGTAACCTAGAACAGTCCTCCAGGACAGTCTCACAGCTAAACAGAATGCCAGGCTAGAGCTACTATGAAGGAAAAAACAGCAAGATAACATAAGTTAAAAGTTGAAATGACAACAATCCAAAGTTGGAGTGAACTAGAAGTTTGTGACCTTGTTAGGGAAAGGGGTCATTGTGCCATCAAGCAGCCATGTTAGGGGATGTGGTCATCAGGACCTCTAGCAGCCTCAGTATAGCAGCATAACTATGGAGATAAGTTAGGATAACTCAAGCGTCTCTAAATATAGGAGTCTTTAAAAAGGGAAAGGTTTTAAGCCTCACAGACTGAAACTGGGACCTGCTTCCACAAGAGAGGAGTCTGATAGCTAAAGGTTTGCCTCCCATTAATGATTAATACTGTATTCTGTGGCGTTGGGTGTAGAGCCCGCGACCTACATTAGGAGGCCTCAGTCCTCAAGGTGGCTGTCCCACCCCATGGACCTTTGCTGCATGTCTTCCCTCTCTCTCTCAACCCGATTTCCTGTCAACTTATGGCCAGATAAAGCAGGTAAAAAGGTAACAAAAACCTTTCTTTGTAAAATTACTAATAATTTAAATACATTTGTAATACGCCTTTTTATTTTAAAAAATAATTTATATGGACCGATTTATCTCAAGTATGATTAAATTCTTTACATGAATAAATGTCAAGATTGGATTTTTATTTAGGCTTTGCACACATGCTGCAGTCCAAAATGTTATTGCAGTTGGCCTCTGCTTGTGTGACATGTTTAAATTTGATGTCCAAATGGGCTGAACCTTCCTTTAGCAGTTGAGGTTCTACAGCAGCATCATCATTTTCTTCATGGCGGCTCACCTCCATCCAAAGATCCGGTGTGCAGGGGTCAGGCGGCCTGGTGGTAATGTCACTCTGCACCAAGTTATGAAAACGCAGCGGCCATTAATGTTTACTAGCCACCAAACCTTACTGATTGGACCTGCACCATTAGAGCAGAGGGCACAGAAATGAGGGTCGTGTCTGCAGGTGACAGTGGATGAAAGTGTTAACTAGGATGATGTAGGATGCATATAGCTTTATTTTTAATTGAATAGTTTTCATTAATAAAGAATGCCGTAACGTCATTACTGTTGTCAGTAAGTTCAGCAATTTAACTAAAAAGAAATGTGACATTATTCTTATTCCCATCTATTAATGATGAATAATATGCTGTTTTGGCTTGGCAAAGGATCTTTTTATACAACAGGAGGCTGTTCTTCCAGATTAAGTAAGGCTCCACTAGATGTGTAAAGTGCCGTTTTCTCTTCAGATTCCCAGCATTGTGCTTTAAAGCGCGCAGCTCTGAGTCAGACCAGGGATAATTACCTTCTTTTTCAAATGGGATACATTGTCTCTACGTGTTGTCTTCGTTTGCAACAGATGTAAAGCATTTATATAGATTCCTCCGTTTTTTTGTTTTTGTTTGTTATTTTTTTTTTTTTTTTGCATCTGTTCAACCGGAAGGCCTGTGTGACAATTTTTGTTTGATTGCTACTAGTCCACGGATGTCCCTGGGGTTGCTCAGCCGCCGACTGAAAGCAGCTCAAACATTTATGATCAAGCAGACTAAACGTGACAACTACTGCGCCCCTGGCAAAACCTACCATTCAGGAAAAACAAACCAGGCAACGCAGGCAGATGGAGAAGAAGTGCATAGACGGAAGCTCTCATCTTCACCTCTGCAATGCCTTAATATTACCGCAGATATACGCTAGACCGATAACATGCCCATGCATGAGAGCCTTCTGTGCAGCTGACCCTAAATGAAATATGTATACCAGGCGCAGAAGCCGCCCTGCTGGCCTTAATGTTTGTTGCTCCCAGAGCCAGATAGAGTACAACCGTCGACGAGGCCCCAACATATTTTTTTGTTTGAATAAGTCTTGCCTCCATTTTATTACATCTAAAGTCCAGTGCTCAGCTCTCTGTATGTCCACCGAGGCATTAAATTCTTCACCTTTTGACATAAAAAGGGTCACAGTACCCAAGAGTGTATCGACTGGAGTTCAACTGCTATTGCTGACTGGGGGAAAAAAAGTGAATCAAACAGCAGTGGGCAGCCTTTTCATCCCTTAAATTGAACAACACATTGTTGGCTACTTTGACAACTTTTTGCTTGCCAAATTCAAACAAGTGTTTAATAGTTTTTTTTTGCAGCTGTAAAAACAGCGGTTAATACCTACCTGTCACAACGTGTATTGAGAGCCTGTTGTGAGTAAACCACCTTAAAAAGCCCTAAAAAGCCCCGCTCTGTCAGAGGCCCTGCACCCTGCAGGTGGACCGATCCATTAGGAGTAGGCAGTGGGGTCATTTGTTGTTTAGACAACCTGTTGAGAGGGAAAATTACACTTCTTTTCTGAACATACACCACTTCTGGTTTGCTTCCGGGGAATCGGTAAAAGCTTTGATCCTAAAGTGAACACTCCAGATATATTTTTCCAGTCATAACTAGCTGCAACAGTTCTAAATATGTCAGAGTTACGTCATATTTCTTTTTTATTTTATAAATTTTCCTTCAGGGAGCTAAATGAAGCCTTGGGTTGCATGCAAGTGCTTCATAACTGCTGTTGTGTTGACATTGATATATATCAGTGTGTTCAGAAATCCTTTCACTGCAGTCTGTTCTTAATTCAAATTCTAAAAAAGGGTAGTTTTCAAGAATGATATTTAAGAAAAAAAAAAATAAAATAAAAAAAAAAAAAATATATATATATATATATATATATATATATATATATATATATATATATATATGTATGTATGTATGTATGTGTGTGTATAAAGTACAGTTTTCTTATTGCTTGTGGATTGATTGGGATTTAAACAAGGATTTAAGCGGTTTAAACATAGCTACACTCTGGCGTCGTTATCGTTGTGCCTTTGAGCAAGTAGGGCCTGGGTTTAAATCCCAGCCTCAGTCTTTCTCCATCGAGTATTTAATCTTCTTCATATGTTCTCTCCGGGGACCAAAGCTTCCTTCGGCGGTCCAAAACTGTGACTGTTAGGTTAGCTGGTTCAGTCCATATTGCCCTTAGGAGTGACTGAGTGGTCGTCTATGCTGTGCCTCTTTGTACCGCCCTGTGATGGACTGGCGACATGTCCAGTGGGCTTCTAGCCTCTTGCCCCATGACTGATGGGGATAGGCACATGACCTTACAATCATAACTGAGGATTTTCAGTAGACAAACATCTCCATCTGTTATAAACTACAAAATGTCATTGCATCATAAGATGTTATATCCACGTTTGCAATGTTGTTGCCACCTATTTCTGTTTATATGATTGTTTAAATAAGCTGAACAAAGAGCCTATTTTACTTTGTTTATTGTAAATGGAATTTCATTGAGGAAATGCAAATACTAGGTTTCCCCACTGTGTTTCTGCATATGTTACATGTTATAAATATTGATGTACATTATCAAAAAATAATAAATAAAAAAAATGACTTGAACATGAACTTTTTCACATTTTATCAAATCATAACCATGGTTTTCACTTTCTTTACAAATAAAATGTCAAATGTGTCCTCTTCATTAGGTTTTAGCCTGTTGAATGAGCCTAATAGCTCATTATTCTCTGCAAAATAGTTAAAGCTCAGCCAGCTAAGATGGAGGGCTTCTGTGAACAGGAAGCATCTAGTCAGATGGAAGTGGGAGGAGGTGAGCCTTCTCCTGAAATCTTTTGCAGCTTCTGTCAAGGTTTCTTCAAGTTTACCCTTGCACTTATCATTACCTGCCTTCTAATCAACTCTGACCAGCAAAAAAAGAGAAGACAAAAACTTTCCAACCGCGTAGTGGTTGCCACTATGAGTTTTTATTTATATATTTTCTTTTTTTTTTTCAGGATGACATTCAGTAACCGGAACACATAGCATTTTGCATGTAGGCCATAAACTTCAATTTTGGTGTCATATGACCAGAACACCTTCTTCGTTCTATGTCCCTAAACATCACACAGGACTTCTTATATTTTCTTTCAACAATGGCTTTCCTCTTGCCATCCTACCATAAAAGCCAGATTTTTGAAGTGCATAACTGATAGTTGTTCTGTTGACTAATTCTCCAACCTGAGCTGTGGGTCTCTGCATCGGAGAAAAGAGGACAACACCTTTTGGAGAATTTTTCAAAACTTTTACATTTTGTTCACAGTATGTGATTGTAAGATGACAAAAAATGAAAAAGTTCAAAAGTTTTTAATGCTTGAACCAAGAGTTATAAACACTACAAAACATCTGTCAGCCAAAGGTCAGTTAGTCTATGCTGTATCAAATCCCACCTTAAAGAATGAAATAAAACCTCTGTAGCTATGTTGTGCCATTTTCCTACAGCTTTATAGTTGCTTCTGCTCTGCTATTTCAGAGATTTGCATCATGCGTTTCTATATGAAAGTCATTAATTTGACAAAATAACTGGTGCAACAGTTCAACACTGCAGCTGAAAGTTTAAAATACTGTCAAACTGTAATCCTTGTCAGATCTGAGATTAATAATGCCAGTTTCTGCTCATTAGAACCCAAAAGGAAACACAAATGTGAGCAAAACTGTCAAATTATTGTGTTTTTATCTTCTTGTGTTGTTACTTTAAAGTAATGAATATGTTATTAAAGGTTGCACTCCCAGTGATGGACTAATTACAGTGTTGACCTCTTGAGGAGCCCCTGTCATGCTGACCTCTTGCTGTTTCTTGCAGGTGGTTCACCTCGACAAGGATGAGGAAATGCAGAAGCTGCCTCTCCAGCCCCCTTATTACGATATGGCGCCCTCTGAGTCGACCCCCTTCACTGATAAACCGGTGAGTGCTGATGCCACAAACAGGTTCACGGTAACTGCTGGGTTGCTGCGATCAGGTGTAATTTTTAGAGAAAGGGTGACCTTTCGTTATCATTATGCTTGGAGTCGATAATTGGTTTACAATGTTGAAAGCCTCCGCAAAGTCACCGAGGATCTCTTGTTTTTGCTTGCCTGGTGTTACAAGTAAAAGCTGGCCTGCAAATCCGCGGGGGGCTCATCTAAGCTCCTTACCTCATCATCTCCATCAGCTTCTCTCATCTTCTGTGTAAACGTGGCAGCACCATCCCTTTCTCCATCTGTATCATCCTTTGTTCTGACCGCGCTGCTCACCCCGCCCTCCCTCGCTTTTGAACCCCCTGCCTCACCTCTCCTTCACTCCATGTAATCCACTATAATTACCTGTGGGTTTTGCCTTGCAAGCATGTGCAGATAAGTTGCAATATTGTGGTCTACAGACAATCATCACCATCGTAACGTGTTTGGCTTCTTGTGTGCGTCTGCAGACCTTTGTAAATGTACCTCGGTGGCTCACATGCTTTAGAACGCTTGTGTGCTTTGCTTTTGCACAAACACGTGTGAACGTTCAGGCTTGTGTGTGCTGGCTGTGAGTGCTCCTGGTTAATGTGGACACTTTATGGCGCAACCATATTGCAATGGACACAAACTTCTTTCTTTGACGTACCGTTATTGATTATAGCTAATGCTAATGTATGTAGCACATTGCTAACAAACATCTGTTGTCGCCGTAGACGGGAATCAACGATTTGCTTGCGCAGAAACTGAAGACAATAACGTCCAGATGTCGTATGTAGTTTCAGATACTATCAAACTGCATTTTAAAATGAATAACCTATGCTTTTTTATTTAAGATAAGTTTAAAAGAAATTTTCCCCAAATTATTTGAAAAAATGTTTCTTGCAACTTTGTGATTTTTGTAATGACTCATCCACAAAACTTAAATATATTTTGGTGGATTTTAGGAGAAGGACAAATAAAAAGTTGCACTTAAATTTGAGGTAGAAGGAAAATGGTACATTGTCTTACGAATGTGTTGCAAACAAAAATCTAAATGATGTAGCGCGTAGCCTCCTTCAGCCTCTTTTAACTCTTATAGCCATTAATAAATTCTGGAGCAATCATTTGCCTTCAGGGCTCACCTAATTAGAAAATAGAGTCTATGTCATCAATCAAAGAGAGCATTAATCAGAGAAACAGCATAGGAGCCCATGGTAACACTGTAGGAGCTGCTGAGATCCATTGTTTAGGTGGAACTGTTGGCAGGATAACTATTAGTCATGCACTGCACAAATCTGGCCTTTACGGAGGAATTGCAAGAAGAAAGTGATAGGTGAAATCAGGCTATGAGGCATCCAGTTTGTAGTTTGCTACAAGCAATGTACGGAACACAGTAAAACATATTGAAGAAGGCATTTTTAACATTTACGTCCTATAAATGTCTAAAGTTGGTAGGGACCATACTTTCTTTTTTCATCTTCTTTTTTGCAGCAAAAGGTGCTGTACTCAAAGTGCTCAATAAAAATGGATGTCCAACTTTAAATATTTGTGTTTGTAAAACAGTTTGAAAATCACAATTTTTCTTTCACTTCCAAACCGTGCACTACTTAATTTTGCCATATGAGTCCCTCCACAGCACAGTGGGCTAAGTTCAGGTGTCTTTTGTATGGGGAGCCTGGGTTTAAATCCCAGTTTTGTCAGTCTCTCTCTACTGTCTTCTCTTTCTTTCACCTTTTCTCCCTTTCTTTTTTTTGCTCTCATTTCTCTGTCCTCTACTCTATCAGTGTAGTGTCCATATAAACATGAATTATTCCCTACATAATAAAACTATTTACATATATAAATCAAGCAGAGCACTATGGCGAAAGCGATAATGCTCCACTTGTGAGAATAAAATCTGTTGGGCTCTTTCTGGCATTAAGACAACAATTCTTATTGCCACATTGCCAGACAGGACACAAAAGAAAAATCCCAGTTTGGTCAGAAAGTATAAAAACTTTGCCAAGTCTCTGTCCAAGTTGTAATGACCGGCTGTAGCTACCCCTGGATAACATGCATAGGACTAAGTGGATGTGTTTTTCCAGATCCAGGGGGGCAACAAAAGATCCATTGGGCATTCTCTTCTGGGAGGAATGAAATAGAGCTGGTTCACACATCTAGATATCTGGCAATCTTGATCGATGTCTCTTTTAAACCCCATGCAGAAAATCTTGTCAAAAGGGCAACATTAAAGTTTGTTTGTTTATTTTTTAAACAAGTTGTGTTGATCATATACTGCCTAAAAGTGGCTTGTCGCTGCAACTTTCATGTACGCGTTAGATTATGAAGATCTCTGACTGCTTCTTCACAATGTCTCTGGATGCTTGACTCTGTCTTCCTCTCTTCTCTGAGGTTCATTACAAACTCCATATTGTCTACTCACCATTGATATATATCCACGGGTGGGATGGTCTAGTTTGGCCACCTGAACGTTTTCCTATCGGCTAACTTTTATCTATAAGGCCTTACCTGGACTTCTGCCGGCCGCTATATCTACTGCAATTGCATTGAGAAATGTCGACTCTTATATTTTTAATCGGACTGAATTGGGCAAGGCTTTTTGTTTACTCTGCTTCCTCCTCCTGGAACTTGCATCGCATATAGTGCTTTTACCTCCAAACTGAAAGTTCTTGAGGTTGATTCAATTACATTTACCTGTTTTCCATAGTTTGTTGTTTTCCGTTAACTGTGTGACATCTTTTTTGTGTTTTAGTTGTTGCGCTTTGGTCAGGACTCCCTTCATCAAAGTTTTTGTTCGTCTCAATGGGATCAGTTTGTAAAACTCTTGATGCAAAATACAAGCCACCTCACTTACTACTGATATCCATTCAACTCTGGTAGCATTGTGGGTCATAGATTTCCACATTTCAATTTCTTTTGTGGTATATGTTAGATGTGAATTCAGAAAGCATTCTAGAGTTTGTTCACCTAAATCATTCATACAACTTTGGATGCACCCCCCCTATAGATTTAGAAGCCTTTTTGCTTCAAGACTGAAGGAGAATCTCACTTTTCAAGCCTGAATCCAAAGACGCACAATGATTTAAAATAGAAACACAAAGGCAAAATCAATAATTTACAAGAGATCTAAGCTCGCGAGTGTGTTCTGCTTCATGCCCACATAAAAAAAAAAAATCTGATTATATTCTGTGTGACTTCTTGAGTTTTAATCTTTTCATAACACATTGTTAAAAATAACCCGGGCTCTGGCAGTGAATATGGAACTGAAGCTGGAAGAAATTAGGCATAAACACAAAGCTTTAAAAAAAAAGTTACAGTTATTTGTTTCATGCTTTGAGATGCATAATTAATTCAGTTAATTTATTAAAGTGCCAGTTTACAATGCAAGTTATTTCAGGACACCAGAGAGATATAAAAACAATTTTTTAAAGGGGACATATCATGCTTTTTAATTCCCTTCCTTTTCACATTTAAATAATATAGTTGTGGTCAATAAGTGCAACTTGTCCTTAAATATAAAGTGCTTTGGTCTGAAATGCTCGTTATTGTTGCCTCACAGCCCTCTTTTGCCCCTCTCCCAAGGTTCATTTGAGAGCAGCTCTGTGGTAAACACTGTGACGTTATTGTTCAAAAAACATGTTAGAGAATAGAAAATAACTCAATGGCTTGAACAGTATTACCCAGACAGAATATAACGATATCTATGCAGCATCCGGACAAACTAAATTCACATTTACGGCGCTCATAGTGACCCAAGTCCACAAAAAAATATTTAAGGGCTAAAACAAGTGGACTTTGCATGATATGTCCCCTTTAAGTAAAATTAAATTTAGTTGCATAACACCCAAATGTAAGACAGTTCAGGCCATAACTTTATGTCCACGTTTCTGAAATACCAGTTTGCAAAAAGGAAAGCGACACAAACACCAACAAACCAGAGAGGAGGGCTATCTGGTGTCAGAGATTAAATGGTAAATGGCTTGTACTTGTATAGTGTTTTATGAAGCCCGACGACCCCAAAGCGCTTTACACTACAGTCAGTCACTCACACTCTGACGATGGTGAGCTATGTTAGTAGCCACAACTGCCCTGGGGCAGACTGAGAGAAGCGAGGCTGCCATACATCAGTGCCACTGGGCCCTCTGACCACCACCAGCAGGCAATGCGGGTAAAGTGTCTTGCCCAAGGGCACAATGACTGAACCGGCAAACCTGAACGAGCAACCTGAAATGCCAACATGCCAATTACAGGACAAACTCCCCAAACTCTTGCGCCACCGTCACCCACCCTTCACAGTGTTGCAGATCAGCCTTTGTTTTTCAGCGTGGGATGACACAATGCCATAAGAAAATTATGTTCCCAAATTGCCCTTCTTCAACACTGTGTCATACACAATTTACATGAGCCAGTCCGCCACAATGGAAAGCTCCCAGATCATGATGGACAGCCTTTAGCTTTACAGAAAACATCTCCAGTGAGATCTCCTTGTCATGCAAGTAATGTTGGAAGCCAACCGTATCGTCCTAATAATTTATTTCTTGTCAAAAAGGAAGAAAAAAAACTGTCTTAGTCCACCTGTCTTTGTCCAATTTTTGGTGCTTCTATAGCAAAGTTAAACTGGGAAGGTTTTCGGTGTGGGATGACACATGGCCTTTAAAGACACGTTCTGTTCTTGAAGATCTTCTCTTTCAGATGCTTTCTACATTCTGATTATTAGGCTGCAGTTGGCCTTAGTTTGGACCGAGGATCAGCCTGTGTCTTTGAAGTCTGTTAGATTCTCCAACTCATGCCAATAGAAATTTCTTTTGGACTTTAAATAATTTTCTTATTGCATCCAACCTTACCAGCAATGGTGCATTGCTTCTGCAATCCAACAATCCTTCCACATTCAAACTCATTCAAAGAAAATGTTTCTGTATTTGCCTTTGTGTCTATTTGAATGCCTTAAAATAAGGTTTTTAGGTGTCAGTGTATTTTATGGACTCTTTGAGCCCAATGGTCTTAAATGTGTAATCAGCTGCAAAACTATTGGAATTTAAGCGCAATGTTCAATAACTTGTCTAATCCTTTTTTCCTGTCTTGCTCTTGTTTTTTTTTCTTTGTTATTTGAAATTCTTCTCTAGCAGATTTTATCCAGGAGTGTATTTTTAACCATTCATGATGAACGTTTATCTCTTGTAAGATTTAGGGGACAAAGTAAAGGATTTTTTTTTTTTGTGGTGTATGTTCAGAAAAGAAGTGTAATTTTCCCTCTCAACAGGTTGTCTAAACAACAAAGAAAAAAAAAGGAAAAAAAAGAAAAGGATTTTAAACCTCCTCTGTGGTCATGTAAGAACCACAGCTGTCTTTTAGGGATGTGGTCGCCATTTTCTGGGGCAACAGCCTTTGTTTACATTGATGATTGGGATGCTGTGCTGTGAGAGATTGAGACGCAGATTGCTTGAAATGGACAGTACTAAAGAGAAAGGAGAAGGACTATAAAGAGACATGCTTGACCCTGAACAGGGTCTAGAGCAGGGGTCTTCAATTCCGCCCCTTCGGTGTCCTGGAATTTGTACATGTGTCCCTGGTCCAACACTCCTGAATCAAATGGCTGAATTATCTCCTTAGTATGCAGTCAAGTACTTCAGAGCCCAGCTAATTACCTCATTGTTTGACTCAGGTGTGTTTAAGAAGGGACATGTAGAAAAGCTGTAGGACACCAGAACTTCAGGGCTGGAATTGAAGATCCCTGGTCTACGTAGAGGGTCTCTATTTTTACTTTGCTTGCTACCCTCAGCTGGCTAGGCTAGTGCTAGCAGTCTGCTAAAAGCTCCGTATAGAACAACATAAGTTTTCATTCAAACTTACGTTGAAACACACACACGTATCGGGATATGGTGTTGAGAGTGAGGTTTGGTCATCTCACAGCTGCTACCCAGAGTTCATTTGGCATCTCTTTGACATTTCAATTATCCAAGCTCCCTGGCTTTGATTGCTTGTTGTTAAATTTAAAAATCTTAAGCCATCACTCTTTTTCCCGAAGTGATCACGTGAACGAGTGTGACAGTCACAACAGGTTTGCACCATGTCTTTAGTTTTTAAAAACTAAAGAACAGAAAACAGAGACAGCCTTGTGGATGAAGGCTGTATAAACAAACATAAGCCTGTTTCCAGAGGCCCAGGTATCCCACAATGCAGTGTGGTTGTTACATCACCTTTTCAAGCTCTATTGTAAAGTTTCAAGTCTTGCCGCTTTGGGTCGTGCTCCTGTTCGCAGGTCGCCTGTTTGATTCCTAATTAGTCCAACACAGACAATGATACTGAAACCCATCTTGCTTCAAATATGCTTCTGACTTGTACATTTTCTTATTAAACAAAATAAATATCATAAAATAGAAAATAAATAACGCACTGGAAGCTGAGAAACTTCTGTACTCATCTGTGAAACTTCACATTTCTACTTGCTATGCTTGCCCTGGAGAAAAGCAGTAATATGAGCGAATGGAGGTGTTTGTGAATAACACTGTGGATGCTAATATAATAAAGTCTCTCCAGCCATAGCTTACTCATTCTGTTGCTGTTGTATTGACGAACTTTGGAGCAGCTTCTTTCCTTGGGGTGCGAGAAGGAAATCATCCTCCACACTGCACCATGAAAATAGTTTTATGCTTGGACTTGATTATTTATTCATTCATGTATAAATAGTTGTGGGTGTAGTTTTACAGAGCGATGTAAACTGCACAATGATTCTTAAACGGAGTCTTTAATCTTGAACCTTGAACCGTTTATTTATTTAAATTATCCTGCAGCCTTGGCTCTCAGGTTTACAAGTTCATTTAAATGCCACAGTTTTAAAGACTGTGGTTTTTTTGTGTTGTTTTGATCTGATTTTGGTACAGATCAGAAGTCTATTCTGTGGTCTTTTGAAATGCATTATTTTAGAGTTATTTAACCTGACCGCTTGTGTTTAGCAAAGTATTTTCTAACATCGGGTAAGAAAATCAAAAGTTTGTGCAACTGATGACATACAAATGTTCTTTTGTTTGTTAGTTTGTTAGGACAAGTCATCCCTGACCACTTTCCTCTGGTGATGCATTATAAACAAGACAAAACCCCCTCAAAAAACACACAGGAAAAATCTGCTACAATTAGTCTGCTTACAGTAGTTGTCATATCAGTGCCCCAACGGAGCAGCAGGTGTTTAGATCTGAACATCCTTGGAAACTGAGGGTAGATTTTTATTTTTAGATTATTTTCTTATCACCACTAACATTCCACTCAAAGTGTAGTTTATGGCTTCACTTAGGATGAATAGGATATCAATGAGGTTCTCAAAATGCTATTTGTAAGGGACATGCAATGACTGCTGAGCTTCAAGTGTTACTAATGATAATTTTCTCTCGGGGGTGGGCGGGGGGGCAAACTGTCTGCAGAGTTTGAAGGCGACGTGGCTGTAATTTTCCCCCTGATTGCACTCTGGTCATGACAAATATTCCATATATTTAAAAATCTGGTGCGTGCAGAGTGTTGGTGCAGAGAAAATATGCAAGAGTGAGATTGGAAAGTAGATTTAAATTATTAAGATAACATTCGGCGATAGCTCCGATCATTTGCATGTAATTTGTTCTCAGATGAAAATAAAAACCTATCAGTCCAAATGGTAATACAACAGGTACCATAATCGGGGATTTCTGCACCAGAGTCCTTAAACTTTCAAAATACTTTCCACTTATAAAGACCTCGCCTACACATCTCTCCTTAAAATATCCATTCTTCTACCCTACAAAATGTTTGCTCATTACGGAGGAATATGTTGTTCCTTTAAAATCAGTTGCATATAGTAAAAATGCAAGTAACATTTTAGCTTTTCAATCTCAACAATTGCATATTAAATTGTTGTTGTCTCTATGCATATTAAATTATTGTTAAACTGTCTCTATGCATAAAAATGACTGTATGTTGTCTGTCATTCAACTTGGTATTAATGTAACTGGGTTTTTTTTAACCTATATGCCTTTTAATCTTTGCTTGGATGGGTTTAGCTTGTGATCCACCCATTTTCCTGAGAATGTTCAAGTAATGTTAGGTTTTCAACAAATATAATTAGATATTTTCTATGAGATATAAATAAAAAAATGGAAATGTACAGAAACATAAAAATGCAATTACCTGATAAGATAGTTTGCTTTGATTTGTATGTAAACATGCATTAAATCCACTAAACCTGACTAGGTATCTAGACGCTTATTGGGTTGTGATGTAATCCTGTGTATGGCTGCCACTAAGGACGATTTTTCCATAACAATCCATCAGTTAATTTCCATACTAATTGATTCATCTAAATTAACAACGTCCTTGAAGAATGAAGATCAATTTTATTTTAAAGTGCCAACTCCAGCTTGACAATAATAAAAAAAGAAAGCTCTTTTCCATGTTTAGTAACATATAATATGCTGGAATATTTGGCAGAATGTGAACGCTAGCTAAAATGAATCTGAACTGGAAATAAACAAAAAATGACATGAGTGGAGTCTTGTAAACCCTTTATTTAAAATGTAAATGCTGATATTTTCTGATCTTAGACACTTTTTTTTTCTTAAGCATGTAGTGTTGTCTACAAGTTGCCCTGAGATGTACTGGTGAGCTGTCAAGAGTATATCCGGCCTTTTCCCAAATGACCGCTGAGGAGTAGACTATCTACATCCCGCAAGGATGAAGGTTTATAGATATTTAATGGCTAGATATACGAATAGACAACATAGTCCCTGTCAGCTACACTGCTGCAATTTGTGCCCAGGTCTTTAACTGTATTCATATCTGCAGGATTTCTAATTACATAATAAGCCTGAGAATGTTCTTTTCATTCCTATATTCAGAACTGTACAAGCTGCTATTTCTGAATACAGACTGCTATAATGAAGGATGGGGGCGTTTATCACAACAGACTTCAGAAGAGCCTATTCATGGTCTTAAAAAGCTTTCACTTTCTTCCCTATAACTTTCTATGTTTTAAATATTGGTGAAAGGGTCTGAAAGGCCCTTGCACCCAGCAACAGTGTTACTAGCAGTGTTCTCCTAAGCTGCGCGCGTGCGCAATCGCGCACGGCATCTGGGATCAGCACGCACAGCAAATCTATGCTGCGCAGAAAATTAAATCCAAGCTGAACTGTAAACAAAATAATAATAAACCAAATTATTTTGTACCATTTTGCAACTCTGGTGAGATGGTGTTCCACGGTCCTGCTCTGTGAGCGGCAGGTGCTGATCGGAGCGCGCCACTGATTGATGGGTGGGGCAGACGCCTTTATAGTTGGACAGGTTGCGGTATGTGTCTTTGTTCTGGACTCCGTTAAAGAAAAAAATTACCGATCTACCCCGAGTAGAAAGCTGCTGCTCTGAGTAGTTCTTTCTCCCTCTGCCATACTCGGGTTTTCGGTTTCAGAACAGGTGATATCAGCCAGGTAACTAAACTCAGTGTCCAACCAACCATGACTTCAATGCGAGCACGAGCATGAAAAAAGCCCTGATCAATGGAACGCAGATAACGTGCTTCACCATGGGAACGACAGGAAATAAGCTTGAAAGTGCGTATTTCCCCCGAGTGGAATTATAATTTTTTAATGAAAGCATATGGAGAATATTTAACCATAAGAAATAATGCTGTTGCTGCTGAAAAAGCGAGTTGGCTTGATATAAGAGTTATTTGATGGAGAATTAAAGCTGTTTTTTCACACTTCACTAATTCAACACAAAAGGGGGAAGTGGGGGGGGGGGCGCATTGATTACAAAAAGCATTGAAAGGACATGGCAGCCAATCTTGATGAAGTTTAATCAGGTATGGTTAAGTTCTAAGTTTTCCTGTTTAAACATACTCAACTAAATCATTAATTGGCTATATTCAACATATTCAATTAATATTTGGATGGTGTGAGTTATTGAATAACTGATATGTTCATCTTTTTGGAAGCATTGGTCACCCATCCTTCTAAAAATGAGTTGACATTAATTGTCTTGTAAGTGTTTAATTTGTGCCAACCTCACTTTATATTGTTCATAGAGGCTATATGTATATTTCCAGCTGAAGTAAAGGTGGGGTTATTTAAGTGAAGAAATGTGCAGTAGCCCTAACAGTGTTGGGGGGGGGGGGGGGGGAAATAGGTGAATGGAAACTAAAATATATGAATAGAAAAGTAGAAATGGAAGTGCCAAAATTTGACACAGAATAAATGATTGCTTTCATTCTATAAAGTTCTGTTATTAATCTTGTGGGTCTCTGACTATGGAACACCTTTAAACTATAGCTGAGTGCAACAGTACCATTTCTGACACAAAGATTTTCTGCGTCTCCTATGTTATTAAAAAGCTGTCGTTGGTATATAAAAAAAGGAGCAGCACAAAAAATTGTTCAGAACTCGTTGCGTTAGAAAAGCGACGTGTGGCTGAGAATATTGAAATAAATCATCTGATGACCCCAAAGTGCTTTACATTGGTCAATCATTCACCCATTCATACCCTGACGGTGGTGAGCTGTGTTAGTAGCCACAGCGGCCCTAGAGCAGACTGACAGAAGAGAGGCTGCACAACACCACATCCTTGAGCTAAATCTCACTGCAGAAAATGTAAATAATTTAATGGAAATAAGAGTGGAACTCTGAAAGATGTACACATCTCTCAGTTCTTCCTTAGTAGGACCCCTATTCTGAAATAAAAATAAGCTATACAGCTATACAGCTCTTTAAAAAAATCCATGAATTTTGTCTTTTTCATGTAATCGGGCTAAATCAGTTTTATCTAAACTAAATAACCTAAAAGAAATTATTGCTGTAAGTTGATTCTTTTATTAAACCATGTAGCTTGATATAACCTCAGGTTTTGGACAGACGTAATGTACGCTCAGTGTGCTCGTGTGATGTTGCTCACAGAGGTCAAGTGAACGCTCAGGGAGTTTGTGTGTTTGCTCAGACACATGAAAAATTAGGGGGAACATTGGTTACTAGGTAAAGGAATTTAACCTGATGCAACCCGTTTTTACTAAAATAATATAGTAGAGGCAACTTCACACTGTGTGTGAAGCTGATGGGTTCAGAGCTCAATAAAGTGGGAGTTCCCTATAAAACAAAGTTAAAACATGTTCCGGTGATATTTCTTAACCTGTTTTTTCCGTATATTATTAGTGATAAGGACTACTGGCACAGTTGTAACAGCAGCCACCCTGTGGATCCTCTTGGTCATAAATTATCCCAATCTTGTTTAAGTCTTCCAAAAGGGTGCTGACATTTGCAAAAACCTTTATGCCCCCTGACAGATTGACGCTCAAAGAACAAAATAAAGCCGTTTTGTATTCCAGTTAGTCTCCGCATTGCTGCTCAGGCTCCTTGTTGCTCCGCCGTAAAGCTCCAGACTTTTCCCACAGTTTTTATTACTGTAAGAGTCCGACATAAATCTAGTCTCTAGACGTTTGCACAAAACACATAACATAACATCCATTTTATATTGTCTTTTTATAAGCCCGAGATTTCTCTCAAGAATGTGAAGCTGAGCAGCAGAGTGCTCATTCTGCAGCCGGCAGAGTTCACTAGCAGGCTCACTTTGCCCATACGTTTAAACGCTGAGTAATAGGACAAATCTAAAACATGCATCTTTTGTTACATTTAGAACTTCTGTTTATACATAAGTTGTGAGATTACCATGTACATTTTCCTATTAAAGTCTGTAACTATTTGTAGGTATGTTATTCTGTGTGGATGAGTGTCCTGACATCAGTATTGGATCTGATACTGATAATAAATTGAATCGGGCCAAGTAGTACAAGTTACCGTACTAAAGTATGTATAGAAAATGTGTGTCTGTGTGTGTGTGTGGGGGGGGGGTACCTAAGGTACAACAGAAGATGTAGAAAGGTGTTTTTAGAGCAGCCATCATCTTCTGCTGCCCCCAAATCACTTGCTATTTATATTGACACTATAGGTGAATCATTTGATCATCTAAATAAAAAATTACAGCTAACATGCAGTAAAATAATAATAAAAACATGAGCCTATTACATACTTAGCTACTTTTTCTGGCTTTAGAGTGGCAAAAAACATGTAAACCCTCAAGATTTCCATACAGAGTTTTTTCTCTTCCTTCTCTTTAAATAAATACTTTCTACAGCCTGTTTTTATTTCATCATACATTCGGGAACTGCAATATTAAAGATCTATACACATGAGCCTGAGTGTAGATGCTCACCTTTTTTAATTTTGTTGCTAAACAAAAGGAAGTATTTTGATCTTTTAAATTACAGATCAAGCAGAGGCTTTGATACCTGTTGACTTCTCCCCTTTCTAGCATTGATGCAACTCACTCACAGCTTCCAGGAAAGGTTTCACTGGAAGCTACAGCTACTACATTCTTAGCGTTATCCCGCTAATGTAAGGTGTGCTCAGGTCTCAAGTAAAACGGGTTTGGAGTGGATGATAAGACAAAACAACCACCCACACCCACACACGCCTGTGGGAAAGAAAAAAAAGAAGCTCTGTTTGTACATTTGGCACATAAAGCATCTGAGCAGTTTTGTGCATTAAGAATTAATAGTTTGGGGTTCAAAAACATGTCTTTTGTTGGAACATATCCTCTCACAAAGTCTGTCACATGTTAGGAGGCGATGTTCTTTGGCTCACCAGGTATGAAGGCCAGGTTCCATATGCAGCAGACGCAAGAATGACAAGGGCAGAAAAAAACAACAACTTTCAACTGAGAAAAAGGATTACCAGGATTTCACTTGAAGTGCTTTACACACCCAATTTACTTTTACATACAAATAATATGCATTTTTTCTGCATGGAGATATTTCTTTGCTCTGCAGACAAAAATGAAAATAGTCAGGATTCATAATTATAGATTTGCGGAGTTTTATCCACAATGCTCTGACTGTATGTTTGGGTCCTCGTCCTGCCGGAAGGTGGACCTCTGTCCTGTTCTGAGGTCTTTTGCAGCTTTTAACAGATTTTCTCAGAGAATTGCTCTGTATTTGTTTCTGCGATAAACCCCTGTCCCTGCTGGCCAAGAGTCCCCACAGTATGATTCTGCCAGCAGGTGCGGCTGCAGGGATGGCGTGTTCAGGGGGGATGTGCAGGGTTAGTTTTCACTGACAAAGATGAACTCAAATTTCATCTTTGTCATTTATATGGTGCATTTTTATAAATAAATAAAAAAAACATCTTATAAAAAGGCCCTATTCAGTTGTACCTATGACTGATACGATTGTTGTTTAGTTCCTTCAACATGGAGGTAATTCTCTGCAGCAGTTTTTGCTTCTCCAGACAAAAGAACCATATTCAGAGTTGATAATGACGGAAATATGAAGATTCATCTCCACATTTGTGACTCAGCGAGTAGAGCAGTTGTTGTGCGATCTGAAAATTGTCGTTTTGCTTCCAGCTTCCTCCTGTCCTGTGTTGAGATGCCTGTGGGCAAGGCACTCAACCTCAATTTGGGTTACTACTTATAGGTAGATGAGTGTGTGCGTGCTTGTGAGTGTGGATGGGTGGATGTGCATCTGGTGTAAATCCCTTTCAGTGTTGAGTCTATTCTGAAAAGCCTTTCTGTCCGTTTACTGTTGCTCTGTGTTGTTAAATAACTAACTTGTCACCTGATTGGATTAAAGTCTGACCGGGCCTTGATTTTAAACCATTCCACTGGACCTCTGGCTGTTTAAGGTATTTGATCCGTATTTCTAATGGTCGACTAAGGAGGGCCGTCCGTCATTCCGCAGCGTCACGGAGCCGGTGGGAAGTGGGACTGAGGGGTTGGACTCTAAAACCATCACTGCTCACAATAGACTCAATATCTGTTTGCATACCCGCAGTTGTTTACACAGTTTTTTTTCCATTTCTTGTCAAATATTCCTGTTGTATTTTATGCACAAACATGCATGCACATGTTGTACATTTAAAAAAAATATTCTACTCAGTAGAACAACTGCACTTTATTTGCCTTTGCTGTGGTTTTTGCATTTGTGTGAATCACTTTGCTTCTGCTGGTATACCTGGATTCCTCATTAAGCGACAATAAAGGTTATTTCTCTTGCAATCTATCCTATGATGGGATAAACAGTTTTTGCACTTTCATTGTTACATACTGATCATTCTGTTCAGGCCATTTGCAAAATCATTGACTTGGCCAGATGTGCATCAACTCGATCCGTTAATCAATCATCCGGCTTGTTTTTCACAATCAGTGATTAGACGCTGCCTGAAGTCTATACATGCACGCCGATCTTATAGAATATTGAAGAAACCAGCCAGCCATGTCCATTAAAACGCTTCTGGGCACGTCTCCATGTTTTGCACAGCAACCTCGATAACAAGCATGATGGCTGAATTCTGTAGTGATCGAGGCGCATAAATTACAGTCCTTGTGGTTTGAGAGATTGTGAGGACATGCGTTTACCATAATTCAGTCTTTTGAGCAGCGTGCAGCCAGTGTCTGCTTTACTTGTTTAGTTCCAGGGTCTATTTTCTGTTTATTCCATTTTCATGCTCATCAACTTTAAACATTGCATAAATTCGGAGAGATGCACATTAGTGTACAGACACAGCTCTGAGTGTGTATGAAAACACTTTAATTGAACAGTTCATTTATTCAAGAAAAGCGTAAAAGCCAAAATTGTCACCGTGCACAAAGAGCCTCTTCCATCTCTAACCTTTTATGTATCACTCCGTTTTGATTTGTGTGTTTTATGTTTTTCTGTACAACATCTCCATCTTCTTGTTGGCTTGTCACTTTTGATAATTTTCAGACATCATTTTTTGTATATGTTCCGTGCCAGCACATTTTTCTTTGCTCTGCTATCTAACACACGCTCTAAATTCCCCACTCCCACCTTCAGTCATCATTGTTTCTCACCTTTTTTTCCCATACTACTCTCTGTCAGTCTCTCTCTGTCAGGCTATCTGTCTCTCTCACTCTGACATTATTTTGGCTGCCTCACTCCTCACACACCTTTCACCTCTCTTGTCTCCAGAACTCGGGCCACAAGGACTGCGATGTCCAGTATGCGGAGCTGGATACTGCAGCTTTGGCCTCGTCTCCCAGCCCACGAAGCTCTGCTCACACTGGCCCTGGGGACCTTGTCGAGTATGCAACCATCCAGCCTAGCTCACACTAGCGCATGCCATTATAGGCCTTTTCCCCTCAGACTTTGGCCTCAAGGTACACAGACTGATGCACTCCAACCCTCCGTTCATGCCCTCTTTCACTCGCATTGACTTCCTTTTATGTTTTCCACAAGGTTCCCTTTTCTACTTTCCTCTTTGGTCTTGGTCCCCCTTTTGATTTTCCTCATGCTGCTGTGCAGAAAGTTTATTTGAAGAGGATATATATATATATATATTTTAGGATATTTTAAAACGCAAAGTGTCTCCAGCAGAAAGGGTGTGAATCATATGATTTTGACATCTGCCGCTCTAATCCTAAAAAAAATAACTTTTGGGACAGTTCAGCGAAGATATTTTCCACAAGAGAATTAGCTTCAGGGATTCAAGACAGTATTTGCCTTAAAGGTACAATTCAGTGGTGCATTTTCTTCACAAACCAATATGCACTGATAATATATAAAAAAAAAATCAGTTGGATAAAGACAAAAGTATTTCCAGGAAGGGATTTTATAAAATTCAAAGATTTTAATTAAAACTCCCGTTAAAGACAACTGTATGTGTATTTTGCTTTTTATGTTTTTTAAGTTGATTACATCATATCGACAGATTCCAGCACAGCTTCTGTGTCACTCGCGTTGCATTTGGATTGTGAGGGCTCAGCTTTATGTGTTTGAGCTTGTTTGGCTCTGACGAATCCCAAAGCCATGGTGGATGATGCTGCAGATGGTGAAACTGAAGCAAACGGTGACAATGACAATGAATGTCTTCAGAATTCAACGTCAACAAATCTATATGCAATATTTTCTTATGTGAACGTGATTTTTTTGGTACTTATTTACCACTTATTAAATGACTAAATGTCATTTTCTATCCTGCAGTGCATTGCAAAGGTATTTATACCCCCTGAGCTTTTCCATACAGTTACAACCTCACACTTCAGTTTAGTTTATTAGGATTTCCTGGAACAAACCAACAGAAAGTGGTGCATAATTTTAGGGGGTTAAGGTAAAAGATTCAATTAAATTAAATACAATTTTATTTATATAGTACCAATTCATGATACATGTTATCTCAAGGCCCTTACCAAAGTCAGATTCCATCAGATCCTCCAGATTGGTCAGAAAGTTTCCTCTCTAAGGAAACCCAGCAGGTTGCATCAAGTCTCTCCAAGCAGCATTCACTCCTCCTGAAAGAGTGTAGAGCCACAGTGGACAGTCGTCTGCATTGTTGATGGCTTTGCAGCAATCCCTCATACTGAGCATGCATGAAGCGACAGTGGAGAGGAAAACTCCCCTTTAACAGGGAGGAGAACCTCCAGCAGAACCAGAACCAGGCTCAGTGTGAACGCTCATCTGCCTCGACCCACTGGGGCTTAGAGAAGACAGAGCAGAGACACAGAAAGCACAGAAGCTCACATTGATCAGGTGTACCTTCTACGAAGAGAAAAAAGACAGAGAACATAAAGTTTAAAAGTTGAAATAACAACAAACAATGCAGATTGGAGAGCAGTAGGAGAACTCAGCAGACTGAGAGAAATGGACCCTGATGAGATGTGTTGTTTATTTTATTTTTTTAAATAAACATCTGGACAGTGTTGTGTGGATTTGTATTCAGCTTCCCTGAGTAATACATTGTGGAAGCACTTTTTGTTGTGATAATATCAGTAGTTTTTTTGCCCATCGTGCTCAAGCTCTGTCAGATTTTGATGGGTCTGTGAGGATCTGTGAGCTGTGAAGATCAATTTTCCACAATTGGCAATACATTCTCAATATAATTTAGGGCTGGAATTTAACTGGAGCAGTCTGACAAACAGCTTTTTATTTTTTTATGTAAACTTGTATTGTAACTCTGGCTGTATGTTTGAGGTCATTGTCCTGCTAGAAGATAAACCTCTTCCCCAGTCTTAGGTCTGCAGAATCTAAGAGATTTTCCTCTAGAATTGCCCTGTTTTTAACTCCATCCATCCTCCTGACAACCTTTCTGAACATCATATTTTTGTCTCTGGTACAAAAAAACAACATCCTCACACCATGATACTGCCAACATTATGGTTCACCATGAGGAAGGTGTGTTCACAGTTACTTTCCTGCTACACATAACATTTTTCATGTAAGTCACAAGGTTCAGTCACATTTAACCTGATTACTTTTTCCACATTCACTGTCCTTTTTATACCTTTCAGCAATATTAAGAATGACACCTTTTTGGCTTTCATTCATGATGGCCTTCTTCTTGCCACTCTCACTTAAAGACCATATGAACTTTTTCCTTCCTTCTTACAATAACAACTTTGTTTTGGTTAGTCTCATAAAATCCCAAAGACAATAATAGAAGTTTCAGGGTGTAACATGAAAATGTAACTTGGTGTTTATTATGTATGCATTAGTTGTGATTTGGCTGCTACCTTGGCCAGGTCTCTCTTGTAAAAGAGATTCTGAATCTCAATGGTTAAATAAAGGTTAAATAAAAAATTTAAAATTAAAAAACATGACAAAAAAGTGGAAAAGTTGCAGGGATAAGAATGCATTTCAAAGCCATTGTAAACAGTTACGTGGTTCACCACTGCAATGACGCTGCATGTTGTCTGAAGTCAGACTACTTTAACTCGCCTGAACAACTCTTCTCATTCTGCGTGCTGAGTGATGGGATTATTTTCTTACTTTTCCCCTCTGGCACTGACTGAAATATGCTGATTGCATAGTCTGCACTGCAGGTGCACACACAGTGAGGCTAACTGGTGGGATTAGGTTTATCATAAGCCTGGCTGCGGATCCGAAGGAGTGGGTGATGCAGCAGGCCTGCACAAAGCGTTGCGATGAATCGAGCCGACCGTGTGGATTTCGTATAACAATTTGGCTCAACATGATCTCTGGAGATCTTTGACAACGTAATCTGGACTTTCCCATCTGCCCCAGTCATCTCCGTTCACTGTTTCCGTGTGGTTCGTTGCTACATTTCCCTGTAATCCATGCAGTATTCTAACAGCTGGAATGTTTTCCGCCAATTGTGCAAAATACAAGATCAAAAAATACAACAACAACAAATACAACATCTCTGAAGGAGGGATTTATATTAAAACATTAAAAAAGATAAAACATACCAAGAACAATTAAAATTAATGTACTGAAAGAACCTCAGGTCAGTTGCCTTATGTGATGTAACCAGAGGCGTGCACATGGTGAAGCTTGCTTTTTGCTGGTAGATTTAATCTTTCTTCTCATATCATTTCTATTTTTTGTAGATGAAATCTTTAATAAATAACAATTTACAACAAAATAGTACATAAATAGAAAACCCTGACCATGGTATTTTCAGTTTTTGACAAACTGTATGAGTAGATTTCACCAAAAAGCCTTGGCAGTAGCTGTGCTAACAAATATGGTGCATAATGAAGATATTTCATGTAAAACAGTGTTTGTCTCAACAGTCACTAATATTTTAAATGTGTTCTTCAAGTGATTGGACCCTCTTGAAAACCCTGATTAGTAATGGAGGAAAACATGTCCTCATCTACCAGATTATGCCCTGATATGTCATTTGAACCCTGCAGGAAATCTTAGAGAAAACCTCCATCACACATGAACATGCTCCTCAACAACACTTGAAATCTACTTTATACACATGCAGTGGAAGTGGGACGTAAAGTAATATAAACGGTCCTGTGGGTAGACGCGGTAGACTGGTTTCTAATCCGCTAAGAGTTTGGAACTGAGATTTTTCTCGTTCTGAGATGGTATGAATCAAAAGAAGAAAATGCACAAATAAAATACACTACTGGGCCTGAAGACAGGAACCATGCTCATTTCATTATTGAAAAAAAAAATTTTAGTGTTGCATAAATCATTTATAAAGCACATTTAAACCACAATGGTTGGACTAAAGTGCTGTTCAGCAAGGTAAAATAAAGCAAGAAACAAAATATTGTAACAATACGACAAGAAAATAGATTAAAATACAATGTAGAATAATTTGAGATATAAACTGAGTTAAAAAACAGCTTTAACCCAACATGATTATGTCAGGAAGATAAAATAAACAAACGGCTTTTCAGTTGTTGTTGTTTTCTTAAAGCTGTCCAGTGTTTGAGTGGTGGCTCCAGCCATCTTTATAAGAACATCTGGTTGGTAGACAGAGTTTCTAAATACATTATATAGTCATCATTTTTTTCTTGTTTTTTGTTGTTTGTTTGTTTTATACACAAAACTAACAATCTTAAAACCTGATCAGGTATTCACTTATTTTTTTTTTTTTTTTATAGTGTCCTGTCTGGCAGTGTGGCAATACAAATTGTTGTCTTAATGCCAAAAAGAGCACAACAGATTTTACTTTCACAAGTGGAGCCGTACTGCTTTCGCCACCATAGTGCTCCGCTTGATATACACATGCAAGTAGCTTTATTATAATTTATGCAGGGAAAATTTCATGTTATATGGACACTAAAACAAGAAGGTAGAAGAGAAAAAAAGTAGAAAAGGTGAAAGAAAGAGGAGAGAAAAGGGAGACAATGATACAACATCCTCTGTCTGCTTCTTCACCTGCAAAGAGAGATGTAAAAAGAACAGCACAACCAGCCGATAACGTATTACAGACACAATCAAGTAGCGCCTTGATACCATCACTGAAGTATATACAGTATTAATTAATACGACATGTATAAAGTTAAAGATAAAGATAATAATGGTTTTGTGTATGGAAGTGAGTCTGTAAGTACCTGGATCCAAGCACCTGTATTCACTTACTGACAGCATCTGATTGCTTTAGATCAAGGATTTTAAGAGACGGATGGTGGAAACATTGTGTTTTGTCACAGCAACCCCCCGCGCACACACACACACGCTTATTTGCACTACTGTTAAAGATGTGGAAAAGGTCTTAAATTTGAGAAGAATTATCACACTGACAAAATGTTATAAAGACCATAACCTTTAATACTTCTTAATGTGTTCATGGAAAAGAGCCTTTCACATCAAGGGACAGTCATTTCTTCAGTATCACTGGCATACTTAATGACACACCTCTTTAAACCCCGTTTGCCAGTTTGACACCACTTGGTCTTCTCTCCTGTTTCACAAAGTTGGAGTATAAAACAATTTAGGGGTCTTTGACCATTCCTTTTTGCACAATCTCTAGATCCCCCAGAGTCCTGGGTTCTCTCGTTTGCTCTCTTCTCTTCAGGCCAGCCCGCAGGCTTTCTATAGAACTTAGATCTGTGGACAATGATGGCCATGGAAGAAGGTGAAACTGTGTTAATTTGGCCGTATGTTTTGGATCCTCACCCTGTTGAAATACCTGATTATGACCCATTGCAGTTTGCTGGTTTAGTCCACCTGATTTTTATTTTAAATACAAAGGTCCTAGGGTGATAAACTTGAGCCTGACAAATCCTCCATCATATTTAACAATGGGGATAAAACTTTTTTTGACACATTTTTTGTTTCACACCAAAGCGTTTGTTGCTTCTGGAGCTTCTTGTTAGTCTCATTTTACTAAACGACATGGTCCCAGTTACTTCCGTTAAGTTTTATTAAGCTCCACATATTTACATTTTTGAAGGTAGGACAACCTGGTTTTAAACTCGAAACGTATGTCTTTGACTGTAACTGTAAATGGGGGAAGGCAAGTAGCTATTTTCTTGAAGCTATTTTCTCAGCTAAGATCTGCTTTACCTGAATGGCATGTCCTTTCCTCTTTACCCTTTTATAGACAGGCTTGGAGAAATGAGTCTCATGCCATTTCATATTCTTACCCTCGAGAAACAGGAAGTAATTGATTACTGTTATGATAGATACTCTGTGGGTGCCAACAAATGTGTCACAGGGGATTTTGTTTTTTTCCTAATATTCCCCTAGATTTGGCTGCAGCAATAAAAAAAATAAACAAATAAACTGGTTGAAATGTTCTGGTGTTTCAAAGAGTTCATCATGCCATGGTCTTGAACGAAGATCCTGGGATCCTTTGAGAAAAAGAGGAAAAAAAAACAGCCCCCCAGCATGACGGATCTTCCACCATTGGCCTTTGGAATCAGATGTGCTGAGAAGTATGGAGGCACTGAAACTCAAGTCACGTTTCTCAACCGACCTGGATCTGATTCTTTTCTCCAGAAAGGAGAAAAAACAGAAAAAAAAAATCACACATCAAGTGGGTCTCCTTGAACACAGCCGCTGGTTGCCAGGAGACTCTTTGTTTTCTGCTTACAGAAGTTCTAATTATTTGCTGCGTTATGACTGGCTGATTCAGCGTGACAGCTATGATAAATTCAAACTTCCTCTCTGCGCTATCAATAATGAAGGCATAAACGAAAGTCAGTTCATTTAAAAATTATTCGACACGCATGAAGAATAATAATAGAATCATGTCCCTTAGCTGTTCTAAATAATAAAACGGCACAATGCAGAGAAAACACGTGTCAGTCAGCTGCTTTACACGGAACAGATTTATTTACGGAACACAGGGACTTTATTACAACCTGCAACTTCAAAGAAAACATTTTACAAGATAGATTGAGGGTAACAATGACCATTTAGGTTCCCTGCAAATTTTCCACATGCGTTTTATGTATTATTAATTGGTTTCACCGCTTGGCGACATTGTTTTCTGAAGCACAAGGTCTATTTTTATACCCCAGATGTCGCAGGGAGGTGAAAAGGTGATGAGTGCTGAAATCTCCCTAATGTGAGATTTGTATTTCTAACACATTATTGGGTAAACCATCGGTGTACAGCACCTTGGAAATGTTTAGGGTAGACCGTGTTATGTAGGTGAAACTGCATTGCTGTTACAACAAAGAGTAACTACTAAAATGGAGAAGTGCCTCCAGCAACCCTAAGCATAGACCAGAGGAGGCAGCAAGTGATAGAAATAAACTTTTCACAGCAAAATCAGCTGCTGCAGGTGGAGACTTGTTGGAGAAAAAGGCCAATTAAGAGCTATGTGTGAGATGGCACCTCAGCTGCAACTGCACCAATTGTTTGTAGCAGTTTTAATAATTAGTAGAAAAGCAGCATGCTCTAATTCTGATAGGGACATAATGATCATATACAGGCTCAATGCACGTTCTCGTTGCACGGATACTCTGGATGCATTGCGCCACAGAGAAACGTGCATGTATGCACGTGTTTAAATACGAAAACAGTGGAATGTCTAAGTTGCTGGGACACCATGTTGTGCCAAAGACGTAGATTTGTGGCTTTGTGTAGATTCTACATGTCAGTGGAATTTTGCCCGAGGGTTTGAAAACACTTCTTCCAAAAAACAGCTTGATGTTTAGGTAATTATGGTGAAGAGTTCTTTATTATGCCTCATTACTAAATCGATGATAGATCATAAGCTGGGCTGAGATCTTGTCGGAAGACAGATCGCATGTGAATCACATTATTTTCCTAATCAACAAACTTCTCCCTGCCATCCATGCATCAACAATTTTTTTTTTTTTTTTTGCTCAACAAGACAGAAATGTTTCATCACAGAAAATTTATTTTCTCTCAACATATTTAGTGTTGATTTCTAGTGACCTTTCCCTGGAAGGATAACGGTAAACATCATTGCAGCATTTACCAGAAAAAAATAAAGCTGAAAAAAAATAGAGCTGCTGATACCAGAAACAGTTCATATTCTTTTCCACATTGTAAAGTTTTCGTAATGCTTGTGGTGTTAACTCTCACTACTGTAAAGATAATTTTTTTAAAGTTTGTCCTGCATGTGAAATGCAGTCTTTCTTTGCATTAAAGTAAAACAATTCTCTATTGTATGTAGAGAGAGAAAAAAACAAATGCATTTTTTTAGGGTTTTCATTTTGTTCGACATCAACTTGGCAATATCAGTCGATTAGTTGTAGTTCATAGACATAAATATCATGACAGCCATGTTGAAAGGGTCAGGTTTGTGTTTTAAGATCCATTTGCCTTAAAAAACAATCCCTCAGTTCTATTGGAAAGTAATTTTCTAATAGTTTAAAGTCTAATATCAGCTTATACCCTACCCTGCAGGTGTAATCATGGGACAAAATCTTTTGAGTCCCTGGTTTTTAAAAAGTTGTTTAATTAATTTTGATTGTTTTAATTTAGATATGTATGTGGAGTAGTGAGTATTTGAGACAAGGCATCATGCTTGGTTCCTGGGAAAGAGAAAAGATTTTATCAAGATTTTGTGGAAAGCTAATACATCTGTCACATTATGGCGTATCTGCCTTCCATTTCCATTGAAAAGGAAAACATGCTGCGTTCGGTAAAAGATGCCCCAGCTGCGCTTTTCTACATATTTACTCTATAGCAAACACACGTTGATCACTAAAGTACACTAGGCAGCCATATATATTTTACACATGTTGGAACATTATACAGGACAATTGCCCTAGCTCTCAAATGCTACTGTCTCCAGAGGAGACCCAATAATATCATTACTTGATCTCAAGCGCTACTTTGCAAATGATCTGTTTTTGCTGATGAAACTAAAGGGGTCACCAACTTTTGGGATAATTCAGCTAGTAATTGCCTGACTACTTAGGCACAATTTAAGTGCTTTGTAACTTTTTTCCCAGAGCAAATATGAATATAAAACGTATAAATACCACAAACAGTAATAATACAGCAAAAGTGAAATACCCCTGACAGAAATGAACACTGTGATTTCTACACCCTTAATCCCAAAACATATGCACTGTTCAAACGGGGCATTATTTTTAATTAAAATGACAGGATTCATGACAGAATAGAAAACAATATCATACTAGTTTTAAAAATTCCAATCTTTTTGTTTTCACAAAAGTTTTTTTTTTCTTTCAAATCACAAATTTGTGCTTTGAAGACTCACTTATTAGCGAAGTATAATCTAGTTTGTATGTCTGACTAGTTGTTATTGAGGTGTTGTTCACATGTTGTTTTGGTCATAGTGCTAACAAAAACAATCTCAGCAGTACAGTGTAAAATCACCCTGTTTAGATCCAATGAGTCCATTTATTGGAGATTTTCAAGTTCCAATGAGTAAATCTGTCCCAGTTTATAGAAATAATGGCCCTTTGCGGTTGCTCTAATTGGAAACCCCAAAGTGGATGCTAACAATAGCATAGTGAGCAGTTAATGACAGTCACAGTAATCTCAAAGTGCTTACAGATCATTCTTATCTTGTCAGTCGCTATTTCATTTGATTTTACTGTGTAGCTAATATGCCGCTACACAGATAAATTCAAGTTGTAGACGCTTCTTCTGTCCTTCTTGTAGCAGAGTTCTCAGCAGCAGAGCAGAGTTTTATGAGCGGACTGTCATCACAACCGGGCAACACAAGAACTACTTTCATATTTCAAAGTAAGAGTCCACAGCAAAGATTCAGTGGAGGCAGGTTACTGTTTTGTGCTTTTGATTAAAGATCGTCTTCCTTTAACATGTACGTTGAAACCTTCCTCGTTTGTGCAAATACCAAAGGTCTCATTCAGAGCATAACTTTATTCTGAATGAATTAAAAAAACTGTTATGTTTTCCTTATTGGGAAGAGAATGAGAAGAAACCTTAAAAAAATAAAATTAGAACTAGAATGGTGGTGCTATAGAGGAAAATGACCAATACTAGAGGATATCAACAGCTTGCCAAAGATGCTGTTTTTTTTTTAATATGACCCACATTATTTGGCTATCCTTAGGTCACACTATTAAATAGATCTTTTTGTACAAAACTGCATTATCTGTACATACAAAGTACATGAGAACAAAAAAAATCACATATCTGAGACAAGGAGGTTGACAAGTTAAGTTTTGGCTGGTGACTTAAACATAATCAGTGAAATGAAATCAGCAACGTCTTAATTATGTATTTCCCTTGCATCCTTTTACTGTGACAGCGTTATTACATTATCAGATATAAAAACTTATTTGAGCTTTATTTCCCCCAAGGTTAAGTTATCTACTTAATGTACTGGTACTTAAAATTGCTTTAAGGTGAGCCAGATTTCATTTAGATTAACCCTCAGCATTAAATGTATGCATTTGGCTCTTCGTTTTTGTGTGTTGCTTTTGTGCAAAATGGGACAGAAATCCAAATGGTTTTACCTCTGATCTGACTGGAAGGTAAATATACTGTACATTAATTATAGATTGACTTTTGTGGGCTAAAAATTTCACTCCTTGCCTTTAGGTCTTTAAGAATTTGTAAATGTCGTATTCACTGGTCCTTCACCTTCGAGTTTGGTGGAAGTCTTGCTGAGGGCCTGAGGAAGTTCTGACCTGAGTCTGTAGTCGTTTGGATGAGTAGTTTTCTTATTTTAGCAAAGTTGTCTTGTCGTGCTTTCACCTTAACCGACTTGTCATATGTGAGACATGTAGGGAACATGTAGGAAAACCACAAGAGACGACCAGAAATTCAACCAAACACTGCAGCTGCAGTGAAGTGGCTACTCGGGTATAAAAATAAAACCTGATGCTCGTGTTGCAGTGAGGAATAAAAGACATGGTTACATTCCTCGGTTAATAACAGTCCTGGTCTCTTGGGTCAATTCACACAATTCTGTTTATCAGCAGAATCACATAGAAACACACTGGTATACTAGTGTACCTCCCTAGGAATTTTTTTCCCACAGAAAAAGCTGATTTTTTTGGTTTCTGTAACTCTCTAACAGAAAATAATTGCTTTTGTTATTGGTTTTTGGAAGGATGTCTTTATGATTTGTTTACAGATGATAAACTGACAGCATCCCATAAAGGTTGTCATACCAAATGCTTATGTAACTTGGCTGTTTTATTTTATCATGGAATAATTGGAAAGTCCTTCTTGGAGACGTGTGAATCAGCTGTCATTGTCTGTTCTTTGTCTGAAAGCGGAATATCTGCCCTGCTGCAGAATGTGTCTCCTCTCTCCTTGCAGACTGTTGTTTCACAAATTCAACATTTGCTCATTTGCTCGACTGAAACATTAGACGGCATCTGTGTAAAGTAATAATATGATGTTGGACAAGTAAAGCTATGATCGACTTTTTAGAATTTTCCATATTTTGGAGATTTTTAACATCATTAGACATTAATATTAGGTACAAGACTTAATACAAAACAAATATGATACATTTATGCAGGAAATTCATCACATATTAAATATCCCTGTAAATCAAACCAATTAAGCTTCTCTTTTCAGTTATTGATGAATTAGATAGTGACATGACATTACTGCGTCCAAATCTTTTTAGTAATTTTATGGTTCTGACAAACAGCTAGGGGAAAACGTTGGTCATTTGTATCAAAGGCTTAACTAAGAGATATGTTGGTGTTATCTCACATATTTGTTTTCTTTTTCTTTTTTGTGTTACAGTATCTTAGTTTATGACCATGGTCCACTTCTGGTTTCAATAGATGAACAGATATTTGCATTTTTGACAAAATTCACATGTAAAATCTGAATTTTGATCCAGCATCTTGATGCAAATGGAATAAAAACATAACCTAGACTTATAATATCAGTTTAATTTTTTTTAAAAAACTATAGATTATTGGGATGAGATCAATTTGCTAGTCTAAACCAAGCAGGTGAGTATACTTTTAAAAGGTCTCCAGGCTTAATAAGTAAAACTATGCATCAACAGCATAACAATGGTAAAACACAAGGATGCCTTAGGTATTAAATTGGAGTACCTTTTAGTCCTTGGGAAGGTGTAACATGCACACACAGATCATACATTTTCAGGTTAGATTTGTTTGTCTAACCAAAGTTAAGGTGTACTTGTCTCAGTTTTAAGCAGTACAATGCTTAAACACTTTGGAACAGTGTAATAAAACTGTCACTTGAATTTTTTTCTTTTTTTTTTATAAATGAAAACTAATTAAATGTATCTCCAGTGAATATTTCAGTGAATTATTAAGTACAGATCATTTTACAGGGAAGGATTTCCTGCATGAGGAGCTCAGTGAGAGAATACACAGGGAATATTTTCCACTGTCCACTCTGCCAACACTTTTCATGTCTGAAATTACCCCACTTATAAGCATAAGTCTAACCTTGTACTGGCTTACTCTTAAAGTTCAACGAAACCTTTGAACATTTCACTCAAAGATCTACTTTGCATTTAACATCCCCATCAAGAGATTCGATGCATGTTGAGATAGGCCAATAACCTAAATCAGCAAAACGGCTTGGCACACTGCCCACAGTTTGATGTAGTAACATGTATATCTGCTCGGGAACTGCCTGAGGTGAAGAAGACTGCGGATATAAAAAATGCATAGCTGAAAATAAAAACTACCTTAAAACTCCCGCTGGTTTGCGTAGGCTTTAAATTATGTACATGTAAACAGCATAAAAACACAAAAACACCCATTTGCCAACCTGTGTTGTATGTTTGGAATCACAAAGCAGCAAGAAAGGTTGAATCAATCCTTTATTAAAGCGACTGGCTGAGTGTCGTCAGTACCAAAAGCTATGGCAATATGTTTGACTTTAAACAGTACTTGGATGTAGTGCTGGCGATGTGACCAAAGATTAATGTATGATTAATTCATCATGATTTATTTAACTTTATTTAAATCCATTCCTCAATATGATAATGTTCAATTCTCTATTTCAGCTACAAACGAGTGTGACCCCGTCTCTCCTTTCGACAGCAGGGCAAAAGGAATAACTCTGATTTAGTTTTTCTTTCATATAATCCAACAAAAAAAAACAGAATTACTCAGTGTAGCAAAAGTAGAGCACTTGTTTGCGCTGTCTCCACTTCTTTAACCACCTTAAAAACGTTTTTTCACTACCACTTCACAATAAGGCTCCCCTTATAGTTGGTAATAAATAGTTTATAGATATGTTTTTGGATTAATTTGCAAGAACTTTATAATTCAATTATAAGAGTTTATTATGCACTTTTTGTGTCCTGTCTGGCAATGTGGAATTAAGAACTATTGTCTTAATGCCAAAAAGAGCCCAACAGATTTTACTTTCACAAGTGGAGCCTTACTGCTTTCACTATAGTGCTCCGCTTGATTTATATATGAAAAAAGCTGTATTGGATTTTATTCTGGGACTATTTCATGTTCAATAGACACTTAAACGGGAAGGTAACAGAGGCAAAAAAAAGAGAAACAGATGAGACAAAAATGCTAAAAGAGAAAAAAGGTGAAAAAGAAAGATGAGAGAAAAGAGAGAGAGCAATATAACATCCTCTGAGTCTGCTTCTACACTTGCAGAAAGAGATATAAAAAGACCAGCAAAACTAGCCGATAAAATATTACAGGTACAAACAACCAAGTCCTTGATAGCATCACTGAAGAATATACAGTATTAATTAATACAAAATGTATAAAGTGACAGCTGAAGCTAATAATAGGGGTAATCTGTAAGTACCTGAATCCAAGCACCTGTAGATGTTTCTGAGAGTGCACTTGTGTATTTAAGGGTTATCCATGACAAAAATGCTCAGTAGTGGTTGTGAGGAGCCAAAGACCCGACCCCCAGGGCACCGAGGCAGACGCCTGGGGAACCAGAACCTCAGATGCTGAAGGGACCCCCAGAGTAAAGGTGCCCAAGAGGGACAAACACAAGGAAAACTGCCTCCGCCATATAAGGGAAGAGCAGAGACGGGCCCCAGGAAACCCCCCAGCAGCCACAACGCTGAAGCCCCTGGGAGCCGCAGGGACGAGCCCGTGGGCTACGTCGGAATGGATCCAGCCATGGGCTCAGAGAGCCGAGGCCCAGGGGCGCCCCGTTACAGTGTTTATCATGCAGTAATTAAGGGCGAGCAAGAGACAAAACCAACCGGTTTGTTGCCAAATAGCGAGCCAAATCTGTTCAACTATATATTCCCTTTGGAGTGTCTCATATTACATGTTACTACCTTGTAAGCACAAACCGGTCAGTTTTGTTTCTTGGTTGCCCATAATAAATACATATTAAATGCTTACGAATGAGTTATAAAGTCTTTACAGATTAATTAATAACATGTCTACAAATTATTTATTAGCCATCTATAGGGGAGCCTTATTGTAAAGTGGTACCATTCTTCCGCTGTTAAAACTAGCGCACCAACTATCACCGTTGTTTTCCCACGTCGGCCATCTTTATTCACTTTGAAATCACGTTTAATCGCGACAGGTTTTATGAGATTTCCTGTCTGACTTCTGAATGTTCCTGAGTGAAATTTGTTTGTGTGTGGTCTGCTGTGCTTGTCGCTTGACCGAATACCACATACTGCACGATCAAATTGGTCTGTTAATCATCATTTGTGGGATGTTGCTGGTTATTGAAAATCAGCCAACAATTTTAAAATCTTGCCACGTGAACAAAGCATGACACTGTTATCAGAGGAGTTCTTAGAACAGAAGCGTGCACTCTTCAGTCACAATGAGCTTCACTGTTGAGGTTTAAAATAAATGCTGCACAATGTGACTGTGATATTTGTTAACTAATCAATATTTAAGGCTACATAACTCATATAATGACTGTTTCAAATTAAATCAACCATCAGTGTATGGAGCAGCAAGAAGAGATTAGAATAAAAAACATTTTACTTGACTGACAACTACAACTGCACCTCACCACCCGTTTGGGTTACCCACAAACTGTTAGCGGTTTTGTGTTTAGCTCATTGTGAGTAGCTTCACTACAATACTGTAGCTTTCAAAACGTTAGTCAGCAGTTAGTTTCCAATAAAACAAAAAGTAGTTTGGCTCTAGAAAGTAATTACCATGTTCACCTGCTAACTTAAACAGAGCTTAACCTCCATTGATGAGCGTTGTATCAAAAAGGCTCCCTACACCCCTTGTTCAGTGTCTAATTAGCAGCCACTCATCCATCAACATGTTCTCATTAGAAAAGTATCTTTAGAAAAATATACTTTTCCAGCTGTAGGAGTGACAGGTTTCTACATGCTGTGGTGACAGACATCATCAATCACGCGTGTGGAGGTTCCTGTTCAGAAGGTGTGACTAAAAAGGCTCTTTTGTGTCCAAACATGCATTTTAATATTACTTATCTGTTTTAAACGACAATGAAAAGGTATATTTTACTGATTTTAATACTATATTGGCAATAATCTGTGAGTTTTGACATTCAGGTTATCAGTGTGATAAAATAACTACAAACAGCCAATTATTAATAATAATAATAATAATAATTCAACTTTATTGATCTCACAATGGAGAAATTCACTTCTGCATCTTAACTCATCCCCTTGGGGAGCAGTGGGCTGCCACTGTGCGGCACCTGGGGAGCAATCTGGGGTTAAGGGTCTTGCTCAGGGACCCAGAGAGCAGGCAGTGGGGATCGAACCGGGTACTTGCATCCTTCTCAGAGTGAAAGCACACTGCTCTAACCACTAGGCCGCCACTGCCCCCAACACTGGAACTTGGTATTAAAATGTAATTAATTTACGAAAATGTAATCTGAGGTTAAAGAAGGCGTGTGCCATCTGGTTTCATCAAACAATTTTGATGCATTAAGCAGAGTTTAAAAAGAAGAAAATAATCCTGCCAAATGCTTTACAGATTAAAAAAAGAGGAGAACTAAGCAAGGGGAAAAACAGAGGAATTACTGTTTTTATTTTTTGAGATGGGAGCACATAAAGAAAAAAACCTCGGGAAATGAATGGCTAAAATATGAAAAGAACAACAGATGAAATAGGAAATCAGTTTCATTTATTTTAACCTTTTTCATCTGGCTATCTTTTTTTTTTGTACATAACAATTTAATCATCTTTTGGTCTTTTTTTAAGTGATTTTCCTGATGTTTGTATTTTTGGTTATTCCAGAGTTCTTCTTGTTTTATTAGTTTCCTGCTTTACTCCATCTGAAACTCTCTCTCTCAGCTGTTTGTCATCAGCTCATTACTCACCTGTGCAGCATTTCACTAATCAAGCTCACCTACATAAATACTCCTTGGTTACTTCACCCTCAGATGTTCACATCCTGTCTTCACTCTGCTTTTGTGTTTGTTCTATAATTAAACCCCCTAATTCTCCATGCACTTATTATCCTCTCAGCACCACCATATGTGACTGAATGTTTTTTGTTTTTTTTAGATATTACTTTTTAGGTCCAAGGGAAGATGCTAAGCATACCCGAGCCAGTTTAGGAAGGGGATTTTGGTGGCAAAAACTTTAGGATGTAGAATTATGGGGAGAACTGATTAGCTTTTAGGGGTTTAATAAATCCTGGTGGGTACCTTTAATCCCACTTGCAGAACGAAGGACTGACTTTGTGTCCAACTGCGATAAGAGAGCTTAGTTTCACCTCAAATCTGAATCTGATCCAGAGCAGTTTCCGATTTTTTTCTGTGCCACTGCCCAAAAACAAACAAAAAAAAAAAGGGAATATAGTGTCATCAAGTCTTTTGCATGCTCAATGAGCCTTACCTCAAAACTATCAAAGAATTGATGAATGTGGGGGGAAACTATATGTCTGAGTTAAACAAATAGGTTTGACTTCTATTTCAGGTTTTAGTTTCTATTTTGGTTACAAAATGTACTGCTATAATTTTGCTCCAACGCTCACATAACCAAAATTATGCTCCTTTCATTTCACGGAGCCGGTAATCTGACCATATTTCTAGTTTAACTTAAACCTGCATCCACTGAAAATTTTTTTTTTTTTAAATGTCATCCCAGATAAAGTTATCTCATTCATGTTAGTAGTTTGACATTTTAAGAAAAATAGTTGTATTTGATTTAGCCAAAAACTGGATTGATTCATGGTGTTTGTGCCTTCGTGGTAAACATGCCGTAATCATAGATGGACCGGTTCAGAAGAAAATTCACAAAATCTGTCTCCAAGTAATGTCAACATACTACATGTAAAGCAGTGCATGAGTAGCACCTTTTTATTTATGCTTCCTGCTTTCTATATTTTAAAATTATTTCCTCACAGCCTGAGCTCCATACAGAGGTTCTAAAATATGTATTTTTATTTCTTTGTGCGTCACTGCTCATTTATTTGTTGGTTCCTTTTTCAGAACATGTACTCTACTAAACACAAAAAGCATACTAATGTGAAGTATATGTGAATTGGTTTAATATTACTGGAGCAGTAACTGGCAGTAAAAAGATGTAGATATCGTATAAAATAAGAAATAAAATACATGAGGCTTTAAACTCAAAAAATGATGGGAGAATTAAATTCCACTAAACGCTTCTATTATGGCCTCATTATGCAGCCAATTTACTTTTTGAACAATAACAATCGCTTCTTTATGTCATTTAAGTCGTGCAGTGAAAGTTTATTATTATAAAATATAAAAAAACATACATTTTCAAACAGTGGTGATCCCTTGACAGACCGAAATCAGCTCACTCAGTGTTGCTTCTGTTACCCACCCTCCCTACAAAAAACAAAATAATAAACACTATATTGAAATAGACGGGGAGGCAAACCAGACTCTGAGATCCTGACTGATGAATCTTTAAAGGATCAATAAGAAAAATGTAATTCTTTTAGATAGAAAACATTTTTTTTATCAAGAACTAAAGGCATCTGTTTAGATGGACTACGGTATAAGGTCACACACCACACTCAGTGTTGTTCTCCAGTCTCTTGTTTATGTAGCCGGGCCGGCCGTCTGTGCATGTGAACATCTGCCTCTCAGGGCGTAGCCCCTCCATGCCCATAAAGTGCCACCGCAGGAGCAGTGGTGCGTAGCACAAGATGGCGGAGGGCTCGCCCACCAGATCAAAACGTTCACTTGCTAACAGCATTATAAAGTTAGGAGTTAATTACTTCTTCACCAGGCATGTTCCTTTGAAGGGCAATGCTGTTTTGCTGTGAATTTATCCTTTGCAAATATGCACAACTAGGCAACGGGTAAGTAACGGGAAGGGTAATGGGTGGCGGGTGGCAGCAGGAGCACACATCTTGTTTTGGTCCACAGACTTACTCAAGCCCCACCTAGTGGTGAAAATCAGTTATTGCTCCTGTAATGGAGCAACGATCAGTGCAAAGTTCAAGGTTGCAGTATTGAAAAGTATTGACATGTGACTTGAACTAAGTGGTAAAAACCTGCTATTTGTTGAGTACACAGTACTGTGTGCTGTAACTATAGATATCCCAGTTGTGATCAACCACTCTTTCGGACACACCACAGCGCTCAGGTCCAATCCTCATCGGCCCTGCAAGAGTAGGCGCAGCATCCTGGCTCAATGGTTTCTAGAACAGCAAAGTGCATTACACATCTGCTATCAAATCGAGATGCTCTGATTCCGACTCTCTGGCTAGTTTAAGAGCAGTGTCAAAACCCTTGTTTGGAAGGAAAGGCGAACAGCCGCATGTCTTGAACAGCTTTCCTCGGAGAAAGAAAAGAGGATCTGTTCTGCAGCTGGAGACGTGCACACCCCATCCACAACACTAGTGTGTGTGACCTTTCTCTTGGCACACCCCCAGTGTCAGGGTAAGGGAATTATTAGATATGGAAATAGAAACATGTGACAGTAATTTCTTCTATTCTAATGCAGTAGCACGGCATAAGTTTTGCACCGTTACACCCAATACAGATGCAGCATATATTTAATGGGAGAGCATCATTAATACTAAACTTATGTCATATAGCAAGACTTGTTGTTTAGCAAAATTATCTCTGTTTAGATCCACATAATACACGCTTGTAAAGGCAACGACTTATGTGGAAAGGTAAGAAACGGTGGGAATGCAACCAAATTGTGGAGAAATTGTTACTTATTTGGCTTGTGAACATGTTCCAGGTCGTTGTGTTTTAGAAATGTTGAAGACATTAAACTCCTAAGTTGACATAAAGGTTGTTTTTAATTATCATATACACAGTTTTTCTTTAATTCCTGTTAATGAGATTTGTTTAGATTTAGCACAAACACTTATAGGCTATATATGAAAAGAATGATGATTTGTAGCTTTGTTCAAAGGTCACATTCCTTCATATTGTTTTCTTTTGAAACTATTCTTAGAACTATAAGAAATGTTATGTCCCCAAAAACCTGTCTTAAAAAGTTGAATGTTGTGGTTTGTTTCTAAATCTTCAGGGTAGAGACTGAGGTACATTTAAAGTTAATTACTCAAGATTTGCAAAATAAATCTTTGAGCCAAACTTTTGTCTAATATGTAGGTTTAAATCCCAAATGTCTTCAAGGAAACCTATAGAATGGCAAACCTGGTTCACAGACTGTTGCTTTTAATTTTGCCTGAAATCACAAAGGACATCTCAGCAAGCAGAAGCATTAATAACCTGACAAAGAAGATAATTTACTTAGGCAACTTGAGTGGTCCTTGATAGTGACCCGAAACAAATAAGCTTTTTAGACTTCAGTCAGTCTCTCCAGCGGTTGTGTCAGGAGCAGTTTACGTGTATGTCTCCTGCTGCGCTAACACCAGCTCACCTTCCAAAAAGCTAACTGCTCCCCTTTTGTCTTCCTCAGATCCAGTCTGCTGATGTCCCCATCTGTCTCTCATGATCCCAAATTCATCTTTTTTTGGATTTTGTCTTTAAATGCATGTATAAGAAAACCTGTATGAATTTAACCAAGTATCCAAAGCTGTTATTGGGTAGTTTGCTCATTGCATTCGTTTGCTTATCCATTCCTTTATATTTTCCCCAAATCTTACCCCATCAAACATGCATTTCTGTAATTTCTTATGCTTTGTTTAAAGAATGCAATCATTTGTCAGAAGGATAAAGATTGTTTCTTGTTTGCTTTTTTTGTTTTTTTTGTTCCATTGCCTCACAAAACATTCTCAGAGTTGGGATCATCGTATTCGTAGATGTAGAGATGATTGAACAAGACTTGTGAGTTTCATTTCACACTCATGCTCACCCTGTTTTATTTTTTTGCATGGCCACTCTTCACCATTGCCAAATATCCTGAAATCGTTCCTATCATTCTGCTTTTACCTTTCCCGACTACTTTTGGGTCAAGAATTAATGCGGGAGTGTCGTAAGTTTTGATGAATTTACTGGGCCATAATGCATAGTCTAAAGTTTTTTTTCCCAGTTTGCTGTATTTTTTTCATCAAAATCAGCTGTGGGGCAATTACAGGCAAAGTTTTGACAACAGCTCTCTGTTGGCAGCGGGACTACCTTTGGTCTTCTACGACAACAGTTGAATAGAGTTGGAGCATTCAGAGAGTGGTGTCTTTGATTAATCCTTTTTGCACAATCTTCCATCATTATCAAACATCCTGGCTCCTCCTTTTGTTCTCTTCAGTTCACCCCACAAGTCTTTAAAGAAAAAAATAAAAATAAAACGGGGAAAAAGATTGTATTTATTGTTTTGGTCATTTCTGTGCTGATTTGACCATAGATTTCAATTATGTTGAAAGACCCAATGTCGACTCAATTTAAGTTTACTGGTAAAGTTCATTAAAAAAAAAAAAAAAGCTCAGTTTTTTTCGAAGATTTTATAATGCCATGACTCTAACAAGGTTGTCAGAGCCTTTGGAAGAGAAACGGGCCCAAAGCATCATAGGTCAACCTTACTTGACAATAGGCATATTATATTTCAAAGGAGCAATAAGTAATAATGAAACAGTGTTTCAAACCAGAACAACACGTACACCTGCCACTGACAACAGCCATTTCATCAATGGTCCCTTGCTGCTGTGAAACAGTAAATTTTTATTTCTCCTTTAGCATATTCATCCTTTGTTGTATGCCAAGCCCTACTGGAGTCTCTACAGACCAAAGCACACAGGGTAATAAGACAGAAAGTTCACATGAGTAGAGTTTTTTTTTTCTGGCATTCCTCCCAAATAACTTATGAAGATAGCAACTAATAGTTTTTATCTACAGCAGTGTTTGTAACAGCAAGATTTCACTATTTGCTGCAGTGAGCTTTACCACCCTGCTCATAGGGTGTTGGCAAGATATCGTCATTCACTGTCTTTTGGCCGGTGGCTTTAGAAATGGACCTCTTTGTCGTGTATAATACACAAAGTCCTGGATAACTAATTAGTGGTTTCAAGAAACTCTGATCAACTTTTAAATGTAAATTATAAATAAAACAAATGTTTTCTGGATATTGAACTAATAGGGATTAATAGGAGGCCAATAAATTTGGTACAAAGTTTGTCTTGATTTTGATCATTTCTCCTGTTGAATAAATGTAGTTAAATGACAGGCTGGATTATTCAGTGTGAGATCATGGTACTGGAATAAACATTGAATATATTTGACGTGTTTTTATACATCTTTACTACATGTAGCAACAAATATGGCCGTCAGTGCAATTCTTTCTTATCTAACAATAGAAAAACAACATATTCAAGAGTATATTCCGTGGTTGTGCTGATGCAATTGGAATCTGCAGGTTATTTTATTTTTTTTGGAAGAATGGGAGAGGGACATTCCTGACTTGTGCAAAACTGTCACTGTCTTTCTCAGCGTTGTTTGTGCTCCTTTGGACTTTCCTATTGTGTGCTCAACCATTCAATAAGAGCTGTCAGATAAAACCTTTTTGCTGGCAAAGAGACACTTCTACTTGCAGTATATCATGATCACAAGCAGGAAGAATATATTTCTATCAAAGGATAGATGTTGTACAAGCATCCTACCCGCAGTCGGTAAAAAGCACCACATTGAAACCTTCACACGTGGAGATGTTTGTCTGTAAACTCTATAATTATAGTCCAAAGCCTTACTTTATGTAATTGGGTTTCTGCTATGAATTTTTGGTGAGTCAGCGTGCTGAAAAATTTGTTAGTGAAAGCAAAATATAAAAAAAATTTAAATGAATAAAAATAAAAATCGAAAGAGCAAAAAGCATTCCTGGTGTCAACAAAATATTTTGTTTTGATTCTCCTCCTACTTAACATGCTGTTATTAAACTGAATCTAAAAAAGCCATTGGTCCCGTTCACTTAATGCCTGTTCACCCATGTGTAGATTATTTATTACCTTTCAAAAAAAAAATCAAGTATGGAACATCTGGGGGTAAAAATATCTGACAACACTGCACAAGTGGAATATAATTAGAGCTAGTTTACAAAATGTAAAATAAACATCAAACCTCAGGGATTTTGTGCAAATGAATAAGTCAACTTATGTTGCTCTCTAAGTTGCAACTGGGGGTTAGTCCTAGTTTAAAGAATATCATCTCCAAAATGATTTCCTTTGATGCCACAGTGTATTCCGCTGTGTGAAAACTCCTAATTTTTGGGGTTTAGATGCGATGGATTTGGACTATATTGGAAGTGTACAACACCACATTTTTTTCTAAATGTGCAGGGAAGGAATAATATCAAATTGAAGTTTGAATCTCAGCAGGATTAAGTTGTTGTTATAATTTAGGTCCTTATTTGTTATTTATAAATTATTTGATTTATGAACTGTTACAAAAAAATCTAATATCCCCAAAGTTACACTGCCGGTTTGATTTCATCACTGTTGAAGCGTTTATATGGGTCCATTCTAGGTAACTAATTCAACTAATTTAATTGAGTTTTAAATACCAAATCTATCTGAAGTTGATCGTTTCAAACTTACTAAGATGGACTATATGGGTTCAAGCATCGCCATAACTCTATTCTAACATATAACAATTTAAACATTGTTTTAAGAGTATTTTAGTTGATGAGTTTAGTCAACAATTGGATCGAATTTTCGTCTACAAGCCTGTTTTCAACACTGCCGCATTTGACCACAAACAATACGTCTCTGTGAGCAAAAACTGATTGAGTCATCAACGAGCAACATGGCTGATGCCTACCACACAGCTTCGACTTGACTCCAAAAACAATCAGAAGTATAAATCAATAAAAATCATTATTACCATCCCATGAAAAAAATTACAAATAAACAAGCTTGGCAAAGTTTTTTGAACATTTTTAGAAAGGACTTTGCTGCTGCTTCGGTCGGAACCTGGGCTTTTCTAGGCAGAATCAGTGAATTTGACTCATTTTGTGTCATTTCCACTTTGGGAGTTCAGTGTCAGGAGGTTAAGAGTTTTAGTTTCCATTGAAACACTTTCAGAATTGATATAGAAAACGATCTGTTTTTTAAAATTCTATTTTAACTACTAATTTTTGTCACCTCAGAGTTTCATTCGAAATTGGTGACTCTACTTTGAGTAGAATGTTCTCTACTTTTGCAGTCTACACCAAACATTTATATAACACCAAAACATTGAACACTCTTGAATTTGGTTTGTCTCAGGTGGCTGTAGCATTTTATGTTTCACAGAGTTGCTCTCCTTGATTACGACCTTCTACACATGTTGTGCCTGATGATGTATGTTTTCGCCTTTTTTCTGTATCCCAAACTTTCTTATTCTATTTTCCACCCCTGCAAGGTCCTTCTATCTGAAATATTTTTATAGAGAAGTGTGGGTTCTGATTGGGATTTTGGAAATATTGTTTTTATCTTTGAGTGCACTGATGGATGATATAGTTTGAGACGATTAAGGTTATCTTTTTTTCAGTCTCATGTATTGTCTTAGCTAGTTTGCTATATTCCAAATAATGCACTTCATTTAATTATTCAGGGGAATCTCTGAAGCAAATTATGGTTAGTGATATGAAGCAGGCTTATTCACATGATTACAATTTCACAGCAACTCCGAGTTAAGACATGCATGCGTGCACGTTCATGGGTCATAGATGATATGTACTACTCAGATATAATTTGACAGAATATGTTGAGTTGCACTTAGGAATTATAGGTCAGGGTACCCGCTGGGATGAGAAAAAGATACCACAGATTTCCTTAATAACATGTATAATTACAAATGTAATAATTGACCAAAAATTTTAAATTTCTTAAACAAATCAAAGGCCATGTAAAGAACTTACAGGAGTCCTGATTGAAACTTTTTTCTCTATTGAACTCCCTTGACTTTAAGAAGCATTTTTACTCTCCAGAAATTTGCTTTGCCAGTTGTATCTGCAGTTTTTTTCTTTATTCGTAAACAATAGGCCCTTAATTGCAAACAGTTTGGGGCCAATTATACACATATGTCATATTTCTGCCACATCTGGTGCTGTTGTAAGCTCCTCCAATAATATTTATTTATTTATTGAATAATAAAACCAAATATGTATATTTCACACAGTTCCCACTGACTTTGTTAGCAAATTGGTTGATGAAACCAATCTCTGCTGTTAAGGCAGAGTTACTCCATTAAAAAAAAAAAGAAATGCATGATGATTAGAGGTTACATTTCTTAATCGTTTATCTCCTGTTTGCAGGAAACTGGGAAGCAACCAGAAGAGCTGTTGAACCCGGCTGAATTCATGAGCTACCAACAAGCCTGCAACCCGGAACAAGTCCCTGAGTCTCAGTCTGCTCCAACCTACCCTCCTGTTACTTTCTTGCCTCAGCATCCTTATGCTCAGCACCCAACCAACGAGCCAATGTACTCCAACACAAGCTTTCCCGCCCATGCCCCCCGAGCTGCATTTTCTTTCCCCAAGGAGCAATCCGTGTGACCATCCCATATAACTTTCTCTTGACAAGAGGTAACTTGTTAGTCTAACAAATGCTTCTTAAAAACAAAGAAAAAAAGCTCTGTTAAAGAGACGTACATTTATCCCCAACTTTGCGTTTATTACCTAAGCTTAAAATAGTTGTGGGCTCTCCTCTCCCTTTTATCGACTTATCCTTCTATCTCTTGTGTTTTGTATGCTGCTTGCTCCACAGAAGCTGTAGGACATCAGTCACCTCGTGATTTTAGCATATTTGCCACCGAATGCCTGCCTCCACCACTTGAGCCTTCACCCCTTATATGTGCCCACACATCCTGTTTGCTTTTGAACCCCCGACCCCCCACCCTCCCCCAACCACCCACCCACCCACCCACCTACCTTTAAATACAGTGCCTTGAGAAAGTTTTCATTCCCTTTTGAACTTTTTCACATTTTTTTCCACCCTGCAACCATAATAAAAACAATAATAATTTTGGGGGAATTTTATATGATTGATCCACACAACATTTTGCAATTGTGATGTGGAAGGAAAATAAAACAGTTTTGTTTCTTTTTTTTTTAAAATGGACAAAACGGAAGTGTAGTGTGCATTGTGTTCGGGCCCTTTTCCTCTGATCCCTCTTATTAAAATACAGGGCAGATTATTACACTCAGATGTTGCTCGGCTTTCTTTTAAAATAGTCTCTTGAAGATGAAAGCGTTCAAATAGGCAGAAGTAGAAGTTTACTACAAGCCATCTATTGGACAAAGCAAAAATTATACGCGGTCAAATCAAGCCAACATAATAGCCTGATGGAAATTATTGTGGTTGCAGTAGTAGTAGTAGTAATTATTATTATTATTATTATTATTATTATTATTATTATTATAAAACTGCCCCAATAGAAACTGAAACTGGCATAGCATCATACCACTTTTTCAGCAAGGACTAGAGCACTGGTCAGAGTTGATGTAAAGATGGATACAGAGAACTGCTGGGGGAGCAACCAGGGAGGGAAGCTTCAAAGATGTTCCAAAAGATTACAACCTGTAGCTCAAGAATTTATTTTGGGGTTCCAAAGTGAAGGGGGCTGAACTTTCTCCACTTTTCAGATGCTACTTTGTAAGAAGAAACAGAAAACCCTTCAAAACCCCGAATGCTTTTCCTTCCACTTCGGTTAATATGATTAATTGTGTTGGTCTATCATATGAAATTCCAGAAAAATATCAAGTTGAAGATTGTGGCTGTAACGTGACAAAATCTGGAAAAGTTCAGAATGAATACTTTTGCAAGGAAATGTATTTTGCTTTTTTTTTTGCCAACCATTCAATCATGTACAGAAAAAGCTACTCAATATTATTTTTTCTCCTCCACCTTCCTGCAGTCGTTGTCACTTTTCATAGGAATGTGCTTTTTTTGTTTTGTTGCTTGCTTAAAGGTCATACCATACTGTAATAGTGATTGGGTGTTTCTTTTGGTGAAGAAAAAAAAATAGAAAATTTGAGTCATGACATGGACCACCCAGTTTATTACCATTTGATATTTCAATTAGCAGTTTTCCAACAGAAGCTTTTATTACCATTTAGAACTGTTTTGCTGTTTAGCAAACAGCAAAAAGTATTGGAACTATGGATGCACTGATCAGGATTCCCTGACCAATACAGATCTCTCATTTCATAAACTGCCTGATAGTTTTGACTGAAAAATATATCACAAGCGAAAACATGCTCCAGATTTGTTGAATGGGGGTACTAGTTTCCAACAGAAAATGAATAAACAATAACATATTGCTCATAACCAGAATTAATGTATATGCTTGTGGTTGATGTCTTAGTTTTGAATGCATTTCCCAAATAGGAAAAAAATTAAATAAATCAGATCACCAATCAGAGACAATCCAGCAAAAACTGGCCAATTCTGATCTGAAGCTGATTGATTTGTGCATCTCCAATTAGAGCAGAATGTTATCCCCATTAACCAGAAAAAAATCAAAGGGCTTGAACTCAACAGCATCTACTATTTTTCTCATTCTCACCACATTATCTTTCCAGATGAGTATTTTATTGATATCTACCGGTAGTTGCAATGCAAGATAAACTAGTCAGTTTCTGCTCATATGCCTCCTTTGCCAACGTTTACAGTAGATTTACCTTATTTGATGGCAAATAAACATACTGCTGTTGATTAGCAACGCGCTGCACAATCCCAGTTTACATGATCGCTTTACCATATGCTGTATTTTCCATATCTTTATGTGAAAACACATGTTTGTTACAGTTGTTGAGGCTCGTTTCTTTGTGGGTCCTTTGCACAGTTATCAAGTAACGGGATTTTTTTTCTCCTCAATGCAGGAGTAATACGTGAAGACAATCACATACTTGGCTTGTCCTCAGGAAAACCAGCAGTTACTGGTAATTAGTTTGACTATCATTACTAAAGAAAAGGCTTTTCCAAGGACAACCCACACTTTAATGTATTTAAATATTTTTTTTGAAAACGATTTGTACTAATATAGCATAAAAAAGAGGTACAACAAGTGTTTGGTAGAACTAAACAGTATTTTTTTCGAGAATGCTTAGGGATATAAAATAACACGTATTATCAGATTCCATTGTACAGTGTGACTTTTCATTTCAGACCATATATAAGCTATAATGTTAGAGCCAGTTTCAGGATGTTGCCTCCTGCACACAAGCCCTCCAGACACACAAAATTTGCAGAAAAGCTGAAAGTTCACATTATTTCGCCATGTCAGATGTATGTTTGGAGAAAAAAAAAAAACAGTAAAGGAATTACGTGTTTGTGCTTGATGTGAAATAAAAAAAAAATCCTGACAATGTTGAAAAATAATTTAGTGTTTACTCATACTGGTGGTTATTGGAATAGAGTTAAAACTTGAGCCTTTCTCCTGTGCTCACCTTGTTGTCTTGCGATGGCTCGATATGTGTGCTAGCGTTTAGTTTAAGCAGTGGTGTCTGCTTGGAACCGCTGAAGGAGTTTGATATTGCTATTCCTGCTGTGTGGAGAAAAAAAAAAACACTGAAACACATCTTTGTCTTTTTGTGACGCGTTTAACATTAATAAGCCCCTCTCTTTTTTTATTTTTAATATTGTTTTTAAAAATGATGTGTAAGTGCTACTATTTGCTGCAGAACATGGTCAGAAAAGCATTTGCATACACTAGACTGTCTGTACTCAATTCAATTTTAAATACAATACTAATTGCCATACTCTTTTTAACACATTTTTGTTTGTCTTCTTGTAAGATTACAAGGTTTGCATTCTGTATTTTTTTTTTTTTTTTACCATTAACAAACAGTAGAAGCCACATCTGTTTTAAAATGTCTTACACATTTGAAACACATTATAGATTTATGAGACATTTTATTACCCAGGTTGACATTTTAAAACAGTGTGATACAGTTTAAACCTGTTTTTTGTTAGTTTGCTTTACATTTTTTCTGGCTGTGTTTTATGTAAATATGAACATTGTATCTAATATGTGGGCAAAAAAATCATGCAGTTTAACATTAAACTTCACAAACGACCCATGTTGTGGCTGCTGCTTTCTTTCTCCACTTGTCTTATAACACTTATATCCGTTTCTGCTGCATGCCCCCTCTCCTCTGCAAAACTGTGTATTCCTCCCAAGGTTCTAACGCCGCTTTTCCAGTAGTACCAACTTTGAGCGGTTCGATGGGGTCTGATTGATTTCGTCTTGGGTGGTTTTCTATTTCAACTGAATGCACCGCAAATGTGGGCGCGGTGGCAGCAGCAGGGCAGCGCTGAGACAGGAAAGCGATGTGAAGAAACGTTTATGCAACACAATAAGAAAATGTAGCATGGCATAGCTAACAAGTAAGCTGTTAGGTGTATTCTTCTTTTAATCAGATAGAGTAGGTCGACAAGTGGGGGTAAGGAGTTGACAGAGAAGAGAGAGAGCGGAGGAGATGAAGACAAAGACAAGACTTCTGGATGTCATGGATTGAAGACCAAAGTATTAGCTCCCCCCGACGTGTACCAGGTAAGTTAATGCTAGTTCTAGCTCGCTATGTTGTTCTATATATACACGATAAGCCGTACATACAAAGTGTTAAAACTATAGTTGGTTATCCTGTCCAGAAACACTTTTTGTTATATTGTGTAAAATCGTCCTTCCATCCTGAAAGTAGTCAATAAATTACGTATTCACAAAGAGGAGGTTAAACAAATCATTCTCTGCCGGAGCTGCAGGCATATGAAAACTCTAACCAATCTTCACCATTTGCTCCGAAGGGCAGGAATTGGTTAAAGTTTTGTTCCTTCTCCCAACCATAGACATTACTCCCCCTCACCCCCGTCCCTCAAGTTCCAGGGGAATCGCCTTAACTACTGGTTGTCCCACATGCCAGTCATTCTGATGGGCTCATAACGCCATGGTGTGTGCTCGTTCCTTCTGAGTTTCTGCTTGCTGGATGCGCACTTCTAATGTTTATGTAAACGGTTAGCGTAGCGGTTAGCCATTCATTGTAGCTCTGCTGCTCTCACCGTAGACTTCGAACATGGCTGAGAGTCACTAGAAGTGAACCGCGTTCATGTTTATGAGAAGAAGAGGAAGACCTCAGTAGAAAGAAATAAGACCAAAGTGGATTTGGGAGATTTTTTTTCATGCGATCCCCTTGAAGAGCGGAAGAGTAAGGTAAGACGGTCTTGCGCATGCGGAGTAATTCCAAAAGGGACTTGGGTAAACTTCCGGAAAAATCGCCGACCCTAGCTTTAAAATGCTGAAATATCATGTAATGTAAAGTTGTCTGCCCCACAGGCTGCTGAGGAACAGGGCAGGGACCTGCTGGATGCTCTGATGCTGAATGAAAAGATCCAGCCCCAAATCCAGTACGTAACATTATCTGAATCTTCCTAATAAATCTTTGTGATTATACAACAGCTCCAGTGTTGATTTATGTCAATTATATATTATAAATCATCTGAAGGCTAAACAGATATCTAGAATACAACCTAATGCAGTTATTTAGGATGAATTTTCTTTTCCACGAAAGCTATTTTCACTGTATGCTCAGATAAAATGTAGTGGTGCAGCTGCCAATTTGTTGTTTTTTTTTGTTCCATAAATATAATTGTTTTCAACTAATTGATTAAAGAGAGCTACTCTTAGATTAAAATACCCCAATAAACATTTTTTTGAACTGCATGAAAACATTTATTGCACATAAAAAAAATGCACATTGTAAAAATGGTAAAGTGGATTTCACACAAGACTAAATGCATGAAATACAACAGGGAAAAGTAAAGTATACAGTAAAATGATCAGATACCAATATTTCAGCCCAATTTTCCATATCTGTGCATCCCTAATATTGATAATTTCACTCTCAATCTTTAAATTTTAAATGAGAGAGATAATCTGATCATTCTCAGTTTCCTCAGAATTTCCTTCAAGTAGTTTGGTTCAATTTTGTTTTAATAATTTCCTAAAATATTTAAGTAATTACTAATATTTATTTAATCATTTAGTGACTAGATCTGATTTAATTTTAGAGTTTTCAATTGAAACTGATACTGTGATTCTCAAAGTAAATACTTGTCATTGTACATTCCTCTAACTCCTTTGTGTAGTGCGCACATTGGGCTCCCTGACAATAAAATTTCCCCTTTAGACAGATTTTGGAAAGATACCAGTAATGAAAACATTTAATGAAACTAATGCAATTTGACACACACAAAAAAATCTGAGAAGTCAGATTGCACAAAAACACAGCAGAAACAGCGGGCACATGTAAAGCAGTTGTTGGTGTGATCATTGCAAAAATTTAACTGAAAGCATGGCTATAAACATTTGTTAGCTGCTAACAGTCTCCCTCCAACTGCATGGCGAAGTTTTGCTTGATTGAAAGCAGCATTGTGGGCCATCTCAGCCCTTCTCAAGGTTGAATGTAACAAACGCTCCATGTGTTCTTCACGCCGGGCCGGTGCACTGCATCTTCCTTCTGGATCTCAGTGAGGATCAATGAAAGGTTCCCACTGGAGGCCCTTTTCCTCTTGCCTGGACAGAAGGAGAAAATGATAGGTGATTCGGGATAACATACTGAAAATTAATTTAAAAAAGCTTCCGCAATAAAACAAGCAAAAAAAATATGTGAATGTGAGCATATTTTAGGGACAACTACTATCAACTATCAGACTGTAGAGGAGCTGAGCAGCTCCTTTAGTGCCAGACATACACACTCTGTCTGTAAAAAGGAGCGTTACCGCAGGTCATTCATTCCTGCTGCTACCAGATTATATAACGCTGCTATATAATAGTAACCGTAACCGTAATAAGTAATGTGCAATAACTAACGTACAATAATGTGCAACTGATGTGAATTCAATCTCTGGATTATACGTATAACCGTATAACTGTTAGAATTACTGTAATAAGTGTTTTGCAGTAACTGTGCAATAATGTGCTGTGGTATATTGTCAACATAAAGGTCATTCATTCCTGCTGCTACCTGATCATACTTCGCTGCTCTATACCTGTAACCATTATAGTAATTACTGCAACCATGCACCATAGATGCAACAATAACTGTAATAACTTATGTGCAATAAGCTATTTAAACAAGGTGCTATAACCTGTGCAATAATCCTGTACAAAGTGTATAATAACATATGTGCAATAACCTATTTATACATAGTGTATAGAATTGTATATAGCTGTATAACTGTATCTAACTGATTCTACTTACCTACTTTGGCACCTTCTTCTGACTTTTGACTATTGAGCCGATGGGTCAAGTGAATTTCTCCATTGTGAGATCAATAAAGCTTATCTTATCTTATCTTATCATTCATTTTACAGTCAATTTCATTCAGGTCATATCTTATTTCATGTACTAAGAGTAACCATTTAATATTTTATTTAGCCAACAAAATGTTTTCTTTTTGACATAAAAACACTTATTTCAATAATAGCCTGTCATTTTAGGAAGTGCATACTTGTTTCCGAGGTATTTCTGATGAAAATCCTTTATGAATGGTAATTTGGTTGTAGGTTACACACTAGTTTCAATGAAAGTTTCCTCTGCAAAGCTCACAATGTCATGGCCAGAGGACTGGAATTACTGCCCAAAAAACACAATTTCAGCTTGCAAAAACACCAAACTGCTTCAGGAAGATTTTTTTTTTTCACACTAACAAAAAAACAAGATCACTACATAGGGAGTCTATAAGAAGCACAGAAATGTACCATAGAGTTGTCCCATCTATCAGTTTCCACATTCCCAAGGTGAGTCTTTCCTACATTTTCCACAGGTGTATTTGCAGCGGTGTACACAAAGTTCGGCCCTTCTGTTATTATTGCAGAGTATGTGCACCTGGCACTGTCTTTTTCTTCTGAGAAACTCTCATCTCACGACACTGCTGTTTGTGCTCTTCCCTTTGTGCCTTCACCTGCAAAAGCCTGTTCTGAAGTTCCTCTGCAAGCTCCAGCATGAACATTTGCAGACGTTCTTTGGATCCTGTACATGCTGTGTACAAAACATGTGCATTTGTGGTAGCCATGTCAAGGAGTTTGTAAAACACAGCCATGGGCCATCTCCTTGTTCCTGCACGCACAGAGTAGTTTCATAGTTTGTGGTCCATGGTATCAACACCGCATTTGAAATGGATGTAATCCACTACAATGTTTGTTGTTTTGTTTTTTTCGGGTGTCCACAATTGCCACTTTCTGATGAATGGTGCTAAGAAGACAAATTTATTTTTCTTCGTTGCATACATTGTCAGCAATGCACTTCCAGATGTGAACACCTATGGCGTATAACTGGCTTTCCAACGATTCCTGAGCAGTTACTGGTTGCTCCCAACAATTTTTTGATGGTGCCAAGCAGAGTTGTTTTTCCTTTAAAGAAGCCTGTTAGCCAAAGACAGGGGGATGAAGAAATTGTCCACAGCTGCTGTCCTTCCCTGGTCTTTAAATGGTTCCATCAATTTCAAAACAGCATTATCTGACAGCCTCTCTCCCATCAGACAAGTGGGATCTTCTCCCAAGTAAGGGATGGTATTACACATTTACTTCATGTCCAGATCTCCTGCAATCCAAAACTTGATTCAGGCTTGGATACATTGTACCAAAAAAGGGACAACAAACCTTTTGATGGTAATAAGAATCCATCACTACACCAAGGTTTTTGGGCCTGATCAGTGTTTACTAGCCGAAGCAGCTGAAGCTGTGCACTAACTTTTGATCGCTCGTCTATTGGACCAAAAATGATTACTTTGGTTTTGTTTTTATTCAACTGTAGAAAATGTTGGCATATTCATGCATTGATTTCTTCTAAGCATTTACTCAGTGATTGAATGGGTTCAGTAAAGAAGTTAGAAAGGGACTTTAAAATATCTCTTAGTCAGCCAAAACATCTGTTTTTGTCTGACCTGAACTAAAAACCCCTCCTATCCCCTTTTCTATTTTGGGTTAAAGCTCAGACTAGCTGGGGTTCTAAAGACCTCTGAATCTAACGAGTATTACCCTGTTTAGAATTCCTGTGAGACCTTTTGAGCTAGATAAGTAGGACACGACTGATCTACTAACCACCTCCGTCCTAGGGCCGCACCCTTCTTCAGTGGACTGGTCAGGCAACCTAGTAGCCTGAGGCCACCTATTTCCCGACCACCGCCCTAGTTAACGGTGGCTCCTACTTTTATATATCGGCACTTGTTACACGATCAGTATGTTGTTAGAAACTCAAAAGTCCCTAAGGGTGTTGTTTTAAAGTTTGGGCTACAGGCAACCTTTTAAGACCTCCTAAATATTTCTAGAACCATACACCATGTCTGTTTTACAATCATAGAAGAACTCAGAAAAATGTTGACTCAATAAGTGAATGTCCACAACTTCTAACAAAATTTTATATACTTCTTTAATTAGTATGCTTTAGCAGGGGATTAGCAACAGCATTAAGCAATTTAACAGATTACACATTAAAATTTAATCAACTTCCTATTTCTTATCTAAGGCTGCTTACTAAGGCGTTCAGGAGGGGATTTTAAATTTGGAGGAGCAAACTGACCCGAACCTAAGGTGGAAACCCAGTGTCTTTGAACTCTGGGTAAAGGAGTTGTCCAGCCGAACAACTTCACTTCTCTCGATGGCAACCCCGATGTCCCGTTAATGCCCAGTTCACAAAGACTCACGCTTTGAGCCCCTGCTTTGATGTCTGCGTCTGAGGTGCGTCTCTTCTGCTCGACAAGTTGGTTCAGCTTCAGAACTGACATCTCACGGGTGCAACTCACATCTTCGGAACATCTAGAATCTTCTCATCAACCAGGTCAAAACCACAGTGGTTCTTCTTGACAGGAGTGGCAGATCATGGGCCCCGAATTGTGGAAAAACATGAAAAATAGATAATCTGACTCAGTCTCGGCGGTCCTCAGAGACAGGGGCGCCGTGCTTTTCCTTTGGCTCGATGATCTTCCTTCCGTCTTGGGTCTTCTTTTCTTCTGTTCCACGCTGCGTGTCTTGTGAGATGAGAAACTGAGCACTGAGTACCCAAATCACCTTTCTTTTATGTGTTGAGAGAGCCGTTGGGAGGTTGCAAAAACTCTGAAACGTCCCCCTTTACTGAACAACAGCAAAAAGTCCATCACCTCATCGCCTTCACCCCAGCAGCAGGTCATTGAACCAAATCGTCTGGTTCCACTTCCTCTTTCTCCCCGGCACATTTCCTGTGGATAGCAGATGGAGTCTCCTTCCAAGCACTACTTCCTCTTTCCACAAACCTATTTTCTCCTTTCTCCTTGACACTTGTACTGCACTAAAATAATCATTATTTCACTCATTTAATACATGAATGCTTGATCCTTTAAAAAAGAAAAGACAATTAATCAACCATATAATTCAGTAAAGAGAAAATTATCAATTAAAACATACCATTACAGAGCTCTTATGTTATCTATTTTACGTAATACATTTAATGTCCAAATTATCTCTTAATTTGTGAGTAACAGGGAATATGGTCGGGCTCACCACACCACCGATTGTAGAGGTATTTTGACATATCTTATCCAATAATAATAGTGTACTGTGTAACTAAATAATTGAAACACCCCCTATAATCTTAAAACTGGCTGTGTCAATAAGGGTAGCTCCACATCAGGAAGGATTTTGGCCTAGTCAGATATCACACTATCACCACCAGATTTGACTGTTGATATAATATTATCTTTTCTGAGAAGCTGTGTTAATTATAGCTATATACTGAGATGCACACCTTGTTGGTTGCGGATTTTTTTATTTATTTTTTAATAGTGTCCTAAGAATTGTTATCTTAATGTCAACAAGAGCCCAACAGATTTTACTTTCTTCCAACTGCGGAGCCTTACCGCATTTTCCTTAGTGCTCCGCTTGATTTATACATTTAAGAAGCTTTATTATAATTAATGCAGGGAATATTTCATGTTATACGGACACTGAAACAAGAAGGTAGAAGAGAAGAAAAAAAGGAGAATAGGTGAAAGAGAGAGAGAAAAGGGAGAGAACGATACATCTTCAGTCTGCTTCTTCACCTGCAAAGAGAGATGTAAAAAGAACAGCACAACCAGTCGATAAAGTATTACAGGTACAATCAAGTAACGCCTTGATACAATCACTGAAGAATATACAGTATTAATTAATACGACATGTATAAAGTGACAGCTGAAGATAATAATATAATATAAGATAATTTTCTGTATAGAAGTGAGTCTGTAAGTACCTGAATCCAAGCACCTGGTTGGTTGTGGATTTTAAAATACAGATGATCAAATGCAGTCCAGAGTCCTCATAAACTGTGAAACAGGGCTCTATATTAACATCACTAGAAAGCTCCTCCAAAGCAGATGATGAAGCGTGACTGGCCGTTAATGGTTGACCAGTGCATAAACAGTGCTTATAAATCGTTCATATTTTCAGTCTGTGTTTTTTTCTCTGAGTGCCCAAAATGGTTCTCCACAAACTATTTAAGTCCTGGAGGCTTCTTCAATGCTTTTGTACCAGTGTTGTCAGTCAGCTCGACAAGCAGTCTTTTTTTAGTCGACACTGTCAACACAACAGGGCACACCTCAAGAAAATGAGAGCCAAAAACACTGAAACAGTATGTCAAACTCAAGCCATTTGACATCAAAACCACCAGAAAAAGTGACCCGTGGACTATAACTGGCTAGCACTTTTTGAAACTTTACTTCACGAAGATAGATTGTGCCAATTTAAAACCAAAAGATCTCATGCATGCTGCCTTCGTGGAAGCTGAGTTAACACTTTGTCTGGGGCTCCTAGCAGTGAGGTGCAGGCAGGGGAGGTAGTGCCTCACCCGTCGTCATGACAAGAACTAACACTCATAAGTTAAAATCAGTTTGTCCATTTGACTGTTCTGTACATTTTTCAGTATGATTACAACACTCTTATAGTCTAAATTGTTAAAAGACGTGGGAGAAGTATGGAAGAAATACAGGAGTTGTGCCTCAACTCACTGACTGATCCGGGCAGTAGACACACGCCCATTGCTGCCTCCCCTTATATCAACAATATGCATGTTAGATTACACATGTACTACACGAGCTGATGTTCCATAGTCTGTTTGAAAAGTATGATGAATGTGTGACATATTTAGTCTTTGTAATCAGCCATAAATGCACAATTATAACTTGCCAAGTGATTCAAAAAGTACTGTGCCCTACTGAGCCCCAAAGGAACAACGTGTAACAGGTGGACGCCGCTGCGTGCTCATCTTCTATGCTGAGGGTACAGGTCTTGCAACCACAAATCTAACAATTCCCTCATTTGAATTTGCTGCGACAAAATGGAATATTACATCTTTAAGCTGAAGGATTTTTCTAAACTGGATTTTCAGTGGAAACAGAAGTTATTAGAGGGAAGACAGCCAACAGCTTCAAACAAGTGAGAGAAAGGTAACCCGCTCTATTCAGCCGGAGTGGTTCACCTGAAAAGACTGGATGTGCTACAAGATTTAGCCTTTTTTTTCTGTTTTCCATGTCTTTTTATTTTCAGCTTTCATTTTTATTTACTTCCTCCCCATTGAAAAGACTGAAAACAAGCACATCCAATCCCAAACGACTCTCCCCTTTGGTGATTATTTCCATTTAAATAATGGCAAACGAGGGCAATTATTACAACCTGGGGACCGAGATATTCATGGAGGCACATAGACAAATGAAGGTAAGATCATATACACTTATCTTAAAAAAGAGAGGCCCCAAATTACTTTTTATTTTAAAGGATCAAATTGCACCAAGGTTAAATACTATTTTGCTTTTTTTGCTGCTGTATCGTTGAACAGTATTGAATTGATAAATTAATAATCAAAAGCTTTTATTATAACTAAATGTTTAAATTAAGATCACAACTGAAATAAAAGTATCTATTTTAGACTCATATCTGTACGTCAGAGTCCAGTTGGACTCCTTCATCAGTCATGAATCCTCCTGCAGGTCACTGGCTCCTAGTAATGATACTGTTGGACCTGTTTTATTGCATGTGCATACCTTCGCAAACCTTTACGCATGAAGACTACCAAATGATGATTATTGTTATCAAAGACCAAATTTCCAGTCAATTTAATGAGCTAAAATGCTCTATGATAAAACATAGTTACAACACACATGCAGTGTATGCCACATATATTATTTCTTTAAATGTGTGGACCACCTTTTAAATGATCAGGATTTGTGCATTTTATCAGTTTCTAGTCTTGATCTCCCTTATGTTAGTTATGTCAATACTTTTTGCTGATCAGAGTCCAGGGTTATTAGATTACCACAGATGTGTACTGTATTTGAATTCAAATTCAAAAAGGATCAATTTATCCCAAAGGGAAATTAAATATTGCTCTAACTCCTACATTTCTTCAGAGTTTTTGCACAGGGTGATGACTTTGCGAAGGAAGGATCTCCTGTACCAGATCTGAAGAAGCCTCAGACTGAAGACACTGTTGTGTGACGGTCTCAAGAAGACAATGCTCAGTGTTGCTGACAATAGTCTTCATTTTATGAAGAATCCTTCTTTGCAAAATCATATCCAGAGGTTCCAGAGAAGTCCAAAAAACAGAGCTAGCCTTCTTGGTCAACTTGTTTAAAGCTAGGGTCGGCGATTTTTCCAGAGGTTTCCCCAAGTCCCTTTTGAATAAGTGTGCATGTGCAAGACCGTCTTAATTTACTCTTGAGGAGGATTACATGAAAATAATCTCTCAAATCCACTCTAGTGTTATTTCTTTCCACTGAGACCTTCCTCTTCTTCTCATAAACATGAAAGCGGTTCACTTCTTGCGCCATGTTGAAGGTTTACAGTGAGAGCAGTATAGGGTGACCAGAAGTCCCCGATTTCCGGGGACAGTCCCCGTTTTGGACCACCTGTCCCCGGCTAAAGCTGTCCCCGGAAATGTCCCCGATTTTACCGAGGGAGAAAATGTTGCGTGTAAACTGTTATTACGGTAGAGCTGTTGCGCGCAGAAACAGGTGTTACGGTAGCTGGTTGCGCTGCTGTTAACATAAAGACGGGGAACAGAGCGCACCACTAGATGGGCGGTAATGATGCTTTTGAATGTCAGCTGCTATCAAAACACGAAGAAAAAGAAGAAGAAGAGTGCACCACTTTTAAAACAGAAGAGGAAGAAGGGGAAGTTCGTTGTCACAACCGGTAGCAACTGATGGGGAGCTTCCCTGTGTTATGGTAAGTGTGTTAATCGATTCATTTTATTTGGATTGGGCTTATCCTGTGATAAATGTTTGGTTCGTGTCCAGGTTAAAAAATAATCAATAAAAGTAAGACAAGACCACGAGTTGCTGCTCGCATGAGTAAAAGACATTCGGATAAAATGTAACAGAATGATTGAAAACTCCTTGTAAGGCGTTAATCTGGTACGCTGGTTCTCCAGGGATCAACAAGGGTTCGTCTAAAGATGTTTTAGAACTCATTGGTGACCTTTAGTTTATATTTCAGATAGTTATTATAAGTAGAGTTATTACAAGTTGTTTTGCTGATTTATGGTTGTGATTTATGAGCACAGACTTTCAGTTTTAGGTGTGCTTTTCTACTGCACGAGTTCCTCATGAACAAATAGGAGTCAGAAACTGAATGAGATAAGATCTGCATGATCTGAGAATGTTGAAGGAAGAGATAACCGCCTGTTTAATGTCCATTTATTATGTTGTTTTTGCTTGTAGCTCCAAATATTGTGGTAATTAGCATTTTTAGTATTTAATCAGATGAGATAATAATAAAAATAATTGGAAGTTTTCATGTTTTACATTCTAATGTTTTTGGAAGTGATTTTAATTATATAATGTCTCTGTTTTAGAATAATAAGTAAGATTGATACAAGAGGAGAGAGGAAGAAGATAGGAATACAGGAGATTAAATGAGAGTGGAGGTAAATAGGAACACTGATGGAAAGAACGGCTGACAAGAAGGGAGACAAATTTACTTAGAGTATTAATAAAGTTCAAGTGATAAAGCATTGACATGATTTGAGTGATAAACTAACGTACTGAGTTATGTAGTGTACAAAGTATGCTATGTTAAACAGAGTGACTCAGGTTTGAGTTGAGCAGCCCAATTGTCTGAGGATATAACCTTTCTCTGAGTCTCTGCACTGAACATGAGTTTCACTGCCCTTCCCTAGCTGTGGCAGAATGAAGAGGCAGTTTAGTTGTATTTTTTTCTTGTATTTTAAAAATTTCTGTTTTGCACATTATACATCCTCTTGTCCTCTAATTTTATCCTGACCTCTCAGGCCACAATGCCTGATTACCATGGCTGATGGCTCTTCAGACACAGAAGGCCTTGAAGAAACCAGAGATGATCTCATGTTAGCTGACAGTAGGAGAAATGAATCTGCTTCTTTGAGATGCACAGGCCCCTGATGCGGTCAGTTGACAGTAAGAAACATGTATCATCCTTTACATGCAGGCTTGACCGCTACTTGTTTTTTATGTTAATGCAGAAAAACTTATTTCTCATAGGTATGTAGATGTGAACAGAATAAGTACTTGTTGCACTTTTTTGAAAAGGTGGGGGAACGCTGTCTCCACAGACAGCCACAGGCATAGAATAAATGTTTGTATTTACTGGTATTTCTTTTCCTCGTGTCACTCTCCCCTTAGGGGGCAGCAGAGCTCTTTGGGCCCCACAAAATTGGAAAGCCCTGCTAACCACCCTTGACCCCTCCACTCCCACCCCCACCACTTTGCCCCAGCCCAAAGACACGGTTCTAGTTTTCTATTAATAACACTATCGATTTATTCATTTTATTAATCTTAGGATATACTAAAAGTGTGGAGAGGCACATTCCTAGCTTTTACTACTTTGATTTTTGTTGTTTAAATATTAATAAATATGTAAAAATAAATGAAACCATTACTGTCCCCGTTTCCTAATTTCATCCTGATGAGATGTATTGCTTTTTATGTACGAGCTAGAAATGTCCCTAGGATGGAAGGACGATTTTACCCAGTATGACAAAAGTGTTTCTGAACAGGATTACCAACTATAGCTTTAGTTGGTGGCGTTATATTCGTCCCTTCAGAATTAGACACAGCATGTTGTAAAATACCTTCTCCTGATTTTTTTGGTCTGTTCTTGAAATTTTAATTATGTTAAATATGGCATGTATTAAAAGGTGTTTAATAATGGTAGAGTGAATAATGAAGCGTGACATTCTCCTGGCTTTGTTCTGTATTGAAACTATATATGAGGTGGGTTGGATTGCTCCTGAATTTATTTGAGGGCAATAAAAGAGCCACTGAGTGTAGAAGAATATCATACTTGTCATGCTCAAAAACCTAATTTCGTCATTACTGAAGGACAGGTTAATTTGAGTGCTTTGTTCTTTGAGATGCCAGAGTTGCTCGAGAACTCATCCAGCCCACCTGATTGGATTGGGTGAAGTCTGATGGAACAAATCCTATGTCTCCCTTTTGTGTAAGAAGTTGCACTGCTCCTCTTTCTTTGCTTTGATTTGTTTAGTCTAAGATGTCTGTGCAACACTCAACTCTGTAACACAGATTTTGAAATACCAATTCTAATAACAAAAGAGTTTTGTAGGTCACTGTTTCAGGTAGTGGTGTTTTATATTAGTTTGTTGTTTCTTAGCTTCGCATTCCCCAGTGACTCCAGAATAAGGTTGCCCACACCAAATGCTGGAACCAAAGTAATAAATGGACTCAGTGGTGTAAAGAGGTACGTGATATACTGCAATCTTGTACAACAACATCACAGCCACACAGAACAGTTATCACCTCAGTGAAACATTACTTCAGGCTGCTTTCAGACAACATGAAATGAGCAAAGCCTCGCTTATTGCCAAAACCTGACCAGTAAAAAGCAACAAAGAAAACAATGAATGGCTCTCCCAACTCGATGAAACCACTCTCCTGGGATTTGGAGCTGTACTGATCCATAGCTTTCCTCGCTAAGCTCTAGATCAGAATGTTTTTCAATGTTATAATTGGCTCAGTTTAAGACGAAACTTTTCTCAATTTCAGCATCATGCTGCTTCTATATAACTCTATTGCTAAAGAAGTTGCAGTTGATTTTTGTGACAAGAAATATTCGACAAATGTTTTAAGATCCTATAACAAATGTTCTACAGTTTTATTTCAACATAAAATATGTTTTTTGATGGTTTCGTGCAACTACGGTTAGGGAGTAAAGCAGCTTTACAGACTAACCATTGCAATAAAAATTTTAGAATACATTTTTTTTATTATAAACTTCTTCCTGCTTATTAAAATCTATGCTCAGTTTTGAGCAATAAACATTTTGAGTGCCAAATTACATTTCTAATACCCAGATTAAAAGACTCTTGAAATATATTGCCACATGCTTGTAAAGGATGAGGGATTGATGTAAAGCCTTCATACAATAGACCGGGTTTCCTGAGAAAAACCTTTACTGGTAGGCAAAAACTGAACATATCTGCATTGTTTTATGGCTAGAATTGAATTTGACATTATGCAATTTACTTTGAATTTGTCTATAGGAATGGTCTGAATTAACCAGATATATTTGTATATATATTGGATGATTTTTGTGAATCCTTAAATAATTAAACTGACCTAAACTGAAATGATACAAAATGCAATTCTCACAAGACTCTGGTTTGTTTACTCCTATCAGAGTTCAATCTTTCACTTGAAAACGTGTATTTTTTGTATTTTTGTAACCGTGGGCTTGCAGTAATGTGTCACAGTGGTAATAAAACTGCTGTTAGTGGTGTTGCTATTTTTTTCAAACCTGCTCTATATATTGTACCTGTTTAGAATATATATATTTTTAAAGGGACAAGTCTTGGAGTGATGAAAGAAACCACACATTATTATTATTATTATTGCTATAGTGAAATTAGATTACTATAATGAAATTAGATTAAAATTATGCTTTTATTACATATCTTTTCAGATGGCTAAAACTGCCAGGAATCTCCACGATTATTCAGCAAAAAGTAAAGCCAAGCCTGGATATGCTGTGTGAGAAAAGTCAGCACACCTGCCATATACTGTATCTCTTCCCAACGGCTCTGCCAGACTCAATGTGGCAAGTGAGCATACTGCTTTAATCAGAGATCTGTCACACAGAATGTGACCAAGAGTTTAATAAATGGTCTTGAAGTGGTTTCCCATTTTCCAAAGGAAAATCATCTATTGTGACGAGTGTTTAGTAAATGCATAAACAAATCAATCTCACAACTCCTCTCTTCCCAAATAAATAAAGCAAGTCAATTTCCTTTGAACACTTGACATTTTAAACAAGTATATTAAATGCATCTGCTTTGCTTGCAGCTCTTCCTCTGCTCCATACAGCACATTTCTCCCTTTGCTGAGACTTCAACAGTTAACTCAGTTCATGTGGATGTACCAAACAGGGACAGGTTGTGGAGTCATTTGCTCAGATACGTACCCTTTTCTCATTGCTCTGCCATGTTTTTAGAATTGAATTAAGCTCACTGGGATACATAGGAATGAAGGTGGAACTGAGATCAATCTGAACGACTTCCATGAAATTTTATTTGACCATTTGTGGTAAATGGAGAGGAGCCGTGTCCGTGCGGTTACGATAACCAATAACTGGTATGTCACTCAAAATACATGGTATGCAGTCTCGGCGGAAAATCCTTTTTTCCACTCTTTAAAGAAATATTATTGGTAGATGAAAAAGCTGAACTGGCGAGATCAGCTATTCAAAATTCAAATAAAAGAGGTAAAGGCTAAAAAGCACCGACGCCAGCTCACGGCACTCAAGCTAGCTTCTGAGTTCTCTGATGAGGGTGAATGGCTGGACTCGCCTCGTGTTTAGCTCCCACTGTTCTCTGATGAGGGTGTCCAGGTGGATGTGCCTCATAGTTTTATACTCCTTAATGGGTTCCTTCCGGGATTGGTGTCAGAATTTCTCAGTGCTTCTGCTCCAGAGCTTCTCAGTGGTCTCCCGCCCATTTTAGAGCTCCTCAGTATTTTCTAGCCCACTCCAGAGCTTCTTTGCCAGCACCACTGGCCTATAGAGCTGTGTGCCACTCATGGTCGACCTCTGGGCCACCCGCCTGAACTCTGTTTGTTTTGTGATTTTTGTTTGTCTTACATGGTGAGGTTACATGGAGCAGAGATAAGGAAGGTGGAGGATTATAAATACTTAGGGACAACAGGAAAGGTGTACAAGACGCTGGTGAGACAGGAGTCAGAGCTGGAGGGAGCAGAGATGACGATGTTGAGGTTCTCTTTGGGAGTGACAAGGATGGAGATGATTAGGAATTAGTTCATCATGTTAGATGTATTGGAGATAAAGTCAGAGAGGTCAGACTGAGATGGTTTGGAGATGTACAGAGGAGGGATAGTGAGAACATTGGTAGAAGGACAGAAGTGGAAACTGCCAGGTTGGAGGCCTAGAGGAAGACCTAAGAGCAGATCAGTGGATGGAGTGAAAAACTCATGAAGGTAATTGTTGTTACAGAATATGCAGAAGAAAGGGTTAGATGGGGACAGATGACTTATTGTGGTGACCTCTGAAATGGAAATGCCAAAACAAGAAGAAGTTTTTATCACAGTTTTTATTCCAGTAACAGTGTTGTACTTTGTTTTTTTGCAATTATTGTTCTACTTTTTAAAAACTTTATTTGGGATTTTCATTGAACAGTTCCAGGTGATTCTGGCATATCTGATCTGGACATTTTACAGGCCAAAAAGAGTAATTTTACCATTTGGTCAAGGTTCTTTCCTGAGGTTATGTCCCAGTAGGACCCCTGAAACCCTCTGAAGGGAGGGAGACACTCAGATGGGACTTCTTAATCAGATGCTCAAAACATCTTACTGACTTGCTTCAGTTTCCACTAAATCTTAGATATAAGCTGAGGATGTAATGACTAAGAAGAAAATTGGTAAATAATATAAAAAAAATATGATCTACAATTTTTTTGGTGAAACTATTTTGCCTAGCACTGCTTTAGGTATGTACAGTTTTCTCCTTTCTTGAATTTGAATATAATGTTCAAATTATTGTCACCTGCTGGTTATTAGACATTACAGTGTTATTGATTTGGAATCTCACAGTGGGCATAAACAATGTCACAGATTGTGTTAACAAAGATAAAATATTAATTTTCTTATTTAGCATGAAATAGACAGACCACCAGAAAGCCCTTAAAAGCAACAGACGGTTGTATTTCTAGATTCACGGTACCCTTTGTTACTTTTTTAACATTGCGTTTATTTAGTGTGTTATGGATTGCATTTGATTAATCATGATTTCTTAGTATGACATGGAATCCCAAACAAATAAGAAAAATATAGGAGAGGGCAGTTTTATTAGTCCACCTCTAGTTGTTTAATGCATGAGGGAATAGCTAAATATTGTGTGTTTCTTTTTAAGTTCTGATTCTGAATGTTCAGTGATTTAATTTAACTGTGTGCCAGATGTGTTGTTCTGTGTGCTGACAATAACAAAGCCTCCTTAGTTGTGTTGTTCAATGGATCAATAAAAAATGCTAATGAAAATGAAACAACAATCCTGGATAAAGGGTAAAAAATAAATACAATTATGTATGAAAAGGAGCAAAAGGAAGTATAAATTTCCTTTTATACACCATTACTACAACAATGTTTGAACTGTTGTAGTAATGGATTTGATTTGGATATTTTTAATTAATGTCACGAACCAGAGACAGAGGGACCCAGTATTCACGCCGAACAAGCAGGGTGAATGAAAAAGCAGGTTTAATGGAGGCGATCTTAAACAATACAGGGGCAGGGAAAACTCAGTGGTCAGAATTACAGTCCAAAAACCGGTACACAGAGAGGCAGTCCAAAAACAGGCAGAAAAATCAGAAACAGAGCAGGAAAATCAGGATCAGGTATCAGGCTCGCTCAGATGTCAAAAAAGGCAGTTGGGTTAAATCTACAGACAATAGGGATGCTGGACAAAACTCACCAAAGGCTAGTTAGACAATGATCTGGCCGAGTGCAGGAGACAGAGGCAGGTATAAGTAGAGGAGTGAGCAGGTGAATTGAGTAGAAACTAGTTACAGGAAAACAGGTGGAACTAATCAGAGGCAAGGAAGTGACTGACAGAACCGAACTGATAGGTTGGTGACTGCTGACAGGGGAGTGACAAACTGATTGGGTGAAAACAGGGAGGTGAACAGAACTGAACTAAAAGCTTGCAGAACCTTGACTGATAATATAAAATAAAGAACAAAAGCAAACCACAACAAAACTCAAACTATTCCATAAACCAAAAACAGAATCTAAACCTAAGACAGAATTGGTAAAATAGAAAGAAGTACAAAATAAACCAATAACAAAACCCCAAATCATGACAATTAATGGTTGGCCAGCAGATCTCTTGTGGTTGGTTGCTCCATGAACTCCTTAAATCCCTCTTTGATTGCATATTGTATTGCACAGAATCTTAAGTATTTACTAGCTGAATATTAAGAGTTTTATTTTAGGCAATTGGTAAACAGTCTGGATTAGAATCTGTAAAGCTCATAATGTATTTTTGATACAAAGTTCGATTCTGTCTGACTAAACTTAAGCTATATTACAAAGAATTGAGATGTACAAAGCTCATAATGATGCACTTTGAAAGACTCATAAGTGTAGCAAGAGGTGGGCTCTATAATGGCTCTAGGTTGATGAATATTAGTCCTTGTTGCAGTTTTCAGATATTTGTTTGCAAAATAATTTGAAAACCATTCATCCTTTCACCTAAAGAATTATGTAAATTAAAATCTAAAGAAATGCTGTATTTTGTATTTGATGATTGTTCTTTTTACTTAAATCTGGAAAGAAAATCAAAATAAAATAAATTCAAATTGGGCGTGAAGATTACATATTGTATGCTCAGATAATGGGGCTAATTATATTTTGTTGAACTTTTCATTCAGCGTTTATTTCCGTGTTTTATTTTAAACTATTCTTATGACTGTCTGGGTCAAAGCTGCAGACAGGAGAGTGGCAGCAAATGATTCTCCAATAAATTTTGGATCATATACCCATCTCCACTGGGATTTTCTCTGACAGGACCGGAAAGAAAAATTGCTTTAACAGAAGAGGCAGAGAAACTCATTTATACGACATCAAACGCATGAAAAAGTACTTCTGTGGTGAGGTGATAAGCCTTTAAGGCCTCTGCCAGAACTCCGGGACCATGCTCGGGTCTGAGGCATGCCGAAACCTTCTCTGACCACCTGTGTCCATCATTGTCCAAGAGACAAGCCACGGGGATGCTTTAACAGGTATGCCAGAGCAGCTGATAAATGGCGAGCAGCAGTGAGGAGGCAGATAAACAAAACGCAGTCAGAGATAAGGGGATGGGGAGGCTGATGCATGCTATGGCGTAAAAGTAATTTTCATACATTACTTTTAAAAGCTTTTAGGTAGGTATGTATACGTGGGAACATGTTAGACTGTGTGTTCAAAGCAGGGGACTGATTTGTCATAATTTTTGAAGCATATAGGGTTTTTCTATCTTATCAAAATAACTCTGACTCCTAATCATCATCATGTATTCTTAGCTGCTAGCTTGGTCATTTGTAGAATTTTACAGCTGTTCCCTCTTACATGTACCATTCAGCTGCTTTATTAAGTTGATGTCAAAAATATTAAACCAAGCCTAACCCTCAATGCATTGTATTAATAAAATATTTCTAATGGGCCTGTTGACATCAGGTTCCCACCAGATTAGTAGCAACCTAAGTTATCTAAATAGATAGACATACAACAATTTAGTTTATAATTTTTTGGTAATGACGACTTGAGGATGTTTCCTCTATGATGAAACAATCAGGTGTGATTTTGACCCGTTTTTCTAAACAAACTGTCTTCAAGTCGTAAAAGTTATGGAGGCCTCTGCTATACATTCCCATCTTCATTTCTCTCCACTGTTCAGTTGGCCAGGTGATTGACTGACTGGACTGAGCAATTGCTGTGTCTTTGGGGTGTTGTCCTGTTGAAAAAAATAAATTTTATTCTATCTTCAGGTTCTTTTCAAGAAAGCCTTGGTACATTTCATCATCCAGTCCAACTTTATTTATAAAGCACTACCAAAGGGACCAAAGTTCTGTACAGAATAACATAAAAAATTGCTGTAGTAAGAAAAACAAACATAAAATACAGAGATGGGATATAATTAAAATGCATTAGCAGCCATACAATGAGAGACTAATAAAATAAGCAGAGGCAAACATCAACTTCTCACATGGTGTCAAAGGCCAAGGCAAAGAAATTAGTTTTAAGATTTAAAATCAGACAGTGATGTAGCCTGTCTGATGTTCATTGGTAGCTCATTCCACATTTTAGGACCTGCCACACCAAAGGCACGGTCCCCCCTAAGCTTCTGTTTTGTTTTAGGCACCCGAAGTAGCAGCTGATCAGCTGACCTAAGGGAGCGCATTGGTGTATAATGGTGCAGCAGCTCGGAAAGCTAGCAAGAGGCAAGGCCATGAATATCTTTAAGAACAAATAAAGGCACTTTAAAATGCATCCTAAAACATACAGAAAGCCAATGAAATTAAGCTAAAATGGAGAAGATATGCTCATATTTGCGTTTACCAGATAAAAGATGTGCCGCTACATTTTGCGCTCTCTGTAGCTGGGCAGTATAGGAGCCACTTACCCCCACATAAAGTGCATTACAGTAATCCAGCCAAGTAGTGACAAATGCATGGATTACTGTCTCAAAGTCCTTCCTGGAGAGAAATGGCTTTATTTTAGCCAACTGCCTTAACTGATAGAAGCTGGACTTCACAACTGCCCTTATGTGACCATCAAATTTAAGGTCAGCATCCACTTTAACCCCAAGGTTAGTTATAAAATATTTTCTATAGTGTGACAAATAAACTATCTCAATAAGAGGAGTCTCTGCTGTGCCATGAAAAACCATGACTTCTGTCTTACTCTCATTAAACTTTCAAATGTTAAGAGCCATCCATGCTTTTAAGCCATTTAGACATTTTTGCAGTGAACTGGCATCCTTTTTAAGTGGGATGAAAACCTTACTATCATCAGCATAACAGTGGAAGAGCACACCATACTTCCTTAATATGGAGCCAACTGGAAGTAAATACAACGCGGAGAGAAGTGGGCCCGAGACTGAGCCCTGAGGTACCCCAGATGGTAGAGGGGCAGAAGATGACATATTATAGCCTCTTACTTTGACACAGATGGTTCGATCTTCCAGAGAGGATTTAAACCAGTCCATCGCCTCTCCCCTGATGCCCACCCAGTGTGCCAAAGGAGAGAGTAAGATTTCATGGCCCACTGTGTCAAATGCAGCAGTTAAATCCAAGAGGACAAGAACAACGCAGTCACCAGAAATCTGTAGCCAAGAATATGTCATCAGAAGAGCTTATTACAGTTAGATGAAGAGTGCTTGTAGGGATTTGACAGAGCATTTACAAGCCTACAGCTCTTTCTTTAACCTCCTTTTTCTAAATACAAAATGTATTGACTACTTTCAGGATGGGAGGACCATTTTACCCAGTATAACAAAGTGTTTCTGAACATAATTATGAGCCATAGCTTTAAGGCTTATGTTGCCTTTAGGCTGTAATATTCTGGGTTCTGTTATGGTTTATGTTATTAGTTTAGTTTTCTTTCTCTCTCCTGCCTTAGGTTCTCTGGTTGTTTTGAGTTCTGTCTTGTCTGGATTCTTGTTTAGTTTGTGTACTGTTTTAGTTTATCCTGTTATGTCATCACTTTAGTCTTAGCTTTATCTTCTGTCTTTAGTTTGTGCTTCAGGGTTGTTTTGATTCTTATCAAGTCTGGTTTAGCTTCTGTTCCTGTCAGCCTTTTTGTCCCTTCCCTCCTTGATCACTTCCACCTGGTTTTGGTTAATTAGTCCCTCCCTGTTCACCTGTCTGCACGCCTATTTATACATGCCTCAGTTCTCTGCACTTTGCCCGAACGTCTCTACTCACATGCTGACGGTAAGAGCTTTCTAGCCTCCGCTTATTCTCTGCCCTTCTGTTTTTTGTTTGCCACAGTTCCTGCTGTGATTTTATCACCTGCCTGAAGTTCGCCTGGTGCTTCCTGCTTGCTGGACTGCCTCTGAGGAACTTTCTGGTGTTTGTGGTCTGCAGATCACCCGGTTCTGGACTGGCCAGCTGCTGGAGCTCTGTCTGCCCTTCTCAATTATTTAAACTACGAGTTTTTCTGTTCCTCTGGATCTTCTGTAAATAAACCCTTTAAGCATATGCTCCGTGTCTGGTTGAATATCGGGTTCTATTAAATCAATCATTACAGTACGTTCTGGCCACCATCATGAACCCGTCACCGACACGTTATCTCCGTTCTGGAGGAGCAATGCTTGTAAAAATCGGCACTCCACCCACCTTCCCCTGCCACGTCAATCACTCACCGGAGCTCTCCACTCGATCCTGTTTACCGCAGTTCTGTCCAGATCCGGTCCTTTTCCTGGAGGTTGACGCGGAGGTGGTGCGGGAACTCCGTCCAGATCTTTTTCCGGAGCTGCCACGGATCCCCTCTTCAGACGCGGATGCACAAGGATCGCCGCGGGCTTTGGTGGTTCCGTTCCATCAGGAGGGATCAGCCCCCCTGCAAGATCCGCCATCCCGCCGCCGGAGGAAAAGACGACAGTCTGTCCTCCACTCCCCCAGCTGTTCCGAGCGGCGGTAAGACGAGCAAAATTAAAGGAGGTGGAGGGGCATTATAGATCAGCCCTCCGGACATTCTATTGCCGACCTGAACCTGTCCCCGAGGGTCTGGCTGACGCCTCGGTCACCGAACCTGTCCCCGAGGGTCTGGCTGACGCCTCGGTCACCGAACCTGTCCCCGAGGGTCTGGCTGATGCCTCGGTCCCCGAACCTGTCCCCGAGGGTCTGGCCGACGCCTCGGACCCCGAGCCAGTCCGGCGCCTCCCCTAGCCTGTAGTCCGGCGCCTCCCCTAGCCTGTATTCCGGCGCCTCCCCCTGCCAGTAGTGCGGCGCCTCCCCCTGCCAGTAGTGCGGCGCCTTCCTCAGCCTGTAGTCCGGCGTCTTCCTCAGCCTGTAGTCCGACGCCTTCCTCAGCCTGTTGTCCGACGCCTTCCTCAGCCTGTAGTCCGACGCCTTCCTCAGCCTGTAGTCCGACGCCGTCTTCACTCCTTAGCCCGGCGCCGTCTTCACTCCTTAGCCCGGCGCCGTCTTCACTCCTTAGCCCGGCGCCGTCTACACTCCTTAGCCCGGCGCCGTCCCTAGCCATTAGTCCGCCGCCGTGCTTTCTCCCTCTCCAGGCTCCGCCCACGGCCTCGGATGGGCATGCCCCGTCGCCAGCCTGCTGAAGTGCTGCCCCGTCGCCGGCCTGCTGAAGTCCTCATTTCATCTGTGAATTTAATACTGGAGCACAACCTTGTTTAACTATGTCCACTCCATTACACATCACCAGATCTGTGGAGGGCTGTGCAGTGGTGTAGCACATTTGCATTGCAGAAAAAAGGTCCTGGGGTCTTTGTATGGAGTTTGCATGTTATCCCTGTGCATGTATCTGTCAAGAATCGGAGACAGGGGACCCAGTATTCAGCCAGACAAAAAGTAGGTATGATTAAAGAAGGTTTAATGGAGGTGTTCTTCACAATGCAGGGACAAGCAGGCTCGGTGGTCAGAATAACAGTCAAAAATCCGGTACACAAGAAGCAATCCAAAAACAAGCAGAAGTACAGATCGGGGTAAGGCAAACTCAGAATATCACCAGGCAGGTCCAGGTCAGAAAAACGGGTAGGCAGACAGACAGGGCAGGGAAAAACAGGTTCAGGATGGCTCAGACGTCAAAAAGGCAATTGGGTAATATCAACAGACATTATGGATGCTGGACAAAACTCACCAAAGGCTTGTAAAGACAATGATCTGGCAGAGTGCAGGAGACAGAGGCAGATATAAATAGGGGAGTGAGCAGGTGAACAGAGTGAAACTAATTACCAGAATGGGTGGAGCTGATCAAGGGAGACAAAATGGCTGCAAATAAACTGAAGCTGATTGGATGGTAACTGGTGAAGGGGAGTGAGAGCAAGACAAAAGAATGCCGGCAGGTGAACTGAATAATGGCTGGTGACAGAAGTGATCAGAGCAGGCCAGAAGAAAAGTACAAAATCAAACCACATTAAAACCCAAACTGAACATAAGCAAATAATAAAAACCCAAATCATGACAGTATCTGGCTTCCTCCCCCATTCCACAAAAATAACTAAGGTTTATTGAGCTCCTTAAATTTCTTTTGATTGTTTGCCCTGTGATTGACTGGGTGATCTGTCAATTTGCATCCCAATGACTACTGAAGATAGGCACCCACGACCCTGTATGGCTTAGTGGATATAGATGGATGGATAGATGAATTTATTGAGTAATTTGTTTTGATTTATTTGTGTCTGAGGGCCTGTGGGTTGCTACCAACATACAACCTGAATTTTATGTGAATATATTTCCCTCTAGAATTACAAATGGTGTGTTCAATAGTAAATTTAGCTCCAGCTGTCCATCATGTCCTACTGTGATTGATCAGCAGCATGTTTTTTTAAGTTTTTGCTGAATTATAGCAAAGCAACTTATAATGCTTTCTGACCAAAATTGTATACTTTTTCTACTTTGGCATTTACCCCGACGTAGAAAATTACTGACAAACTTTTATATAGATGAACACCTCACTCTCAGTAGGGAGTCTGTATGAAGAAACAAAATAGAGGGACATTTGATGGTTCATTTTTTTTCTTTCACTCTTCAGTGCTGTCCATTTTACCATATCAACTGCTGACATTCAGTCTGTAGAGAGGGGGGAAAAAATTAAACTTTACACAGATCAAATAAAAACGTCTGTGCAAACCCGTCTGTTCTTGTGTGGCTCATCTCTTTTTCCTGGTCATTTTGTCGCCCAGTCTGAGCTACCCTGTGTGAGCCCTGCAGGAGAGCTGGCTACAGCTGACAGTTTCACAAAATGCTTTCATCCCAGTTAAGACTCTGATGGCTTCATTTGAAGGTGATTTGAAAAAAAATATCTAGAATTAGGCAAAATATATTAAAATCAGGTCCCTATTAAAGAGCTGTGAAAAACAGAGGCTCATTACGCCTACTAGGTTTCTCATTACATTTATTCAAACTAACGAGACAGCCAACTATAATGTAACTCTTGATGAAGATATCTGGCACACTTTTTCTTATGTATTTATTCACGCAGACCCGACAGGAAGGGGAAAAAAGAAAGGAAAGAAAAGAAGAAATCACAAGTTTACTTTGAAAACCACACTGCTTAGGATTTGTATGTAAACCTGCCTCTAATAATTGAAAAGGTAAGAGAAGGTTATTGTTAAATAAGGTTATTCCTGAAAGCCGCTGTCACAGCAGAGCTTCACTTTAATTAACTTACCGAACAGAGTCACAAAGTGCTCATAAAATAGGAGACTGTAACATTATAAATAATTGATGTACTAATATCCGAGTGCAGACAATTAGTGATTTAGAAATTTTGTCACAGAGAAATTCTTGCAAAACCTTGTTTAATTGTGTACTATAACAATCTCATTTAATGGTCATCTGAATTTAGAGATATGCCTAAAAAACATGACCATGAGCATTATTACAAATGTAATTATTAGGATCAACACAAACGCTGGATTGTGATTGTTTATCACACAATGCTCAACATTATTACGTTATAATAAAGAAAAAAAAAGAGCTACATCCGCCTTTTGTAATCTGCGAAAAATGAGTTACTACATAATGCAGCAGAGCGTATTACAAAATGCGTTCAAGGATGTTATTACATTTTGAGTCAATCACTACATAATGCAGTTTCAATTATGTTTTATTACATTTTGAAGCCCGATTTTCTTACATTATTACATATTGTGGCGTTATTACATAATGAGGGGTTAGATGCCCTAATTAGTTCTTCATTGTTTTCTGTGGATATTTATTTAGCTATTGGGGGGGACAGTGACGCAGGAGCTAGGGAGTTTGTCATGTAACTGGCTGGTTGTCGGTTCGAACCCCCACTCCAACTGTCTCAGTCGACCCTTCACTTGCTTTGCCTGCTGGTGGTGCCGACTGTATGGTCTAGCTTCTGCCAGTCTGCCCCAGCATCAGCTAAAAATCTAGCTCACCACCGTCAGCATGTGAGTTATTATATGTAAAATCAAACAAAGGAATGGAAAAGAGCCTTTTGCTAAAAAGACAAAAAACAAATGTGTTTAAGGTTTTAAGAAATAGCAGCCCATGCTGGCCTCATGTGAATATCATTATTATTGATGTGACACAAGATTCAATTCAATTCAATTTTATTTATATAGCGCCAAATCATGAAACATGTCATCTCAAGGCACTTTACAAAATCAAGTTCAATCATATTATACAGATTGGGTCAGATTATACAGATTGGTCAAAATGTCCTATATAAGGGAAACCAGTTGATTGCATCAAAGTCCCGACAAGCAGCATTCACTCCTGGGGAACCGTAGAGCCACAGGGAGAGTCGTCTGCATTGTACATGGCTTTGCTGCAATCCCTCATACTGAGCAAGCATGAAGCGACAGTGGGAAGAAAAACCACCCATTAACGGGAAAAAAAAAACCTCCGGCAGAACCGGGCTCAGTATGAACGGTCATCTGCCTCGACCGACTGGGGTTACAGAAGACAGAGCAGAGACACAACAAGAGAGACAAAAAAGCACAGAAGCACACATTGATCTAGTAATCTGTTCTACATTAGATGGTAATAGTCGGTGATCTGTCCTCCCTGGATGATTTCACAGTCAACAGAACGTCAGACCAGGTGTACCTACTATGAAGAAAAAAGAGAGAGAACAAAAAGTTAAAAGCTGAAATGACAACAGTCATTTCAATGTAATGCAATGCAAAACTGGAGAACAGTAGACTGGAGAACAGTAGAAATCAGTAGAGTGAGAAAAATAGGCCCTGATGTCCTCCAGTAGCCTAAGCCTATAGCAGCAAAACTATAAAGGTAGCTCAGAGTAACATGAGCCACTCTAGTTATAAGCTTTGTCAAAAAGGAAGGTTTTAAGATTAGTCTTAAAAGTAGACAGGGTGTCTGCTTCACGGACCAAAACTGGGAGTTGGTTCCACAGGAGAGGAGCCTGATAGCTAAAGGATCTGCCTCCCATTCTACTTTTAGAGACTCTAGGAACCACCAGCAGACCTGCAGTCTGAGAGCGAAGTGCTCTGTTAGGAACATACGGAGTAATCAGAGCTCTGATATATGATGGAGCTTGATTATTAAGGGCTTTATACGTTAGAAGAAGAATTTTAAATTCTATTCTTGATTTAACAGGAAGCCAATGAAGGGAAGCTAAAATTGGAGAAATATGATCCCTCTTGTTGATTTTCATCAGAACTCTTGCTGCAGCATTTTGGATCAGCTGAAGACTTTGAATTGCATTTTGTGGACTTCCTGATAGTAAAGAATTACAATAGTCCAGCCTTGAAGTAACAAATGCATGGACTAGTTTTTCAGCATCACTCCTGGACAGAATGTTTCTAATTTTGGCGATATTCCGGAGGTGAAAAAAGGAAACTCTGGAGACCTGTTTAATATGGGATTTAAATGACATGTCTTGGTCAAAAATAACACCAAGGTTTTTTACTTTATTACCAGAGGCCAAGTTAATGTCATCCAGATTAAGTGATTGGTTAAGAAGTTTATTTTTTGAGGACTCTGGCCCAAAGATTACAACTTCGGTCTTGTCAGAATTTAGATGCAGGAAATTTAAAGTCATCCAGCTTTTGATGTCATCAAGACATGACTACAGTCGAAGTAATTGATTGGATTCATCAGGATTTATGGATAGATATAGCTGAGTGTCATCAGCATAACAGTGGAAATTAATCCCATGCTGTCTGATAATTTTGCCGATCGGAAGCATATATATAGTAAAGAGAATTGGTCCAAGGACTGAACCCTGTGGTACTCCACAGGTGACCCTAGAGTTTGAGGAAGATTTATTATTAACATGAACAAACTGGAATCTGTCCGACAGATAAGATTTAAACCAGCCTAATGCTTTCCCCTTAATCCCTACAGTATGTTCAAGTCTTTGTAGGAGAATATTGTGATCAACTGTATCAAATGCAGCACTAAGATCTAACAGGACAAGTACAGACACAAGTCCATTATCTGAGGCCATGAGAATATCATTAGTGACCTTCACCAGAGCCGTTTCAGTGCTATGATGAGCTCTGAAGCCTGACTGAAACTCCTCAAGTAGGTCATTGCTTTGTAAATGTTCACAAAGTTGATTAGCAACTACTTTCTCAAGAATTTTAGATAAGAAAAGAAGATTAGATATAGGTCTGTAGTTTACTAGCTCATCTTGATCAAGAGAAGGTTTCTTAAGTAAAGGTTTAATAACAGCTACTTTAAAAACCTGTGGTACATATCCATTTACTAAGGATAGATTAATCATGTCTAAAATAGGACCACTGATCAAAGGGAATACCTCCTTAAACAACTTGGTTGGGATTGGGTCTAACATACAGGTAGAAGGTTTAGATGAAGCTAAGATTTTAGATAGCTCAGAAAGCTCTACTGCTTTTAAACAGTTTAAACACTGTGCAGGTTCTAAAGATTCCTCCAATGGTGCCTTACTTACTGGGGATGAGGTAATCATGTTTGGGAGGATGTCAATTATTTTATTTTTAATGGCATCAATTTTATTTATGAAGAATCCCATAAAATCATTACTACTAAGAGCTAAGGGAATGGATGGATCAACAGAGCTGCAGCTCTGAGTAAGTTTGGCAACTGTACTAAAGAGAAATCTAGGATTATTTTTATTCTCTTCAATTAATGATGGAAAATATGCTGCTCTAACTCTGCGAAGGGTCTTGTTATACAACAATAGACTGTCCCTCCAGATTAAGTAGGATTCCTCTTGGTGTGTAGAGCGCCATTTTCTCTCCAATTTCCTAACATTGTGCTTCAAGGAACGCAGCTCTGAATTAAACCAGGGAGCCAGCTTCCTGTGAATTATCACCTTCTTTTTCAAGGGAGCTACATTATCTAATGCAGAACGCAATGAGGAAGTCACACTGTTAGCAAATGTATCTATTTGTGAATGGGAAGAAACAGCATTGCTGCCATCTACAGGGCATTTCTGCAATACTGAGGATATTAAGAGGGGGATAGACTCTTTAAGTTTTGATACAGCATTATCCGATAAAGATCTACTATAATGGAACCCTCTTTTGGGGGTGGAGAAATCGGTTAGATTAAACTCAAATGTTATTAAAAAATGATCAGATAGGACAGGGTTGTGAGAGAATACTGTTAGTTCTTCACAATCAATGCCATATGTCAGCACAAGGTCCAAAGTATGGAGCCGAGAGTGCGTTGGCTTATGCACATTTTGAGCAAAACCAATTGAATCTAGGATAGTTTTAAAGGCTACACTAAGGTTATCACATTCAGTGTTAAAGGAGAAGTCCGGTCAAAATCAGAATTCAAACTGCTGAAAGTACTTTAAATATAAAACTACTACATACTGTGCAAAAAATTATAAGTTTTTTTAATTAATAATAATTCTCATTTAATCATGTTTATGTGGAGGAATCCATCTTGGTCAAGAATAGTACTGTCACCTCCCATTTTTTTACGTCACTCGGCGGACCCGCTGTTGAGCAAGTTTCAACGCTCTGTTTGTCAAGGCGCACTATTTTCCAAGATCAAACTCAGTCGGGTCCTACAGTATATATCTATACACGCGTGTGTGTGTGTGTGTGTGTGTGTGTGTGTGTGTGTGTGTGTGCGCGCTCCGCGCAGCACGGCTTTGCATCTAACAGACGGGGTTTCAGTTTCAGTTTGCAGCAGAGCGCGCGCACACACACACAGACACACAGCGGAGGAGAGATCGCTGAAGTGACTTAAGTTAGCTGATTATTATAGTATAAGTATTAAAATATAAGAGCATTCCAGCACATGCTGGGCTGATCACGGCTTTGCACCGGCGCTGCAGCTGAGCGCGCACACACACACACACACACACACACACACACACACACAGCGGAGGAGAGATCGCTGAAGTGACTGTGTTGAAATAAGCAATGTTTTTTCCTCTTTTACCAGTTGTGTTGGAACATCCGATGGCCATGCACGTGGGCATTGTTGCTTCAGCAATAGCTCTTGGGAATGTCAGCGGTGAAGTCCTCTGGAAATCCGAAATAATTATTGATGATCGCAGCTGTGTAGAACGGCTCCTATTGACTTTGCATGGAAAGCGGAGAGAAATGCTGTCGCCGCTTCCGCTCTTCCACGTCGCAGGATGTGATGTCAAACGCCCCTTACTGCCCATATTTGGGCAATCATGTCAGCCCCCATACACAGTGATTCAGACGACAATTTATGTTTTTATTTTCTTATTGATTAAAGATAAGTTCATTAAATAACCACAAATGTATTAGTTTTAGTTATAGCTAATGATACCCTGATTTTTCCTTGTTGACCGGACTTCCCCTTTAACATGGATGTTAAAATCACCCACTATAATAACCTTGTCAGTATTTAACACCAAATCAGATAAGAAGTCTGACAGTTGATCCAAAAACTGAGTGTAAGGGCCTGGTGGACGATACAAAACAATAAACAGAAGAGGTTTTATTGCTTTGCAGTTTGGATGAGGGAAACTGAGGGTTAAATGTTCAAAAGAACTGTAATTATTAATTGGCCTGGGACTAATTAATAAATCAGACTGAAAGATGGTTGCCACTCCTCCTCCTCTTCCCACAGATCTGGGAATGTGGAAATTTGAATAACTGGAGGGAGTTGACTCATTTATACTAACGTAGTCCTCTTGTAGCCAGGTTTCTGTGAGACAAAACGAATCAATCTGATTATCAGAAATCAATTCATTAACTAACAAAGTCTTTGGAGGGAGAGACCTTATATTTAATAGACCACATTTAATTCTTTTATTTTTTGGTTCAAAGTGATCCGTATGGATTTTTATTAGATTTTTATGATTTGTTCCCTTTAGATCAGTTTTTGATCTGTTAAGTTTTGGCCGTGGGAAAGACACCGTCTCAATAGGGTAATGGGTGGGTAACAGTACAGAAGCTGCAGAGAGGTGTGTTAAACTACGGCTCTGCTTCCTGGTCTGGACCCTGGGTTGTCAGCATTTAGGAGAACTAAATGAAAGATGTTAATGTTCTTGTCAAGAAACTGTTGCTGTCACTGAATAACATCTTCTAACTGTGCCTGGAATTACCAGTGAAATTTTAGCAAATTTTCTAAATGTGGATGTCATATTGGAGAGAAAATGAGACACTGCACCATAGCAGTTAGAGTTTTTAATTGCTAACTTCTAGCTGTGGACTTAGGTAAATTTGCTGCCTTATTGCCATAGGATCTAAGTACAAAATTTGGCAAAATCCCTAAGCGTCTAATCGGACTGGTAGTATAAGATAAAGTTGTGAATGCCGTTTCATACATTGCTGAACTTGAAGACATTAACGTGTTTTCAAAAGGCAAAATAACTGTTAATACAATCTTGCTATAACTAAAACAATTCCATGTTTGCACACAATGTGAGGCAACATAGGAGTTCCCTATACCTGTCATGATTTTGGCACTGTTGCCTGGTCTAATTTCTCATTTCACACCTGCTTAACTCTGCCCATTCCTCATCACCTCAGATCTGTTCCACCTGCTCCCACTAGTATATAACCAGCTCTTTGACAAGACAGCAGTGCCAGTTTATTTCAAGCCAGTGGTGAGATCTATTCCAGCGTTCTTTGTTCCGATTACCTGATCCTGACCTGTTTTGCCTCTCGACCTCTGAGCCTGCCTGATCCCTGCCTGCTTGTGTATCGAACCGGACCTGCTACCTGACCACCGAGCCTGCCTGACCTCGTCTAGCCCGTAAGCCTGACCGTGTACCGAACCTGGAACTGTGTCCCGACCTCGTCGGGGTTCAGTTGGGATCTAGTACACTTGTGATTGAGTCTAATCTACTTAATCCTACTAAAACTGACTGGATTTTTTATCACTCAAAGGATACTAGAAATTTATCTTAGAAAATGGGGTGGGATGGACAACCGGGCAATTTTTGCAGAACCAGTACAAAGGTGATGTGATGTAATATTTATTTTACCCTTTTGTGCTCTGCAGTTTGAGGCCAATCCATTGTGAAACTCAAAAGACACATTTCCAAAAATGAAGGCCATAATTTAGGCCTTTTGGTTGTTATGTATACCAGATGTCAGAGAGATGCTTTTAACAGTGTTATTCCAGCTATTTTATTCAGTGTAAATAACACACGGCTATGTCTCTTTCTGACCAAAAACAGTAGTGTTCAACTCAAGAACCCAAGAAGACCCAAACTGTCTGATTTGAACACAGACTTTCTTAAAGCAGCAATTGTAATCAGAATTTCCCTTAAGGCATGATTCATTCAATGGGATCTGACCCCCATCATTGTTAATCATTGTACTTTTTGTAAAACGTGTTTTACAAATACATTATTAAGTATGTTCAGCATCTATGGGCATCTTAAGGTAGTAGGGATTATGTTACCCAGATCGTTCAGCTACTTACTTCGTCTTAAAATGTCCAGAAAATCCCATGATGGGTGAAAAAAGCTAAGTTTACATATTTGTCAGCATTACAACACAAACTGTTGTCAGCATTACAATGAAATTGCATTGGTTCCTGGGCCGAGAAATAAATTCAACAAAGACAAAACAATAAGGTTAAAAAAATTCATACATCAAACAATAATAAAATAATAAGAATAAAGCAGTTTAAGAGTCTCTGAACACTCTGCATCTATGTGGTGAGGACGGTTAAAAAGAAGGTGTAGGTAAGAGTGTACTGTAGAGAAAATTATGAACAGTAGCAAATGAGGGGTAAACAGGCAACTGTGCATGAATAAATAATAAATAAATGTGACAGACACCAGAATTACAAGTAAAATGTAAATAATGAACAATAAAAAGAAATTATGTACATCATGTATGTTGCACTTACAAGCAGGGAGGGTGTTAGCATGTGTGTGCAAATGCACATATGGTAGAGAGATGGTGTCCAACCTTCCTTAATTTCCTCAAAAAGTGAAGATGCTGCTATGCCCTGTCAGTGTTGTGGGTAATCCTGGAAAGGTCTTTGGTGATGTGGACACCCAAAAAAAATTAAACCGGTATCCCTCTCAACTGCTTCTCCATTGGTGGTTATCGGTGCAAGAGCAGATCTTCTGGACTTCCTGAAATCCACCACAATCTCCTTGGTTTTTCTGCTGTTAAGGATGAGATTGTTGGTGGAGCACAAAGTTTCCTTTGTGCGCCAAAGATTCCCACCCCCTGTCCTGTAGGCTGCATCATCCACAAATGTAATGACACTGTTTGTCATGTGGGTGGACTGACAGTTGTGGGCTTCAGGGCAGAGCGTAGGGTGGTGCTAATGGTGCCCTCTGTTGATTTATTGGCTCTCTAGATGAACTGGTGTATCCAACATAGCAGAGATGGTATATAAGTGGACCATAAAAATATTTCTAAGCATTTCACTTTCAAATCTATAGTTTTTCAGACTGCTCACCTTTTTCAGCTTGGGGATGGGCACAATTTTTGTGCATTAAAGGGCACACTTATTCAGCAGCAAACTCAGGCTCGGGTTGTAGATGTCTATAAACACTTCTGTTAGTTGGTCTTCACCTGCCTGGAGGACTCGTCCTGGAATTCCATCAGGTCCTGCCGCTCTCCTGATTTTGACTCAGAGCGACACGTTCCTCATTTCGCGTAGTGTCCAGATTCAGCAGCTGCTGGTCAGGTGGCAGCATACACACATGTTCTGTTGGTGTTGTCAAAATGTGCAAAAAACATGTTTAGGTTCTCAGCAAGCCAGGAGTCACCATAAGAGGACAAAGCGTTGTCCTCTTATGGCCTCAGCATAAGAGGACAACACTGACCTCAGCATCTGAGGTCAGTGTTGTTAAATTTTATTTCTATCTTAATCCTGTGGTAATTTTTTTTGCAGCATTGATGCCACACGTAAGGTTTGTTTGAGCGAGGTTGTGAACAGCATATTCTCTGACTCTATATGCAACATGTCTGCTTCTCAGTAGGTGTCTCACCTCATTAAACCAAGGTTTCTGGTTGGGGAACACAAGGATCATTTTAGTGTGTTTAACAATCTGTAGGCAGAAAAGAATGAAAGATATTACTGAAGCCGTGTAGTGGTCCAAGTCAAAGCTGTCCTGGGTGAAGGAGATTGTAGTTTATGTTCTTAAAGCAGCCTTTTAGCTGTGAGAAGGCCAGATTCTAATCTCCCTGCTAGATGGCTTTGACTTGCTGATTAACGGATTTTAAGTTGCCAGGATCAACAGAGATCATTCAAAGTGGGGGCACTGCACAGTTATGTATGTATGTACACATGGTCCAATTTGCTCTTTCTCCTGGTTGGGTATTTTACATCTTGATATAAATTTGGAAGAACTGACCTGTAACTCGCCTGATTAAAGTCATCAGCAATGATAAAGTCACTCTCAGGGTAACAGTCCTGTTGTTTACAAATTGCCATATGCTGTAGCTCCAATGCTAGCTTCATGTTGGCTGTTAAATACAGTATGTCAAAAATATAGAGAAAAGATGATTTTAAACGATTTGATGTAGGACAAATGATACAAGAATGCAATTTTCTACACAGTGCTTTCTGGATTCTTATTCTATACATTCAGTAATTTTATTTTTGTTACACACACCCTAGTTGAGATAATCATGTAAACATGAAGGGTTTATTTCAAGCATCTTTAATGGAGCAATTGTCACAATTTGGGTTTTGCTGTTGGTTTAGTTTTGTACTTCTTTTTATTTTACTGATTCTGTCTTAGGTTTAGGTTCTGTCATAGTTTGAGTTCCTGCCTTTAGTTTAGTTTCTGTTTTGGTTTCTTTCTTGTTTGGTTTCTATTATAGCTTGTGTCTAGTGATGTCACGTGATGTGCCGAAGCTTCGAGGCGTGTGTCGAGTAATGGAGGGGGCGTTTCCGTAAAGCTTGCTTCATTTAGGGGAGGAGCCGAAAACGATGACGTCCGAAGCCTCGCTGCCCGGCTGTACCACGTGACTGCTTCGGGAAGTGGCTCAGATTTTGGCGCGGGGTTTGACAGCTTTAGAAACCCCACAGGCTCCATTCAAAATGTGGGTTGTTGTAGGCGAGTTGCGGTCAGTTGAGAGAGTGGATAGAGTTTTGATAGTTTGGATAGCAGAGTTTGGATAGTGGTTATTTAGTTTGAAACAGTTTGGTGTTTGGAGAGTTTAGGAGATAGATAGATAGATAGATAGATAGATAGATAGATAGGAGATTTAGGAGTGCGAGGACAGGATAGGAGTAGGATGGAGCCGGCGAGGAAAGAGGAGGATTTCCCCTATGTGGGAACATTTCGATTTGATAAGCCCTAACAAGGTAAGGTGAACTGAACATTTGCAGATGCATTAGGTTTGCTTATGAGGAACTGTATTTTTTCACTGTTTCTTATTTTCTGTAAAGGTGACGTGTTTATTGTGCTCCAAGGAGTTGGGGTACAATAATAACACCTCATCCATGCTAAGGCACTACCGTGCCTTGCATGAGAATAGGGAGGAAACTTTAGCTTTACCCAGCCAAAGTATTTCATTACTATATTACAAACACACTATCACAATTTTTGCATGCTGATGTTTGCTTGTTGTGCAAATAAAGACAGGTAACAGACACTGTATTTATTCCCCTTTAACCAGCCACCAGAAAACAAGAGCTGGATGAAGCTCTAGTCTCCATGATAGTGAGGATACCCAGCCTTTCACTATTGTGGATGACGTTGGATTCAGGACATTTGTGTCTAAGCTGGATCCCAGTTATGTTCTCCCTACAAGGCAGGTATGTGTGGGTCCATACATGAAACGAATGACTACATTATTGTATGTGTCACAATTCAGCAATATATATATATTTCTTCCTTTAGGCTCTGAAGGCCATGGTGGAGGCCAAATAGGAGTCTGCTAAGGAGCACGCTAAGGCTAAAGTAGAGAAGGTGGCTGCTGTTAGCCTTACATCAGATATGTGGACATCCATCAACATGGATGCCTACCTGGCAGTGACATGCCACTGTGTGGAAGATAACGAAAAGCTGAGCTCGGTGTTGTTGGGAGTGCAGGCATTCCCCCAGTCTCACACTGCTGAAAATATTGCTTGTGTGAAAGCCTCCCTGATGGAGGATTGGGGTTATCTCAGGCAAGGTGACATGCATGGTCACCGATGGTGCTCCTAATATGGTGGCATGTGTGAGAGAGCTGATGCTTCGCCACCACATTTGTGTTGCTCACACCCTCAATCTTGTTGTGAAGAGGGCGCTTGACCACCAACCTGCGCTCTCTGGCCTCCGGGCCAAAGCAAGGAAGCTGGTTGGCTACTTTAGAAGCAGCACCACTGCTAAGGTATGCTCTTTTCTTTTATTCCAATATATAATGTTAATAGTTTGTCTGTACTCCTACTGCAGTGACTTAATGGCCTACTCTTCTGTATCTTTAAAGGAGAAGCTTACACAAGTGCAGCTTCAGCTGGGCATGCAAGCAACCAAGCTGATGCAGGAGGTGGAAACAAGATGGAACAGCACCTACTTGATGCTGCAACGTCTGGTGGAGTTGAGGGAGCCAGTAGGAGCGGCATTGGCTGGATTGCACACTGACATTCCCTTTTTCACTGCCAGTGAGTTTGACATTGTTGTAGCGTGCCTTTCTTTACTCTCTCCTTTCTATGACGCCACCACGGAGCTCTCTGCAGAAGAACACGTGTCGGCATCAAAAGCTATCCCCCTCCTGAAGATGATAGAGAAAGCCCTTCAGGAGGAAGACACCAAGTCGGCACCTGCAGTAGCAGTGGAAATAAGAGAGCAGCTCATCAGACAGCTCAGGGAGAAGCTGCACCTGCTCCAATGAGCATCTTGTCGCTGGCTACACTCCTGGACCCACGATTTAAACTTATAGCATTTTTCAGCAACACAAAAGCTGCTGAAGCAGTGAAGCGCTTGACTTCAGAGTGTGCCACCATCATCCGACAGAACACAGAAGAGAACACTCACGAGATTCCCCAGGCTTCCGCCTCTCAAGAATTCATTGGAGGTAATCTTTTATGTTACATTTTGAGATTACTTATTCCTATTACAACACTTACTAACATGACCTGTGGTTTCCATTTAGGTAGCAGACTTTGGCAAAGATTGGACACTAGTGTCATGGAGGCAAAGAGGACTCAAAATGTGCCAGCAGATGCCACTGTAGAGGTCCAGCACTACCTGTCAGAGGCAAACATAAGCAGGCTGGAGAACCCCCTGGAGTACTGGGCTAATCATCGGTCACTGTACCCCAATCTGTACAAACTTGCACTTATTTATTTATGCACCCCGGCATCATCTGTGCCATGTGAGCGTGTCTTTTCAAAGGCTGGAGAAGTAGTATCAAAAAAGAGAAATCGTTTGAAACCAAAAACTGTGGAGAAATTGTGTTTCTTAATAAAAATGCATGAAATCATCCATTTTACACAAGCATTAGCCTATTCACTACCCCCTCCTTAGTTCCACAAGCACTTTCACTGTCCTCTGCCTGATTAAGCCCATGCCATTTTTCTAGAGTCACAGAAAAACATTATTACACAACATGCCATATCACATCACACTACTATTTTGGGAATAATTACACACAGAGAATACATTCAAACAATATTTTATTATACACATATGTGTATACATAATTTATGTAGACAAATGATTTCGTCCTACACCTTTTGTGAAGTCATTCCCAAGAGCCATAATAGACAAAAAATCAATGCATCACACGTGTTAAGATACAGCTGGCTGTGATTATACACCTCGCCAGTAGGTGGTGTCGTGTGCACATGAAGCTTCAAGAAATGAACCCTTTCTCGAACCAGTTGGCTCAAGTGGTTCAATGCCTCATGAGGCTTCATCTCACCATCACTACTTGTGTCCTGTTTTAGTCTTAGTTTGAGTTCTATCATAGGTTAGGTCTTATTGTTGTTTGTTTGTGTTCCAGATTGGTTCTTGAACTGTTTTAGTTTAACCTGTTTTCACCTGTCACTTCAGTCAGCTCAGTTCCACCTCCAGCCACTTCCCTTCCCCTAATCAGCTCCACCCATTCTGGTAATTAGTTTCACTCCATTCACCTGCTCACTCCCCTACTTATACCAGCCTCTCTCCACTGCACTCTACCAGATCATTGTTTTTTCGTGCTATGGGGTAAGCCAGATCCTGCGTTCTTTCTGTTTGCCTGCCTGCCTGTAATCCAACTCAGTTCTGATTCTGTCTGTTTCTCTGACAATCTGACTTATCCTGCCCTTTTGTTACTAAGCCAACCTGACTTCTGTCTAGTTTATTTTCAGTTTGCCGTTAGTCGGGTTTTGGAACTATTTCTGAGTTTTTGACACTGACTCCCAGTTTTTGGCTTTATGCCCATTTTTGGTTTCTACCTGTTTTATCTTCTGTTAATAAATCACATTTAATTCCAACCTCTGCTTGTCTGGCTGAATACGGGGTCTTCTGTCTCTGATTCATGACAGCAATAAGCAAAATTTGATTATTTTAGATGGAAAGAACTAAAACATAGTTTGTGAAGAACTAAAGGTATCTTTTTAGAGGGACTATGGTTAAACGTCAAACACTAGTGATGGGTCGATGAGGCGTCATGAAGCGTTTCGACACATTGGCAAACTGTATTGATACTGCGCCGATACTGTCACTGAATACTGACACCTGCTGGACCTTAAAAATCATTACAGGCAACCTAGTTGACAGACTTAACTGACACTGATTTGATGACCCAGTATACACAATAATACAAATTAAGTCGTTGTATGTTGCATGTATTATTTTATATTTTCATTTGAAATATCTTTGATTTTTTTTTAGATACAGCCAATAAATAATGTGAACCTGTATCATAACGTAATAGCCTCTAAGTAAACCTGTTGTGAATGAGGATGATTGTGGACAGGCATTTTTTTTTTTACAAATGTTTATTCAAAAAAATACTTTGTTCGTCAGATGATTTATTTCAATATCCTCAGCCGCAGATCGCTTTTCTAAGACAACGAAGGAACGCTCTCAGTTCTGAACAATTTCTTTGTGCTGCTCTTCATTTTTATGCCAACGGCAGCTTTTTAATAACGTAGGAGACGCAGAAAATCTTTCATATCAGTTATTTCAACAACACACACCATCCCATCATTAATTGCATATGTTGAATATAGCCAATTAATGCTTTAGTTGAGTACCGTTAAACATAAGAAAACTTTTAACTTAACCTTACCTGGTTAAACTGCACTTCATCATGATTTGCTGCCATGTCCTTTCAATGCTTCTAGTAACCACCCCCCCCCCCCAACACACACACACACATACTCCCCCTTTTGTGTTGAACGACTAAAGTGTGAGAAAACAGCTTTAATTCTCCATCACATAACTGCATTGACTTTTTCAACAATTCTCTCTTGCGGTTTTCAGCAGCAACAGCATTGTTTCTTATGGTTTAATATTGTACATATGCCTTCTTTAAAAATTTCTAATTCTACTCGCAGGACATGCGCACTTCCAAGCTTATTTCCTGCCGTTGCCATGGTGAATCACCTTATTTACGTTTCATTGATTGGACTTTTTTCATGCTCATGCATCTGTTCTTAAACCAGAAACGCTGAGCATGACAGAGTGGTGTAGAACTACTCAGAGTAGCAGCTTTCTACTCAGGGTAGATCAGCCGTTTTTTATGAAACGAGGCTCAGAACAAAGACGCACAGCGCAACCTGCCCAACCATAAAGGCGTCTGCCCAACCCATCATTCAGTGGTGCGCTCCAATCAGCACCTGGCGTTCACAGAGCCGGGCCGTGGTATACCCGAGTTGCAAAATGGTAAAAAAAAATAACTTGGTTTATTATTATTTTGTTTACAGTTCAGCTTGGATTTTATTTACTGCGCAGCATAGCTTGGCTGTGCGCGCTGAATCCAGATGCTGTGCGCGAATGCACAGGCGCGCAGCTTAGAGGCAACACTGCTTATAAACACAGTTTGGCGCGTCAGTCAGTTCGAAACAGTTCCTGTATCGGTCACGTGACTTTTCCATTGCGATACACGCTTCGACACGCATCGACACAGGTTTCGCTCTGTGAGCTCGACACATGCGCCGACGCATCGGTGTTGGCGGACCCATCACTATCAAACACTGTCTCTGTGTTGTTCTCCAATCTCTTGTTTACAAAGCCGGGACGGCCATGCATGCATGTACGTGCACGTGAACAGCTGCCACTCAGGTTTTACCCACACCCTGCCCATCAAATGCCACCGCCAGGCACAAAATGGTGGAGAGCATGCCCATTGGATCAAAATGTTCTCTTCCTAACAGTATTTTAAAGTTAGGAGTTACTTACTTTCAAAAAAAGGTTAAAGAGTGGACTTCTATTCCGAATCTGAAGACGTTTCGCTTCCCATCCAGGAAGCTTTCTCAATTCAAAATGTCTGGAGTAGTGTGGAGTTCCAAGCTTTATAGACCTGCTGGCGAGGCCCCATTAGAGCTTAGATTCAAATGTAGATTCACCTGGAACTGATCGCCCCTCTCAATAGAGAGTTATTAGGCTCATCGTTTGCCTGGCTCACAGGAGGAATGTTGTGGTCACATGCATGGAGATGTGACTTGGGGTGAAACTTGGCAGGAATCAAATCTATAGCTGTGTTGTAAGTTTTTCAAAAGTTGAAACCTGAACCCCCTCCTCTGTTTAAAGTTTGTTTTTCTCGCTTTACGTAAATGGCTTCCTTCACTCGAAACATCTGTCTTCTCTATTCAAAATGTGAACATTTTGGTCCTCAAAAGAGTGTCCTTTGTCCTTGAGGTGCAGGTGTACGGCTGAGTCTTGTCCTGAGGAGGTAGCTCTCCTGTGTTGAGCCATGCTTCTGTGGAGAGGTTGTTTGGTTTCTCCAATATAAAGATCAGAACATTCATCACTGACTGAACTGCATACACCACTCCGCTCATTTTAGGCTTGAGGAGTTTTTCAGACACTCCAGAAACATATGGGATGACAATGTTTTTGCTCTGCGACGTGTCTTTTGGATTTCCTTGTTGATTTGACAAAAGCCCAGTTAGGATATCCATAGGTTTGGAGAGCATCTTTGACGTGTTTCTGTTCCTTGTTCTTCCCTTCTGTCCTGGTGGGGACATGTTGGGGTGGATGGTATAAGGTTCTGATGACAGAAAGTTTGTGTTCCAGTGGATGGTGAGAATGAAAAAGAAGATATTGGTGTGTATGAGTAGGTTTCCTGTAGACTTCAATGTAGACGCTTCCGTCTCTTTCTATGCTCACCAAGCAGTCCAGAAAAGGTAGCTTGTTGTCGTTGGCATCCTCTCTGGCAAACCTGATGTTATTGTCCACTGAGTTGATGTGTCTGGTGAAAGCTTCTACTTATTTCGCCTGGCTTTTGGTTTGATACACATCTTATTTTGGTCTACGGACAGTGCTTAACCTCCACCTAGTGGTGAAATATCACTTATTGCTCCTTTAAATTCCATAAATGTCAAATTGGCCGCACACAAAACTCTCAACTAAACCTTATGCACTTATAGATTAATGGTAGACAGATGTGAGATGACACATTTCTATTGTGAAATGCATGCTTTTATTGTGGTTTTATTTTGCTGTGCTCTTATTTGCATGACTTCCCGGTTTTAGTGTTTTAATTTGCTGCCACTTCACTACCTTTTACCCACCATTAATGTAGCACACCTGTGAGACGCCCTGGCGCACGTTTTAATTGGCTGGATAGAAGTAACAATAAACCTCAACAATCCCATGTCATTTTAATTACATATTTTTAGTTTAATGATAAGATAGTATTGCTATCCTCAAAAACTAAATATATTGATCAGCCATTAACAGGGCCTCTGCTTACATATTTAAATATTTAATCATATTAAATATCAAATTTAATTTAATTTGCCCCCGAAATGAAAGTTCCTGCTTGCCCAAAAAAATGACACAGTCTATCAGTCTTTTTAAGATTTCCCTATTTTTCTTCACCTTTTCGTTGTGGAGCTCCGTTTCCCTGCGCACTTGCTCGCTCAGCTGTAGATCCACTCTGGTTTCCCCAAAAGTTTTGGAAAGCACCGTTGCTTGTAAGTGTCCGGCAGTGCTTTGATGCCTCGTTACTGCCTTGGTTAGGCAAGTCAAATTTACAAATCCAGTGCGGCTCCAAACACCATGTCGATCAGTGGCAAATAACAAGCCCTCCCAGCAATACAATTTGCAGCGTTCCTCGGAGCCTGTGAGCCAGGAGTACCGCTCAAGGTCAATGTTCAAGCCCAAAGTAAAAACAATGTGCCCTTTGCTATAATATTGATAAAACTCTTGGCAAAAATGTCTGAAGCATCATAAGCATGAACATGAAAATCACCAGCAGTTACCAGGCTGGAGATTTTCAGAGTTGAAGAAAAAAATACATTTCTTTCAAAAATGCTTTGCTTGGGTGAGGTCAGCAGTTGTCACAATTTCTAGGTGTTTGGGGATAGATTTTCTTTTTGTGTTTTCAGCATTTACTTGTTGTTCATTAAGATCTTCCCAAAATACTACATGCTTTTGTGTTCAGTTTCTTAGTTTATTTTTGGGTTCTGTTCCTTGTACATTTAGTATTATTACTGTTTGTATCTTTTCCACTTAGTTAATAGTTTCTTTGTTAGTCATTTCCTGTTGGTCTCTTTCTCAGCTTCCCTGCTTTCCTTCTGGCAGAGCTGTTCCACATCTCCTCTGATCGCTTTTCTTGTTAGCTTGTCATTTCTCCACCCCTGCTTCTGTATTTAAGCTTGTTGGTTATCAATGCTATTTGCTAGATCATCTCATCTAGGTGCCTATTATCATGTCCACAATCTCCATGCTTGTTTACCTATGCTCCATGACCTGATTTTCTCACTGTGCAAGACCTTGTTGTAAGCTTTTAATGAAATGAACCATTTAAAACTTTTGGCAGTTCTGTCTCTGCATTTGGGTTCTTTTACAAACTAAACATGACAGCAGTACACTGCAACTCAGTAAAAAGAGTCTATGATTGGCAATCACAAACCACAGCAGGTAATTCATTACTAATACCAAGTTAAACGTATAATTGGGTCAAACCCAAACAGTGCAACACAACACCCACAACTGGGAGTAGCACAGATACATCAAATCCAGAAACCTACTGACTTTATATTTACACAGAACTGTAAAGTTGTGTGTCATCAGCATAGGTGAGAAATGTTACTCTATAATCTGAGCTGAGGGAAGTAAATTGATTTTAAAAGAAAAGAAAAAACCCGAAATGGCGCATTGATCAACTGCACATGTAATATTTTTCAGTATGTTATTATATCAGCTATGCAAAGCACAGTACTGATACCCAGTAAACATCAAAATGGAAGTTTTAGATCAGCTGTTCATGTGTGCTACTCAGTCTGTGACTTACAGTGACCAATATTCAGAATAAATGATGCGGCAGGAACTTAGAATTTTTTGACCGCAGGGTAAGAATCATGTAATGATCATCTTTGCCATGCTTGATTTTCAAATATGCAAATGTTTCTGTAGTTTCCTAAGAGAAGTGCCAGCTTTTTCTCAGAGCAGTTGATGTGACAGTAAAAAGAGAGACTTTCAAGTATTTCAAAACGTTATTCGGTAATGAATGGGAAACAGGCAAAATGAATTGTATAACTCTTAAATTATTGTATGAAATGTTTTCTCATATTTTCATGAAAAAAATGTCATTTCTCCACACTTTTCTGTTGTAAAATCCATGACAACCCAATTATGTCTTGCCAGGTAGCTCACCTCCTGTACCGGTGTCATCTCCCTCATTATCTCTGACTTGTGCCTCTAGTGGAGTCACTTACTGGCTGCAAACATAACTGCCTTAGATCTTTTCTGAAAAGGATAAAAAAATATTATTTCTGGAATATGTATGTCAAAATTAAGATAATTATCTTTCTAAGTTTTCTTTGTTTTCTGTGTCTCTATCAAATAGACGGATTTCACATTCAGGGAACCAGATTTAAAGATGTTAGCATTAAGGAAAGTTGTTTATTTTCCTAAGGAAAGAAATTGGCAGCTCTCAACAGTACAAAAGATATATCAAACAAGTCAGTATTTTTGAGTTTTCAACATTGAGCCAAAGATGGCAGGGTACCAGTTTGCTAAATAGAGCTAAAGTTTACCTGATTTAAAGATAAGGCTTTGTGTGTGATGTTCGACATAATTTTATTCATCCAACAATGTTGTTGTTACCCATGGTTGGATTACAGAGGAAACAGATTCATAATGGAAACACAAATATCCCTATTGATAAAGTTAATATTAACCACTTCTAACCATGATGTTATATTGTATTGACTGATAACATTGAATGCATTTAATCTAATCAGTGGCAATGTTAACAGATAAATAAATAAATATATATTTCTGGTAGCATACACATGTGGCTGAAATGATGATGATTTTATACTGGATCATTTGGGATGAGTTTTTGTGGAGCTCTTCATCACCACTCCCTCTCTCTTTCTGAGCTGCTGATCTTCTCTGAAGCAGGACCTCCTCCTACGGTGCTGCTCATCCACCTTTGAAATGGGACCAGAGGGGCTTCTGTTTCCAGATTGTCTCTCTGTGCTTACACTAATCTACACCACCTTCTGATAAATTTCCAAGTAAGGATCCCAAGTATTGCCTTGGACTCACACTGAAGGCCTTTTGGAATGACTCGTTTGAGTGTTACTGATTGCTTTCAGCTCTCCGTACCTGTTATGCATGTTATTCACATCATAAAAGCCATCAACTGCCATAAAACGTTGTGATGGACCATTGTAGATATTTCTGTAGTTTGGAACTGTTTTAAAACAGAAAATGAAAGTATATAATTTACTGTCTTAAACCTTAGCAGTGATGTGGTAGAAAGGGCCAACATGACAGTAACAGTGATCACCCAGCTTCCTGTGGAGGGGTATACAATGAAATAAAACACTTTAGTTTTCAAAGCACAATGCTATAAGAAAAAGAATCACAAAAGACATGACTAAATTTGTTACTCTGGATGATCAACCCACTGCTGTGGTGGAGAATGTTGTCTTCGGTATTGACTAATCATTGATCTACTAAACATTTAAAAGCCAACACCACCATGCCTGAGCTGAAAAGTTTTCTTTTCTTTTTTTCATTACGATGCATTTAATTTATTTGATGAGACTGCTTTTGGCTTTTGTATGGACACTTGGAAATTGGTTGCTTGCCCGATGTCCTTTGTCACTGCTTAGCCTCACAGCACAATGGATGCATTTCCTTATTGATCAAACAGAGGCGGGTGTTTCATGCCCAACAGTTCTGTTGATCTCATACTATAGGCCAGGGCATTGTAACAATCAATGGAAGAGATTCTTAACAGATAAGAGATGGACAAAGAGTATGCCCACAGCATTTTAACTGATAATGCAAGAACTATGAAAAAGTAAAGAGGGTAATGCTGGGATTCCAAGCATTGGCTTTTTTGCATAGACACACTTCAGCTGGTTGTGACCTAGGCATTCTTCTCAAAGAGAAGTCAAACACTTCTAAGTTCTGTAGTGCTACTGCGGTCTTTATCCTATACATGGCACTGATTTTAATAACATGCTTTTATTTAATGCATACAGTATTTTACTGAGCAAAATGCAGATATTGGAATATTGACAAACTATCCTAAATTACTCGGATTGAGGATAACTATTTTGATTATTACATCTTTAGTTTCTGGTGTAATGCTGTTCCTTGTCCCTTAGAACCTCTCGTCTGGAGTTTACTGGCATTCCTTCACCAGAGAGTTATTTCAGTTCTCTGGTAAATTCCTGGTTTGATCCTCACCTATAATAAAAAAAACCTCTATCAGTTCTCTACTTGTCTTGTATGTATAAACTACTTAGTACTCCTCACCTCGCTGTCTGCCCTCATACCTGTCGCCTGGACCTGAAAGCATAATTGGACTGACAACTATTTTAAACCAACCGTCACTTACCTGACCATTGCCAAACTCAACAACCCCTGGATCCATGGTACCTTCTCTGCACAACAGTTATTCACCCCACAAATAAGAAACTCACAATTCACCTCTCACCGAGACTCAGCCACTCGGTCTATTCTATCCTGAGCCACTAATTGAACATGAAGGCCCCTACTTCATTCGTCCAGTACGTAAATACTTCAATGAATATCACTTAACATTGTGGTTCATGGGTTATTGATGCTCTAAAGTAGAATATTTAATCAAACAAACATGACAAACACTAAATCTTTATTTCTTTGTGAACTTTCAGTTCCAAGGCCTACAGAAATACTTCATTCCCAAGTCTATGATTATTGAAAATAAATCCTCAGAACACAACAGACCTAAATGCAGTACCCTTCACATTGTGTGCTTACTATGTGTTCTTAAGAAAATAAATAGAATTCAATTAAATGTCAAGCAGGGACCATACAATGTTTTCACTGCTTTATTCTTATAGACAAAAGACAAACTTTTGCAACATTCTCTATGGATTTAGAACATTCAGCAGAAGGTTTTATAAGAGGCGTATTTAGGCCATGTTTAGGGGTGCTCAAGGCAGCATCACTTGATCATCATGTTTTGAACTTCATTGGATCAATTTAAAAAGCTGAGGCACATTTTACGTCTCAAAGTCTGTTTCACAATGCAAAGCCTGATCAAGAACAGAAAATATTTTTTTCTCATTCAATTCAGATGGAACTTGGTTTGATACAGAACAAGAAGTTTAAAATCTGTTGGAAAAAACAAATGTAATGAAAGCAAGGAAAAAGGAAGGCTAATCGCCTTTAATTTTCCAACTTCTTGTCAAATGATGTTTCTCCCAAAAAAAAAGAAAAACATTTCTTGATAAAAATATGTGCATTTTAGACACCTGTTTGAGTTCACCATCATTCCTGTTAAAGTCAATGTTTTTGTATGCTTTTATATGTTAGCTATAGGACATTTGCCATAATTCTGAAAAGGACAAGACAGAGCACCATTGCTGTACCCCATTCAGCCTTCCTATTAGCTGAAAGTCAGGCTGTCTATTGGTTTCTTGCAGTCTGAATTAGCCGCACACATTACTCAACATTTTACAGAAAATCTATTTTAGATTTTAAATAGCTCCTTAGATGTCCTTTGCTCTTCTGACTTCATTTCAAACACCTCACTGATACTTGAAACCCCACCTTTTGGTCTGGTTTCTTCAGCAACAACTTGCACATCAAAGAGTGCTGTGCATTCAGCGATTGCAACAAAATAGATATCTTCAGTTTGAATTCAATTCAATTTTAGTTATATAGCACCAATTCATGAAACATGTCATCTCGAGGCACTTTACAAAGTCAAATCAATCATATTATACAGATTGGTTAAAAATGTCCTATACAAGGGAACCAGTTGATCGCTTCAAAGTCCCGACAAGCAGCATTCACTCCTGGAGAAGCGTAGAGCTACAGGGAGAGTCGTCTGCATTGTCCATGGCTTTGCAGCAATCCCTCATACTGAGCAAGCATGAAGCGACAGCGGAAAGAAAAAACACCCGGCAGAACCGGGCTCAGTATGAACGGTCATCTGCCTCGACCGACTGGGGGTTACAGAAGACAGAGCAGAGACACAACAAGACAGACAAAAAAGCACAGAAGCACACATTGATCCAGTAATCTGTTCTACATTAGATGGTAATAGCGGGTGAGCTGTCTTCTCTGGATGATGTCTCAGATAACAGAACGCCAGACCAGATGTACCTACTATGAAGAAAAAAAAAAGAGAGAACAAAAAGTTATAAGCAGAAATGATGACAAGCAATGCATAATTGAAGAACAGTAGAACTCGATAGAGTGAGAAAAATAGATCCTAAGCCCATAGAAGCACATCCCCATAGGTAGGTCAGGGCAACATAAGCCACTCTAATTATAAGCTTTGTCAAAAAGGAAAGTTTTAAGATTAGTCTTAAAAGTAGACAGGGTGTCTGCCTCACGGACCAAAACTGGGAGTTGGTTCCACAGGAGAGGAGCCTGATAGCTAAAGGATCTGCCTCCCATTCTACTTTTAGAGACTCTAGGAACCACCAGCAGACCTGCAGTCTAAGAGCGAAGTGCTCTGTTAGGAACATACGTGGTAATCAGAGCTCTGATATATGATGGAGCTTGATTATTAAGGGCTTTATACGTTAGAAGAAGAATTTTAAATTCTAGTCTTGATTTAACAGGAAGCCAATGAAGGGAGGCTAAAATTGGAGAAATATGATCCCTTTTGTTGATTTTCATCAGAACTCTTGCTGCAGCATTTTGGATCAGCTGAAGACTTTGAACTGCATTTTGTGGACTTCCTGATAGCAAAGAATTACAATAGTCCAGCCTTGAAGTAACAAATGCATGCACTAGTTTTTCAGCATCGCTCCTGGACAGAATGTTTCTAATTTTGGCGATATTCCGGAGGTGAAAAAAGGAAACTCTGTAAACCTGTTTAATATGGGATTTAAATGACATGTCTTGGTCAAAAATAACACCAAGATTTTTTACTTTATTACCAGAGGCCAAGTTAATGCCATCCAGATTCCAACTTGCCAATTTGGCAGTTTCCAACTTGCCAATCACCAGTCAAGGAGGATCAAGCCCACAGTGCAGTCACCACCCGGTTTGTCAGTGCGTCTCTAATTTAAATACACATACATAGCATTAACATTTTTTGGATGACCTCTGGCTGTTGTTCAGCTTTTTAATGCCCTAATTCTTTAAGAATAAAGGAAAACCCATATATACTTGTGCGTTTTCCAAGAATTTCTACCATTTACCTCTTCTTAACAGTGTGATACATTATAGTTTACAATTTGGTTGGATAAAACACCCAGGAAACACGTTTTCTTGCATCTAATAAGAAGCCCACTCAGACCCCTGAAGTCCTCATTCATGTCAGTCTCCGTTGGCAACAACACTGTGACACAGCTCAACCTGTAATTATATCCACATTTTTAACATGAGATGAGTAAGCCAGATACAAAGAGCCGAACTCCACCATTAACTTAAGAGGTCCTTTGTAATTTGCTCTCTGGCATGAGAACAAAATGTGACGTGTCGCTGCGTCTGCTTTTAGTTCCAAGCTTTATCTCCAAGCAGCTGTAAAAATAAAGAAATGGAGGGGGAATTATGAATGTCGAAACTCTCTTTGTGATCTATTAGAGGGCCTTTTTGTATCCAATGGCTAAAATTTCGCCAAATACTCTTTATATCAACTTTGTGACAAGAACAGAGATTCTTTTGGAGGCCGAATCTGCAGATGACAGATCTCCAAACCTAAATGCCAATGTGAGCTGCGCAGAATGCCAGCGACACTGAATCATCTCAAATGTAGGACTGGATAAAGGCCCTTTTTTAAAGCTTTCTTTTGGGCTGGATACACAATAGCTCATTCTGAGGCACCAATCTGTGGGCATATTGGCTGTGTCACCCAGACAAATGCGGTCCAGAGAGGGTTGTTGTTTCGTTTCCTCCTTCTTGTGTCAGTGGCATCAGCGATGTTGCACAAAGCATTTCATCTTTTCTGCTCTTAAAGAAGATATTGCATTGTATCAGTGTATTCCAGGCACCAAGTCATTGCAGACTCTTTTCCTAAATAATAGGGTTGTCAAGTATACCCCCACCCTCCCTCCTCTCTCACTCTTTCTTTCTTTTTTCCCCTCTTTGGTGACTTGGAAGCAAACAACACAATACCGCAAGTGGATTCTAGGTGCTCGAGGTTAATGTACTTCATTAGAGGCTTAGTTTTGCATGTACGGCTTAATTCAGTGGGTCGAAAAGCCTCGGGACAATTCTTCTGACATTTTAAGAATGCCAAGGCTTGACAGAGGTGGCTTATGTTTGTTTGGAACTACAAATATAAAGAGAGGAAGGGTTTGGGAGTGGCTGCAGCTCATACACAGCTTGTTAATATTGATGTAAAGCCTTGGGACACAGCATACACACAGAGCCAAAGAGCACGCAGTTGGAATGGGGAGACCAAACACTGGACGGAAAGCCCAGCCAGGAGGATGAGTCAGATCCTCCCTCTACTTGACAGTAACATTCATTCAGACTCAGTTTTCCTGAGGTTCTCTAGTGTTTTTAGCTGTTTTGTTTTTGTTCTCTCAACAAGGTAATACATTAGACAGGTGTAGACACAGGTGCATCTCAATTTCTTAAAATATCATTGAATTCAATTGGTTTAATCCAACAAAACAGTTTTTCTTTTTGGCCTACATGATCGTGGGAAGGACTGCTAGCTCCAGCAGACAGCAAATGTCACCGTCCACAAGAATGGTGAACTACAAAAGCCCTTTGCTGAAGAAGCTCGCTCCTGATCCAAGGGAAAGTTGAGTAGGAGGAAAACAACGTAAGAGTTTGGGTGAGGCATGTGAGGCGTCCACTGCAGCTTGAGTCAATGGTTTAGGAGGCACCACAGACCAACTAATCCAGGACACGGGCCACAACCGACATATCTGCTGGTGCTGGTCCTCTGTGTTTGATCGAGTCTAATGTCATCTGCCAGAAAATTCTAGCGCACTTCATGCTTGCCAGCAGAGGGACATGTGAGGTGAGCTGGTGCCGATACCTGTTTTAATGACCATTGTATCATAATTTATTAATGGCCTGCATACTAGCCTGACATAAAATCCACAAAGAATTGACGGGTCATTGTCATGAGGAATACAAGAGACACTAGAGCCAACAAGGCAGATGAACTAAAAGCTGCTATTAAAGCAGCTTTTACAACCTAAAAGCTGCTTTTAGGTTGTAAAAGCAGCGCAGGTTGTAAGGAACCTGCGCTTCCTTACAACCTCAGCAGACTCACATGCTTATCCCCTCCATCCCATGCCACATTGATGCAGTAATTCATTCAAAATGAGTCCAGATCATTTACTGAGTGCACGCATTGTACATGGACATTCTTTTTTCCAGTTCTGTATTAAAAATCCATTTTTATTGGTCATTGGTATTTAACAAATTTAATGTGAAATTAATCATCAGAATTAACAGAAATAAACACTTAGTGATGGAGCAGAACTATCACCATCAAACGCAGCTGGAAATTAAAGCTCAAGTGCCCCTTGGCACTGGTACGTGAGGGCCCAATTTTAATAAAATTCCCATTTCAAGGTAAACCCTCACACATAAACTCTAGCCACTCATCAGCTGATGAGGAAAATTGACTCTTAGAATCCAGTGGCAAACCACTGGAAGTAAAAATCGCTAAATTACTCCAACACATAAATCGATTTCTTTCTCTGGTAGGGTAAAAATAGACCCCACCCCTTTTAAATTTCAGATGATTGAATATTCCTGCATCTGGATATATATATATATATATATATATATATATATATATATATATATATATATATATATATATATATATATATATATTCATTTATGGTTATATAGTGTGTGTGTGTTATCTGGGTAATAAGCAGTAATGAAATGAACAATATCTTTCAATTAACCACTGATTTTATATAATTTACAGTTAATGATATTCTAACTTATTGTGAGAATAAGCATGCACAGTACATTTAAGAACAATGTAAACAAATTAAATTCAACAATTCATCATTTCCATACCTTTAGCAGTAGAGTATGAGATGGAAAATGGAAAAGTCTAACCAGTATTTTCATCAGATATGTTTGAATGTGGCTTATTTAGCTCTAAAGTATATGCAGCATTAAGCGATGCGGGCTGCTTTTGTTTTTCTATGTTGAAAGCAGGCTGAAATGAAGACCTTTTATAACCCTGACAGTGCCTCACAATGTGCCGTAAAAGCCTTACACATAAATGCAGCGGCAATAAAAACAACAATTCTGTTTTTTTTGTTTGTTTTTGTTGATTTTTTTGGTCTGCACTGGGTTGATTCAGTATAATTTTTTTTATGTTCCAAATATATATTTCTAGGATGGAGACGGAACACAAGCACAGTCAGAGCTACTGAAAACTTTTTCTAATAAATATTAGGAATTCAATTTGTAGCCTTAGCTGGCTGTGGAGACCACAGGCTACAAAGAACAGAGAGAAAATGAACAAAACAAAGGAGGCTGGTAGCCAAATGTCAGGCAAGGATACTGAAGTAGCACAGAACAAGTGTTTCTGTGGAGTCTTGTGGACTCAAATGCAAATTAATAAATTGTGTATTTTCTTTCTCCGAAGTGTTTAAAAATAACTCTATGCTGATTTTAATTCCAATGGTGTTTGTCATAAATGTGTAGACTTTTTAACATTATTTTACCCATATTGATTCCTTTAATAAATTAAGGTCAGCTTTTTGCAAATATTTACAACTATATTTTAACCACCAAATTAAGGAAACAGCAGTCATAAATTGAAGCGGACCATAGCTTTTGCCAACTTTCTGACTAGGTTGAGCAAAAAATAAAAAAAATAAAACCATCCAGTGTACACAGAGGAAAATGATGCTTGATTATAAAGCAGTTATTTGTTATCATTAAAAAAAATCTCCTATAAAACGATTAAAATTTAAATTTTTTACTTATTCCTTTTGTAACTCATGCAAAGTAAAATCAAAGCTTGTGTGTGCATTTTATATTGGTGATTAAGTAATTAGTAATTAGTTATTTGTTATCATTAAAAAAAATCTCCTATAAAACGATTAAAATTTAAATTTTTTACTTATTCCTTTTGTAACTCATGCAAAGTAAAATCAAAGCTTGTGTGTGCATTTTATATTGGTGATTAAGTAATGTTGATTAGTAATGCCTTCCAGCTATATTAGCAACCCTGGTAAAGATGGGGTAAAAAGCAGAAACAAATATATCCTTTTAATTTAGCAACACAATAACATTTTTAATTTTTATTTTGAATACATTTATTCAACAATCCCAACTCGTTGACACCACTAACCATCGCTGTATTATTATTATTATTATTATTATTATTATTGGTATTATTACTATAGGGTAGTTCACGCGGGACGTCACGTGTGACGTCAGCGCTACATCCGGGTCCCGCGGGTAGGCAAAAAACAGAGCTGCTCTCGTCTACTACATAAGAAAACGGGTGATTTAGAGCGTACTTTTAGTTCGTTTATTTTTGGAATCTAAACAATGCCTACGACTTGTTGTGCTCCCGGTGGCACACAGAGGCATTCCAAATCGTTGGATGTACGTTTCTGTCGTTTACCGAAGGAGGAAGGACGAATAAAGAAATGGATATTTTCAATGAAAAGAACGCAGGCAGACACTCCCAATGGACTGGGGGAGCCATCATACTACGACAGAATTTGCAGTCTACACTTCATCTCCGGTAAATACAACTTAATTCTGCTCTAGTCATTGTTCTACTTAAATAGCGGCGGAGGGGAGGTGGGGATCGCTACACGGGCCGGAGAAGCGGTAGCAGCAGCCGCTGTCTGGAGCTCCAGACAGCCGCTGCTGCTCCAGACAGCCGCATTTTAACAAGACAAAAACACCAAAATAGTCCGTAGTACTACCCTATAGGGTAGTTCACTGCTATTGTTTTCATCCGGGTTTTTTGCGCATGCGTGCCGGACTAGTAGGCAAAAGGCGAACACAATGGCGGACGCAAACAGAGAAACTGACGAGTTCTCGGCGTATTTTTCTTCTTTAGATAACGTATCACAAGATCGTTTTAAGAGTAAGTTGATGGTTGATGGTATCAGATTGCCAGATCCACACAGCAAAAGCCTGAAGGGACGGAGCGAGTCTGTGAAATGCTGACCAAGTGTACCGCGACACATACAGCTGCCTTATAAATACGCAGGCCAGTACACATGAGAGAGCATGAAAGCCACGAAACCACTGGACGGCTACAATTATTTTATATCGGCTCCAGCAACCCCCGCGACGCCATGAGGGATTAAGCAGGTCAGAAAATGGACGGATGGATGTTCACACATGTTTGTAACAGCAGAAAGCGGCGTCGGACACAGACCGCGCCTCAGCAGAGAGAAAGACCCACCTGGTAGGTTAAAAAAAAACATTTTTCACTACGGATTATTTTGGTGTTTTTGTCTTGTTAAAATGGGTGGGGGTGTTGGCGACATTGCAGCGTAAACACAGACGTACTAGCGCCTGTGAACGGGGGCGTAATGGAGCCGCTGCGGCGGCTGCTGCTGCTGCATCAACTCCGCTTCTCCCGGCCCGTCTAGCGATTGCCACCTCCCCTCCGCCGCTATTTAAGTAGAACAATGACTAGTGCAAAATTAAGTTGTATTTACCGGAGATGAAGTGTAGACTGCAAATTCTGTCGGGGTATGATGGCTCCCCCAGTCCATTGGGAGTGTCTGCCTGCGCTCTTGTCATTGAAAATATCCATTTCTTTCTTCTTTCTTCGTCCTTCGGTAAACAACAGAAACGTACATCCAACGATTTGGAATGCCTCTCTGTGCAACTGGGAGCACAACAAGTTGTAGGCATTGTTTAGATTCCAAAAATAAACTAAATAAAAGTACGCTCTAAATCACCCGTTTTGTCATGTAGTAGACGAGAACAGTACTGTTTTTTGCCTACCCGCGGGACCCGGATGTAGCGCTGACGTCACGCGTGACCTGGTCTATTATATAGTTAGTATCAGCATCATAATAATTTAAGTGTTATTGAAGTATTTTCGATATGTATGCTTTCCCTTTTTAATTTGTTCAGTTTCTAAGCGCTTTTAATTTGTAATCCTTGCATTATTTTTTCTCCCTGGGTGTATGACATTACAAAGGCCTCCATTTCTTTTGGCCAAGGGCCACCGTGCTCGACAGGGTCCCACATCAATTTGACCTTATACAGTGAGCAAAAGGTAAGCTCCCTCTTGAAGAACTGCAGCAAAGAGTGGCATCTTGGGGTCACAATTTCTCCATACTGAATATTACACATACTACAATCAGTTGTTTGGTAATAATATAACAGGGCCATGTGCTTTGGTAATATGATGCCAGGCCTTGTACCAATACACTTTCCAGGTGGGTTTGCTGTAATGGAAAAAAATAAAATGTAGAAAAGCATCTCATGCTCATTGTTAGATATGGCGAAGGACCTGTGACACTATGGGTTTGTTTCTCTTCCAAATGCCATGGGACGCTTGTTAGTGTGCAAGGTATCATGATCTCTGTGACAAATCAGGAGGGTTTACATAAGAATACAGTAAACTCTACAGTAAAGTGAGAATAGGTTGTTACTGCATTTTTTTAACCTGATAATGATCCGAAATAGTTAATCGGTCACAAAAACAGCTTCTGCCATGGCCATCACAGTTCCCAGGCCTAAATCCTAGAAGATCTGCTGGATGAGCTGAAGATAGGAGAGTAAAAGGACTCTGGATGATCTAGACTGCAAACAGAAATGGCCTTTCGATATTCCAAAGCAGAATATTTAGGTGATTGAATAAATTTACTTCAGTTAAGGGTTGGGACTTTTATTTTTCTTAAGTAGGATATTACATCCCAACAAAACATTTTTTTTCTTTCTGAGGATTATCAGTGGCATCAGTAAATGAGCAGAACTGTAAGCAGTTTTGCTGTAGTGCATTTTTAAATAAAAGGAGATTTTCAGTTGTGACACAGTGGAGATGTGATAATTTTCCTGGAAAGAATTAGTTGGTGTCTTTTCTCTGTATAGAATATAATGCCGCTCGGAATAAAGACACAACAATACCGCAAGTCCTAATTCTGCACTCTTAAATTATTCAGACACTTATAATGTTACTTAAGTAACACAATGTAAATAGAATAAAACACTGAACTACAGCGTTCCAGCTACTTTTAACTTATGTTAGAAATGCATCACTACTGCGAAAGCAGTAGGTGTATAATATTACACCCACCATGTTATGCAGCAGCGTGCTTTAATACCGTTCACACCATAATTACGTCTAAACTGCTGGGTCACCGCAGTGATTAAGTTGCAGCTTTAATCAAGTGCAGTTATTGTCAGCCTAAAGTCACACTGATGGTCATCTACCTTTTTATTCAATGTCATGTAACAGAGGAGAAAACCTACTCGCTGTGACAAATTTTGTTCATATCATGAATTCTTATGTCTTTGATCATGTTTAACTGCTGTTTAAATTGCACTCATTACAGTTCTGAGTCACCCGATGCTGTTCTAGGTTTTATTTTCCACAGCTTAGCAAACAGGTTTAGCAAAGTTTCTAGTCATGCTCTCTCAATGAAAGTTATGTACTTTTTCTTTTCTTTCCATCTGTAGAGACTCATTATTTCACAGGTCAGGCGGCTGATTATTTGACAAAACAGAAGAAGGAAGGATGCAGACACAATTGCCTTTGCAGGCAGCCTTTCAAGTATGGCTGCTGTGAAACAGTGTTCATGATTACCTGCTGCCATTTATGTAACTAACAAAAATAAATGATATAAATGCACTAAAACAGTGCACAGTGCACAAATAAATGAAAGAACAAATAAATGAAAGAACAAAAAGAATCATAGTTCAGTAATATCAGTTTGCAGATTAAAACATCAGCCTCTGAAACATTGACACTCAATGTAACGGTTATAAAAAAGATATAAATCCTGGAAGGCGGATCAGTTATCATGGATCTTTACAGAGTTTTTTTTGTCAAAAACACTCAGTTGAAAAGCAAAAAAGAAACCATTTTCACTGATTAAGACACAGACACACTCTTTACTAATGTAAAATCTTGGTATATTCAGACAGTAGTGGAAATAAGCAGAGATTTTGTGAATAAAATTTGGGTCTGCAACCTTGAAACCACATGAACAGGGTTTTTTTCTCCACAGACACATCTCACCCAGATGACAAAACAAACTCTGTTACAGACTATAACAAACTGGGCAATTAATTAATGTCCTAAACCTATCCTTAAATGTAGGACATGTGTAACTCAGTAAATGTGTCTGTGCACCTCATTGACGGTGGACTTCTTTCTGGCATTCTGATGAGTTCCAGTTGCAGACAGAACTCTGAAATTCTGACTTTCGATTGGAATAATCAACTGGAATGGCCGCTAAATTCAAACCCGCCCTTGAAAGTCTGCGAAATTTTTAAAGGCAGGTTGTTGGATCCAATAAGGCAGCTCCTTGCATCAACAACATTTAGTTGCGATGAAAACATGTCTATTTTACAAGACACAGTTGTAAGAGTGCTTCTCAAATCAATGTTACATGTAGCAGCTGCAACTCTGAACCGAGCAAATTAAAAGTGGTGTTTGCAAGTGGAACATACAGCTTTAAACGGTGTTCATAAGAGGTACTATGAACAAAACAAAAATGGTACGCAGCATAGGCTCCAAAACACAGGAGGCACAATCACGGTCATGGTCCAGTGGTCAGAAGTGCAGTGGAAGTCTTACAGGGGCAAGGTAGAGAGGGAAAATCCAAGATTAAAAATGAGACGCTGGCATGAAGTGATCGGCAGACATACAGTATGCTGGCTGAGGGTTTCAATAATCTGGCACTGATCTGCTAAAGATCATTACATGAAGACAGAGGGACAGGTGAAGCGGATTAACGTGATTACGCTGCCGAGGGAGGCGGCTCATAGGTGCATCATGATTGCAGCGGTGCAGGAGAAATGTGAGATAGCATGCAGACAACTAGGCCAGTACAAAATACCAACCTAGCTATTTTTATTTCATTTAGAATCCATCTGATGTAAAAACACTTATTCATAAATGCTTCTTTTGGAAATTAACTTAGGCATTCATTGGGGAAAAAAACCTTCATGGTTTCATATAAACATTCATATTTACATTTGCATATAAACATTATGTACACAAACATAGTTAATTAAAAGAGTTTTTAACAAAAGTGAAATAATGCTTAACCAGGACTTTTAGTCAGATAAAAAGCATTTGATCGGGTTAGAAAATGTGAATAAGAAAAAAACAAATAAAATAAAATAATGAAGGTACCGCCTGCTTTTTTAATTTCTAAGAAAAACTTAGCACACTGTCTTCTATTGAGACTTTCTTGAGGTAAACATGGATGTAGGAACGTTATATGAATGGTGGCTGCTGTTGCAAGATACATCCAGTGGGAAGAACGTTTGCTTTGAAATAAGCAATTCCAGTTCCCTAATAAAGCTCCACCAGACCGAGATCTGCCTGCAGCACAGTAGCCATCTCTCCATTTCACTTTCAACAGCAGCACAAGCCTGGAGGACATTCCCTCAGGAGTCGAACAAGTCTGGGTATGAGTGAACGCAGGATACATAGAGAGACCATACCAAGTTGGCCTGGAGGTGAGTCAGAAGTGGAAGAGGTTCCCCAAAAACTAGAAAGATGATTTATTTTGAACATTATCCTGATGAGGAATGTTACCATTCATTTTTCATGACCAAAAAAAGTCTGCAACAACTGTGAAAAATCCTTCAGACAGATAACAAGGGCAGAAATTATGCAGAACATAGCAAAAAGCCTAAGGTCACACATGAGACTGGGAAACACCATGAATCCAAATGTAACAGGTTTTAACTTTGGTGCATTTTAATGCTTTTGTGATTTGTGTTTATGAATATTTTAATCAGTTTCATTAGTTGCACATAAGGTATTCTTGTGCATGCAAACTAAACCTCCAAACTAAACCCAGTACATCAGTCAAACATGTTAACCCTCTCTCTCTTAGGAACTGGGGCTAGACACTGAGAGATTTGAATAGTTCACTCTTCCCAGGATCCATTGTCCCCTTACACTACAATAACAAGCAAGCTTAAATCGGAGGCAACCGGACTTTCACTCAGTTTTTCTAAAAATGTTTCGACACCTATCCAGGAGCCTTTGTCAGATCTGGCAAAGTTCTGGAGTGCTGCATCCTCCTAGGCGCATTCCAAGTATGATGCAAATCAACACCCCACCCGTCCTTTTCATGGATCTTAGAGGTTATCGCTTGGTGTGAGTGGAGTACTTGGTCAACTCAATCATGATTAGCCTGCTTATGCAATCTCTGAAATGAGTTTTAGTACTGAGTTGTATATACAGGGAAGCTGTGTTTCAGTGTTGGCTTTTCTCTTTTGACAGAGATGTTGTCTTTCACCCCTCTTTCAAACCATCTGTACTCTCTGTCTAAAATCTGGACATCATTATCATAAAAAATATGTCCTTTGCTCTTGAGGAGCAAGTAGACTGCTGGATCTTGCACTGAGCTACTGACTACTAATAACACCCTGCTCCCTCATTCACACATCCATGTGTTCTCCGTTACATGACAAATAAAAGCCATTCTAGTCAATAGGCCATTTCCCAAAGCTCCGCGGTGGTACAGCATGACAGAGAACCCGCCCTCCGTTGTCCATCAGATATACGGATCGAGTCCATTTGTGATGGATGACGGAGTGAAATTTGTCAATTTCAAAAAGCCAGATGAGCCAAACATGAAGTCAGACACAGGAAGTGTAAAGCAGATCCAGTATTATTTCAAAATAAAGCAGGGAGGGGGTCGGGGCTGTCTGGATGCATGAAGGGATCCGGTTTGGATTGCTGCGCGGCACAATGAAGGGATGGAGCGCACAAGGAATGTAGTCAGTGTGAAACTGACAAAAACTGGTTCATCCCAAAGACAGACAACAGAGAATTTACACAGAAAATGTTTATTAAAACACCAGTGGACATTGAACACGTGGTATTGCTTGCAACAAGTAAGTGACATGATGCACCACCTTGTTTTTCAGTCCTTTGATCTTCTATGACTAGAACAGACTGACCACATGGTATCTGCAGCTATTTTGAGGAACCCTTTGTCTATGCGATCTATGTTTCACACTCCCTAACCATAAAAATAATCACCATTGTTGCATATCCTTCTGCCTAACAACATAAGAGCTAGTTGGAGTTTGGTAAACTTGAGTTTAATCTTTGTATATTTGCTATTCTAAGAATTTAATTTTGGTGTAGGTGTGCTTTGACAAATGCTGTTTAAAAAGCCTGAATGCAAGTCTTCATAAATCGGCCTTGTAGGTGTTTTTTTCTGTACTAATTGACACATACAGCCCAACAAACTATTGAGATTGATAGAAAAGGTTAAGTTGTTAGTTCCTGGTCCCCAGGTGGTGCGCTGCAATATCAATAATCTGACTAACAATTCTGGTACTATTTAACAACTGCCTTCAGGCACATTTATAATTAAAAAAACTAAACTCGCTCCTAAGTTGCACAACAACATTTTCCTAAACATTCAAATTATTTTCTCCCCAATGTTAAATTTGTGATCTTTGCATTTTAATTTGTACATTTTGTTGCCTTTTTTACATGTACTGAATTGGAGTCAAACTCCCACAGAACACAATGTTGAAAGGTAAAAGCTGGAGAGCAAATTCCACCTGGGGAGAAAAAAAACATGCAGAATGTGTAGTCAGGGGTGAAAAAGCTCACAGACTTCAAGGTGAGCTGGAATCAGACTGATGGAAGCCTGGACAGAACCGATGAGCTGGACATGTTTTCCAGCAGATTCTGCTCTAGAGGAATCTCACTATTTTGCCCCAAAGTTTCCAACCACGCAGACCTCCTACATCCTCCCCGGACCCACTGCATTCCTGTCACATCTTCATGGCTACATCAATTCCCTCAACATCAGGGAACTCTGAAATACTCTCATTCTCTCTCCTCCTGTGTTTCTTTCTCCTACAGCCAGTTTAGGAGGCAGATGCAGACTCTGATACAGAACAAGGCATTATGTCAGGGTTGGATGCGATGTGATTTCCCAGTGTATTACCAGTTTTAGCCTGAGTCCCTGATGTTCTTTCTGGTACTCAAGAATATGATCCCCAACTTTGAAATAAGGTATTATTTGACCAGTTCATATCAAGACATCACATTTTGTATTTCTCAACGTAAGTAAACAAATGTGCACCCTTTGCAAGAGTTCGATGATCCTAACATCAGGATTGATAATTATTTAACAACCCTACTCTTACGTGGGCAGTACTGTGAGGGTCATAGTCTGTGAATTGTACTGCTCATTTAACATGATTATTCCCGCATCGCAGTTTAGTGGCCTGTTTTTGGCAATAGCCAGTCTTTTTATTAAGCAAAACACTATGCAATGCACTGTAACATAGTGGAGCATTTAAACATGTGATAACTACCTGTTAACTACACTTCTGCTCCACTTTATAAATTTTGAAAATAATTTAGAGCTGCGCCTGAAGATGAACCTCATCATGTTGACATGAATACCTGCAGTTGCTTTCTCGCATCACAACTAGCATCCTTTGCCTCGCATCTTCTGCTTCTTCTGTGCTGCTTTGTTGCAGGCGGAAGGTTGTTTATTTTTTTTTACTTAGTTTTAAATGTTGATAAATTATTATTGTTAAATGTCCATGTGTTAAATTAGGCTAAAATTATTAAAAAGGACATCGTTTGAATTGATAAGCTAAAGCAGGGCAAAGTTATAGGCCGGCTAGATGTAATGCATCCATTGAGAGCATGTTTAAGCATTTCAGTCATGACACTTGACTTTCTCCTAGAGAAAATGAGTTGTGAATATCTCCGAATGTTAGCCAATCATACAGGAAAAACAGGTGGAGCTTGTAAATAACAACATAACAAAGTATTCACCTAGAACGCGGAGACAGATGCAACACTAAAGATGCTGATTGGAATGCAAACAGCAGGCGCCATTTCTTGAGGAAGCTCTCGTCTTTTGAACATTGCCAGTACGTTGATGCATGTCTTCTATAAAGGTCAGTAGAGGAACGTCCAATTTGGTATGCAGCCATCCGTTGAGGCAGCAGCATCAGACCAGAGAGTAAAAAAATAACACTTTTCCTTTGTGACTTCTCTAAACCCCCAAAAGATTATAGCTGTACAAAATAATGGGAAGCTGTGAGCGCATTCCTTTAGCTGCAAGCTTCTTCAGCATTACAGCAACACGGGTAAGGTCAGGAGATCATTTGTATAACATTATGGATCTGAACTTGGCTCTCCTTCTATAATAAAAATCTATGATCTTACTTGTCTCTGAATTGCCCTTTGTTGCCAGTATGTAAATGCCTGGTTGTGTGTCGTGTGTGTCTCTGCGTTGCCCTGTGATGGACTCGTAACCAGGATGTGCCCTTCACCCATTTGACCACTGGAGATGGGCATCAGCCCCCGCACAATACCACAAGGACAAGCAAGTATGGACAATGACTAGATGGTGAACCAGTAGGTATGCACGCATGTACGCATCTACATATGTATGTTTTATTTATACAGTCATGTACCTATTAATATTCATAAGGCTTACAGCGCACAGAACAGTGTGTACTTACAGCCTCAGAGGGGCTCAATGTGTGTTTTCACATTCTTTCTCTATAAATGCTTGCTATTATGGGATAAACGTTTTGATTATTCATCGTTTATGTATCTGCCGTCTGGAATTGAAGTTACTCACTACTTTAGCTCAGAGGTCACGACACTGAATGGTTGACTGCTCTTCTCAATAACCATGTGAAGCATATCTAATTTTTAAAGATTAATTTTGAAATGCTACACATTCTCACTTCCTTTCCACCAAGGTTAAAAGATAAGTTCTAGTCTTCAGTTTATGAATATGTGTATAAATATTAAATGTATGAAGATTAAAGATGAAGTTTATATATTTCTGCATGAAAACCCACAAAGGGTGATCCAAATTACAGGATCACAAAAAAAATGTGGAGGAAAAATAATTGCCTTACATAAAACGTGGCATTCATGAAAGAAAATAAGTAAAAAATATTTTCAATAATTGAGTTCGTAAACTATAGCAATGTCTCTGTGCTTTTCCGATCTAATATTAGGAATAACAACGGTTTAAGCTTGACCCAGGAGGCAGGAGCACAGATTTAAAACATATCAAACAAATACGACGGACCAAACTGAAAGGACATAGGAACATGAGAATGTTTATCTGTATAGAAGTGGATCTGTAACACTCGGATTTGCGAGAGTGCACTTGTATATGTAGGGTTTATCCATGATAGAAATGCTCAATAGTAGTCCTGAGGAGCCAATGACCCGCCCCCCCCCAGAACGCCGTGGCAGGCACCAGGGAAACCAGAACCCCAGATGCCCGAAGGGACCCCCAAAGTAAAGGTCCCAAGAGGGGCCAACACAGGGAAAGCTGCCTCCTCCATCCCAGAGAAGACCAGAGAGGAGCCCCAGGAAACCCTATATATAATAAACATAAAAAGTCAAGTAACTAAACAAATAAAAGATATGGAGACACACACTGCGGTTTCATTGCTCTGTCTCTGTTAAGATGAAGGTGACTGGGGCAACAGATGTGTGTGTGTGTGTGTGTGTGTGTGTGTGTGTGTGTGTGTGTGTGTGTGTGTGTGTGTGTGTGTGTGTGTGTGTGTGTGTGTGTGTGTGTGTGTGTGTGTGTGTGTGTGTGAGTGTGTGTGTGCGTGTGTGTGTGTGTGTGCGTGCGCGAGAATTTGTTTTCATGTGGCTTGACTCATGATTGTTCTGGGCAGTCACTGTTACAAGTCAAGAGCGCGATACAACAGAGAAGTTTCAGTACCAACCCACACCTTATTCCTGGGAAGAGCAGAAGTGCCAGCCCCAGCTAATCCCCAGGACCCAATGCCCATCCCCAGCCCAGACCCTGGAGAGGTGGTCCACTCCTCCTCCAGGCCTCAAACTTCTTGGGGCCAATGACGTCACAAGACAGCAGAGCTGGGTAATCCTCCCCGCTCCCCAGTGACGTCCCCACTGCCCAAGGTCCTACATGTCCAACAGCATGATGGAGCAGGCAGAGGGAGGCGTACGGGGATAGGGAGGAAAGGACTAGTGAACAACATGTCCGCCGAGTAAGCCAGCTCCCCCGCTGACTACAATAGGCACCCCTGTTCTCTAAAACTGACCCAGAGAGGAAGGCACAACTAGCAGCGCCACCAAGATTGACAAGCTAGAGACAAGCGCTGAGAATCAACCGTAAACTGGATCAAACACCCCAGCCCCCATATTGTATTAGTTGTAAATTTGGGTTTCTAGTAATTTTTGAAAGTTCTTAAACATATCTGAGACCAGGGGTTTTGTTCAAAGCTGACTGATGAATCCGCTTCCCATTTCATAATAGGAAGAGAGCTTGAATCATCTAGTTTAGACAGTGGCCTGTATAATATAGACAATATTTTTGGTGGGTTTAGGTCAAGGAACTCTAATCCATTTAATGGCATTTGTAAACCACCTATAATTATCTTAAATTAGTTTTTTTTATTATAGATTACATTTGTTGATATTCTAATAATTATTTTTTCTCAATACCATATTGTATATTTAATCTATTAATTGAGATAAACTCAGTTCCTTCAAATATATGCAACATGTATCCAATACCCTTACTCCTCCAGTCAGGAAAGTTTATCACATACATTTTTTGTAGGATGTCAGGATTATTCCAGAAGGGTGTATGGCTGCATGGGATAAGTAACGGCTCTGTCATCTTAAGAAACTCCCACCATGCTGTGAGAGAAGAGCTGATGTTGATATTTTTAAAGCATCCGCGCCGTTTTATATTTGAGCTAATAAACGGCAAATCAGAAATCTTGACATTATCACATTTTTCTGTTCTGTGTCTAGCCAGGGCTCATCTAAGGGATTATGTTTGATCCATTTATGAGATGCATTGTAATCTTTCCAAAGAAAATTAGAGATGGACCAGTCCAGAGATTTAAACCTGTCAAATGATGCTTTATTTGGGATCATTGAGAATAAGTAATTAATTGTAGGTAAAACTATCATTTTAATTGAAGCAACGCTTCCCATGAGTGTTTGTACTGAAAAATCTCAGTGTTTAGGTTTGCTCTAAAAGGCTTTATGCCAATAATTAGGATGTCGGTCCTGTTTCAGTTAATGGGCAATTTTTATGCTACTATTTGTTCAAATGAGTGGTTATATATCATAATAATTAGGAGCACTAATGATGAAACTTGCCGAGTAGTCCATATTGAGTATTCAAATAAAGTTGAAGGAAAAATTAAAATAATTTTTCCAAAGAATTGCAGACCACTCATTCATGACCTTTTGTACTTAATAACTTTGCTGCCCTTAGTGTTCAAGTTTGCCACATAGAAAGCAATGACCTTCAGCAATGAAAGTAGCACTGAACATTTTTCTGCTTTCCCTTCATTTCCAAAATTTCCTTCTAGATTTTTCTGCTCCAGCATCTTCTTATGATTTTCTTTCTGTGTATTTCGGCATACACTGCATTGCACACGAGCAAGGTCAGCCCCAACTTTCATTTTTGCTTTACTGTTTGGTTTATCATTAATAATGTTAACAGGTAACATTGACCAAACCAAGCAAGTATTAAACTTTACTGAGACATTTCCAATTTCAAATGTAACTAGACTTTTAATATACTTCAAAGTTAGAAGTAGATATTTGAAGGAATATTAGCTTTTCGGACCACTACGCCTTATTTTGCTGAGCAAATAGTGTTATATTATTGGGAGCAAAAACACATCCATGACTATTATTTCAGGGATATGAAAAAAACTGTTTGATTTATCTGTCTGGGAGGATGCGGTGTTACCTGCTCTGCAGTTTCAGCATGCCTCTGCATGACACCTCAGGCTTCATCTCTTTAAATTGCAAAGTCAACACTGAGGAAAACAGACAGCTTATTCTACAGTAAAACAATGAAATATATATTACCCTCAGGTTGCTTTGTCTTGTTTATTTTGGTTCAGTCTCCATAATGTGCCCGTTATAGGAGTTTATCATTGTGAATTGTAACTTAACTGTGAAGAAAGTCACCTCTATTATAATACACATAGATGGAAATCATGTTTTCTGTGCTTTCTTGAATTAATGAGGCAGGGTAATGCATTATTGAGGAATGTAGGACAAGACTTACCATTATGACTTTGTTAGACATTCTGGTCATAAGTTAGACTTGTGCAACTTCTGTTGAATCTGCAAAACCATCATGTGGAATAGAGCCTCCGCCCATCCCCCTCCCCCACTGCTTTTGGAGGTTACTTTGGTCCTGCTCCCATTCTGTGTTTGATGAAACTAAGAATATTGTTTGTTCTGATTCATGTAGATATTCCTTTGTGTTATGTAAATCAGTAAGTTTAAATTATTATGTCTTTTAACTTAGTCGAGCCTTAGTCTATTTGAAACTGTTCCCATAAAAGTGTGTTTCAAGTTATTATTTTTTTATGCACTGTATGATAAAAAGAAATTGATGAAAATTATTGCCAAGCTCAAAAACAACTCAGCAATTTCATAGTTAACAGTCTTGTTGAATTGGAATGAATCTGACGTTTTTCAGAGGTTAACGTTGTTTCACTGCCTTTAGGATTTTTATTATTATTATTATTATTATTATTTAGTCCTCATTTTAATACTAAACATGTTTAAAAATGCCCTGCGCAGTCATGTTGCGGCTGGCAGCTGGAAATGTCACACAGCACCTATAAAGATTCATTCTTTTTGGAGTTTCCATGTTCTCCCTGTGCATATGAAGCCTTTCTAAGGGTGTCCTAGTTTCTTACACATAGCACAAATATGCATGGTTAAGTTGTAATTTTAAATTGACCTTAGATACAATATGTGCATGGTTACAGATGCATCTCAATAAATCACAATATCATTTAAAAGTTGAATTATTGCAATAAATCAGAAGGGAAGACTCCTGTTTTAAATACATTAATTTTATTTTATTGTTATATTTTAACAATTATTGAGTTTCTGGGGAAAATAGAATACGAAATAAGACCAACAAAAAGAAAAAAAAAAAAGATTTTTAACAGAAATGTCAGCCTACTAATGTACCATACAGAATATGGCCCCAGTAATAATTCAGTCCGCTTTTTCATGGATAGATTACTGCATCAATGCAGCGTGGCCTGAAGACAATCTGCGTGTTAGTCCAGTAGATATTTTTGGCAGTGTGATTCTACCAGTTTTGATACTGTTTTGATACAAAAGACAGCAATTAACCTCTGGAACAGTACCATGAAGCAGGATTCTGGACTTGTAGATATCTTTAGGTTCAGTTTAAAACTTTCAGTTCTGTGAAGCAGGTTCACTCATTACCTGGATTTGTTAGCACTGTAACTGATGCTGCACTCCCAAGCTGCCCAGCAACAAGTTACATGTTGCTGTCTTACTTATAATAATATTAAAAAGGGGCCACATGAAAGCTTAGTTGTCCAAAACAAATGTAAATGAATTATGAGAATTACAAAGCCAATGTCAGATAATCAAAAGAGAAAACTTAAAGGTCTCTTTCACATCTCATCATTATCAGCATTTGCAAATAATCAATGGAAACATGCCCACAGCTGTCAGTTAGTAATCTTGATTAAATGAAATCAGATGAATTGGACCTCAGGCAACTTAATATCTGACAGCTGCAGGAGAAAAATCATCTCCACAGATAATTTGGTTATGAGTTGTTTTCTTTCTACTTTTAAATAATTTTTACTCAGAAACAAAGGAAAATTATTCACCAAAATCTGTCATAGTTTGGACTCAGCTGAGAATCAAATACGTTTCAAACCAACTCTGAGAGTAAGTGTACAAATACACAATCTGACACGTTTTGTTTTGGTTTGTATATATCAATCTTGTTTCAAAATACCCAATTATTTCAAGAAACAAAACACAATCTCAGTCATTTTGCAACAGTTAATTACTAATGATACAGTTTCAGTCAGCAATGAAAAAATGGAATAAAAATAAATGTAATTTATGCAAGTGAAACTAATTCTGTTAATGTTACTGTTTTGCTGCTTGTCTGTGCTAATAATTCTCACTGCTGCGGTACAAATGCTGCCCATTACTCCCATTCTGTCCTTGTTAATATACAGTTCCAGTCTGAAATTGTCAGTCAACATGGGCGTGACTATCCCATTAATTTAGTCGATTAAAGATTTATTAAAGCTACTTTGCAAATGTAATACAAAAACACTTTAGTGTTTTTAAACAAGAGTAGGATGTACATTATTGATCATAACTGTGGATTTTCATATGTCAAAGTTATTCTCCGTCCTGGCCGTCCATCTCGTTCTGGGTCATCCCAAGGTGTTCCCAGGATATATAATAAGTTTAGAGTCTTCCCCGGGGGTCTCCTCCCAGCGGTCCGTGCTTGTGATAAAATCTCCAAACAGAGGTGCCTAGGTGGCATCCTGATCAGAGTCCAGAATCACCTTAACTGACTCCTTTCAATGAGGAAAAGCAGCTCCAGTAGTTCAAGATAACCCGTGAAGCTCCTCACCCTTCCTATAATAGGAATTCTTTTAGTAGAATTGATTACTGCAACGGTGTTTTCACAGGTCTGCCTAAAAATTGGATCAAACAGCTGCAGCTGATCCAGAACGCTGCTGCCCACGTCCTCACTAAGACTAAGAAAGTAGAGCACATCACCCCAGTTCTAAAGTCATTACACTGGCTCCCTGTATCTCAGAGAATAGACTTTAAAATACTTCTGTTAGTCTATAAATCCCTAAATGGCTTAGCACCTAAATACATCACAGACTTGTTATCAGCATATAAACCCTCCAGACCACTCAGGTCCTCTGGCTCCAGCCTTCTCTGCATACCTAGAACACGAACCAAACACGGAGAAGCAGCATTTAGTTCCTATGCTCCACTTATCTGGAACAAACTTCCAGAAAACTGTAAAAGTGCGGAAAGCCTGAGTTCCTTTAAATCGAGATTAAAAACACATTTGTTTAAAATTGCCTTTGAATGTTCAAGTTAAACTGTTTTACTGTTTTTAAATGTTCTTTTTTTGTTTCTACATTCTATCCCTACTTGCTTTTATTCCTATATTTTAATCATGTAAAGCACTTTGCATTGTCTCTGTACTGAATTGTGCTATATAAATAAATTTGCCTTGCCTTGCCTTGCATTGAAACAACCCAGAAATGTCCAGAGAAAAAGTGATGCAGAATGATGAGTTTAAAGTGTAACTCACCCCAATATCAACTTTTTTGTAGATAAACTGTTCAAATGGGTCTAAGGCTGCTAATTTTATGTTACTGTGCAATTTTGTACGTTTTTATGTAAATTGGAATTAAATTCCAAATCAAGTGTTATCTATGCAGTTGCAAGTGGCCCTTTTAATGACTTTATGATGCCAAAGTTTGCCCAATATAGAAATGAGTTTGACACCCCTGATCTAGACCTTTGCCCACCACCTAATAAAACATTAGAACCTGTGTGGAGTTGTTACAACCCAGCTCAGCCAGGGAAAAAGGGAGTGTGACATTTAACCAGATGAAATATATATAAAGATTCCACACAGAAAAAATTGTCAAATGAATGGTAAAAATATGTATTTAATAGTCCAAAATTAAGGATTTTGTAAATTTAGTGCATATAAACCTTTGACTGCAGCTGTAGTAGAACAAATTTGTCACACAGCTCTCCTCTATCTTTTGAAAGTTGTAGTTTCAGTTGGATTTTAGGCTTGCATTTGGAGATCATTCTAGCCAACTAGGCACCTGAGAGATGAAACAGAAAATGGTTTTGTAATGTGCCTGTTGTGGATTATTAAAAAAAATGTCCTGATGAAAATCTCTTCACCATGAGGAAATTTAATCTTCTATGAGAATTAAACTTCTTCATTGTACCTTAGTCAATATTCTTCATGGGGATCCCATGTTGGGCAATATTTTTATTACCAAAATCACTCAACACAACGGTTGTTACTTCTGCTGAGAGCAGTTTTGTGCAACTGTTTTTTGATTCCATGGTTGAATGTTCATCAACACATTTAAATACCAACCACACACAACCTGAATAAACACAAACTGGGGGTTAAGGGAGAAATGCCATCCAAACCATACTGTTTGTGAAAAGTAATGAGTCTTTCAGATCACTGTGGAGAAATGTTGGCCAACTTTTATTTCCAGCATACCTTTAATCCAGCGACATTGAAGGGTTTTTTGGCATGAACTGCCCTTTTAAGGTTATGCCACAACATTTTAATCTGATTGAAATACAGACTTTAACTAGTGTACTCCACAACATACTTTTTTTGTAGTCATTTAGTTGTAGACTTTCCAGTGTCCTTTGAATCATTTTCCTATTGCACAACCCAAAAGTGCTTCTGCTTAAGGATTATTTCAGATTTTTATTTTGAAGAAAGGTTCAGAGAAGTTATTATTGGTAATAGTTCTCCTACCTGTGGTAGAAAAATTTAATTTTGCTGTTTGCTTGTCAGAAATCAAAATAAAACCTTGGGGTGGTGGAAAATAGCTAGTGAGACATATGGCATCTGTTTTAGAGTAGCAGTTTGAAAGCTGTCCTTGGTCCTGAAACTCGATGTTGAACCTCCTGGCACTGCTGTGTCTGTGTTTAGACCAGTAGATTGAAGTAGTCTCATAAACAATATAACAATAAAGTTTGATTAGAATTTTTTAAATGAAATAGACCTTTGAGAGAATAAGTAATCATAAAACATTTAAATTAAAGTAGACACATTATTGCTGTTTCTTTTATGAGGGCTGGAAAAAAATTCTGCCAAAATATTTCTACTTTTATGCTTCAGGAGTTCTAAAGAGTTTCCCTGTTTTCTACAGATTTATAAACTTACACTTATAAACTATGTCACAATATCGGCTGAAAAAATTAGCAAAAAAACAAAAACAATCCACAAGCTGTTACTGTCAAAAACATTGTACTCCCTTTGTTTTTCTTTATTAGAAAAAGAACGTTATCAAAGTTCAAATTATCAATTGATGTTGACTGAACCTGATGGTGGACACCAGCAGTAATGGAAATGGTCAAGCTAAAAAAAGACCTTTTAGGATTAATTTTCTTTGGGAACTCTTGAATCAACCACAATGTACAAGGTGGTGGAAAGACCTGCTGCAAAAACTTGGGTTTTGGAGTGATTCGGGGAGACAATGGAAAGGTGTTCGTTTTGGGAAGCTCAGAGTTGCATCTTTACTTTTTGTGGATGATGTGGTTCTGCAAGTGTCTTCAAACTATGACGTTTACTGTGCTGGTGAAATAATTAAGCCAAAAAAGCTAAGTTGTCAAACTATGGGTCTGTCTATGTTCCAGTCTTTCCCATGGTAATGACATATTGAATAGAAATGAAATAATTATTTGTACGCTGGGCTTTCATTGAATGCGGTGCAGGTTGCGGTCCTGATCCAGTTACAGTTTTACCCAAACTCCGACTCACACTGCTCCTAGGCCAGCTGCGGCTCCAGTTGCACAAACTGCACTGGCAGAAATTCATGTGGTTCTTTCTGTTGCTATCTCTCATAAATGATAAAAAAACAGCCATGGTTTTCTTTTTTTAGGGCAAAACTTGTTATCCGTGCACTTAAATATCCTATTTATCCTCCAAAAGCCCCTCTGTTTCCTCGTGTTTGTGTCACCATTTGTTTACACTAGTCAAGCTAGTTAAGTTGCTGCGGTGATTTTATTCTTAAATTCACTGGAACTTTATCCTGTCTAGACCCTGTCATATCATGTAATTAGCTTGTGAAATTCAGGAGCTTGATCCGGGGACTGCTGCGGTGTCTTCTCAAACATCCTTCTTGCAGAATTTTTCATAGTGCCGCACAGCCTCGGTATCCGTATCCAGACCCAGGGGTGGACTGGGACAAAAAATCGGCCCTGGCATTTTGGATTAGACTGGGCCACCACATTTTTTTTTTTTTTTGTGTACTGAATGTGTATACCAACTGTGCAATACCTTGAAGCCAGGTTAATGGAAATTAGTGACAGTGGACACTTAAAATACTTCCAAAATCTTAATTTATTAACACTGTAAAATGTAAACTCAGCCAGGCCTCACTTGTCATCATGGAAAGAAAGAAAATATATAATAACATAATATAAATTTTGATTCACTCAGTCATTTGTAATAAGTATTTTATTTATGTAATTTCCTGATTTTTTATCATATTTTCTTTAAAATCGCAGACTTTTCTCTATTTTTCATGTAAATCCTTGGTGGCGCTTGATAGCGAAGCCAGTGAGGCCGCAGCGAGCTTGGCCTCCCCTGAGATTGCGCAATCCCATGTTAACTGCGCTGGCTTCCATTCTGTGATGCATCTTCCTGTCTCTAGATAATAAATTCAATTGTTCAAACAATTATGAACTGATTTTCCACAATTTAATATATGTGGATTACGAATTGTGTTTTGGGCATCAAACTGTGTGCAGGTAACATGTTTTCGTGCTGCTGTGCGCGATCATAAAAGGCAAAGAGCTGGTTGTAGGTGAGGCCGGCAGTTACTTGGCCTCTAGGCAGGGGGCGCTCAAGGAGCACCGCTCCTGATCCCCAAATAGTAGAGTCAAAGGAAGTTATGGATGTATTATTAGCGAGTTTTGTTAAACAAGTAAAGCACTAAAAAGACTCTAAACATACAGCCGGAACAGGACTGAAGGAAGGCTTTCCTCCCTGGCAGTGATCTCCACCGAGACTGAGAGAGTTTTAAAACTGAAGAAGATAAAGAGTTTTTACCGGAAAATGATGATAGTTTTGTTCAGAAAGAGCGCTGCATGGACTTAATTTATAAGTAGAGGTAAGACAGCGATAATTACTCATGTTTTGCTTTTGTGATAAAATGTGCATAGTGTGGGTTATAGTTTTAGAATGTGTCACAAATGCAGAAATCCATCATAACTCATAAACTGTTACCAGTCAAATGACAAATAATTTAGTTTTATTTTTTCATCAAAGAATCAATATTTTTTCCATGTCTCTTGGTGAATTTATTTGGCTCAATCAGTCTCTTTCAGCACTTTGCAACGAGTCTACTCTGTAGAGTGTATATATTTGTAAATCTGACTGATGACGTCAGTGCTTCACCAGCTATGAACCCTACCGCACGTCCCTGACAACAACCACCACCACCATATTTTACATCAGACACCGGAGCAGATGAAGGGCCTGCTGTTGGGAACATGTCAGTCAGTTTGACACATTTCGCAGCGTCCGTTTGAAGAACTCGTTTCTTTTTTTTGCGCAGTTTCTCTGCGCCTCCCTTGCATTTCTTATCCATTACTACTGTGAACACCGCTGCACAAAGTTCCACATGGAGCGTGAAGGTGTTTTTCTACTTTATGATTGGCCTAGCCCTTTAGACTGTCAGGGATGATAACCAATGGGCTGCAGTAGCCTGTGGTAAGGGCCGGATGATCGGAACAGACTCTTGAGCTGCTGATTTTATTTTTCTTCATGCATTATGCAAATATAACGAGGCCGACATATTAAAAAAATAATAATAATAATAATAATAATAATACATATTATTAATATACATGTCGGGTCTGCCGGCCCAAACAGCACGTCGGCCCACCGGGAAAATGCCCGGTACGCCCGATTACCAGTCCATGCCTGTCCAGACCCGCAACCGCAGGTAACCGATGTGAGTCGACACATTGATTTTTAATTATCTGGGTTCCTTGTGGCGCTGCAACCGTAACTGCACCGCGTTCAATGTGAGCCTGGCGTTAGGGTGGCTTTACTTTAACCTGACAACAGCCAGATGCATGTCTCGCTCCGCCTAGCTCCACTCACATACATCTGGGACCTCTCCATAGGAATTGCCTTTATTGAAGGCTGGGCCTTATCTAAAATCCTTGCATATGATTGGATAAGTCACTTGTCTGTCATCTTTATCGACGTGCTATTTCAACCACTCACACCGAAGCCAACCCGTGACGCTGATGAGAGCGACGCAGGAAAAAAAAAAACTTTTTTTTTTTATGTGTTTGCGGCTCTAGTGGCACGCGTTTTATTGACAGTGAGCTAACAGGAAGAGGGGGGAAGACAGGCGGCAAAGCGCCGCGGGTCGGAGTCGATCCCGGGCCGACCGCGTTGAGGACTAAAGGCCTCCTAATATGGTTCGCGCTAACCGCTAACCGCTCCGGGGCGCTTCCGCGTCCGCCGCGGACGCGCCCCGGAAAACAAAACTTGCCAAATCTGGTTGGGAGAAGGGCGAAAACATGGTTTCCACCAACAAAAGCCTTCAGAGCCGTTCTCTGATGTTCTTTTAATGAAACAATATTAGGTAGATTGGACAACACGGAAGAAATAGCAGCATCAATGTTAACGCTTGCTTCCTCGATGAGCCGCCATTACTATTAAAACAGTCTCACGTCATGGTCGCGTCTCCACTACGTCACATCTATGAAACTCCAGCCCTGTGTCCTGATTGGCCAGACCATAAAATTGGTTGGAGAAATCACTCTCTATGGGCGATGTCCCAGATGTATGTGAGTGGAGCTAGGCGGAGCGAGACATGCATCTGGCTGTTGTCAGGTTAGCTTTACTTAGCCTTAGAGATAAAGAGCCTCTCAGAGTAAGACAAAATTTAAAGGAGTGTGACTATGTGGTTTGAACTAATCAGGATGCATCTTAGACACCTCAATTCGAAGGTTTACTCAACATGTCGCACTGGGAGAAGGGTGCTGGGAAGACCGAGAACCTCCTGGAAGAACTTTTATATTCCTTCTGGCCTGGGATTGGCACGGTTGTCAACCAGACTGAACTGGAGGATGCTGCTGGAGAAAAGAATGTCTGGATTTCCCCTTTATTTACCTTGGATATGTGCACGACAATGGAGGGCTGGGTGAATTTTAATGTATTGTATTGTGTTATAATCTGGATCAATTTGGACAACATGTACTTAAATTATAATCAGACAGAGAGTTATATAAGAGCGGATTGGTAATGGAATTAATTGGCATGGTTTGATTTTTTTTTCTTTAATTCTGAATACACTCTTTTTTTGTCGTCTAAACTCCTTTGATATGACATTTGTAGTGAATTGACGCTTAGGGAATAAATAGAATTCAATTTAATCAAAAAAGGTTGCTGTGGTTCTATTAGCTTTATCCTAATGAAGAATCTTGAGCAGTTAATTAGCAATAACACTTTTAAAAAGATGTCTTTTCCTTTAATGTAGAGGCCATTAAAAGTGACTGGCCTATTAAATGTTAGAATTAAGAGCTAAAAAGAATTATAGTGAAACAATGTTAAGAGTCAGATTTTATGACTCCAGTAATTGAGTTTCATTATTTTGTGGTAAAAACCAAACAAGTTAAAATATATAATGTTTTTTTTCTCATAAGAATAGTCCCCAGCACACAACTTGTATCAGTATTTAATTTTTAATTTCATGAGTAAAAAAAAATAATCATGAGGACACTGATTACTTTAGTTTTACTGTCCTTGTATATCACAATGTCGGGGAGAGTTATCATTATGATACTGTTAGACTTTACAGGCAAAAGCGATGCTTTTTCCTAGCTACATAGTTAAGAAACATTTTGTCCATTATCAAATGTGGCTTTCATTCATTTTGCAAAAATGTCTGAAATTACTTTTATGCTTTAATGTGATGTTTTATGAGAATATAATTAACCTTTAATTGATGGACTGAATTACTATAGGTTCTTCCTTCACTGAAGGATCTTAATATGTTTTTCTTTTTACAATTATTTGGTCTTATTTACTAAATTCGCTCCACGGAAGATTAGCAATGAGCATAAGAATGGATGCTAGCAGAAACACAGGAGAAAGCAAGTATTGGAAAGTATCACTGAATGAAGAGCAGTCATTTTGTTAACCAACTTTAAAAACAGAGCAAATTAAATTTAAATACTGACCACTTGTACCAACATTTACGGTAAGAAAGTAAGATATTAAATACACTACAGCTCACCAAATAGCCCCCCACACACAAATCTTACACAAGACAACCAGCTTTGCAATAAACATGTCTTACTTAAAGGAAAACATGACCATTATTAAAGACACTGCATGGTTTTATTTTCAATTATGACACACAGCTACTCTGAAATTGTACTAATTCAAGCATGTTGGAGTTGTCAGCAGCAATTCCACCTATATTTCAACCCTTAGCCAATTACTGTGTAGATATGCTTGCAAACAGAATGTACAAAGAGCAGGGACAAAAGGATCTTTCTGAATGTATGTGCATGCCTTGTTACATATTGACATTTCAATGCGTATAAGCACCTTGTTGAAGTTACTTGGATGAATTCACCTGTAACGAGCCCTTTTCTTAGATTTATGGAGCACAGAAGCAGGGGTGGTTTCAGTTAAAGCTGTTGGAGATCATTGTCTTATTGGAACACCCAATTGTGTGTACCATCTAGCTATTGACTTAAGGTAAAGCTGAAGAAATTAAGGTGGAAAAAAGAGGAACGAGAATTAGGTTCAAGTTGAAACTGATCTTTGTTCCTCTTTATTCCACCTATTTTGTGCTCTTTGTAACATCAATGTTTCTGGAATCAAAGTAGAACTTTTAGGATCATACTGCGACTGCCACACTTGATACATGGTAAAGTATTTTTTTAGCTCTGAAACTATCTTCCACGTGTCTGATGATACCACTTTATTCTTTTTTCTTGGTTGAAGTCCTTTCAGTCCATGGTGATGTAAAGTTGTCTTCACTATAGCGAGTTGTACTTCTAGCAGTCTCCGGATTATTGCAGACTCTAATCTACGTGGGTTGTTCTTGAACATCTGAACAGACTTCCAGTTAGGATTAAGGCAGAATCCTTTTGATGCATAAAAGTGTTTGTGGTGAAGGGAAGAACGTCCTAAGACACATTTTAAAAAAAAATACTCTCAACAGTTGTACTTTATGTATATCTGAGCCCGTGTGTATAATTTGAACCTACATGCTTTTACAAATTACACTTTTATTCTTCCACTCTCAATCAGTAAATATCGACTAAATCCTTGTTAAAAGGCCAATGCTTATCCATTGAGTGACCATTTTCCTGTGGTCATGTTTCTTGCTGTTATTTTCTTCTTGAAAGCTGCTTACTTTAGAAGTTTTTTTCTCTGTTTTCTGGAACCAGTATTGTGCTTGTTGACAATGGCGGTGTTGTCTGCTTGGCTGAGAGCTATGATTAGTCAACTCATTATATTGTCATGCTCTGATGCTCTTTTTTGCTCCCAATCTGCTCACGCACAGAAAGACGTGCAACTTCAAAAGCCTTATTGGCACTGCGAACTCTGTCCAAGATGTAGAAAATGATCGAAATGGCAAAAAGTGAACATCTGAGAGTCTGTGTTTTTCCCATCACAGGACATTCTGCACAAACACAAAAGCCGTTCTTTGTGCGCATCTTGAAAACTGTCCTCAGGCATATAACAAGAAGAAAACAGCAAAAAATAACCAAATTAAGAAAAAAATTGAGTTTTGGGCAGCCTGCCCTTTCCAGGGCTATTATGTTTGGTAATTGCTGACTGTAACGAGGCCTTCACTCTCCATTACACACAGTGGATCATTTGACGTCTCTTCAAAACTCTTGCTGTTGTTCACACCCACCTCCACTCCCACTCTCTTCTTTCCAGCTCTCACCCTCGCTTTGTTTCCAGCTGTGAGAAACTCGTCACGTTTTCATGAAGCTTCTTTTTTTCCCACCCAGTCCCAAACGTAATTTCTAGTTACTAATTAGGTTTTTTTCTCTTTTGTTTGTAGCCTCCTCTCACTAAACACTTCTCACCATCCTCTGCACAAAGAAGTAGTGGAGGGCCCAGCTGCAAATGTTTAACCTTGGTTGCGCATCCAATGTTTATGCTTTGAGTTGTTTTAATTGTAGCCACAAAGAAAGATGGCTTGCGATATGTGGCTGCGATCGCGGGGTTTAACTCGTGTGTGGAACTGAATTAATTGTGATAAATTATAAACGAAAAGGATACACATTCATGAAATTAAATTGAGAAACAATTATTTTCATTTTAAGCATTGCACTTGCTCAATGTTATTGCTGGCTAGACTTCTCTTCCTCAAGCTGAGGTCAAGAAGATTGCAGACAAACACAAACAAAAATCTAATTGCTTAGAATCATATCCACTAAGGTGGAGGACACGGCTTTTGCTTGTGATTTATCACTGGAGCATTACCATATTTGCCAACAGGAAAACATTTTTGGTGGCGTCGTAGTGATGTACAGAGATGGATGAGGACAAAAATTGAAAAGCATTTCTCCTGTGCTTCGCTCTTGTTCTCACCAGTCCACTCTGTTATTTGTGACTGGGAAAACAAAAACTCGTTTCGTTTGACTGCTTCTGAATGCACGGGCGCAGGTTTTATTTGCAGATAATTTATTTTCATTGTTGTATTCTGGTCTGCTTCCCTTTCAGAATTGGTTTATTCCTCTGTCGCTGTGTTTTTGCAGCCGTGCGGCTCTCAGACCAGGGGTAATATCTTTGCCGAGTTCTCCCACCCAGTTCTGTGGTTACAAGAGCAAAGCATCACTTCCTATTCCTCTCTTTTTCTCTCAAAGAAATGTGGTTCGTCTGATGTCCAGGCTGACTCTTCTTATTTCTTCAGTTGAATCGCAACCCCAAAGATCTGCCAGGGTCTGTATCATACATGTAAAGCTATGTGTAAGTGAGTTTTTGGGTGTCTGCGGTTGAATGCTGGGTCGTTTGACCTGCTGTATCAAAGCTCTGCAAACAAACAAAAAAAAAAACAATATATATGACAATTAGGTTTTCTGGACAAAATGAGAGAAGACGTGTTATTAGCCAAAGTAATGAACATTACAATCACAAACCGGAGATGTTTGGTCATTTTTTCCAACTCAAGTTGCAAGTCTGTAACGACTGTCTCTCAAGCTTCATTAACTTCACAACATCGAATGCGCCTCCACCCCTGAATGGCTGTAAGTTAGCATTCCAAACCTGTGCCGTTTATCCTCAGGCCCAAATTACCACACGGACAGTTCAATAGTTGTCTTTGAATCTTTTATTATTCATTAACCATTATGTTTTAATCATTCAAGTTACCATCCAAAGGTTAGATAAAGGCTGATTTATATAATTTTTAAAATGTATAATGTTTACCCCTATTACAAATATAAATAGGCAATTTATTCTATAAGAAAAAAATAATAGCGATCAAAACGCGTTGATGTGAGTTTTTCTAAACGATTCAAATCTTTTTTGTCTTTGAAATGACTGAGTTAACAGCTATTTCCCCCTGTCTTCATATTGTCCACTCCTCCATCATATATTGCACACAAGTCGGGTTTTGAGGATTTTTTATTTCTCAGAACTCTGAGCTGGAGAATTTTTATTCAAATCAGAAAACCATTTTCTAATTCCACATTTATAATCTTTGTTGTTCAGTTTTAAGGTAGAAATCATAACATAATCCATGTGACAATTGTAGTAAGTAGATAACTGTGAAAATTCTTCATGAATAGAATAGCATATACTTTTATTTTGATATATACGCCGAAAGGTATAATTGTAATGTTGCAGCTAGCTTAACAGCAAGAGAGATAATTAAAGTCAGAATTAGCTTTAGCTGGCAAGTTTGTGAATTAAGACATTTTAAGATAACAAATATAACAAAGGAAATCAGGGTTAGGGTTCAATATGTATATGTTAACTGTTCATCCGATTGACAGCTTGGGGAAAGAAACTGTCTCTGTGGCGGCTGGTCTTTCCAGATAGCACTCTGTGGCACCAACCTGAAGGTAAAGTCCAATAAGTTTGTGTGCAAAAGGTGTGGGGTCTGCAGAGATGCTAGCTGCACTTTTCATAACCGTAGGTCTGTACAAGTCCTGGATGGAGGGAAGGTCAGTCCTAATTAGCCTCTCTTTATAGCTGCCTGGTTTGGCTCATAGTCTTTAGTCCAAAAGTCTAAGCCGAGTCTGATGTCTTTTATTTTGCGACTGAAGTGCACATTTCTTTCCCCACAATCCTCCTGAGCCAAAAGGTTTAGACCTATTATTTAAAGGTCTATTATTTAGGCTATGTCTGCGCAACCATTACATAGTCACTATTGTCATCTGCTAAACTCAAGGAGATACTCCATCTATCTATCTATCCATTCATCCATCCCCTGCTAAATCCTGTTCAGGGTCTCGGAGAGCTGAAGCCTGTCTCAGCAGCCACTGAGCGAGAAATGGGGTACACCCCAAATGGGCTCCCAATCCATCAAAGTGCCAGAACAGAGGCCCATTACGCAAACAACTATGCCCACTCACATTCACTCGTACAGTCAATTTAGAATCCTATTTGCATATGTTTATATCCTCCAGAATAAAAAGAATTTCTTGGTTGAAAGCAATTTTCTCTATAATATGTCTCCCGAGGCCATACTACCTTTTTAAAATCTCATTAAATGACTGTGTTTTCCCACAGAGTTCAGCCCACACAGAACACTCTGATATAGGCAAAAGGAGGAATAGGTAACCTTTGTTTTACAACAACGTATGATTTTATACCTTCTTTCTCATTCATGGAGATTTATGGACAAGCACATTTGGACTTTTTATGTCTGCTTGCTTATATGTGGCACAATCCTGGTCTGTCTCTGTTGCTTGGTGCAATAATCTGCAACACATAGGTAATTTAGAGATTAAGTTATCCATAACCAATAGTACAAAATTGCATAAAAATCACCAAATGCATGAGTTGACTATATAACAATATGGATAACATTTTCTGTTACATTTTTTTAATTTATGAGGTTATTAGTACTCTCTTTCATTCACTTGGCCTCAACATATCAAAACAAAAGGGAATAATCTCTGAAAAAGTCAGTCTAAACAGAAAAATATGTTTTCCTAAAAAACAAGCTGTGAGTAGATGTTTGTATCAAATCCGAAACTTTCAGCTAATAAATACTCTATATGTATTGTTTGATCTACTAGAAGCTGGTGCCTTATCTTTTCACTGACAAAAGTGGCAGCATTTCTATGGAAATGTGGCATTTGCTTTGTTTCCCACCATCTAATGAGCCAGTTAACATTCAGTTGTTCACCCTAATTGACTCTTGCACTAACCGGATGGAGGCACAGAACTCAAAATAATTACACTCTTTATGAGCCAGTGTCTAATGAATTTAAGAGGGAGATTTACCAGCCGACTGATTCTGGGTAGAAATGATTGAATTAAAAGATGGCCACTCTCAACTTAAGGACAGACCTGTTAACTCGTTGCAGCATATTATGGATGTGGCTTTTAAAGAGTATGACATCCACAGGTTATTGATTTGTACAATACCAAACAATTTACAGCATAATTAGTTGTTACCCCTAAATTATAAATAAGGACCAATAGCTTGTGTTTTTTGCTTTTTTACGACTTTATCATCCTGAATGTTATGTAGACGTTTGACAGTTCAAGAAAATAAGAAACGGGCCAAAAAATAAAAAATTTCATCTCATAGAAATAAAATTAAAATAAACACCTGAAAGTGTCATGATTGGCAGTTGTTTGTGCCTTGGTTCTCATTTGTGTTTGTATTTTGATCACAACCTCACAACTACTGAGCGTTTTTCTTATGGATAAACCTAACATGCACAAGCACAGTCTCGTAAACACCTACAGGTGCTCGGATCCAGGTGCTTACAGATTTACTTCTATATAGAAAACCCCTATTATTAGCTTAGCTGTCACTGTCATTACATCTTGTAATAAACAATTTTGTATATTCTTCGGTGATGTTATCAAGGCATTGGTTGTTTGTACCTGTAATAATATATATATATATATATATATATATATATATATATATATATATATATATATATATATATATATATATATATATATATATATATATATATATATATATATATAGTGAAGAGAATTGGCTGAAGGACTGAACCCTGTGGTACTCCACAAATGACCCTAGACTTTGAAGATTTATTATTGACATGAACAAACTGGAATGTGTCAGACAAATAGGATTTAGACCAGCCTAATGCTATTCCCTTAATCCCTACAGTATGTTCAAGACTTTTTAGGAGAATATTGTGATCAGCTGTATCAAATCCAGCACTGAGATCTAACTGTTCTCCACTAACATAAGTCCATTATCTGAGGCCATGAGAATATCATTAGTGACCTTCACCACAACTGTTTCGCTGCTATGATGAGCTCTGAAGCCTGACTGAAACTCTTCAAATAGGTATCACATAGTTGATTAGCAACCACTAGTAGGTATAGGTCTGCAATTTATTATGCCATTTTGATCAAGAGAGGATTTCTTGAGCAAAGGTTTAATAACAGCTACTTTAAAAGCCTGTGGTACATATCCAGACTGCAGACTGCAACTCCTGTCCTTGTTTAAACTTTCCCTGGATGGCTGAGAGGCTTTTGCTTTTGAAACCACAGAAACTGCAGTCCCTTTACCCACCTGATATCTGTCAGCTGTTTCTGGAGATCTCAGCACCAACCCAACCCTGAAAGCTTCTCTCTTCAGCTTGACAGATTATTTTGACAGTTTTACGGTAATAAAACTTATTCTACTAGATGTAGTTACATGCTGACAGCAACTGGATAGTGATTGTTTTTAATATACAGACCAATAGATACAGGTTGTGACAATAGATGCTTTAAATGTCAGGATTTTTTTTCCTCTCTTACTGTTCTGTCTTATGTTTTCTAGATAAATTTGCTTGTAGTTTTATTTAGGGTTTGTTTAAAATTTCATCCTTGTTATATAATCATTAATTGGGTAAAAAGCAGGGAAACTGCAATACAAATGTTGACTTTTTAAAACTGAGACATTATTAATGTTGAGTCGTATTATATATGTGAAATATAACAAGATTTACTATGCTGCAAGAAGTTTTGTGTTTCTGTTGTATTTTAATAGCATTAAAAAAACAAGTGAAAACTGTTATTAATAAAACAACTGTTAAGGTATCCTTCTTTCCCTCAGCTGTAATCCAGAATACAGCCACGAGGTGTCAAAATAACTAATTGATAATAGATGGACTGTGAAATAGAAAGCCGCCTGATGTTGCCGATGCTTCAGTGTCGCTTTTTCACAGTAAAGTCTGCATGAATCACAAGTTCTACCTCTCTTTTGCTGTAGCAGCTGGTCCACCTGTAATTAATGCATGCGAGTCACACTCCTGCAGTGACGAATGGAGAAACGTCAAGACTGTCCTTCACTGAACACTCCATGTTTGCTAGCCAGAAAACATCCCCACAAAGCAAGGGATAAGAAGTCCAAACGGCTCTGCTTTTCATGAGATAAAAGAAAATATCCACGAGCTGCTTGAACAGCTCCAAGTTTAGTTCATGTTTGGCTCCGGTTGTTTTGGGTTGAGATTAGGAAACAGCTAATGTTGAATATTGAACCAAACATCTGTCTAGCACAGATAAATTCTCCTGACTGATCCTCTTACTGATAAAGTGAGTTACTTCTTAGGCAAGTGATTCCCACATTTATCTTTCTATTGAAAATATAACATTTGTCTAACATGTCAATTTTGACACTAAAAAGGTGGTATTTAACGAACAAGTACATAAATATTTCATAAAACTGTTTATTCTGCTGCGTCGTTACTTATTTGTTTTTAGATAATTAGAGGTGAACCTTTCTGACACTGTTACCATTTGGTAGATATGGTAACAAAGGATATGAGATGACTTGTCTTCTTTTAAACAAGTGGTGTTTGGGGAGTGATGGCCTAGCGGTTAGACAACAGGGCACTTGCGTCCCTGAGAGGCTGAAAAGTTCTGGGTTTGAATCCCTCAGACTGTCACTTTGGGTCCCTGAGCATGACCATTAGCCCCAGAATGCTCCCCTGGCGTTGCACTGTGGCAGCCCACTGCTCCCTAAGAGATGGGTTAAATGCAGAGGACACATTTCATTGGAATGTAGGCTACCATGAGAAATAAAAATAATTAAATACATTTTTAACAATAGTGACTATGGCTTTATCAAGAAAGTCATGATTATAGTGCCTTGCAAAGGTATTCATACTACCTTGAAATCTTCTACATTTTGTCAGAACAACAACCTTTAATGCATTTTTGTGAGATTGTATGTGATAGTCACATAGAAAGAAAATCATGCATGATTTTGAATTTTTTCACTTTGTAATGCAACTAAATGCATTTAATGTTATTTGATATTTAATCACATAACCATCGGTCTGTCAGATATTATCCTGTGAATACATTATGCCGACGATTTTAGGACAACAGATGAAATAATAATTCAAAGCCCGGGATTCTCAAATAGCAAATACTGCACACTTATGGAAAAAGATTTCAGAACAATTTCTCTTCAAATAAAATAATTCATTAACAGAAATAATTCCACTTCAATTTAAACATAATTCAGTCAACAACTCATTAGCTAGACTGGTGAAATCCAGCTAAAACTACTATCCAAAATTGGTATGATTAAAGAAACTAATGAGCTATGCACACAAAAGGAAAAGGGACAAATAAAAATAGTTGAACACCATTAGCAATAAAATGATGCAATGATATGACAGTTCAATGTGGATGTTTATGTTTAAGAATCAAAGTTTATCTGGAGGAATTTAGAATATGGTTGAATTACCTTTAAAACTAATTTAGATAAACAATTATGTGTTCAAACATTATTTAGATTCAATAATATTTTAAGAATGATTTGATCAATAAACTTTAGATGTTTGATTCTTAATGTTGCGTAATTACTCCTCAGTGAGTACTGAGTGGTGAGTTCTTAAAATGGCAGAGGGAAACTTTATTTAAAACACATGGGGCACATGGTTGACGGATATATAGGAGCACATCCGGGTGCTCAGATGCAGATTTCTGTTGAGAATGGCACACAGTACCTTCTTTGCTGTCAAAATGTGATTAATGCCTCTGTTGCAAACATGAGAATCACACATAAGAGCTCAGTCAGATATTATCAGGTAAAGGTAAACTGCCAAACACCTAATTTTTGTACATTCTCATGTCTTTGCTGTAGTTATACGCCATGCCCTTCTGGTTGCACAGTCCCAGCTAACATAGAACCATGATTTTGTTTGATTTTGCTTAACTGTGACCTAGAAATCTTAGATTGTACCATAAAATAAAACATTTTAAATTTTGAAACCAATTTGCCAAATAACTGTTGTCTTAAAAATGAAAATAAGCTTTTTTTAGGAGGGCTAAAGCTAATCTTCTAGCTTTTGGTATTTGAAGTTAGAGATTTAAAAAAAAACTGTAAAGGGAAATATCAAATCCTCTTAAGTAGACATAATTTAAACATTACTCAAGGAAAGCCTGCTTCCTTTCCACCTTCCAAACTGCTCAAGTAGGTGAAGCAGACATCAAGACAGGTCAGAGGAATATTCAATATTTTATCTGACTTGCATACTGCAGATATTTAACAAAGATCATTGCTGTGGCTTTTCAAAACCTCCTACCATTGCTGAGAGGGTGAAATGTTGGATGAGCCTCTTTAAGCATATCGGAGTGTTCTGTAAAGGCTCAGCAAAATGTTGCACACAGAGGGGCTGCTTATTTTGGATTTGTGTCAACCTGGTTTAGATGTACAGCAGATTATCACCAATGAGGTCTCCGGCTGCTACTTTAAAAAGTTGAAGGTTCCTGCAGAGCTAAACATTGTATTTAATTCATTTTTTATTTAATCCTCGGAAAGCCCAATGAGGGAGAACCTTTATTTTCAGTGATGCCGGGAGCCGTACATTGTAATAATATACAATAACACCTTAGAACAGAGATGTTCAAAAATCCTTTTTTTTTCAAGCAAAAGTTAAGCCTTATGTCTTTAAGGGCCAAGTCAGAGTCATGTATCATGTTGGAGTCTCTGCCTAGGGTCTAGAAATATGTGTACTCTAGGTTTATGGTTTATTTCAATGACTGACTCCTCTACTTGAGAAGATTTCAGCGTGCATAGTTGTTCAATCCCAAAGAAAAACCCTTGAACTGTGATAGTCAAGTCTAAACGCAGATCCTCAATTAGACTCAATTAGACCATAAAAACTTTTAAATGTTTCTGCTAAACCATGCAATTGCTTTAGCAGTATGCATTGTCTTGCTGGAAGGTGGACCTCTTTCCTAGTCCCGGATTTTTGTGTCAAGGGAAAGATGGATTGTGGTAAATACTGTTTTCTAGTCACTATTACTCATAAACATCTCCACAGAACAATACTGTCACCACCATGTTTCACTGTTGGGATAGGGTTCTTGAGGTAATAGGATGTGTTGGGAAATAGCAGTTTCCTTGGTAGTGGAAAAGTTAAAGTTCAGTCACATCTGACCAGAGCAACTTACTCAATACATTTGCGGAGCTGCCTATGTGCCTTTTGGCAAACCAAAACATGCCTTCTTATTTTTAGCACTAAGTCATAGCTTTCTTTTTCTTGCCACTCTTCCATAAAGCCAAGCCCACCTGGGCCTCGTTTCAGGACGAATGGCCGATCCATCCTGAGTAGTTCTAACTCACGCTGTCATACTCAGCGTTTTCGGTTTCAGAACAGGTGATATCAATCAGGTAACTAAACTCAGCGCCCCCTTAAAAACTCTGAGTTGAGCGCAAGCATGAAAGAAGCACTCATCAATGGAATGCAGATAACGAGATTCATCATGGCAACAGCAGGAAATAAGAAGCCTCGATCTGCTCATTTCCCGTGAGTGGAATTGGAAATCTTTAATGAAGGCACATGGAGAATATTAAACCATAACTAACAAAAAGAAACAATGCTGTTGCTGCTGAAAAAGCGAGTTAGCGGCGGAGAATTGCTAAAAACGTAAATGCATGAGTGATGAGTGTTAATTGGCGAAAAATTAAAGCTGTATTCTCACAATACACTCATTAAGCACCCAAAAGGGGGGGATGCGGCGCATTGATTACATGTCTAGGTGCAACCCGACAGGTATTAAAAGGACGTGGCAGCAAATCAAGATGAAGTATGAAATAACAGTTTAATCAGGTGAGGTTGAGTTATAAGTTTTTCTTGTGTTTAACATTAACCAATTAGAGCATTAATTGACTATATTCAACATTTGCAATTAATGATGGGATGGCATGAGTTATTGAAATAACTGATATGCATGTTCATTGACACAGATTTTCTTGTAGGTGTATAATGTGTGCCGACCTCACTTTGTTTTAATCATATAGTCTAGATTTATATTTTAAGTTGACGTAAAGGTGGTATTACTTCAGTGAAGAAATGTGCCATAGCCCTAATGGTGTTGGGGGGGGGGGATATATGAATGGAAAATCTGAGCTGGAAGTTTAAAAATTTGACACATAATAAATTATAGCTTTCAGTCTGTGTAGTTCTTTTATTATTCTGGGTCTCTGACCAGGAAACACCTTTAAACTGGACTATAACTGAGCGCAACAGTAACATTCCTGACAGCGCAACATACAGATGCCTCTGAAAGATTTTGTGCATCATCATCTGCGTTATTAAAAAGCTGCCGTTGGCATAAAAGTGAAGAGCAGCACAAAGAATTTGTTCAGATCTGAGAGCGTCCCCTGATTATAGGAGCGATGTGCGGGCTGAGAATATTGAGATAAATCACTGACAGCGGTGAAAAATGGTAACACTTGAAAATATATTAATCCAGAAATGATAAGACATTTAATTAGCCTCTCCCGACAAAGATTTCTGTGGAGGTTTTGCGCTCCAGCATACAGGCTCCTCCAGAAAAGGACACGCTTTTCTGACACTTCCTTGTGCAGATCTCAGTTAAAAAGTAGGAAAAACTCAGAGTTTGCCCAAACAACTCTGCTTGGTAGCAGGGTTGTTTCACGGAGTAATTTGACTCAGGGTTAAGGCTTCCTAGAATTCTGAAATAGAAAAGCCAGGGCATGCAGGAATTCACCCCACTGATCACTCTGAATATCCACTAACCTAGCTTTCTGAAACGGGTATCTGAAGTGTCTTGCCCAAGCAATAATTAGGCCCCCAGACAAGAGGTCCATGGCAACTCAGGAGGAGCTAGAGTATTTCACAACTCACATGGAAACATTTATTGGCTTGTTAATTATTAGAGATGCATTCCACAAATGTAGCTTTTATGGAGGAGTGGAAATAAGAAACCTATCTAATGGGCATAGCAAATATATGGAAGACGGTGCACAATTTAACTTTTTGGTCCACATGAAAAATTACATGCATTAGTGAGACTAATACCATAATGCAACATTAGCTATGTTTACAAGGACAAAAGTAATCGGAATAAACGGCCGATCGGAATAAAAATGCATCATATAAAGGGTGGTTTATGCCGATAGTTAATCCAATCAAAGTGGTCCCGGCTCGAGTCCCTTGGAGTTTGCATGTTCCCTCTATGTCTGCGTAGGTTTCCTTCAGGCGCTCCGGTTTCCCCTACCGCTAAAGACATGCTGGTCAGGTCGGCTGTTGGTGGCGGCATGCTCAGTGTCTCAGGCTAACCCTCCATTTGATCTACGTGATTTCATAGTATGTACCTTGTACAGTATGTATAATGACAAATAAAGCCCTTTACTTTAATAATGTGTCAGGTTCAAGTTATTCCGAATGTGGCACACTGACCCGAGTGCGCATGACGTCCCGGTACAACCTTTCTGTTCAAAAATATTAAAAATCACTCACTAACGTTTCAACTGTAATTAGAACGTTGTGCAAGTCCAGCCTGGGCGCTTGGAAGACAAATTAACTGTTTTAATACTGCTGTGTTTACTGTTTTTTGTTGTTTAGCAAAGACGGAAGTGCTTCTTCTGTGTTTTTGTTTTTTTAGGGGAACTTGATAACTGCGCATGTCAGAGTAGTTCTATTCTGAATAAAGCCAGGAACATATACACGCACATTATCATCGGATTAATTTATTGTGCGTCCATATAAACGGTACCATCTGATTATTTAATCCAAAAACATTTTAATCCCATCGGTGTTTTTACATGAAAACCTATTGTTGTCATATCCACAGAGCTGTGTGCAGGTTGGTGCTTTTTGTGTCTCTCTTACCTCTTCTCTGCAGAATGTGTCAGCTGTGGCTCCACAGCTGCAGCTCGTGGAGGTTAATCCAGAGGTGTTCAAGTGGGACAGAAACCAAAGGGGAGATATCAGATTGTTAGCGCTTCCATGGTGGTAATCAGGCCAGTGTTTTGAGTGTTAGTTGCTCAGATTACGCTCCTTGCTCTAACCAGAGAGTGTTCTCCCTTCTCCAGGCTCCACTCTGTGTCCATCTCCAAGTTCCTTCGCTCTGGTGTTCAGCTCCTTTCTCTGTGGCTCCCATGGGAAGTCCTCTGTTTATTTCCTGCCATTAGTCTCCTCCATGCTCCTGAAACCAGCCCCCTGATAACAGCTGTTCCCATCGCTCTGCTATTTGCCTGCTGCCTATACAGGGTGACACAGAAGTGGACTTTCACTCCCCATCCCACTCTCATGGTAAAATATCTTGTCCCATCCCAGCCCCCTGATAACAGCTGTTCCCATCGCTCTGCTATTTGCCTGCTGCCTATACAGGGTGACACAGAAGTGGACTTTCACTCCCCATCCCACTCTCATGGTAAAATATCTTGTCCCATCCCACTGCTGGTAAAAAAAACAGAAAATGAAATAAATAAAAAACCTTTTCCACCTTTTTCTGTTCGTATTTGCTTTCCAAGTAATGCTATTTTTACTTTTTAAGTCTTCAAAATTCAAGAATTTGCACATAACCTTATAGTTTTGTCTGTCTGACAAAACTCTGAAGATCTGTACCGTTAGCAGGTCTGCTTGAGCTGCCTTATTTATGTATTTATTTTTTATTTAATTTCTTTTCTCACAAATAATTTCTTGAACGATTACTACTTTTACTTGGTTAAAGTTGCGTTAATTACTGCTATTCCTACTTGAGTACAATTTTGGCTACTCTACACTCCCTACATGAAACATCTGTCTGGTGCATTATATTGGACATAATGCTGACACATGCTGTCTTGTTATGGCAGGAAGATGGAGTGTTTTATGGCAATATAATCTTTATCTCTGCATTCCAGTATTTAATCCATATCACTTGCCAATGCGTCTACAACAGAGAAATGGGTATTCTTAGTTTCTAATTGAAACTGCTAATGCTAACTTCTTTGGTTATCTCTTACTGGGCTGTTAGCAGCTATTCTGACCTCTTCCTCAACCTGTCCCCACTGGGTCATCTCTCTCTCTCTCTCTCTCTCTCTCTCACCTCCTCTGAATCTCCCTCTTCTATTACTGCTGTTGATTGCCCAACAGCGTGCTCACTCAGATGGACTGCTTCAGCTTCTGATGTTGACGGCCAAACATTTCCATAATTGTGGTACATTTTGATACGTCCACTTGGAGACTCGCAGCTTCTCTGCTCCCCCCTTGTGTTTTTTGTAGTTCATCTCATCCATTTCCACAGACGAACAAGAGGTGACTCCAACTCCTGTCAGCTAAAATAGCTAAGTTTGCTAACATTTGTCCACAGTGAGGGGAGGGGCAATGTCGAGGAGAGTTAAGGGAGATTTCAAGGAAATAAACCAAAGGCCACATTTAGTGTCCCATTTACTGTTATCTAAGATTAAATCTATTGATCAATACTTTATTTACACATCAATTAGAGACATTTATACTAGTTACTGCTCCCGTCTGCACATGGTACATTTTTTTATTCCGTGTCCCAATCATCCACCTATCCACTTTCTAACACGTATATCGCGAGGGGTGCCGGTGCCTATGGGCAAGAGGCTGGGTACACCATTGACAGGTCGCCAGTCTATATAATATATATATATATATATATATATATATATATATATATATATATATATATATATATATATATATATATGAGAGAGAGAGAAAACGCCATCACTTATCAGACTGGTTTGTTCATCTCTCCTCGGAAACTCTCATCCTCCTGCAACAGTACAGTCTCATTCATCAAGCTTAATATTTCCTTCATCATCTGCTACCCAAACCATAAATCCAGGTACCGACTACTCCTCCTTAGTGTCCAGTCTGACCTCCTTGAGGAAGCCAGACATCCAGCCTCATTTTGGTTCAGTTTCAATAAGCCTGTTAAACTGCTATTCTGTGTCTGTAATTGTCAGCTCCATAATTTAGCAATCATGTCATTTGTTTGCAGATGCCTCAAATCTGACTGAACTTAAGCAAAGTTCAGTCAGAATTTAGCAAAGAAAAATGGGGGGCGGTCTTCAAAGATGGAGGACACAAATTCTAATTAAACTGCAGCTGTAGTGGCATCCTTATAGATTTTAATTTGTGAAAAAGTTAGAAATTTGTGAGTCGTCTTTTTTCCACTTAATAGCAGTGTACTTGCTTGAACATTTTGGCTGTAATACGATAATATGTAAAAAAAAAAAAATTTCAAAAGATTTTGCACACTTTTGCAGATCAGGTTACAGGCAATAGTGCACAAAAGCTTTTGAGTTACTTTAAATAAATGCTCACACAGTACAGATATTACACAGAGTAAACTTTAAATATAACAGAATGTGTTCCAAACCAAACACTGAAAACAAGCTGATTGAAGTGTTGGGACTATATTTAAAAATGATCTGTTTTTATACTTCTAGATATTGTCTCAGGTTGTCTAGCACCTTAAAGAGCTAATGAGAAAAGAGTTGATGATGTTGTTTATCCAGCAAGTGAATAAAATACACCAAGAAAGGCTGTTTTTTTGCAATATGAAAATAGAGAGATATTTTGCTGAACATCACAAGCTATTGAAGTAATCAGAACCCCTTGGGTGTTTATGAACACACATTTCAACGTATCAATATTTTAAGGCATTATTATGGTATGGAGTAGCTTAAAATAAAGTTAGATAATGCTCCAGTGAGGTGGACTGATGGTGAAAGCTTAAATCCAGTAGCACTGAGCAGTGGGGGTTAACCGACAGGAGCAGCCAGCCTTCATTCCTCTCCTAATTACTCGGAGAACCTGTCTAAGCCTCCGTGTCAGCGCTGACCTCACACTGTTCCAGTTTGACCCCCGGCCCAAACAAGGTGGTCTGCGGAGTCGCTGCCAGCAAAGAGGAGGTCAGAGAGTCCCACTTTGATAGTCATCACTTACAAACCATCGCAAAGGGACAATGCATAATCCTTGTCATTTATCTTACAGACAATATAATCACAGCAGGACAATCCTGTATTTTTTTCAGCATAAAGCTGCAGTTGGGTTTTAATGCTGGTTTTAAGGTCTTTAAACTGTTGTATAAAGACATGTTTTGCCTCAAATGTTTATTCAGCGGCTTCATTTCTGATGTTGAGCACAATATGTTACAAATTATTTCAGATGTCGATTAATCTGATATGTTTAATTACTATAATCACACAGAAAATGTGTTTTGTCTTAATCGTTTAGAAAAGTAGAAAACTTCCTATTTTTTGAAATTTGTATTTGTTAACAACAGATGAACCAATGTCAATGATAAATTCACTTTCACTGTGCTTTACAAATGGGTTTGAAGTTGATTAAAGTGGGATAAGTTACCAACACACTAAGATATCAATAAATTACAGGTTGTTGAATAAAATACAATATTAATGAATAAACAAGCTATGAAATAAACTTCACAAACATGACTTAAATATATTTACACTACATACAGCTAGGCCAAAAATTATTAATATCCCTTTCAGATTTATGTTCAAAATAATTTTCATTCTTCCCAGAGTCTTGCTTTTAACAGGAAAGAAACACAATGAGTGTTAATTGTGAAAACAATATGTTGTTTTTTATTATTCATCTTTGGCGATGATGGCCAAATATTTTGAACCCTAAACCTTGGGTGCATGCAAAGGTTATTATCACATTATCGCTTATTGCTCCTTTAAGGCAATACAATTGCGTTTAAACCACAAATTCTGACAGCATTTAGGTGGGCATTGTAATTCCCAGTTCAGATGAGCCTGGCTTCTCTGATTTGTGTGGACATATGGCAGCATGGACCTTTCTTTCAACATCTGTGTCACCCAGATACAGGCTGCGTAACATTGCAAGAGTGAAAGCTACTTGAAGTGATCGGAGGAGGAGTGAACAATAAATTACATTTTTTGTTGTTTGTCTCAGACACGGATGAAAAACACTACAATGTTTCAGCTAAGTATTATTTGTAAATATGCAGAAGGAAAATGTGAAGACAGTGGTTAAGCTGAATCAGATGTGATTATTCATTTCATAGTTTCAGTACTATTAGGTTTCCTTCTCTAAAATGTGATAATTGTTTTTTTAATGAAACAGCTTAAACTTAAAGCCTTATAGACCTCAACATCCTATCCATCCATCTGTCATCTTATCCTTGCAGGGTTCTTTTGGTCATTCGGGGAGAATCGGAGTATACCCTGGACAGGTGCCAGTCCACAACAGGGGAGCACGAGACAAATAATCATGCATGCACACAGTACCTCCAGTTTTAAAGAGACCAATTAACCTAACTTGCTTGAGTTTGAACTGTGAGAGGAAGCTAAATATGGGGGGTAGAACAACCAATATAACGTATTGGGTGAAGTTTTTATTTCCTTTTAGAAATGTGCAATGACGATAAATTAATTCATCATCTTCAGCTACATGCAGAGTCCATGCAGACAAACCACAGGCTGGATTCAAACCTAGTATCTTTTTGCTGCAACGCAACAGCGCTAACAACGGCAGCTCAACAAATAAACTATGTATCAACAAATATCAAAGGTAGCAGATCCATCCATCCATCCATTTTCCAAACCGCTTTATCCCTCATGGGGTCGCGGGGGTTGCTGGGGCCTATATCCAGCGTTCACTGGGCGGGAGGCGGGGAGGTAGCAGATCATTATATTGAATTTTGTTGCCTGTTTACATATGTTGAGTCAAGAGTTTCCAAGGAATATAACTGAATATAACTGCTCATAAAGCATTTTTCCTACAGCTTTTATCTCCAGCTTTTATTTTTAAATATTAAACTTTTTTATGGAATTTGTTATTTTAAGAAATACAGTGCTAGACAACAGTACACCAGTAGTTTTATTCTACATCTTATTAAAACTTTACATCACCTAAGTCATAAAAAAGTTAAGCCAAGGTTAAGTCCGTGGTTACACAGATAAAAAGAAGACAAGACAAAATATCATTGATTCTGCTAAGATTATCAAACATTTTCATCCATCTGAGCAGAACACACTTTCCTTTCACCCTTGTGAAGTATTGCACTGTGGACTTCTCTTATTTTTCGTCATCCATGAGTTTGCATCTACATATAAATTTAGAAGTACAGATGACAGCATTTATACAGCTGCTATTTGTTTTCATAAGATTACATCTAAGGGAAATGTTTATCTAGCTTGCAAGGTATTGAACTGTGCTCCTCTTCGCCTTAGCAGGAGCCTCGGGGGGAAGACCGTGCATTGAGACTTGCACAGTCTTCCCTAAATGGTGAACTCTTGAGACCCAACGTCTTTGTAAAGCTTTGCAGTACAATTATATGCAAGACTGTAAACGTTCAGTTTAAAGAAACATCAAAACAACTCAGTATAACAAGTTACTTTTTAACTTTGTGGCATTGACTATTGAACACTGAATAGATTGTAAACAGCAATTTGTTTTAGACGGATTAAGACGTACGCTGCCTAATTACGCCTACCATTGATTGTGTCGTGGTTCGCAACATGAAAAATAGCCGAAACATGTTTGCTCTGTGCTTGCTATCAGCAAAGCCTTGTTACTTTGGTAACTACCAAGGGCCTTCCAATAAACGTAAGGACTTTCACCTTTGCAGGCACTTAAGAATACTTTACATGGATTTAATGAATAATTTAGGGCTGCAGGTGATTTTGCCCTGCGGAGGCACCTCACACACTCAGAATTCAACATTATACTGTGTATAATCAAGGACATATGAGGGTTTGATGGTATCAGGGGCCCGAGCATAATTTGCTGCCTCATTTAACCTCCTCCATCTCACAAAAAATATCGGCTTCAAACTCTAAAAACCTCATTTGAGATATAGGATCCTCACAGTGTGACTGCTGTGTGTTTGTTATTACGCTGAAGTGTGCTACAGATTAATGGCTCTATTCCACACAGTTACTCTTGTGCATATATAGGATCTGTGAGTCATCTCGGAGGAGTGTTGACTGGCAGATGGAACATTTGCTCAGACATGAGTGCTAATTGTAAATGTCACAGGATGGGTTTCTGAAAGCAATCAGAGCTGATTTTGTTTTGGAGACCAGATATATAGCAATGGAAGTTCAGCGGTTTTCTGTATTTTTTTCACTTTTAGTTTAGTTTTGCTAAAAAAAACACAAACACAGATATCTAGTATATCAATAAAAATAATTATTCATTTGTGTTTTTGATTGACATGGTACACATGAAGATCAATTTTGCACTCCTATGTCAGAATACACCTCAATAGACACTGATCAAGCATAACATTAACCACTCATAAATAAATGAATAAGACTGATTAGCTCTTGTGGCTCCTGTGACATGTCTTTGTGTGAGGGATATATTTTACAACAAGTGAAAATTTGATAATCACACTTGATGTTAATGTTGTGAAATACCCAAATGTCAGGATTTGAACAAGTTTTAAAAAAGTCCAAGCTTTGATTGGTAGACAATTGGGTCAGAGCATCTCAGAAGCTGCAGTGATTGAGTGGTGTTCCAGGTCCGCAGGGGTCAGTATTTATCCAAGTCAAACAATCAAAACTTTATGTTTAAAACAATTCAATGTACCATAAGGTCAACAGGGGGCAAAATGGTTGAGGACCAACCTCTCAAGGGTCTTGATCAGAAACAAAGTCAGTGCTACCGGCCTGTAGCTGCTGAGGTCCTCCAGGAGTGTGATCTTCAACACTCGTACCACACAGCTGTGGTACTTTCCCCAGCTTCAGGCTCATGTTAAAAACCTTGGTGTTGTTTTCGACCAAGACATGTCATTTAAATCCCATATTAAACAGGTTTCCAGAGTTTCCTTTTTTCACCTCCGGAATATCGCCAAAATTAGAAACATTCTGTCCAGGAGTGATGCTGAAAAACTAGTCCATGCATTTGTTACTTCAAGGCTGGACTATTGTAATTCTTTACTATCAGGAAGTCCACAAAATGCAGTTCGAAGTCTTCAGCTGATCCAAAATGCTGCGGCAAGAGTCCTGATGAAAATCAACAAGAGGGATCATATTTCTCCAATTTTAGCTTCCCTTCATTGGCTTCCTGTTAAATCAAGAATAGAATTTAAAATTCTTCTTCTAACGTATAAAGCCCTTAATAACCAAGCTCCATCATATATCAGAGCTCTGATTACCCCGTATGTTCCTAACAGAGCACTTCGCTCTCAGACTGCAGGTCTGCTGGTGGTTCCTAGAGTCTCTAAAAGTAGAATGGGAGGCAGATCCTTTAGCTATCAGGCTCCTCTCCTGTGGAACCAACTCCCAGTTTTGGTCCGTGAGGCAGACACCCTATCTATTTTTAAGACTAATCTTAAAACTTTCCTTTTTGACAAAGCTTATAGTTAGAGTGGCTCATGTTACCCTGAGCTATCTCTATAGTTGTGCTGTGATAGGCCTAGGCTGCTGGAGGACATCAGGGTCTAATTTTCTCACTCTACTGATTTCTACTGTTCTTCATTCTACGGTTCTCCAGTTTTGCATTGTATTACATTGAAATGACTGTCGTCATTTCAGCTTTTAACTTTTTGCTCTCTCTCTTTTTCTTCATAGTAGGTACACCTGGTCTGGCGTTCTGTTAACTTTGACATCATCCAGAGAAGACGGCTCACCCGTTACTACCATCTAATGTAGAACAGATTACTAGATCAATGTGTGCTTCTGTGCTTTTTGTCTCTCTTGTTGTGTCTCTGCTCTGTCTTCTGTAACCCCAGTCGGTCGAGGCAGATGACCGTTCATACTGAACGGTCTGCCGGAGTTTTTTTTTTCCCGTTAATGGGTGGTTTTTCTTCCCACTGTCGCTTCATGCTTGCTCAGTATGAGGGATTGCAGCAAAGCCATGTACAATGCAGACGACTCTCCCTGTGGCTCTACGGTTCCCCAGGAGTGAATGCTGCTTGTCGGGACTTTGATGCAATCAACTGGTTTCCTTATATAGGACATTTTGACCAATCTGTATAATCTGACCCAATCTGTATAATATGATTGAACTTGATTTTGTAAAGTGCCTTGAGATGACATGTTTCATGATTTGGCGCTATATAAATAAAATTGAATTGAATTGAATTGAATTGAATGTTGAACATGAATCCCAGGATGCCACACAGCTGATCAGTGCAGAGCTTCAGGGGTCTGCAGCTGATACCATCCAGACCTGCAGAGTTTTGTACCCTGATTTTCCACAGCCTCTTCCTCACCAAAAATGGTGGTGGGGCTGTGGGGTGAGTTGCGCCATCTTTCATGCACAAACACAGCCAGACCCCTCCTCTCTTCTTACCACTCTCCTTGGTTCTGTTTGGGCAGTGTGTGTCCGGAGTTAGCATGGTTAGCCATGTCTCAGCTACTACAACCAAGCTCATCTGTGTCAGGTAAGGGCAGCCAACTCACAGTTTGTTGGGAGGGGATCTAATATTTCCACTGACAATGGACCAGATTGTAATGAATGATAACGTAGGACCCAAGATTCGACACAGCACAGGTCAGTGGTTGGTAACAGGCTTTATTTTGAATGTGCATGCGCTGCGCGTGGAGCGCGTGGGTAGCTCTCGAGCCGGTAACCCCCTGTTAGAGGGTTTGTGAGCTCGGGGACCGGCTCGGCAGGCAGGGGTTTGCAGGGGTTGGAGCCGTTGAGCGGCTGGCGGTCCACTGGGGTCTTTGACCGGTGATGGTCTGGGGGGCAAAGTCCAGTGAGCCAAATCCAGGCAGAGGCAGAGCAGATGGAACCCTTGCATCTCTCTCCTGGATGGAGAACACTGGAGGTTGAAAACCATAAACAACATAAAAGGGAGAGAGGCCTGTGGAGCTGGAGGGAGTGGCATTAATGGCATGCTCCACCCAATTCAGATTCTGGGCCCACTTAGTGGGGTCAGACTTGCAGAAAAGGCGAAGCTTGGTCTCTACTTCCTGATTTAGCCTCTCTGTCTGACCATCGGTCTGTGGGTGGAAACCGGAGGAGAGGTTGACTGTTATGCCCAACATGGAACAGAACTCCCGCCAGTATTGAGCCACAAATTGTGGTCCTCGGTCAGAAACTATATCGGTCGGTAGGCCGTGCAGGCGGAACACCTCTCTAGCCAGGAACACTCCCATGTCCTTGGCAGAGGGGAGTTTGGGTAAGGGAACTATGTGGACCATCTTAGAGAAACGGTCCACAATGGTGAGTATGACTGTGTTACCATCGGAGGCAGGGAGACCAGAGATCAAGTCCATGGACAGGCTGGACCAAGGCCGAGAGGGAACAGGCAGAGGCCGGAGAAGACCAGATTGGGGCCGACGTGAGACTTTTGCCTGGCAAAATTGGGTACAGGCTGAAACAAAGTCCTTGACATCCCAGGTCAGAGTAGGCCACCAAAACTGGGAGCGGACAATGTGTAATGACTTGGTGATGCCAGGGTGGCAAAACAGGCGGAAGCAGTGACAGAATTTGAGCACCCTACTCCTCAAGGGATCAGGGACAAAAAGTCTGTCTCTGGGGCAGGCCTCAGGAATACACATCCCAACGAGTGAGCTCCTAACCTCTTGCTCCAGGCTGAGCCGAGTCACTGCGCACCGGACCGAATCAGGGAGAATGTACTCCTGTGTCTGTTCGGGACCCTCCTCCTCAAACATTCGAGAGAGAGCATCTGGCTTGATATTTTTAGAACCAGGTCTGTAAGACAGAGTAAAATTAAACCAACTAAAAAAAAGAGTCCACCTTGCTTGTCGGGGGTTGAGCCTCCTTGCCGTCCTAAGGTACTCCAGGTTCCGGTGGTCCGTCCAGACAAGGAAAGGGATTCTTGATCCCTCAAGCCAATGCCTCCACTCTTCCAGTGCCAACTTGACAGCGAGGAGCTCTCGGTCACCCACATCATAATTTCGCTCTGCTGGAGACAGTTTCCTAGAAAAGAAGGCACATGGATGAACTCGGCCTTCCTCAGCCCTCTGGCTGAGAACTGCCCCGACGCCGGAACTGGAGGCATCAACCTTAACAATGAACTGCCTCTCTGGATTGGGAGAGACCAGGACTGGAGCAGAGGTAAAAAGGAGCTTGAGTTGCCGAAAAGCCTTGCCAGCCTGATCGTTCCAGTTGAACCTTGCCTTAACTGAGGTCAGGGCATGGAGCGGGGCGGCCACTTGACTATAATTTCGAATAAAACGTTGGTAAAAATTGGCGAACCCCAAAAATCTCTGTAGTTGTTTCCGGTCGGTTGGTATGGGCCACTCTGTCACTGACCGTACCTTGGCTGGATTCATGGCCATCTGGCCAGGGGACAGGATAAACCCTAAGAAGGTAGTGGTTGTAACGTGAAACTCGCATTTCTCTGCTTTCACATACAATTGATTCTGTAGTAGGCGAAGCAGGACTGGGCGGACGTGTTGACTATGGGTCGTGGGGTCTTCTGAGTAGATCAGGATGTCGTCGAGATAAACAAAGACAAACCTCCCAATCATGTCCCTGAGTACCTCATTTACGAGGTTTTGGAAAACGGCTGGGGCATTTGTGAGCCCAAATGGCATAACCAGGTACTCATAATGACCTGTAGGAGTGTTAAAAGCCGTCTTCCACTCATCCCCCTCCCTAATACGAACCAAGTGGTAGGCATTTCGAAGGTCTAACTTTGTGAACAAGTTGGCCCCACTGATCTGATCAAAAGCAGTGTTCATCAGAGGAATAGGGTAGCGGTTCTTGACAGAGATGTCATTCAGTCCCCTGTAGTCAATACAGGGGCGAAGCGAGCCATCTTCCTTCCCCACAAAGAAAAAACCCGTGCCAGCAGGTGAGGAGGAGGGACGGATAATGCCTGCCCTAAGAGAATCCTCAATGTACCTCTGCATGGCCTCAGACTCAGGGGCGGACAGAGAATAAAGGCGGTCCCTTGGAGGAGTTGTTCCGGAAAGCAGATCAATACAACAATCGTAAGGGCGATGGGGAGACAGGCTTGTGGCCTTAGCTTTGTTAAACACCTCCCTCAGATCGTGGTACTCAGCGGGAACCCTGGACAGGTCAGGGTAGGTTTCCTCAACCCTAACGTCGGGTGTCTGGAGAGGCTGGGCCAACCGCAAACAAGAGGCAGAACAGGACGGAGCCCATCCTGTGACCTCCACCCTCCGCCAGTCAATGAGGTGGTTGTGTCTCCTAAGCCAAGTTGCCCCCAGGACAACTGGGACCTGCGGAGAGTTAATAATCAAGAAAGTGAGAGTCTCTCTGTGGTTACCTCCGATCAGCAGTTCAATGGGTTCCGTGATGAGATGAGAGTGGTCCAGTCTGTGGCCGTCCAGCGCCAGGATGCTGCGGGGAGACGGGCTTGGTAGAAGCGTGATGTTTAGCCTTCTAGCCAGTCCCTCTACCAGAAACTCGGTGTCAGCTCCAGAATCAATAAACACAGACAGGTTATAGGACGTGGCGGCGACAGTAATCACAGCTGGTAACCGGAGGTCAGGGGAGACAGAGAGCTTGGTTCGGCTCAATAGGGATCTCCCCCCCCCCCCCCCCCCTACTGAGCCTGACCTTTTACTGGGCAGAATGCGGCGCGATGTCCCTCTGCACCACAGTAGAGACAAAGTCCATTATCTTTTCACTCAGTCCATTTATAAAAACATCCATCAGTGCAGGCTCATTCCAGGGGCTCTCAGCGGCTAAAAGATGAAAATCAATAATATAATTGGCAACTGACCTGTCTCCTTGTCTAAGAGTCAAAAGCCCCCTAGTGGCCTCCCGGCAGGGCAACACTGGGCTGAACACTCTGACCAACTCCTGTGAAAAATCATAATATGAGTAGCATAGAGGGGAGTCGTTTTGCCACTCAGAGGCTCCCCACAATCTTGCTTTACCAGCCAGCAAAGAAATTACATATGCAACCTTTGAGCGATCAGTGGGATAGGATGATGGCTGAAGCTCAAAATTAATGTCACACTGCGTGAGGAATGCCCGACAATGCTCGGGATCACCTCTAAAGAGCTCTGGCGGAGTGAGACGTGGTTCCGAAGATGACGTCACGATGCGTGACGTAGTAGCGGGAGGAGGTGTTTGCGGAAGTGCCGGGTTAGGAGAAGCCTGGCTGCGGAGATGAGTTAAAATCTCAGACACGCCAGCTTCTAACTCTGAGATGGACTTTTCAACGCTAGCCCGCCACTGACCGTCTGGCAAGGGATCCATTTCTTGGCCAGATCGTTTCTGTAATGAACAATAACGTAGGACCCAAGATTCGACACAGCACAGGTCAGTGGTTGGTAACAGGCTTTATTTTGAATGTGCATGCGCTGCGCGTGGAGCGCGCGGGTAGCTCTCGAGCCGGTAACCGCCTGTTAGAGGGTTTGTGAGCTCGGGGACCGGCTCGGCAGGCAGGGGTTTGCAGGGGTTGGAGCCGTTGAGCGGCTGGCGGTCCACTGGGGTCTTTGACCGGTGATGGTCTGGGGGGCAAAGTCCAGTGAGCCAAATCCAGGCAGAGGTACAAGAGGGGAAATCCAAAAGGCAGGTCCAGGTCCAGGTCCAATCCAAGGTCCAAAAAACTAGCAGATACACAGACGTCAGGGGTTAGGCAGACTCGAAAAACTCACGGACAGACAGGTCAGATTCCCAGGCAAGAAATCCAAGGCGAAGGCAGATGCAGAAATCCAGGGACGGGCCGGGTCAGGTTTTCAGACGTGGGCAGACAGAATCAGTTAAGGGGTTAGGCACTCTCGGTGGTCAAGGCAGAACAGGTCAGGTACGAGTTAGCAGACAGAACAGGGAAAACGCTGGAAGGTACTCGATAGCAGGCTATGAGACGATCTGGCACTGGAAGCTGATTTGGACAGGGCTTATATGGAGAGGAAAACAGCTGAAGCCAGTAAAGGATAATTGCAAGCAGGGCAGAGAGGAGCAGGTGTGCAGAGTGTAGAAAAATCAGCGCCAGTGCCAAGAACATCACACAGATGGCTGTAGCTCATAACTTTATAATGCTGTTAGTAAGAGAACGTTTAGATCTGATGGCCGTGCTCTCCGCCATTTTGTGCCTGGCAGGAAGGGAGCAGCTGTTCACGTACACATATGTGAACGTTCGTGCATACATGGCCGGAGAACAACACTGAGAGATAGTGTGTGGCATTTAACTATAGTCCATCTAAAAAGGTACCTTTAATTCTTTACAAAACAATTTTTAGTTCATTCTATCTAAAATAATGAAATTTTGCTTATTGCTCCTTTAATGTGTACAAGAAAGCCTCAAAAACAGAAACACACATCACAAAATTTACAGCTCAACTTATGTCACAAATCACTCCTGACTCCTTCCATCCACTCCAGCTTAGCTGATCTGTTTTTGCCCCTTATTGTTTTAGATGGTTGACCATCAGGAACCTGAACTCATCCACCTTAAAAACCTTTTATCTTTGTCTAATTGAGAGGGAGACAAGTGTGAATAGATCATTTGCAAATACCATTTGTTGCTTTCATATTCACTCAATTTCTTATCCCTGGGCCTCATCCCCCTGCTGCCTACTGGCAATAAAGATCACAATACCAATCTGTTAAAAATATGAACCAATGGGAACCCCTGCTAACATTATCTGTCAACCTTATGTCAACATCATCTTTGCAAAATATAATTGCAAATGAGAAGGAGGTCAGAGATTAATTCATCTCCACCTTAAAACTATCTGTAAATCCTACCACACGCCTCGCCAGTGTCTCACTGTTCTTTGACCTGCCCTACACCAACGTATATGTTAGGTTCCTAGTGAAGACATATTGGCACTTCTAATTCATTTGTGGGGCAAAGGCATTCAGTAAATTGCCCAGATTTCCACAGTTCACTCTGAACACCATTCTGAAGTAATCCTGCACTGCAACGTGAGCAATGTTTGAAACACAGAGAACTCAAAGACGAGACAGTGAATGTAGTTAATTGGGAAGTGCGGGGTGGGGGCATTTAGCTTTCAGCGAACCCCTTTTGAAAACCAGAATTAGCTTTCCATCAAATACGTAGGTCTCAATGTGAGGATGGCCAAATAGGATCAGTTCTCAAAAGTAATTTTTGTCTTTGATTAGAACAAAATGTTTTTCTTTGTTTTTTCAGCTGAGGCCACGAAGTTGACCCCTTTCTGGAAGCCTCTTTCCAAGTTGAGGAAAAGTGCTGCACTTTAGCTCCAAACCAAAATTACCTGCCACTTACTCCAGCGAGAGCTTTTTAGCAGAAACTAAAAGGTTCTCTGAAAGTGTTGGTCATTCAATTTCCCCAGCCTGTTTTGAAGACCCGTGACCATAAGGCAGATTAGCTCCCTCTCATCGCTTCTTTCTGTGTCAGGCTTTTGTGTCTAAAGGACGCGTGTGAGTAGTGGTGCAGGGATCACTGAACTCAGCAGAAAGACTTAGATTGTGATTTTGTTGCAATCCAACAAAATCATATCAATCTGGCACATTTGTTCATAATTCTGGAGGTCTGCTTCAGTATTAAACCACAGCTGCTGTTAAAGTTTAGTTTATGGCATCTTAAATATGACATGTTATTTCCACGCTTTACATTCTGATAACAATTCCCCTGCCATTTTTTTTTTTAATTCCCGGAGTGTAATTCCCCAATGTGTTTACAAATCTCGTTTCAGAACTACAGAGTAGCAAAGACTTTATGATTTGGCGGCTGTAACGAAACATTTTACTTCCAGCCTTCACTGTAGCAGTGAAAGAAGCACTTGAAACCTTTTTTCTCAAGTAGAACTAAAGTTTTACACAGTTTAAAATGCCACTTGATATTATTTTACTGTGGACATTTTCTTTACTATTGATTCTTTGGGTCTTTACATTAATTTAAAATGAATAGCACTTCAATTGGATTCACAGTGGGCCATGGAAGGTAACGTTGCCCTACAGAAAGGTTCAAATCTGAATACTGGGTTCACTCTTGGTCTGGGATCTTTCTGCATCAAGTTTGCTTGTTTTCCCTGTGCAGTTCTCTCTCCTATAGTCAAGATTGCCTGTTGGGTTTATTGGCTTCTAAATTTCCCTTAGTTATGAGTTAATTCTGTGTGTCTGTGTTTCTCTTTAATAGACCGGCAACCTACCCAGGGTTTCCCGCACCTTTCACCTTATCACCACTGGAGATGCGCACCAGCAACCCTGTATGGGACAGTGGGTATCGGGACTGGATGGATAGATAACATTTTAATATTTAAGGCAAATGCAGCATAGGGATTTTTTTATTATTTCATAAATAAAAATAAGTGTGATCATCTGACTAGCATATTCTAATCCAAATTTTTCAGATAATCTAACATTTCAAACTTCTTTAAAGGTGCATAGTGCAAGTTTCAAAGTTCAATATTTATTTTCTTTCCCGTACATGCCCTTATAATTGCCCGATGTGTACAATTAGTTATTTACTGTTTACTGGAGTTGCCTCTAGAGGCTGAATTAGACAGTTCATGATAGAGCTATTTGGGCCGATTCATCTGGGCATGCGCGTGGGTGTGAGGCACTGCACACTCTCGTTCCCCTGCCTATTTTGTTAACTGTCCGCCGTAATCGATGCATTACGAAATAATACGGGCTACTGCAATATTTATAACTTTCTTACCTCAGAAGGCATTACGCTTCCAAACTGAAGACCTGTGCAGTCGCTGCGCCAGATGCTTTTCCCCAACTCCCATGCACAACACTGGTGTAATTTCAACTTGTCCCCACAGGGGGCAGATGTCTGCAAAAATCCTGGAACTTACATTATTCTCCTCTAAGGAAAATGTATATCATAGCCAGCTCATATTTAATGATTTTAAGTTATCCCAAATAATGTAGTTTCTGATAATATGGCTGCATATTTTCAGAACGTTGACCTAAATTTCTGTAATTACGTGAAAACAACACACTGACTGTAAACTTATGGTTAATCAATGCCTCCCAGTCCACTCAACCATAGAACCTGTGCTGCATTTATATATATATATATATATATATATATATATATATATATATATATATATATATATATATATATATATATACCTGCCCATCACAGTCTGCAAAATCACTCTGCAGAAGCCTATAATTCATGGCTTAAACAGGAGAGTGCAACAATAGAAATCCAATAGAAAAAAGCACAATACACCAGTGAGCTACATCTAAAACTTTATTTTGTTCTATTACTCTTCCTACTTATTCACACTTGTATTTAAATAGATCCAAAAATCACAATATCTATAACAAAGCGTGAAAAATTTGTTTATTTTACATAAAGTTAAGATGAACTCCGATAAAGTAGCTCTCAGTTTCAAAAGGTTGGTGACCCCCGCTCTATATTAATCAGGACATAAAACTGTTTTTCCATCGTGGGAGTACACAGCTGGCAATACATCAGCTGCATTATTGTTACTTTTGCGTCTGTCTGTCTGTCTGTCTGTCTGTCTCTCTGTCTATCTATCTATCTAGCAGATTTTTCTACAATGTAATTTCTGTCTTTTTCTACAGGTAAGTTCATTTGTACCAGTGCTTTATGTTCTGCAGTTTCATGTTTCACAAATAATGGTTGTTTTCATTCCATGTTTCAATTTAGATTTTTTTTCCAGAATTGGAAAAAAAAAACACACACACACACTAAACAAACCTGTTTGATTTTTTATTCCTGTTTGTCTGGAGCAAAGTGTTTTATTTATCAAACCATTCGGATTCCAGTGTGGCCACTTTACTTTCTGAAAGAACAGACAATACACTTCTTTTCTCCTGCCCCCAAATGTTGTGTTTGGAGAACAGAGAGAGAACTGTTTTGACAGTGCAACAGATCCATACTGTATGATTTTCTTCAATCAGGGAACAATACAAAAAAGCTTACCCCTGGTGGGTTAGCACAAAGCCTCATCTCCAGTTTCTATGCCCACAGTTTTTGCTCCCAAAGCAGAGGTTCCCTCTCATTTAACTTACGTCCAGTATTCTATTTTTCATGCTTTATTAAATTTAGCATGTAGAGTTCACTTGCTCTTCTTACATAATATCTACCAGCATGTTCCTCTACTAGTTCTCTAGTCCTTAGGCTCCAGCCACTGACCCAGATGATGTTTGGTCAAAGATAATTGGACAGTAAAATCCAATCCAGTCAAAAGTGAGGCTAAATATTTAAGAAATCCCATTAACAAATGGATAAGGGTGACTGCATTTCCATCCCGTTTGAACTTCAAATGTCATCCCACTACCAATTACATTCCAAATTGCAATTTACCTCAGTTAATTATCCTAATTAATATTCAATGGAACAGCAAAAAGACTCCTACTTGATTTGTTCCGGTTTTAATTTAACATATCACGGCTGATAATCTGGTCATATACAATGTGCATCTCCTCCACTGGGCCTACGCACTACAGCCACTTCCATATTCTAACATACATATCAAAAGCCAGACCTCCACAAATGCCTTCAAGCTCATCAATATAATCTTCTGAAATGTTAGTGTAATACTGTATTTTGCTTAGGTTTGGTCGTTATGTTAAGATGGAGGAGATTTTTTTTTTAGATTTTTTTTTTTTTAAAGATCAGAGCAAAACAAAAGGGTGCAAAAATGATAACAATGAGAAATATCAAGTGGCATCTGTAAAATCGCTGCTGCCAAAGCAGGTGGGTTTTATTGCAGCCTTTTCACAAACAATATCCGTATTCTTTGGGAAACTTTGTCACTTTGAGAAAAGTGGTTCTTTTTGGAAATTAGCTCAAATGAGTGTTACCTCCACTTCACTATTTCTATTTGTTCCCCCTGTCAACTCCCTGGGCAGGGCTGCATTTTCTGTGTTCTTGAGCCCACGCTCCCCCCGGTCCAACCACTGACTTTTATCAGCACTCTCCATCGGCCAAAAACATAGCCGATGGTTTTCACAAAGCAGTTCAATCTGTTTGATTTGTTGCAGTAGTTTGGCATGAACTATCTACTTTATTTCTGCACATGACTACACAAAACTTTGCAGACACAAACATGCACACTGGGCATGTGTGTACTTGCTTTGGACAGGTCCAGTTGTGATTTGCTTAGCTACAAACGCAGCAGGAGCTGAAGTGATCAGAGCGGTAGAGAACAACTTAAAATGTTATACATTATTTAACAGCGATGAGTAGAGAACGTAGAGAACAGGAAAGTGGGAGGTTGTCAGTGCAGGGTTACTTCAGAAAATGCGGCATGCTTATTTTGGTTTACCGCAGTATAGCTGACTAATCAGGCTGTAAGGTGTCCATTGTGTTCATCAGATTAACAGCCTGGGGGAAAGAACGTCTTGGTGGAGACAGTGCTCTGTGGCGTCGAACGGAGGATAAAAGTCCAAACAGATTTTGTGCAGGATGCATGGGGTCCGTAGAGATGTTGGCAACCTTTTTCCTGACCAGCTCTGATGATCTTCTCCGCAGACCTAATCATTTTTGCAGTTTGAACCTGTCCTGTTTTGTGGATGAGCAAACCACACACTGATGGACAGATTGAATGATTACAGTGCAGAAGATAAACGGCAGCTGCTGAGGAAGGTTGTACTTCCTGAGTTGCTTCAGGAAGTACAGTCTCTGCTGGGTCTTCCAAACAATGTCTACATGTGAGGACAAGCTCAGGGGTCTCATTTATAAAGCTGGTGTACGCACAAAATGGGGCCTGAAACGCACTTACGCCACTTTCCACACAAACATTCAGATTTATAACAAAAAAAAAAGAACTTGATGGGAAAATGTGCTGTCCTCACGGCAGCTCTGACCCATGTGTACATTCATTTTGGAGACGGGGGAAATTGCCGACGCAGATGGTAAAGTAGTGAGTTCCAGCCAAACTGCATCATGATACCACTCAGACATTCAGATTCTCTCCATATCACACTTTAATCGTACATCAACTTTATCATAAGGATTCAAAACCGTAAAGGGACCTTTAAATAAATAAATAATGCCCATAAGTCAACTTAAATCTTAAATAAAAGTCTGCACAACATTTTATCAGTTTTCCACCATCACATTACTTTCCCCGATTATCACCAGGGTGACATATGCCATAGATTACAAGATTATTGTGACAAGGTGTGCAGCCATTAATTGCTGATAAAGGTCAAACACACTCATGCGTAAAGCTGAGTGGTGGATGCAAATGAAAAAGACGATCAGCGGACCCATTTTTAACACAAATTAACATTCAGGAGGTGCTTTGCATTGACCATTTATGGTTGAATCTGGACGTGTACAGGGCAGAACCTGAGGCGGTACCAGGTACGCAAATGTTCAGGTACAGCTGTGATCTATAAAGGGAAATTGTGTGCTTCCTTATGTGCGCATGATTTTATAAATCTGAATATTTTTTGCCGTACTCTAATTTCCTTTTCTTTCAATTGAATTCAATTCAATTTTATTTATATACCGTCAATTCATGAAACATGTCATCTCAAGGCACTTTCCAAAGTCAAATTAAGATTATACAGATTAGTCAAAAAAATGTATATCTAAGGAAACCCAGCAGATTACATCAAGTCTCTCCAAGCAGCATTCACTCCTCCTGAAAGAGCGTAGAGCCACAGTGGACAGTCGTCTGCATTGTTGATGGCTTTGCAGCAATCCCTCATACTGAGCAAGCATGAAGCGACAGTGGAGAGGAAAACTCCTCTTTAACAGGGACGAAAACCTCCATCAGAACCAGAACCAGGCTCAGTGTGAACGCTCATCTGCCTCGACCCACTGGGGGTTAGAGAAGACAGAGCAGAGACACAGAAAGCTCAGAAGCTCACATTGATCTAGGAATACTTTCTATGTTATATGGTAGTAGCGGATGATGTCACAGCTAACAGAACACCAGACCAGGTGTACCTACTATGAAGAAAAAAATGACAGAGAACAAAAAGTTAAAAGTTGAAATAACAACAGACAATGGAAAATGGAGAACAGTAGGAGAACTCAGCAGAGTGAGAAAAATAGACCCTGATGTCCTCCAGTAGCTTAAGCCTATATCAGTATAACTATAGAGGTAGCTCAGGGTAACATAAGCCACTCTCACTAAAAGCTTTGTCAAAAAGTCACATTTTGGACAGAGAAGACAGATGGTTGGAGAGAGGGGTGAAGGAAGCCATTTACGTAAAGCGAGAAAAAAACAACTTTAAACAGAGGAAGGGGGCTCAGGTTTCAACTTTCAAAAACTTACTACACAGCTATAGGTTTAATTCTTGCCAAGTTTCACTCCAATTCACACCTCCATGCATGTGATCACAACATTCCTCCTGTGAGCCAGGCTAACGATGAGCCTAACGACTTTCCAGTGTTGGGCCGATCAGTTCCAGGTGAATCGAACCTCCAATGAGTCCTGCAGGCTATTATACTTGGAGATCCACACTACTCCAGACATTTTGAATTGAGAAATCTTCCTGAATGGGAAGCAAAACGTCTTCACCTTCAGAAAAGAAGTCCAGTTGTTTTGATTTTTTAGCCTTTTTTTTTGATCGATCATGACATGGATGACTGAGTATGTTCACTGACATATAAATAGATAAAAATAAAGCACCGCTTGTTTCTGCCCGCACAGCGGCCACAATGGTGTGTGTGTGTATGGGGGGGGTGGCATAAGCGGAGGGGAGATGAGACTGATCTGTGCTCCAAAGTTTGCCGAATGGGAGTTAAAATTTAAAGCTTTATGAGTATATTTTTTCCTCAGCCATGGCGAGTACGAAAAGGACGATTTTTATCTACAGTAGTGAGGACCTTGGATCGCAGTAAAATAATTTTTATAGGTTATTGATTAGATGTGTTGAGCCGGTCTCCTCCGCTTTCTCTGCCATGGAGAGTGCAGAGGAGACCTACTCTGCCTGCGCACACACACATAAAACAGAAACAGAGGTTCAGTCAGCAGTCGGTGCACTCTGAGACAAAACTTTGAGTGCGTGTAAAATGCGAGTCTCACTAAATCCGTGGATCTGAATTAAATATGTCTGTGTCTAGAACGCTGAAGCGTCCTTTATCTTTTCTTTTTTTTCTTCAGACATGGTTCGTGTTCATAGCAAAAGAGTTTACAGTTCATCAATTTAGGTTTACATGAAAAGTCTGTCTTAGGGAAATGTGTTTTCTTTGTACAGGGAAAATGAAAGGATTCTGTTTGATAATTAATACTACATTATCAGTCCGATTACAGAACTTTGGCAAAAACTTTCTAATTGAAATCTGGGCAGATATTCCCCACAAAGTCAGTAAACGCAGTAAACAGACCGGAAAATCATAGACTGCCTGGCTAACTAAACCCTGTAGTCCCCATAAGACCAGCCTGTCAGCAGATCCCTTCCACTTCCGACAAGTCCGAATAAAGAATTAAAATCGGTTCATCTTCATCTCTTCTTGACTATTGTAACAGCCTTTTTATATGTTTGAATAAGAACAATCTCGGCCGTCTGCAGTCAATGCAGAATGCTGCTGGAAGACTTATAACCAACACATGAAAAAGACAGAATAACACCCCAGTTTTAATCTCTTTACATTGGCCCATTTTAGAGTTCATTTTAAAATTTTAGTCTTTACTTTTAGAGCCCTGAGTGGCCAAGCTCCAGCTTATATTAACAACTTTTTAAAACCATATTCCCCTTCTCGTAGTTTGAGATTCTCCAGCCAAAGACCGTTAATAGTTCCAGGAACTATTTTCAGGGGATCTTTACGGTAATCAGTTTGCATATAGAAAAAAACACCCCACAGAGGAAAAATGTCAGACTTCTAGTCATATGCTTCAGCTCCACCTCTAAAACCATCGTTCTGGGTATTCTCATCCAGTGTTAATTTCGTTGACTAAGACTATGACGAAAAATACTCGTCAACGAACCTTTTTCACGGACACAAACTAAATAAAAACTAAATAAAAAGTGAGATATGATGACTAAGACGATTACGAAAATAACTGACACTTTAGTCAACGAATAAAAACGAGACTATTAGGGAGGGACGAATGGTGATCCTTCCTATCAGAATTACTTTTTTTGTGGGACAAGTTGGGAAGAAATCCAATCAAAAGTTAGTTACCAACCGCCATAGAAAGAAATCCAGGTGGCGGTAATGCGCCATAAAGCTGTGCGAAGAAGGAGAAGAAGAAGAGAGCGCGTATGGTTGAAGCATAGAAGCAGCATTTTTGTAGCAGTAGTAGCCTTTCAAAAATCAAATGACTTTCACTTGTGAAAGCAAAATCTGTCGAGCTCTAGTTGGCATTAAGACATCAATTCTTATTGCCACATTGCTAGACAGGACACTGGGGAAAAAAAATAAATCAAACGAATAATAGACAATAGACAAATCTTTGTGCATTGTGTGCAAAATCAGAGTAATTAATGAAGAAAAGCAGTCTGCTTTTTAGTTTAATGTGATCTTTACCTGTACTTCCAATGCCAAGAGAGCAGGGTTTTTTCATTTACTTGAACATTGAGGAGTATTTTTTTGGTAGTGTGTGCAATGGCATTACAGCCAATCTTTTATTCTACATTTGAGAATTGTACTAATCTGTTCAAACCATGTTGATTTTGTAAGGCATTACAGCCTAGCAGTTATTTAACTTCTCTTGAGGTATGTGAACGTATGTAATATTAACAGTAGTGAATTTTCTGTATTTAGATACCTTGTGTGCAATGGCATTGCAACCAATATTTTTTTTTTATTGAGAATTGCACTTTATTTTTCTTAATGTTTTTTGAGTGGTTTATCCATTTCAATAATAACATCTTGAAAATGTTATATGCATTGCATATCATTCAGGGAGAATGCACTTTTTCAGGGAGCAAAGCCACAGTTAATGGTTTTGAAATTCAAAATAAAATACATGTTTTGTATCTGTAACTGTTCAATCTGTGTCTAAATCTAGATAGATAGATAGATACTTTATTGATCCCCAAGAAGAAATTTAAGTCTAATTCAAATCTAGACTGAGACTAAACTAAGACTAAAAGACTTTTGACATTTAGTCGACAAAAACTAGACTAAGACTAAAAGATTTCAGATGACTAAAATATGACTAAAACTAAATGGTGTGTTATTAAAAAGACTAAGACTAAATCAGAATTTGCTGTCAAAATTAACACTGTTCTCATCTCCAAATTGCTGGTCCTGCGCCTCACGACCTCCACCTGCACTTGGATAAAAGACGGTCTTGCTGACAGACCCTGTCTGACAGACCCTAGTCAGTGCTTCTGAGCTCCCCAGGATGTGTGGGGCCTGCAGAGATATTTATGCAGACTCGTCATTGTCCTGGGTCAGACCACTGACAGTGGTGTCATCTGCTAACTTCAGGGGTTTTACAGACCGGTCCACGGAGGTGCAGCCATTTGTGCACAGAGATGAGATCCACACACCCTTTCGTGTGCTGCCTTGACAGCAGTCTCACCTGCTTCTACCAGTCAGCCAGAAAGCTGGTGATCCACTGACAGGTGGAAGCTAGCACTGTGAGCTGGATGACTTTCTGGTGGAAGATGTGTGGGTTGATGGTGTTGAAGGTCGAGCTTAACGTCACTAACGGGATGCTAGCATACATGCCTGGGTGGTCAAAGTGGTGCAGGATAAAGAGTAGTTCCAGGTTGATTACATCATCCGCCAACCTGTTTGTAAGCAAACTGTGGCGGTCCAGCAGGGGACATGTGATCTCCTTCAGTCGCTTCAACACTAGTTGCTCAAGGGATTTCATGTCAGGGATACAGACCTGCTGTCAGAAGAGAATCAGAGGAGCAACCAACAAACTCGATGACACCTCCCACCCAGCTCATAATCCATTCAGATTGATGTCTTCGGGCATCCCGGTTTGTATCACCGGGATGAAAAGTAGTTTTTACCCCTAGGGCATCAGAGCCATCAGCTGTGCCATGTAAAACCACTCTGACTTCTGCTGCAAGGACAAAGATCAAGTACAGCATTGTCTCCTATTGCAAACTTTTTTTTTGTCTTCTGCTACTAACATTCCTCACTACTACTGATAAGATTCCACAATGATGTTATTATTGTTATAACTCATATCTATATCTTGTTCATTTTTCTTACCTTTAGCTGTGATTTTTGATTGTATATTGATGCTTAATGGGTGATTTAATTATGTTTATGATGACAATAAAGCTTTTCTAATTTTAAATTTACTTATGACAACAGCCTTGCCCAGACCACATCAGGAGATCATCTCATACCCTTTGGTCTGGATTTATTTAGTAGTCTATAAAAACAAACATTCCACAGACAGGAGGTCTTATGTAGTAATTGCGTAGCCAATAGGATGAAATATCCAGCATTATAAAACTCTGTTACGACTGTCTGCTAATTTCAAATGACTAAACAGATATCTGTGGGAACATCTTTGGATTGAATTTTCAATTAACTTCTTTGATTAAAAACTGTTCTGTTAGGATTCTATGATTAGTGGATTCCCGGGGGCTTTGCTGGTGAGGGAAGTTTCTCTGTAAAGTAACATTTATTTTGATTGTTTTTAGACTGATGGAATCCGGTGTGGTCTTTGCATCATAAAATGTCCTGCGTCAATCATTAAAATCTGAGCAGTGTGTGGCATGGGGGCTCCAGACACTGGGGAACTTACTGTTGTAGGTTTATTAGGCAATTAGGGAGTGGTGGCGGGGGACTAGGATGTAGTGCAGAGGGTCCTCAGAAAGTTGCCATATTAATTAAGTTAGTTATGTAGAAAACCAACAGTCAGGCTGGCATTAGCAGGCGATGGGATATACGCAGCAGTTACCGAGACTACGGGGGACTCTCTTTGAAGATAAATGGGCCACATTTTACAGTCACATAGTCCAGGTCTGAGGAGTGTCTACAGTCACTCTATTAGTACACCAGCTGTTATTTATGTATACACAGAGCCCCCCCCCCCCTCCTCTGATCTAACTGGAATCCCGTGTCCCTTCCTGGTGCTGCACAGTGTGGCCAGCTAGAGCGATAGCAGAATCTGGGATAGATAAGTGTAGCCAGGTCTCCGTGATCAACGGATTACAACCGTCCCTCACAATCTTGTTTGTCACTACCTGTAGCTTCAGTTCAACAATCTTGTTGGCGAGGGATCTGGCTTTGGTGAGAGAACAGCTGGGAATCGGTGGTCTGTGTGGCTGTCTCCTTAGCTTAGACAGCATGCTGGCTCTAAAGCCTCACTTCTGCTTTTTATCATGGTGCCACCTTTGTCTCCTTCATGCAGGGTGTGGTAATCCCCTGGACCAGGGGTCATAGCTAGGAGACAGCCGGGGACTCCGAGGTATGTTCACTGGGATTGTGTGTGTGTTACAAAACTGAGCTGTAACATGCCGTTCAAAACAAACTCATATTTTAAGGAGATCATGCCAACTGTAAATGTTGGTTACTGCACAGAATGAGTATCTGGGAAAGCCTAAAGCTGCCATGGCAGTTGGACATAGTGCTGCACACAGTACAGTTAATCGAGACTCTTTATTGTCATTATGTGTTACCATAATTCCATTTTTGATGACGCAGACACTGGATGAGAATTCACACATATTAACATAACATGCAAGACATAATCTTTCCAAACCATTTTTTTCCTGAAATCATTTCATTGCAATGACCAACAACACTTCCTGAGAAGCTTCAAGCGTGCAAATTGTCCTTTGCATCTAATGACACTCATTTTCAAGTTCAAAAGTCAGATAGCAGTCCCTTTACAGACGATCTGGATTACTGTGCAGTTGCATGTGTGTATCACACGAACGCTTTCATACAGTCATGTACACAGTAAAATACCGTGCAATCAATTTTAATCTTCAAGTTACAAAACTGTGCATGTCCAAACAGGCATTCCCAGGAAGCTGAAGTGTGCAAAAAAAACATGTGAAAGACAATAATTATTATTGAATCAAGAACATGTGGAACCAGTAGTATGTTTGTAACATGTTACAGATTATGAATTGGGCTGGGGGTTTATTGATTCTCTGCAGCTGGCAATAACCCTCACAGTTTTAGGAAATAAGCTGTTTTAAGTATATTCGATTTTGTCTTAATGTTAAGTTGACCCAGAACTCTGCAGCAAGACACTTAACTTGAACAAATTAAAGAAGTGCAAGTCATATTTGAATGTCTTTGAACTTTCTACCTGTTCATTTTAGAATTTATTTTAAATTCCTGACTAACTTTCAAAACTCTCCATGGTCATTCTTCTTCCTATTACTGAACTGTTAAAGCCACATACTTCAAACTCTCACAATCTAAAACCAAAATCAGCTTGCGGTCCCATTGTGCCATAGATATGTGACATGCAGGTATTGAATAGGTCAAGCAGAGATTACTTGTCTGGATATTTGGAATTAAGGACTGTCAACAATTTGAGGAAAGAATAAATAAAAGCAAAACAGTGGGTCTGAAAATCTTCTGACACTGATGTAAACCAGACTCAATAAATATTAACTACCAGGAGGATTTCTTGAAAATATAAGTCAGACAAACATGATGCCTAAGAATCAGCAATGAGAGAAGGAGGTCTGTAACAAATGACCGCCAAAAACTGTCCACCAGACAATTAATGTTTGAAGCTAAAAGTTTAAACTGTTTAGCAACAGATTTAAAAAAAAAAGGATCTGAACTGTACGGCAGAATCTAACAAATAGAGCTGGACCGCTTCATTTTGTTGGGTGGTCTCAATGATAAATCCATGGATAGGCACATCTTTATCCTGCACAGATTTGGAAACCAAGTCTCAGAAATGGCAAAAAATATCAGAATCAGAATCAGAATCAAGTTTATTGCCAAGTAGGTTTGCACTTACAAGGAATTTGACTTGGTGTTGATGGTGCAGACAGAACAAAATAAAATAAAGTAGATGTATAAACAGAAGCTATATACACTCAGTAAACTGTGCGTTAAAGTAACACAGAAGCTTGTTACTCCTGAACGGGGGAGAGAGGCAGTGTCCAGTGTCACGGGTGGCTCTTGGACTTGTTGATAAGGCCGGTAGCGGATGGGAAGAAACTGTTCTTGTGGCGTGAGGTTCTGGTCCTGATGGACCGCAGCCTCCTGCCAGAGGGAAGTGTCTGAAATAGTCTGTGACTGGGGTGCGAGGGATCAGCCACAATCTTCCCTGCACGCCTCAGAGTCCTGGAGGTGTACAGGTCCTGGAGAGATGGAAGATTGCAGCCAATCATCTTCTCTGCAGACCGGATGACACGCTGCAGTCTGCTCTTGTCCTTAGCGGTGGCACCAGCGTACCAGATGGTGATGGAGGAGGTGAGGATGGACTCAATGATGGAGGAGTAGAACTGCACCATCATTGTCCTTGGCAGGTTGAATTTCTTCAGCTGCCGCAGGAAGTACATCCTCTGCTGGGCTTTCTTGGTGAGGGAGTTGATGTTCACAGAGGGTGATGGGGGTAGCTGGGGCTGAGTTCTTCCTGAAGTCCACAACCATCTCCACTGTTTTTACAGTGTTGAGCTCCAGGTTGTTCTCCCTGCACCAGGTCACCAGATCGTCAGCCTCCCACCTGTAGGCGGACTCGTCACCATCAGAGATGAGTCCGATGAGAGTGGTGTCGTCCGCGAACTTCAGGAGCTTGACAGACTGATGACTGGAGGTGCAGCTGTTGGTGTACAGGGAGAAGAGCAGAGGAGAAAGAACACAGTCCTGGGGGGAACTAGTGCTGATGGGCTGTGAGTCAGAGACCTTTTTTCCCAGCTTCACGTGCTGCTTCCTGTCAGACAGGAAGTCTGTGATCCATCTGCAGGTGGAGTCGGGCACATTCAGCTGGGAGAGTTTCTCCTGAAGCAGAGCTGGGATGATTGTATTGAAGGCAGAGCTTAAATCCACAAACAGGATCCTGGCGTAGGTTCCTGCAGAGTCCAGGTGCTGGAGGATGTAGGCCTGCAATAAACCCAGATCCACACTATCTCTATTTTGAGAAGCAAGCTCCAGACATTTATATGTAACAGTTGAAGACCACTTGTATTTTTAAACTCAGCAGGTGTTTTACATTCTGTGATAGGAACAGGGTTTGGCTGGATAGCCAAAAGACATTTCCATGTAATATTTTTCACAATAGGGTGGCAACAAAATATTGTGTTAAGGTTTTGTCCCCCTGAGAATGAAGAACGTGGAAACGTTTTAGGAAAAGACCAAATATTCAGAATCCACAAATATTGCAGGTGGTCAAAGCAGTCCATGTATGTTAGATGTTGCAGGTTTTGCAGTTACAAATCTTGGCTGTACAGAGTCCAGATTATCAAGAGCATATCCACCCAAACTGTAAAAATGCAAAGGGCCACAAAGAACTCCATCACAAAGAGAGTCCTATTTAGTATCTTCCTCTCAGGTAACTAAAGTTGGTTTTCCATTTACAATTTCAGCCCCACACCACTCTACACCTCTCTACTCTGTACTTTGCTTGTTGCATTTCCAAGGACCCACAGGTCGCGTTTCCATCAATGTTTTTTAATGCATGGAATATTGCATTAGAAAAGCTTTATGTAAATGGAAAAATTCTGATTAACTCACTAAATTTAGCAAAAATGTTTTTACGCTCGCTTGAGTTGGTTTTTGACTTTTTCGAATAACAGCAAATGCACTAAAGAGGATATGGAAATACATTTGTGGAATCAGCTCTGACGTAACGAATGTTTACCTCACATGAATGTTCAGCTTTTTCTGCTGCCAGCGTCTTCACGGATATTCCGATAAAGCTCGGAAACATGGCTGGAACCAACAACAGGTACATGTGGAACCATGAAGAGACTCGAGCATTTCTTAGTCTCATCTGTGAAAAAAGTAAAATAAAAAGTACATTTATTAAAGCCTCGCTCCATTACTGATATGTGGTTTGTGCCAGTTAGCAACCTCTACTTCCTGTTTATTACAGCCAATATCAACGTATGACGACATTACGCTGTGCATCGCCTGGTTAAAACGCTACAAGCCAGTAAATGGAAACATGTCTGATGTGCATCTTCTATAAAGTTCGCTCAAAACTTAGATATACTGTACAGTCAGACAACAACAAGAAAGGAGAGAATGGTGTAGTGAAAGAATAAGTTAAATAATAATTTTATGAGGCTTTTGCTAGAGGAAACAAAGCAGAAAAAGGAATTTACTCCAGATAGACCAGACTTAAAAATACAGCAGCAGGCAAGTGACCATAGTCGGAATTATGCTCAACTAGAGTTGATTGGTGTTGTAATCCCCAACCCCTATTGCCATTCCATGCATGTACAATTAGACGCATGAGAGCAGCTGAGTGAGCAATCTGAAAAAAGACAGAGGGAATGCAATGGAATGTATGGCAGAACAGCTAATAAAACACAGAAACCAGGAAAAGAAAAACTGAAATATGGAACATAAAGTAACATGAGGACAGCTAACGAAGTGAAATACATGTAGATTAATTGCACACAGATTGATGGTTTTTAATTTTTTTTTCTTCTGTTTTGATTATTTTCTGCTTATAGCCAATAAAAACCCAATATTTAGGAATAAAATAATATGTGATACCAATAAAAACATTTTGTAATGCAGAAAAGTGGGCTTGTGTAAAAGTATGTTTAACCCTCTGTGTATGACCATCGCTCTGGTGCTATGTGTTCCATGTTTGGAGTAGTATTACCATAAATTTGTCAAAGTTTGCTCACTCTGAAAAATGCAAAATGCTGGGAATCTGAGCTTCCGGTCAAAACATAATGTATGGTATGTTATGTTACAGTAATGTGGAACAATGCTGCCAAAACTGCAACTTTCACAAAATATCAGAGAGAAAAAGACTGTGAAGGCAGAGAAGAAAAGATAAGCTGTCACGGCCTTACTTTTAATCTGACAAACGAGCCTCATCGGAACAAATATTCTAATTTGCTGAATACGACAGTAGTTGTTTCATGCAGGTTAGCTCTTCGCCATGGTTAGCTAACAGTTTCACTACCTTGTCTCCATCTCTTCCCACTCCATATACAATTCACCCTTACCCATTCAGTTGGGTACCTCTTCTCCTGATGGCCATGTACCTTCTCCTTTACAACAAGCCATTTTTACAAATGTTATCCTAAACCTCCTTCTATCTCAAACCACACACATAATTTGGAAAGAGGATACTTTTGAGCAACAGTTTATGGTCAAAAGCCTTGCAGGCAGGCAGGCTATAACTTTGCCTCCAAGGTGAATTCTGGTGGTATTTGTGCGTTCACATATGCGAATCCATCTAGTCCCACTCCCATCTCAACAAAAACGGATCTGGCCTATCACATTGCAGTATTATGGTTTAAGGAGGGACGTACCAGATGTGACGAATTTTGGTCAATTTAAGACTTAATGGTTCATTTCTACACTTTTGCTTATCTGTCAGCTGCATGTCTGAGATATTTATATTGCATATTTATGCTGAAATGTATTTGCATATACGTTCACACAGATATACATACATTTACACATCAGTGTTCAACTTTACACATTAAGCTCATTACATCTATATTCACATTCATACTTTCATTTCTATGCACATAGCTTTTCACTCACATGAAACAGAAAAAATATTTATTTTTTTGTGGAAAGCAGAACAGTAGAACTGTCTTTCACTTCAATCCTACTGCTAGCTATAACTGTTATCCAGCCACAAAGCATCAAACCTTCACATTGCATTTGTTGGAGTTAGTCTTGCTTTCTGCTCTCTTTTCACAACTTGTCCTCTGAATCTTCTAATTCTGCTTTCATTTTCTGCCAAGATTGTTTGGATTTATGATTCTGAGTGTCTTGCCTTGCAGCTTTTTTAAAATATAAAATAACTTTCCTTCAATTTGCTGTCCTCGGAGCCTTGGCTGCATTTGAACACTCTATGTCACATAAACCCACAAGACAATATTTTAAATGAAACACAGGATTGGATCTTTAATCAGCGAAAAGCTCAGTATCTGCACCTAGAGCATAATCTGGTTTTAATGTTGACATTCTGATTGGCGGGGCTGTTTGGGTGTTCTCTGTCGCTGTCAAGTATCTGCACTAAAATTACTGCTGTAAGATATAATTTTCATAATGTAGAAATTCTGATGAGCGGAATGTCATGATTCATTTATGAATTAATAGGTACTTGGTTGGTCAGTGGGGTTTCCATTCTGCTACTCTGGGTTAACTCAAATTCTTTTGAACTCACTAATTCAAGCATTAACTTAAGTTAGACTTGCTGATTGACTTTTTTTTCATTGATAAATATATGGTTTAGTCGTATTTTGATGCCCCTAGGTTATTTCAAATGATAAGCTTCCTTCTTGTATCAGTATGGGGGGGAAGAAGGTATATTAAGGTAGGAGATCTCACAACATTAAATTCCCTGCAAAGTGAAGTAAAAGACTTTGTGAAGTGCTGGCTGAAGCTGGAACTGGTCATTATTTCCAATTCAAGAAGTCCTGCAGAGACATTGGCTGAAAGGCCACTACAAGAGAGAGAAACTATTTGTTTTTAAAGAAAGCAAAAAATGCCTGATTAGAGTTTACAAAGCGCCTTAAATCTTGTAGACGTTTCCTGTGGTCAGATGAAACAAAAGGGACGTGTTTGGCCATAATGGCCATTGTTATATTCAGAGGCAAAGAAGGAGCTTGCAAGCCTTTGAACCCCATGCAAGCTGTGTAGTTTGAGGGTAGCAGCATCATGTGGTGTTTTGCTGCAGGAACAACTGGTACACTTCACAAAATAGATAGCACCATGAAAAAAGAACACAATATAGGATACGGAAGTGACAACTAAATATATTAGCCAGGATTTTAAAGCTTGGGCACTAATGGGGTTTTCAAATGGTTCCAAATAAAACCACCAGATTAGTTGAAAAAACGTGTTAAGGACAAAAAAATTCTAGGTTTTGGAGGGGCTATCACAAGTTCACAGTGGTATCAATACTGAAATGTTTAGTTTGGAGAAAAGAAACGTAAAAACAATTTTTTAATGAGCTCAGTGGGAAGAGTAGTTGTCTTGCAATCTGAACACTTTGGGTTTGATTCTAGCTTCCTTCTGCCACCTTACAATGTGCCCCTGGGCAAAGCAAGTATCCCAAATTTGCCACCGATCAGTGTATGAATGTGCGTGCATTTGTGAATACCATTGGGTGAATTTGGCTCTAGTGTAAAGTGCTGGGAGTGGTCAATATGACTAGAAATTGTATAAATTCAGGTCATTCACCAATGAAAAATATCTGTAACAGTGGTACATAGTGGTAAATATAGGGGGTATAAATAGAGTTGATGATTATTTTTTTCAAGTTCAATCTAGTTTGGCAACTCTTTGAATAAGGGGTGCCTTCGCAGTGGCATCTGAAAGCAGTATTTAGACTGAAGCTGTACACAGTTTGATGTTTTCTCTCCCTCTGGCTTCATGCAAACCTGATGTTCCATTTAGTTACTCCTTGTTTTCCGACTGATCCGGCCAACAACATGGAAACACATTGCTGCAGTCCTCTATCAGGGGTGAACATGGTTACTGTCATGTATGCTGATTTAACCATATCACAGTAACCGGCATGTTCCAGTTGTAGGACAGAGCTGTCATGGGGAAACATGACAATGGCTTTGTTTGGCTTGGAAGCTCCAGTATCCAGCGGAAGGGACAGCAAAGAGGGACATGCTCTGCCAGGCAATATGAAATTGAATCCCGTCTCGCTCAGTGCCTTTCAAATGATGCGTCTCTTGCACTTCTGCCTGAACCTGTTTATTCTCTTAGCCTGTTTGCTTTTCAATTATTACACGCCAGGAATAACATCTCCAGGTTGTCAGGTAGAATAAAGGAAGTATTTCACGAGGGCCCAAATATATTGTTTTAAAGTTCAGCATAATGTTTTATTCAGAGAAATAAATGGCATCTTGTTCCTGAATTCTGATCTTTTCACACTTGCACAATCAATATGACTCTTACTTGCTAATTTCACCGCCTAATGTGGACATTTTGTGTGGCATTATGTGCTTTCATTTCAAGTTCAGGTCATTCTGCTTCTTTTTGAAGCTCAGAGAGAAGAAAGCACAGTTCTGCGAATATTTTTTCAGTAGCTGGGACTGGGAAATTTATCTGGATCAAGGGAAGATGGATGGTGCTAAATACAGGGATATAATTCAATTCAATTCAATTTTATTTATATAGCGCCAATTCATGAAACATGTCATCTCAAGGCACTTTACAAAGTTAAGTTCAATCATATTATACAGATTGGGTCAGATTATACAGATTGGTCAAAAATGTTCCTATATAACAATATATACTCTATATACTCGAGCAAACCTGTCAGTCTGCCTGTAATTTGATACTGGGAAGGAGATTCACCTTCCAGCAGGAGAATGACCCGAAGCCTTGAACATCACTGTTCTCAAGCGATAACCATCTCCCATAAAGGAGTTGGACCAGTTGTGCCTTGAGGAATAGGCAAAGCTCATGGAGACTTATCCGGAGTAATTTGCAGCAGCAATTGCCGCATTTTCTGTTATTCCCTCCTAGTTTATGTTTGATTCACAATGGCAATAATAAAGCTTCTTCAAACTGGTAGGCATGATCTGTAAAAGAAAGGGTGCAAACTCTCAAACAATGGATTTTAATTCCAGGTTGAGAGGCAATAAAACATGAAAAACGCTTAAAGGGGTGAATACTTTTGTAAGGCACTATGGTATCAGCTTATGAGCTAGGTGTATTGTTGCACCCCCAGGAAGTACAACTGCACTTGATTTGTAATGCTAGCTATGAGTCTCCTAACTTTGATCAGGTCAAGCCTTCTTCACATGTGATATATGAAAAGAGATGTTTCGTTATTGGGAGTGATAGTATGGGGACCCATTTTCATAAAAACCTTATCAGCACAATGCAGCTGTTACTCGTCTCCTAAATAACCTGCCATCTCCTGATAAACAAGGAAAACATGTTTGCAACTGACATGTTGTTTTTTTTTCCTCTGAAAGGGCTTCACTTCCGTTAGTGTGTCTACACTATTACTGCCACGCAGCAAGGACGACGATCTGTTCCAGTCACAGTCATGATTGAGGAATCATTGTACACCTGAGTATTCCGGCTTGCAGTTGATGCCGTCACTCACTGCCTGTCGCTGTCAATTACACTTGGCTGTGGAGAAGTGTGGAAATCCAGAAGTCCCATGTGGTGCTGCTGTGCCTCTGCACGCCCTTGCCCAAAGTCAAGCGAGTCACTGTCCTCTCCGATGAGATGGATGATAACTCTTATATCTTGTGACAAATGTCATGTTCATCCTCGTAACGCACACACTCAAGGCATTTTTGTTAGTTCAAAGGAGCTAAAAAGCTGCACTGGATGCATAGTTTCCATATGCTTCCAGCTGAAAACAAGCCACTAATGAAGCAAGAACAGTGAGGAAAAAAAAAAAAAAAAACATTTAATCTTCAGTATGAAGCTTTATACATGCAATGCATTCAGATATCCTGTGCTGGTGTTTTGAGGAAATGACACACATACAGCCACAGGATCCACACAAATATTAAAGACAGCCTCAGAAATGGCTTTTTGTGTGTTTTTGTTGTTATTTTTTTCTCCTGAGGTAAGGAGCATCTTCCTGCAGAACTACATGGGTCAGCGGGGGATAAAGCCAGCTTTGCATTGAGAAAAGGCCTCAGGAAAGATTGGATGCAGGGATATGTTGACACACAATTCAGTGGCCAAATGGAATAATTCCAAGTGGGGAATACAGAAATATCATCATGGCAAATGAGAAGTACTGCTGCTTATTTATTTAGCTTTGCATGCACATGAACCGATGCGTTTTTCTGTTCAGCTTGTTTTTGTAGAAGATATATGCAACAAAGGTCTTCCTGGGGCTTTGCAAAGAATAACTAGGGAGCTCTGATACAAATCTCAGACTTACTCTTCAATTTCATCAAACCCATTTCCATACTAATGCAGTCAATTCAATCAATGATGTTCCAAAGTTCATCTTGAGTAGGAGGCCTGTCAAAGCTATTCTTAAATGATACTCATAGCTTATTGGCTTGAGTGAACTGGACGGAAATCTGTATTCATAAATAATTTTCAATAAGATGACTGAAAAAATATTTTGAATAAAAAAAACAAGTATAAATGTGTTAAATATAAGCAAAACATGTTAGTTTAAAACTAAAAACTATTAGACAATGAAAAGTAACATTTTAATTTAGAATAATTAATTAATGTAAAAAAATAGACATTTCTTTCAAGTGTTTTTACAAGCTGCATCAGTTTTAATTTATTCCATTTAAATTATACTTATAATAATGCTTAATAAATTTGAATATGCACACTGATGACGCCCATTTGTCAGATTATAATCTATTAAAAATACCCCTTTCAACTGGTATTAAGTATGGTTTTCATTAAGTTCATATTCTGTATTTAAAACGTTTTTTATTGGTGTAATATGATATTTTAATCAGATTAGAAATTAAATATTCTGTTTTATTAAATGGAAAATCAACAACATTAACAGAAACATAGGCTTGAAAACATTCTCATTCAAGTCCTGTAGGTTGACTGCAAGACCAGAACGCAGACAGCGCGGTGAAATGAGGATGACAGTATTGAATGACAAAAATGAAAACCTTACAAAAACATCGGCGGAAAATCAGGAACAATGGGCAGTGTTACGGGAGGATCCGGCAGAGAGCAATGGCCACCAGCTTAAACTTAAATACTGAGGAAAGTGAGGAGCGTAACAATGGAAGCTGGTGTTATAATCAGAGGATAATGAGGAGCAACTGAGGCAGGAGGTGAGCAGGGAAGCTGAGGAGAAGTAGACTATTTAACAAAAAGAGCTGAGCTGAGAAACAAAGAATATATCAACAAAGGGGAAAAGGCAACCAGAGATCTAAAATAAATCCAAATGTACAAAGAACAGAACACAAATCTAAACTAAAAAATTGCCAACAGAATATGCAAAGACTTTGGAACAGGACAAGGAAATATTGAAAAACGTAACACAAAAAGGAACCAAGACACCTGAGAATGTGACAGAATGTATCTTGCTGTGCTTGATGTTCTACTTAATTGTTCAGCAATTAACCCCAAGAACAACTATCCACCTGCAAAATCATGAGGCTGAAAAATTATTATTATTATTATTATAATTTAGTTTATTCTCCATGTTCTCTGTAAATTGGAAAGCATGTGTTCATGTTATTTCCTGCTTCTCCCATAACATTTGCCTGCTACTTCACTGACAGAACTTTGCATTGCCTGTGGCACGTTATGGCAATCAGTCTCATTTTAAAGTAAATTAAAGGAAAATCGTTAATGAATGCATCACCTGAAATCTTGTGTTGCTATACATCATTCTGCACTGGTATCGACAGATAATTCTCCAACCCAGCTTGATTTCCTCTGCTTACCTCTGGAGCGCACCGACTTAAACCTGCATACACAATCTAAAATATGGCCATCGTATCTAAGTGCATTCGACTCTCACATCCAAATTTTCACACTCGTTGCTCCTGCAACAAGTGTGGAAAATGACCACGTCTATTTTTAGTAACGTGCATGTTTTACAAAATAGGGTCAATCATTTATTAAAAGTTCCATTTTTAGATCACAGTAAATGTCTAAGCCTTTTTGTTTGAAATTGACAACATTTGAATGTAAATCTTAGCAGAGTGGCTTGAAATGTGGCTCACGCCATCGATTATCTGTTTGATATCCCCTGGGGAGAAGGCTCCAGCCAGGAGAAGGAACAGTATTGTCACTCACTACATCACAGTCTTGGAGGACTATCACCGCTCTGCAGGATGATCCTGATAACATCTGTGTTTGTCTCTGGCCTACCACAGATCTTGACCTCCTATCAGATCACCAGTCTAATCATGTAGTCCCCCTGCCTTCAGCCCTGCAGTGCGGGGTCCCGTGGGGGCTCCCCTGTAGAGCTGCAGTAAAAACAGTTTAAAAACATTTTGTGCTGCTGTAAAGAAAGCCGATGATTTGTCCTTGCAGACGCCCTCAAAATATAATAGTCAATACCATCTGTAGCTCGTGCCGCAGATATCTAGCCTTTGCTATCTGCATAATCATCACACATCTGGGGAGCTACTGTATTTTCAGAAACTGCATTGCAGTTTCCGAAAACTGAAACTGGATATTTGGCCTGGGAATATAAAGAAAGTCCCCCACTCCAATAATACAACAAGAAAAACCTTATCTGCCAAAGTTTTCATTGCAATTCATGCGACTGTTCTGATGTCCCAATAAAGGCACTTCATACTACAGCATTGTGAGAGAATAGCCTTGAGCTGGGTGTGGGATGTGTCCTTATGGCCCCCTCTCTATTCTCCCACATTGTTCATTATTGGACTCATATTGCCAGATATGAAGTAAAGTGACTCATTTTTTCAAGCCCGGCTCTGGATTCTCCGACAAAGGAAAGGTCGTAGGTGCATTACTGCTACTGTAGCAGCAAGAGAAAGGACCTTACAGGCCCTTTCTCTTGATTTCTATGTCCTGTTGTCACATTAGTGACAGCGATAATTATACTGTCCACAAGGGTAATATTCAGGAACCAGTCTGATCTTTTACAGCAGGAAAAATAAATGCTGAGCCAGTCATACTTTGAGGTAATTTACATGAAATTGTCACTGCATATCGGTCACAAGCCAAGAAATCCACACATCTGAAGTCCTCCAAAATATTTAAGTTATTAAGTTCTTTAGAATAAAGCGTTATGACACAAGTAATAACTTATACACTCACAGAGAAAATAAGCTGCAAAAAAGCACTTAAAGTCAAATATAGCTGATATTGGCCAATGCTTATTAAGCAAACCTGTCTCCTATCAGGGAAATGTAATATTATCTGGTTTAGGTCTAACTGATGACCTATAAGGAGGAGTCAAATTTCAAATGCATCACCAAAAAATAATTTCATGTTAGCTAAAAGCATAGCACTTTGTAAACACCTCGGCAAATTTGATTCTTAACTTTGTTTAGATCATTTGAAGTCATTGCATACAACATGTTTGGATGAGGAATGGCACTGCTCATCGCCCTGAACACATCATACTAAATGTTGAGTTTGTAAGTGCAGCCACCAGGGTCTGGCACACTTTTTCAGCATTAATACATGTACATAGACATTCTTGATAAGACTGACAAAAACAAGATTGAAGCTTTCAGCAAGACAATGAAAGACAGAGAAATAAAATAAAGCTGCTAGAAACCCCCAATGCCTCAAAATATGTAAATATCATATTGAAGGGGCTCCCAGAACCTTTTTAAAATGGGTAAAACTTACACCTGAGCAATGCACGTTACAATTTTTTTTTATGTACACAAACCATCAAAAAGCATGTCCAGTACTTATCTATTCAATTCAATTCAATTCAATTTTATTTATATAGCGCCAATTCATGAAACATGTCATCTCGAAGCACTTTACAAAGTCAAATCAATCATATTATACAGATTGGTCAAAAATTTCCTATATAAGGGAACCAGTTGATTGCTTCAAAGTCCCGACAAGCAGCGTTCACTCCTGGAGAAGCGTAGAGCCACAGGGAGAGTCGTCTGCATTGTCCATGGCTTTGCAGCAATCCCTCATACTGCATGAATCGACAGTGGAAAGAAAAACTCCCCATTAGCGGGAAGGAAAAACCTCCAGCAGAACCGGGCTCAGTATGAACGGTCATCTGCCTCGACCGACTGGGGGTTACAGAAGACAGAGCAGAGACACAACAAGACAGACAAAAAAGCACAGAAGCACACATTGATCCAGTAATCTGTTCTACATTAGATGGTAATAGTGGTGATCTGTCTTCCCTGGATGATGTCACAGTTAACAGAAAGTCAGACCAGGTGTACCTACTATGAAGAAAAAAGAGAGAGAACAAAAAGTTAAAAGCTGAAATGACAACAGTCATTTCAATGTAATGCAATGCAAAACTGGAGAACAGTAGACTGGAGAACAGTAGAAATCAGTAGAGTGAGAAAAATAGACCCTGATGTCCTCCAGCAGCCTAAGCCTATAGCAGCATAACTATAGAGGTAGCTCAGGGTAACATGAGCCACTCTAACTATAAGCTTTGTCAAAAAGGAAAGTTTTAAGATTAGTCTTAAAAGTAGACAGGGTGTCTGCCTCACGGACCAAAACTGGGAGTTGGTTCCACAGGAGAGGAGCCTGATAGCTAAAGGCTCTGCCTCCCATTCTACTTTTAGAGACTCTAGGAACCACCAGCAGACCTGCAGTCTGAGAGCAAAGTGCTCTGTTAGGAACATGCGGGGTAATCAGAGCTCTGATATATGATAGAGCTTGATTATTAAGGGCTTTATACGTTAGAAGAAGAATTTTAAATTCTAGTCTTGATTTAACAGGAAGCCAATGAAGGGAAGCTAAAATTGGAGAAATATGATCCCTTTTGTTGATTTTCATCAGAACTCTTGCTGCAGCATTTTGGATCAGCTGAAGACTTTGAACTGCATTTTGTGGACTTCCTGATAGCAAAGAATTACAATAGTCCAGCCTTGAAGTAACAAATGCATGGACTAGTTTTTCAGCATCACCTCTGGACAGAATGTTTCTAATTTTGGCGATATTCCTGAGGTGAAAAAAGGAAACTCTGGAAACCTGTTTAATATGGGATTTAAATGACATGTCTTGGTCGAAAATAACACCAAGATTTTTTACTTTATTACCAGAGGCCAAGTTAATGCCATCCAGATTAAGTGATTGATTAAGAAGTTTATTTTTTGAAGACTCTGGTCCAAAGATTACAACTTCTGTCTTGTCAGAATTTAAGTGCAGGAAATTTAAAGTCATCCAGCTTTTGATGTCATCAAGACATGACTGCAGTCGAAGTAATTGTTTGGATTCATCAGGATTTATGGATAAATATAGCTGAGTGTCATCAGCATAACAGTGGAAATTAATCCCATGCTGTCTGATAATTTGGCCAATCGGAAGCATATATATAGTAAAGAGAATTGGTCCAAGGACTGAAACCTGTGGTACTCCACAGGTGACCCTAGAGTTTGAGGAAGATTTATTATTAACATGAACAAACTGGAATCTGTCCAACAGATAAGATTTAAACCAGCCTAATGCTTTCCCCTTAATCCCTACAGTATGCTCAAGTCTTTGTAGGAGAATATTGTGATCAACTGTGTCAAATGCAGCACTGAGATCTAGCAGGACAAGTATAGACACAAGTCCATTATCTGAGGCCATGAGAATATCATTAGTGACCTTCACCAGAGCTGTTTCAGTGCTATGATGAGCTCTGAAGCCTGACTGAAACTCCTCAAGTAGGTCATTACTTTGTAAATGTTCACAAAGTTGATTAGCAACTACTTTCTCAAGAATTTTAGATAATAAAAGAAGATTAGATTAGATCAGTCTCCTTTGAACAAAACTTCTGGGCTCAGATATGTCTAAGAACTTTCAAATTGACTAGAAACACCAACTCACAACTAATACAATACAAAATCCTTCACAGAGTACACTACACAGGACAAAGATTATTTAAGATGGGTTTGGCACAATCTAATATCTGTCCACACTGCATAGGCAATCATCCTGATAATTATATTCATGCGTTATGGTTATGTACACCAGATATGTAAGGACTTATCAAAGTGCCTGAGCTGTAAAATTAAACCTTCCCCAACAGTTTGCTTGCTCTGTAATTTTGAGGAAAGCCCCCTGGAAAAAGAAATAGTTTACATGGTTTTCACTGCATTATGTATCGCAAAGAAAACTATCCTCATGAATTGGAAAAGTAAAGAAAATCTCAGTATCAATCAGTATAGAGATATTTTGTTGGATCATATTAATCTTGAGACAGCATCTGCATCCACATCTGATCAATCTCTTTGAGCTCCTCTGATCAACACCATCACTTAGTGGTATAGGGGGCGGTGGGTTGCTTCCTGCAGGGCGCGGTGGCTGGATGGAGGGGTTCCTGGGGCTCTGGGGGAACTCGGAGTGGGGCGCCTGGTGGGTCTGACTCTGGGATCTGTCGCCCCCACCTGAAATGGACGTTCTGGTTGGCTTGTGTCCGGCCCCCTGTCCCGGTCCTGGTCCGTGTCGTCTCCCGGTGCGGGTTTCGCTTGGGGGGGTGGGGTTTGGGATGGCTCGTGCGGGCTGGCTGGCCAGGGTCCCCCCCTCTTATTTATTTATTTTTTTATTTTTTCAGGGGGGGGGGGTAAAGCCAGTAGGCTTGGTGGGTGGGCTGGGGGGGTGGAGGTGTTGGTCCTGGTGGGTGGTTGGCTGGCGGGCCCTGCGGCCTCTCCCTGGCCCCCGGGCTACGGTGGTGCCGCTGGCGAGGCCCCCTTCTCTGGGTGGGGCCTTCGGGGAGCGGGGGTGCCTATTGGAGTCAGTAGGGGAGCTGGCTCCCTGGGATGGCTTCCCTGTCCTTTGCTCCCCATCCCCGGACTCCTCCCTCGTCCTGCTCCATCACGCCGCCACACATGTAGGTCCTTGGGGAGGGGGCGTTACTGGAGGTTGCCACTTTCTGGTGACGTCCCTCTCCCCAATTTTATAATGCATTTTAGACACTTTCACTCCAAACGCTTTCACAACGCATACTCATGTAGGCCATGGTATGGGGGGGTGGGGGGAAGACGTCTGGGGGGGGCTTATGTTGTGTGAGCCTCGCCTCAGACGGCTCCCTTCACCTCCTCTCGCACTTAGACATTGAGGGTTCTGGGCAGTTGCTTGGAGGGGGTGCGCTGGCACCAGCTTCCTTCCGGAAGGGGGGTGGGCTGTGCCGTGCACCCTCTTCAACGCTCCCAGTTTTAAACACACTTGAGTACAACATGCAACAACACAACATCTGAGTGGGCGTAGGGAGGATCGGGGTCTTTTGCACACCCCCATTCCCCGATGGCGGTAAGGAGTCTGGGGCCTGGAGGAGGTGCGGGCCACTGTGTCCGGGGTCTTGGCGGGGGGCTGCTGTGGGTAGTCAGCGGCTTGCCAGGTTTGGGGCTGACGCCTCCGCTCCCCCCAGGAGGGGTGGGGGGCAGGGGTGGCTAGGGTAAGGTGGGGGAGGGAGGGGGTTTATTAGGTATTTAGGGGATGAGGGGGGTTCTGGCTGGGTGGCCCGTACGGGTCGTGTTGGCCCCCCCTCTTTGTGGGGCCTGGTCCGGGGGGCGTCTGGTCTGGGGGCGGGGCCGGGGGTCGGGCACAAGCAGTCGTATAGTTGAATTGGGGTGACCCCCCCTCCTGTGAGTGTTGGATGCGAGTGTTATGTGGGAATGTGTGTACAGCGTCCTTTTTTTTTTTTGTTGTAAATCTGTGTGTGGTGAGTGGGGCACTAGGGAGGGATGGTGTGAATGAGTTTTCCTTTTTTTTTTCTTCCAGGTATGGGTCCGGTCCGCTCCCTCTCCCAAGAACATCTCAAGTCTCCGATAGGTGCAGAGCTCATCCCCCCACGTCCTGCCCTCCTCCGCTGCGCTGGCAGGCGCCTTGGTCCTGGGCGGGGGGGCTCGTCCGCGCGGCTCTTGGGGGTGTCGGCATTGCGGTGGCTGGGGAATTACCTCGGGGTCGTCTCTCCTCTGTCCTTGCGGGGGGGGTTGCAGACCTGTGTCGGCCCCTCCTGGGCGCCCTGCTTTGGGGGTCCCTTTGGGAGACCGGGGTTGTGGGTCCCCTGAGTCCTGCCTCTGTACTCGGGGAAGGCGGGCCTTTGGTTCTCCACAACCACTATCGAGCTTTTTCCTTCTGGATAATTTTCACCTAAACTACTGCACTCGCACAAACTCCCACAGGTGCAGGGTTCCAGGTATTAAAGGTTCACTTATATACAGAAAGCCTGTAATTTATTTATTTATTTATGTTCCTTCACTTTCTTTTTTCTGATTTCACTTTACACATGTCAGCTTAAATAATATATGATTTAGCAATGGCATCTAGGTGTTATTCGATTATATCTGTTGCTTTATGTCTGTTGGTTGTGCTGTTCTTTTTGCGTCTCTTTCCAGGTGATGGAGCAGACGGAGAACGTTTTATCACTCTCTCCCTTTTATCTCTTCTTTCTTTCACCTCTTCTCTTTCTTTTTTTTCTCTTCTTGTTCTCCCTTTACTCTCCCATTGTAGTGTCCATATAATTTGAAATTCTCCCTGCAGGAATCACAATAAAGCTATTTACATGCATAAATCAAGCGGAGCACTATGGCGAAAGCTGTTCGCTCCACTTGTGAAAGCAAAATCTGTCGAGCTCTATCTGGCATTGAGACATCAATTCCTATTGCCACATCGCTAGACAGGACAAAAAAAAGAAAAGAAGATTAGATATAGGTCTGTAATTTACTAACTCATCTTGATCAACAGATGGTTTCTTAAGTAAAGGTTTAAAAATAGCTACTTTAAAAGCCTGTGGTACATATCCATTTACTATGGATAGATTAATCATGTCTAAAATAGGACCACAGATAAAAGGGAATACCTCCTTAAACAATTTGGTTGGGATTGGGTCTAACATGCAGGTAGAAGGTTTAGATGAAGCTAATATTTTAGATAGCTCAGAAAGCTCTACTGCTTCTAGACAGTTCAGACACTGCGCAGGTTCTAAAGATTCCTCCAACGCTGCCTGACTTACTGAGGACGAGGTAATCATGTTTGGGAGGATGCCAATTATTTAATTTTTAATGGAATCAATTTTATTTATGAAGAATCCCATAAAATCATTACTGCTAAGAGCTAAGGGAATGGATGGATCAACGGAGCTATGACTCAGTAGAGAAATCTAGGATTATTTTTGTTCTCCTCAATTAATGATGAAAAATATGATGCTCTAACTCTGCGAAGGGTCTTGTTATACAACAATAGACTGTCCCTCCAGATTAGGTAGGATTCCTCTTGGTGTGTAGAGCGCCATTTTCTCTCCAATTTCCTACATTGTGCTTCAAGGAACGCAGCTCTGAATTAAACCAGGGAGCCATCTTCCTGTGAATAATCGCCTTCTTTTTTAAGGGAGCTACATTGTCTAATGCAGAACGCAATGACGAAGTCATACCGTTAACAAAGACATCTATTTGTGAATGGGAAGAAACAACATTGCTGCTATCTGCAGGGTATTTCTGCAATACTGACGATATTAAAGGAGGGACAGACTCTTTAAAGTTTGATGCAGCATTGTCCGATAAAGATCTACTACAATGGAACCCTCTTTTGGGGGTGGAGAACTCAGTTAGATTAAACTCAAATGTTATTAAAAAATGTCATCCAAGTTTATTACACATTTTCTGGCCAAATTTGTGTGGGTTTCCTTGCATTTCTGGATTACTAGTGTAATATTCTGAGTTCTGTTATGGTTTGTTAGTGTTAGTTTTCCTTCTCTTCCCTGTCTTTTGTTATCTGGCTGTTTTGAGTTCTGTCTAGTCTGGTTTCTTGTTTAGATTAGTGTTTACTGTTGTAATTTATTCTGTTATGTCTTCAGAAGTTTCTTAGTTTTGGTTTGGGTTTTTTCTTGTTTTGAGCCTCGGCACTGATGTCTGGTCTAATTACTTAGTCTGCACACCTGCCTAACTCCACCCCTGCTGCAATCACCTCTCACCGGTTTCACCTGATTCCACCTCCATATAAACTGCTGAGACCAGACATCAGTGCCAGGTTGTCCTGTTGAGTATGGGTGAGTCTCCTCCTGCAAATTCTGTGTGATAAGTTTGCTTGTTGGATTTTTTGACCCCGTTTCCTCCAGAAACCTGAGCCAGTCTGTCCGGTCTGTTCCTGCCTTGTCTGCCCTGCTCGTTTGTTTATTTTTTGTGTCATCTTTTGGTTCAACAGTCTGTTTGGATTTTTTCCCCTGTCTTTTGAGTTGGTGATTAAAGAGTTTCTTTTAAGAAACCTCTGCTGGTCTGGCTGAATTCTGGGTCCTTTTCCTCATATCATTACAACTAGAGTGGATTTCATATCCATAGCCACATTTAAACAATATTTCAAACCCCTTTTCTTATGTAAATGTACCCTCCATCTATAGTAATCATGTGATCTGACCAGTGGCTGTAAGACATGTAGAAAGTGAGTCATCCTTTGCAATGTCATTTGTAAAAGACCTTTAGTCTGCCAATGAAAAAGTCTTCTGAGAAATCAGTAGTTGTTAGAGCCACAGTTCTCTTATAAAAAAATCTAGTCAAGGATTTTTATCCATCAATAAATTTTCTATTTCTAAGTTAAAAGAAAGTTTAAAAATAATTCAGTTTTTGCTCTTTTTCCGTCGGAACAAGCATCGAAGCCGGCTGACTTTCACTGACAATACCAAAAATATTATGGAGATGCTTTTTGCTAAAATCCTTGTTTTAGTACATCAGGAATATCGAAGGAAAACATAAAGTTAGCCATATGAAATAGTTGCTCAAGAAATACAGCTGAAAGTATAAGTTAGTCTTTCTAGCCGTGTATTTCAGCCGTAAAACTTGGAGTAAGAAAATGCAGACACGCTTATTTATGAAGGGTCTTTCACCTCATCTCGCTGCACTCTGACAAGAACAGACTATAAGAAAAGTTGCATTAGTAGCTTTGGAAACTCTTTGTGTCACCCTGAAATTACAGTGTTGACTGTCGGCTGCAAAGTTCAGAAGAGAATAGTGGGAAAGAAAACATGTGATTTAGCTGTCTCAAGCAAGTGACAAATGTGGCTGGTTTTCTTCTAATGGCTGCCAGAAGCTCACGCCGGGAAAAATTCACTGATTCCGAGCGAAAACTACTCAATTTCCTTCTCTAGAAGACTTTTTTTCAAAGGAAACAAGTTCGGCCTGTCAGCTTTCATTAGCCACCTGAGCAGCCTGGGCTACTTCACTAATTTGCTTTAGTGACAGATGTCTCACTTTTGCACAAAGTATTCATGTGATTTTCCTACCGTGTTAGGTCAAACATGGGGGATTTCATCCTTCTACAGATAGTCGATCCCATAGGAGAACATTACATTCATATTGGGACAATTTCACAGTCCGGGGCAGACATTTCAATGCATTCATTGTGGTGATCAATGTCATGTAAATTTTTAGCTTTTATTGACTAGTCTTGGCAATAATACTTGGTTAACTGTCGATTGGGGATTGATACAGTATGATTTTTTTAAGCATTCAATGAAATTTAAGGCTAAATTCTCTCTCCATAGCAGTCTTCTCGACAGAGCAGATAGTTTGTTTAAATTGGTTGGATTGAGGGCAGAAATCTGTTATTTACCCCATATGGCTGAGGTAGAGGCTTTAAGAGATGTTTAGTGCAACTGAGACCAGAGCATTCGAAAAGGTTCAGGTTAGCCTGTTTTATTCATTCCAAAATCTGTTGCGCAACTTTTCTGAGGTATCGCCATGTTAAGACGTCCAATCTGTTGCCCTTGGATGAAATGTTATTTATTAGGATGCTCAGGAGCAACCTAGGATAAACAAACCTGCCATAAATTAAAGATGCTGAAACACAGGTGTGAATTTACACAATGTAGCGATTTCTACATCAGCATGGACTGAGAGAGTGCTCATCAAGAAATAAACCCCTGCTCAAAATTTAAAACCTTCAAGTGCAAGCGAAATTCGCAGCTCCCCTCGGAGTTCGAGCCAAATGTCTTCTGGAGAAAGATTTTCAGGTTAGAGGAGGCAAAGTTGGAGTTGTTTGGCCAGGAGGGGAGGTGGAGCATTCAAACCCACTGATGGTGGCAGCATCAAACTGGAACGGTTTTGCTGTCGGTGGAACTGGTGCATTGGACCAGCAAAATTAAATAATAAGGAAGGCCTCTTTGGTAGGCTTACAATGGGCTTCTTTATATCCAGTTTTAAAGCCCTAACATATACCCTTTTAAAATTCAGTTTTCTTGGCATAGGCCCAGTTTTTAAGCAATCGATTTGAAGAAACTGTGTAAATTCTGCCATAAAGGTAAACTATCCAGCCAGACGTTTGCCAGAAACTTCTTGGTAGTAACAAAAAGCTTGTGGTTTAAGTGTAACTTGCTATGGGACATTTATCCACATTTAAAAAATGCAGTCTTAGAAAAAGATCCATTCAAATGCACCATTAAAAAGCCCAGAATTGATATAAGCATCTCACCGCTTCCACATTACTTTCAAATCAGTCATTTGATGCTTCAACACTATAAAAACAAGTCTAAACCTGAAGGACTATTTATTTCCATTTATTCTTCTCGTTCTGGTGAATAATAATTATATTTCATGTAAATTAAAATTTGACGACGAACTAAGTCTGCAACTCTCAGCCAATTTTCTTATTTGCCTTTTTTTCTTCTATTATCCAAGCAGCATTTGAACACATGGCTGCAAGATCATTTTGAAAAACTGTCACTTGTGAATCACATCGCTTTCAGCACCATGTAACGCATTACTGATTAGTTTAGTCGTTTAAAACATACAATTACAATTCTGAAAACAGAAGTCCATCTAGTGAAAAAACCCTAATGGAATAGAAACTTGCTCTAAAAAGAACTGACATCCTTTTTTAATCCTAGGGTTAACTGTATCAGTACAATATTTTGATCTTACACCACAGGCCGAGGATAATTAACTGTAGTTAAACAAAAAATATGTCCGTGGTCACATGCTTGCAGCTGGGTTTCTAACTCTGGTCGGTCTGGCCCAAATTCTTTTAGTCACTTTTTCTTTCTCCAGCAGAAGCCTTGTGAAATTATTGTTTTATGAATAAATGAGAGCATTTTCTTTCACTGCACCAGTCTCTCCTGTCTTGTTATTTTTGTCTGACTCTTCCATTTGCATCCGGATGTTTGAGTGACATTAGCGCATTTAAGCTGCCAGGGGTGTGGCTTTAATTGACAAGTGTCATAAGTTAATTTGATTGGATAAAGAATGACACAAAAAGCACTTATTGGCCATGGGCATAAAGTGTTCTGCCCCAAGGAGAATTCTTACTTAAAGGATCAATAAGCAAAATGTAATTATTTTTAGATGGAAAGAACTAAAAAATCGTGATGTGAAGAACTAAAGGTAATATGTCAAATGGACTATGGTATAATGTCACTCCGCATCTCTGTATTGTTCTCCAGTCTCTTGTTGACATAGCCGGGCTGGCAGTATGTGCATGTACGTGCACGTGAACAGCTGCCACTCAGGGCTTAGCACCCCTCTGCCCTGAAATGTCACCATCATAGCAGCACAACAGCTTACAACCGCGTGGAAGACACTTCGGGGTAAAATAGGCTACGTGAGGTCGCTGGTAAAGTTTGTAAGTGCTGTCTCCCTTTTTGGATTTCCAAAATGAAATAAATATATGTATAAGTTTTTGGTCTCTGATAATTGTTTCTTCCTTTGCCACCAAATCCACGAGCCGGGTGAGATGGGCCATGGTGAAATGGAGTAGGAACGGACTCCCTAATCTTCTTTGCAGAGTGCCAACATTCAAAAGGTCATATCTTTTTTTAAATTGTATTGGATTTCCACAAGTTTGACTTCGAAAGCTCCATTTTCTCTGAATCTGTAAATAACTCAAAACGGCCCTGGGGAGACTTGTTCATGGTTTTACTGTGGCTGGTCACAAATATGTACTCGCACAGGATGTCTTCCGCATCACAGCCTCTAGAGATTAAAAAAAAAAGGAAATCTCACCTTATTTTCTTTGCAGCTGCCACTGTGATGTCATCTCCCTCTGTGGCCCCTCACCAAAAAATTAAAAATAAAAGCACCCGCTCAGATCAGGCATAAACACCATTTGATAAAAATTGACTGCCTCCAACCCATGGTTCTTTTTGCTGAAGGATGTGGTGTTCTCTAATTGTAGACTTCAGCGACTTCTGTAATAAAAAGACTCTTGAAACAGTAACTATAGTTAAACATTTTTAATCTAAAAAGGCAGACGGATGCTTACAGCTTCAGTACTGGACTCTCATTCACAAAACAATGTTAAATGGGCAGATTTCCGTATGTGAGGGAGAGGGAGAGAGTGCTCAACTCTCTGTTACGTCAGCTTATATGGATTTGATTCCTCCCATGTGGCCTTTGGGATATGTGGTATTGTGAGCCTGGCTCCAGCCTGGCTCCATGTGTCCATTCTGCCCAAGACAACTGTCCACTTGTTTATGCATACCATACGACGGTTATCAGTTATTTTCCTGTTAACTGCTTTTCTGCAGCTCCAGCCTATGACCTCATAATTCCTAACAATATCACATGTGGGGTTCCCCAAGGGTCCATCATGGGTCTGATCCTATTCAATATCTACATCCTCCCTCTAGCTCAGATCATAAAAAAACATCAGGTACCATAGCTATGCAGATGACACACAGCTCTACATCACCATGTCACCAGGTGACTATGAATCCATTCAAGTGCTGAGTAAATACTTAGAAGAAATCAATGCATGGATGTGCCAAAATGTTCTTAAATTGCATAAAAACAAAACTGAAGTAGTAATTTTTAGACCAATAGAGGAGAGATCAAAAGTTAGCTCACAGCTTCAGTTTCTTCAGCTAGTAACCACCGATCAGACCTAAAATCTGGGTGTAGTGATGGACTCTGACCTGAACCTCCAAAAGCATCTAAACACAATTACAAGGTCGGCTTTCTATCACCTGAAGGACATTTCCAGGATTAAAGGACTGATGTCTCAGCGGGATCTGGAAAAAAACTTTAGTAGAATTGATTACTGCAATGGTGTTTTTACAGGTCAGCCAAAAAAGCTGCCCGCATCCTCACTAAGACTAAGAAAGTAGAGCACATCACCCCAGTTCTAAAGTCCTTCCACTGGCTCCCTGTATCTCAGAGAATAGACTTTAAAGTACTTCTGTTAGTCTATAAATCCCTGAATGGCTTAGCACCTAAATACATCACAGACTTGTTATCAGTGCATCAACCCTCCAGACCACTCAGGTCTTCTGGCTCCAGCCTGCTCTGCAGAACCAGAACCAGAACCAGACACAGAGAAGTAGCATTTAGTTCCTATGCTCCACTTATCTGGAACAAACGTCCAGAAAACTGTAAAAGTGCTGAAAGCCTGAGTTCCTTTAAATCAAGATTAAAAACACATTTGTTCATTTAAACTGTTTTACTGAAACATCATTAGTTTAAGTTTGTAGTCCAACTGTTTTTAAAGTCATTAATATTTGCTTTTAGTTTCCATTTTCCTATGTTTTATTTTGTTTAAATTTTTCTACATTTTATTCCAACGTGCTTTTTTTCTGTTTTTATTTTCCTATTTTATAGAAGTCTTACCCATCCAAAAGACATTATTCCACAAGTTTTGTTCGATTTTGTACTTTTTTTCTTCAACTTCACAATAGATAAGAAACAAAGCAGTTTTAACTTCTAGGCTCAGAAAAAAATAGAAATTGCCATGTAAAAATTTAACATTTGAGACTTCCCCATAGCTGTTTCAGTACATTGAAAAAGTGAAAATGTGAAAAATGTGTGTTTTATCCGAAGTGCTTCATATGTCATTCATAATTTGAAGTGGCTGATTTGACAGATGTCAGTGACAAACAATTCGTTTTTCTATACAGATAATTTAGGTAGCTCATTGTTGACTCAATAGCTGCCTTTATTACACAGTAGATGCAGAATGTGAAAATGATCATGCATGGAATCCATGGAAAGTTAGTGTCATGGTGGTGGTTTGCCCCCCAAATAAAATTCTGCTCAGGGACCCACATAAGCTTTATGCTGGCTCTGATTACCCAGAACACATGAAAGAAGGACTGATAACATGGAGAAAAGATTTTAATTCTCAGTAGTCATACTCAATTTGATTCAGAAATTAAAGCTTTTTTCAAGCTATGTTTTTGTTACGGGGTTGAGAAAGAACAAGAAAACAGCTGAAGCATATGTTAAAAAAACTCATTAAGTCTGACAATTTGTCTCATACATACAAACACACATGACCAAAGTGGTTTCACTGGTTTGTAATTGTATTACTTGACAAAAGCTTTGCAGGATGCGCAACGAAGCGTTAAAGCCCTGAAGTTCAAAGGCGGCATTTCACTCAGACTCAGCAGCACCTGTGCAGAAAGCCTGTTCAGCTTGTGAGGAGATTTATTCAGAAGGAATTGAAATGGATGTCAAAACAAAGTTTTTCTGAAGTAGCTTGTTTATTCAGGAAGTGAGAAACTACAGAAAAACAGAAGTCTCTTAACTCACATCTGCACACTCATATCATCCCACATGCAATCTCACCTGATATAATGCAGTGACAGTGCTTTATAAATTGGAGCTTTTTGAAAATGTGCTATTTCTGACCTGTGCTGTCCACACTAACCTATTATAAGCACTGTGAAGTGACAGAACATATATTTATTTCACTTTTCCACAATGTTTCCAAGGCCAAAACATGCCCTTGTGGAATAAAGAAAGAGCTCTAAGATGCATCATTTAAGTGCCTCCTGCAAAACTCACAGAGTGCAGATTTATCTCAAGGAACCAAGCTGACAGGGACTGCTGGAATTTATTCTAACTGTATAAACCACAGGTTTTCTATCATATAGTCTGTTACCCTGAGAAGCAATGGTGAAGGTTTATGTTATTACACACAACAGTGCACTTCAGGGAGAGAAAATGGCAAGAACCATGGAAAACTGATCTTAATAATAGCTGGACAGGGATGTTTTCAAACTTCACGCACTTTTAATTAGGGTGTCTTACTCTGTATTGTGTTTTGTATCAGAGGAAAGCAATTTATTTGCCACCTGCTGTTGCAGTTATTGTAGAGTAACATAATTCAGAGGACGTCTCCAGCACACATGCTGTCAGTGCTTTCATACACCCCCATTATGTTTTACATAAGCACCCCACAACCAGCCGGTAAATATAAATTGTTATGGTGGTATGGCATGTTGTTACGAGAAAAGTGTGACTCCACAAGGACTTTCCTATTAAACTTGACTTGATGTAGAGTCCATTCTGGCACGAACAGCGAATGCATGCCTCGCTGCCTTTTCCCCCCGCTCTTCCCGTCAAATTCTCAGACGTGCCGGAATGAAGTATGACAAACATTACAGCAAAAGTGACCGGTGTTTGAATGACTGAAAGCCATTTTTCTGCCAGACTGATGAAGTCATTAATGGAACGTACATCATGTCTGAAAAAGACCAAGATGCAGGGAAACCAAAGTGCAGCTTTGCATCCTTCAAAGAGAAGATAGAGCTTTCAGTTCTTTGAGACATATTGTGTTCTGTTCATGATGCAGTTTAGTGTAATTAATCTGTTCCATATTCCACCACACTAACTGATGAGATGCATTTTTTTATCTTCTGACAAGGCAAATGAGTGACTCTACATATGTATTGGGTCATGTTCTCCTGAGCTATGCATCTCTGTAGTTATGCTGACGTAAGTTTCGACTGCAGAGGAGAGAACCTTCACCAATTTTCCTCACTTTTGACTCCTTTTAGGCGTTTTTGGAATCATTGCTGCCTTAAGCTTTTGTTTGTCTTCTTTTTTGCAAACCTGACCAGGGCTGCACAGTGGCGCAGTTGGTAGCATGGTTGCCTTGCAGAAATAAGGTCTTGGGACTGAAACCCGGGTTCAACCATGGGTCTTTCTGCATGAAGTTTGCATGCTCTCTCTGGACGTGTGTGGGTTCTTTCCGGGTACTCCACCTTCCTCTCACAGTCCAAAAACATGACAGTTAGGGCATTGGTTACTCTAAATTACCCGTGTGTGTTTGGTTGTTTTTCCTGCATTTCTTTGTGATTGCCATTCTGTCCAGGGTGTACCCTGCCTCTCGTCCATTGACCACTGGAGACACCGAGTATAGAGCATATGAGCAGAAGATGGATGGATGCTGACAGAAGTGTGTCTAACGTTGTCTGGGTCTCTTTTCTGTCCTCTAAACTCTCAGCGGGTCAGTGCAGATAGCCATTTTTCTGGGAGAGGTTTGTTCCTCCTAAAAGGGAGGTTTTCCTGCCAACGGTTACACACTGACATTATCTGACCTATTCAGTTATATGTATAACTAGGGGGAATTGAACTTTTTGCAAATAAATCTGAACCAGAATCCGACTGTACTGTGCGGAAATAAGCTGGACATGTTTTTTTGAATTGGAATTGTGTCATGTTTACACTTTCCACGATCGACCCAGAGGCAATAAACATGGAGACGTCAGTGTAGTGATAAATATTTCCTGATAAATGGATAATGGACGGATGCAGGGGATGGAACTGGGAACTGGTCGACTGGGGAGGCTCTGATCACAGGCTGTGGGTGTTAGGATTCTGTGCATGGTTCCTTGTGTGAGTGAGAGTTCCTGTTTTTAGAGAAGATCTCTGCTGGTGAGCTCCTGCCAGCTCTGGGTTTTGCACACCTGGAGCAAATCCCCTGATCAGGCTGACTGGGGTTTAAAAGAGGCAGCAGGATCTTCACTCCTCGCTGGATGATTACAGATGATGGTATTTCCAGCCAGCTCTAGTGAAGGCAATATAGTTGACAGTATTGTGCTTTGGTTTTTCTGCTCTAGCTCTCAAGGCTATTTTGTCCCTGTGTTTTCAGACCTTTTTGGATGATCCTTCACCTTTGGCAATTTTGGTTTGAAGACTTGTGTGCTGTCTGAAGATCCTCAGTCAACTAACTTGCCTGCTCGCTCTCCAGTGTGTCCCTCTCACCTTCAGGAAAACAACCTGAAAGGAACTCCCTCTGGACTCTGAACTATATCCACCTGAACTGAACCCTAACACCCTTCCCTGCCCTCACCTGCCTCTGAAGAGTAAGTCACTCCTCCTGTGATTTAGACTCCTGCCTTTCTGACAGACAAATAACTCATCTCTCTTCTCTGTAGAGCACCTCACAGTGGACTCAGCTGCCAAGCTGAACTCAGTGGACTTTCAACTAATTTTTTGTTGTAAATAAACCTTTTTCCACTAATCTGTGTTCTGAGTGATTCTGCATGTGGGTCACGAAACTGCCTCAAATCATGACAGTGGGAGAGAATAGGAAAGGTTGAGCTCAGGCAACACATAGGAAGGAAAGATGTTGCGTCAGACTTACGGAGATGGTGGTTAGTTGTGGACTGCATGTATCTAGAAAGTAGCATTCGGAACCGGTGGAAGTGCGACTGGAGAGTGATCACTCCATGCTGGAGGGTGGACAGGCTTGGTGGTGATGTAGCCAAGCACACCAGCAGGTTTGGAGGAGCAGCAGTCGACTGGAGTGCCAGGAAGGCTCTTGGGATTCAAATCTGTCTGTGGAGTTGGTTATCTTCAGAAAAAGTTGCAGAGAACCATGTTTCAACAGGGTGGTACCTGGGAGGAGAACTTGGAACCATGGAAGAACAAGTAGCTAAGATCTGGTCAGGTACCGCTCAGGAAGAGCCAATGCTCTGACGCCTTCAATTCGTCTCTACTCACTTCGAATGCTCCTCAATACTTGCCATGGATGGAAAACACATGTGGCTGGCATCCACATTTTGCACCCTGCTGGAGAAAAATAGATAATGAATAGATCTCAGCTATGGATCAAGAACTTAGCTGGATCAGCTAAGTTCTTGTGAAAATAAACTTGATCAACAGTCTTTAACATTGGTTTTTCTTACTGTTATGAAAATAATCAATATCACTGGTTGTGTTTCCACCAATGATTTGTTTATGTGCATTTTGAAGTATTGCATAAGAAAAGGCTGATGGAAACAGCAAAAATTCGAAAGAACTTCCTCGATTTCACAAAAAAGTTTTTACTCTCACTTGAGGTGGGGGTTTTTTGCATAAAAAGACTTAATGCACAAAACGGGAGATGGAAACACATTTACGATGAAGCAAACATTTATTTGACATGACTGATCAGCTGTTTCCGCTATCGCCGTCTTCTCGGATATTCCTATATCGCACATAGAGTTGCATTCCTTTCTTTACTTCTCGGGACAGCATTTAACTTCACCAGTACTGGTTGACATGACAATTGACAATTACAACTTGTCCAGTAGCAGCATATTCCTGAAAACCGCTCTCCTTTTTTAAAACATGTGATTCTTGCTAATTTGCAACCTCTACTTCCTGTTTGTTAAAGCCATGGGTAACGTCGACTTCTGATGACATTACACTTTGCGTAGCCTGGTCAATTCACTCCAAACCAGCAAATGGAAACACATCTAATTCACATTTTCTTTTTTTCTCAAAATTTGCATGACGATTTGATGGAAACACTCACCTAGTTAGCTCAAAAGGTTTGCAAAGGCAATTTAGAGACATTTATGAAATTTATAAATTAATACTTAATCTGTAGTAACATTAAGTATTTGCCAAACGTCCGTGACCCAATAAAATATATAAATACTTTCTCTCTTTGCAGGAAAGATTCCTCTAGTTCTCAGTTATTGAACTGATGCAGTAATATATATATGGTGATGTTGAATATAACAGCTGCGTCTCAAAACAGTCAACCACACTTAAGTCAGCAAAAGAAAAAAAAAGGTGATAGACTTGGAGGTGCAGATCTTCATCTTGTACTGTGGCTTCAAGCCATAGAAGAATTCATGGTCGGATGAAGCCAAATAGACAATATCATCCATGTGTGCAGCTGCCCGAAGTGAACAAGTTAGATCACTTTTGTGGCTTATCCACACATGGTGATAAACAGGGCCGTGAGATTGAGTAGCGGTTCAACCCTTTTGCTGAAAGCATTATATGAAGAGCTAAGCCATCAGTAAAACTCAATTTACTGGTCAATCTATTGTACAGTTCCCTTGAAATGCTTCAGACGACCTCAGTTGGGTCAGAGTAAACTGCAAAAATCTGATGTCAACTTCAAACTGTTATAAATAAAATATTCCAGACAATAACAATAATAATGCGTTCAAGGTTTATGAAAAATAATTCCCATTTGTTGCTATTCTATGGCCTATATATATACAGTACAAATGTTAAAGAACAATTATTGGTCCTGGATGGTAAAAGTGGCTAAAAGAAAACTTAGAATTTTTTTTTATTGCAGTGGCATAACCTGGCATTGCAGTGGCATAACCTCGATGTGAACTTTTTTCACAAAACCACTGGTGCCATGATTATTGGCACCCCAAACTATTGCTTTAATATAGACGTGACTAAATCAACACATTTCTCTTAGCCACTTAAAATAGGAAAGATACGAGAACATGCTATTCTGATGTGTTGCGCTTCAGAAGGCAGGAAATGGTTAAAAACTACTAACCTAAACATGCTAATGTTTACAGCTGGAGCAACAATTAAGGTGTTTGCCATGCCACTGCACACCAAGAAAAGTCTGGTACAGCAGGTAACATGAAAATCTCTAAGGCTCACACTGTTGGAGAACGATAGCAAAAGAGAGGCATGGGGTACAGTCTCCATGACAACTATAAAATGATATCTGTATGCCAACCAGTTATTTCAGAAGCACACCAGCTAAAATCCCTTTCTCTCCTACCTTCAAATAACATAAACCTATGCAATTTGTCATTCTTTTGTCATGTCTGATGAGGGTAACATTGAGGATAACAGAAAACATTGGGTTTGACGTGGACCTGTTTCTCGTCCAAGGAACCAAAAAACTTAGCATTTTGGCAATTACAGTACAGGTTAATCCTGTTTAAAAAATAAATAAAAATAAAATTAAATAATGTTTTTGTTGTCACTATTGTGAATTGTGTTCCAGAAGATCATCTGAGCTCAAGCAATGATTTCAACATGATGTAAAAATGTAAAAAGGTGTGGTGCCTCCTAATCAGAAGCAAATGAATGCAAAATGAAGAAAGGGATCATTCTAGCCCTATTTTAAGACATACTGTACATTTCAAAGCTACACAAATAAGTAAAAAAAAATCATCAACTTCAGTATTTTGTTGCTTTATACCAGATGATTACGAGGGGAATCATAAGTTGCCACAAACGTGAAATCGTCAAGAAAAGGGAGCCTTTGAGGAGGAAATGATCGCCAGCTTGTCAACACGCAAACAACATTTTTCTAAGAAAGTTCCTAAAATTGCAACGGTGTCAAAAAAAGGATTAAAAGGGATTTACATGTTTCTCTGCTCAATATGCTCTAGGCCAAAGACAGAAACCAAACCATCATCAGCTACAGGGTGTTATGAGCAACAAGTGCATAAGGCACGCTGTGTTGGATATTTAAGTGTCCTTAAAAAAATGTACATTACTGTATTGGTAATATTAATATAGCAGAGAACTTTCAGATTTTTAGGCAACATTTCTAACCATAAATCCATCATTTTCCTTAAAGATGTTCATGGCTTGTTAAGTAAATGGCTTTGGATTCCTTTGTTAAATAACTGGTAAGGCTACAATTTTACTTAGGTAATAAATATATAAAAGAAGGAAAGAAATTAACACAAAAGTGAAGGCACCAATCTGAAGCTGCATTTCTGAGGATCACTTAGAGCACATTCCTTCTGATCTCCCTAAACAAGCACACTTGTCTCTCAAAGAACTCATTTACTGATTTCATGTGAAGCTGAAGAGATAATTTCCCTTCTGTCTGTCTATTCTCATTTTTCTTTTGTCCTAATAAATAGACACTTTGGTCCCATCTCCAGTAAAAATTGCAAAGAATTACAAGAGCACTCTGCAAAGCATCTTGATTTTCTCAAACCCTTTTTCACATTGAAAGTTTGTGAGCCTTTTATATGAAATCTATTTCAAACAAGATAAGAGAATGTGCTATTCTGATAAGTTTGCACAAATATGAGTCATTTAAATACCATAAATTGGTCTTTTAAACACTTCTGAATGATTTCTTTGATTCATCACATGTCATGTAATTGTAAGTCTTCAACTTTAGTCTCTTGCCAAACTATTTATACCACTTGAACTTTTTAACTTCTGTGTCATTACAACCATAACCCTTAATGTCTTTCCATGTTGATTCACTTCAATATAATGAATTGTGGCATGTGGGTTAATTGTTGTAGTTTGACCAGCCAGGCATTACTGTTATGTGAGACAAGTAGCCGGTAGCCCACCCAACATAGTTAGCGTTGTTTAATGCCGCTCGGCAGGCTTGTGAGCTGCCCAACGTGATCCTCGCGTACATTCAGGGTATTATTATTTTGACAAAAAATGTAAACTTGAGACAGATAGTTGGTCTGGAGGTTAGATTTTGGAGGTAGCAAGAGGCGTGGCTTGCCAAACCTCTTGTTTTGGTCAACAGACAGTTCTCAACAGCCCACCTAGTGGTGAAATTTTGCTAATTGCTCCCTTAAAGGGATCCACCATTAATTGTAACTGTGGAAAAATTTTAATAAAATATTGTAACACGGATGTTGTTTATGCTGCAATGCATTCTGGGTAAATTATGTATACTAGGTCCTAGCACTAGCTTTGTCCAGCCAAAACAGCAATGAGTAACGTCAAACCTTTTCAGTTTGAACCGAACTTGTTGTAATTGATCACAGTTTAGTAATAATAATAATAATAATGATAATAACATTAATTAATGAAACAATGAATGACACATACCGCTCTCAGGACTGTGTGATCCAGTCAAGTAGTGCTCTGTGTCCGGTGTCAGGTCCAGTAAGAATTAGTATCGGATCGGTCCGGGCTTCAGTCCATGAACATCTGTTCATGATCTGTTCTTCAGTCTGGTGTCAGGTCTTTATTTCACATTTGGTACCTGCAGCAATGGCAGTACCTCCATTATTTAAAAGGCCGTCCAGTGTTACGTGTCTCTGATGTTTCTCCCAGCATCTTTTGCTTGCAAGGCGATGGGATTTAGACGCTTTATAGAAAAAATACCCGGCACGGCAGCTGGTTTCAGCTTGTAAGGTAACGCCCACCTGTTACCTCCTTCATCAATTTTGTTGGTACATATTACTCAAAGTCTTCTGTTGTGTTGGAAGTTCTGTTCTTCCAATGGCGCTCTTCATTTCTTCCATGTGGGAAGTGATGAAGACTCACCTCACTTTTTCTGTTGTTTTTTCATTTTGAAATTGCAGCCAACAGAGACACAATGAGGCATTGTCCAAATTTACACCAGTCAAACACAATACGATAAAAAAAAAAACTCAGGTAATGTTAACCTTCCGGTGTTAACTCTGTAGGTTCCAGTCCAGTGGGACCTAACTTCATCATCAACGCTGTTTTCTTCATTCTGCCGGTGAAAAAATGGCGACCTCCGTGGGTGAAAAGAATATAACAAAGAATATACAATTTTTGAAGTAATTATAAGTTTTTATGTATCACAAACAGCAATTTTAAGTTAATAAGAAAATTACAACATACTTAGGCCAACACGTTGAACTATTGTGGATCCCTTTAAATACAAGAAAAATAACATGGATGCAAATATTTTTAGATTTGCAACATATTTTATATTCCCAACCTGATGTCTTCTTACTAGAGCACGTTTTCTGTCACCTGCATAGCTTCTGGCAAACGTAACTTTTTTTTTTAATATAATTTAACAATGGCTTTGTTGTTGCAAAGGCCAAATCTGTGATGTGTCTAATACTTCACTCTCTGAACAGGTTCCTCTACCTGAGCTGTAGCCTAGTTGAGCATACCTTATTGTAGATGCCAGAATTACAGAAATGGAAAAACTGTTTAGGTACCCTAGAGTAAAAAAAATATGGTTTGCAAGTGTTATAAATATTGCTTTGGTGCTGTAACTCCCACCTGTTCTTGCTCTTTTCAGCAGATTTGCTGTGTTCAGTAATTCAACTGAGGTTTAGTCTGGAGGTCAGTGTCTAATGCAGACTGACCAGTTGTGATGAGAGGTCCAGATTTTGGATCAAACCATTTTACAAGGGTCCTCTTAGGTCAGCACAAAGAGAAGACTCGGTAATCCCGGAAAGCTCTAGCTGACACACGTGTCAAACGTCTCAACATAAGTAGGCTTGTCTCACAGCACAAGTAAATAGCTGAGTCTGCGTCAGCAGGTATTGTCTAAACCAGCTAAATATCTGTTCAGTAAACAATATTACTTAGAAGAAATGTGATTGCCATGCTATTACAATAATATATGGGTGTCCAGAGAAGTTTGCCTCTGTGAATGTCGTATAGCAATTCTTTTAAACATGTTATCAGGGTTCTCTGCTGAAGAATCGTTTCAGTTTAGCTTTTTCTTCTAAGACAGAGGCAGAGAATCCAATGGTTCCACAGCTATTTCCCATTTCCTTCACATCTATCAACAATGGGGGTTGGTCATTTTTTCAGCTTTAATGAGTAAAGCAGTTGAAAGATGCATAAGATGAAGAAAAAAGGTTCACATTCTCCTCCAGACAGCAATTCCATTTGAGGCTCAGAGACTGCACACAGGGTTTTGAGAGTATCAACTAATACTGGAGTCTTATAGCGTCATAGAATCTGAAGATCTTTGCCATACAGGCCAACAGCAGCATGAAAAAGGAATGCATTGATCAAAATAAATAAATAAATCATGCTTTCATAAATACTAAATCAAATGTGATATGATTTATTTTCTTGTCAGTCAGCAAGGGCAGCGCTGTAGCTGCGGAGCTCTGAGACAAGTTTTCAAAGGCAGGTGTGTAGAGCACCCTCAAAGCCTCTCTGACAGGAAACAGAATTTTATGCAAACATGTCTACGGAGATTATTATTTACAATATACGGTGGATTGGCAACTGTCGTGCTTAAAGCAATTACAGATGAAACTTAAAGCTTAACCCATCTGCTGTGCATTGGTTCCTGTGATTACTTACAGGTGTTGAATCCAATCCAGTCTCTCACTTTAAGGAGAGGAGGCTTTGCAAGGCTTAACAAGACAGCTGTTTTACATGCCAAAGAGAGCAAAAAAGGCATAAACATTTGCTCCTAAGAAGAGTCAGGTACGTTCAATTTCCTGGTTACCACTTATAATTTCCCCATTAACCCTTTGAAATATATGCAGATCTTAAAGAAAATATAAAATGTATTTCCTTTCCCATTGCATGGATTGAAATATGCCTTCAGCTGGTGCTGAATTTTTTTTTGTTTTTAATGTCTGTCAAAATGTGTATGTTTTAAAATCCTGTGTTTCAATTTAAATCACATATATTTGAACCTAGATGTTTACACACACTGTATAAAAAGACAAATAACCATTTTATCCAGCGATATTTCCATCTTACTATGATTTGAATTTTGAGCATACTGTTAAAGCTTGACAAAAAAGGAAAAGGAAATGCGAATTAGGTGTGTTTCCATCTACTGGTTTGGAGAAAAAATAGCCAGGTTACGAAAAGCGTCATTTTGTCGGCAGTTGACGTTACGCTTTGCTGTGATAAACAGGAAGTAGAGGTTGCAAACTATGATGTTAGCCTGGCCAGGGAGTTGCAGTTCGCTTTTGCTTTGCTATACAGCGAACTGAGTCTGGAACTGCTCCCATAGAGCCCACTTTCCTGATACCAACCAATCACAGGCAGGCTTTATATGTTGAGTGACATGCAGCATCCCGAGAATCCCTCAGCCAGAAGAAACAAGATGGCCGCCACTACGGAGCGTTCATTTGCTAGTGCGCTTTCTTCTGTTTTAAAATCATTCAGCATAGTCTCCACTCGACCGCGGCTCGAATTATATTGTGAAATGTTGACAGCAGAAGTCTGATTGTGCCTTTTTTACGTCACGTCCGCAGTTTCTCTGATTGGTTTACTTTGCACCTGCTAACCCTGCCCCAGAAAAAGCCTTCTTTGGGAGCAGTTCCAGTAACACTATATTTCAATCAACAAATCCTCTCTACTAGCCTAGTGAAACCTAACTAAACTACCAGGCAAATTAAGATAAAAGAAACTAAGGAAATATGTACACGCAAAAGAACATTAAAACAACTAAAAATGGTTGAAAACCATCATCATAAGAATTAATTCAGTGAATATTGGGTTCACTGCAAATCCAAGAAGAGAACGAAAGTTAATCTTAAAGAATATGGAAACTAATTTAGAAAAACCTAATTTAGAAAAACCTTTGTTATTTGTTCAACTTACATAATGCAACTTCAAGTTAGATTAAACATTATTTTAGGAACTAACATTTTAAAGAATGATCTGCTAAATAAAAATCAATAACCTTTAGAACACTTGATTTTTATTGATGTAATTATTTCTTTTGAAAGACTCAAATTGGTAACTTAGGAAGCTAGAGGGTTGCTGTAGCAGAAGGTCAAACAGAGAAGATGTGTGTCAAGGCCCGTCCGGGCCATGTCTCCATAAGCTTGATGAGTTAATCTTAAGTTACACAAAACACCCTTAAATCAACATCAATGGTTCCTATTAATGCAGTACGAACGCTCGTAGCACTATCGGATGATGGCGGAGCAAAATGAAAACAAGCATTATATTTACACAAGCCATAATTATGTTCATTAGGGTTACCAGTAAGTTATTAATAAGGCTAATAGTGGCTAATGCTAGCGGTCATTTTGAGTTCCTTTAAAAAATACTTTTAAGCTATATTTTGTTGTAATGAACAGACTGGAAAACATAAACATTAATGTCCCATCAGTGGAAAACCTTTATGAAAATAAAATTTGTCTTAACCCTAAAACACAAAACAAAGCACATCAGCATAGCATTGTTACAAGAATGCTAGGGGGCGGCTTAGCCTGTTCGCTCCAGGTCTTAACCTCAGTCAAACCTTAAAACACAGTGAAAACACATTAAAAGTAAACTTTTTTTAACTTTCTCTGGTCAATTCTCTGCCAAACCTCTGCCTCTGTCGTTCCGTTCTGTCGACTTTGGTGTATCCGGTGGCAATGAATTTCTCCAGGGTGAAAGGTAGTGCTCTGGGCAGGCGGCGAGGAAGCTCAAAACTGCAGGGAACTCTGCAGGACTTTCGTAACATGGTTGTGCTAGGAATACTTAGAATGTTTGGGCCGCAAGAAACCGCTTTATGCAGTCTCGGAACAGCTTTCCGGCAAAAACCGAGAAAAATCACAAAAGCTGATTCCTGTAGAGGCTGGTTCCTTACTCTGGCATCTGATTCCACAGAAGACAAACTGCAGCTACTTAGCTCTGTTTCCAGTTAGAGCACATGCTTTTGGGTCACCGGACTCCATTCGGACCCCGGTGGCTTTGTCTCTCCAGTGCAGACCTCTTCATGGCCCACAGAAAAAGAGAAAGGTAAGAGGGGGGGGAGGGCTTTATAGCGGTGGCACTCTGCTGTGGGGGCAGTTACTTGGAGAGATCCCCAACATTTCTTGTGGCTTCAGCCTTAGAGTCATACTGTTATTTCCTGGCTGATTTCACAACAGCGTTACTATTGGGCAAGTTGTAATTGTTCTGTCATGTCAACTACTATTGGTGATGTCACATGCTGTCGGAGACATCCAGCCATGTTTTTGCGTGTTATGGGAACATCCGGTAAGATCCCAACAGTAGAAACAGATGTACTGTAATGTGAGGTCAATGTTCGGGACGTCAACGAATGTGTTTCTGTCTCCCTTTTTGCGCATTAACTCCTCTTCGGAAAAGCCAAAACTACCTCAAATGCAGTGACGTGCAGTCAGGGGAGGCAAGTGAGGCCAGGCCTCATCATGGAAAGAAAGAAAATATATAATGATGATAACATGATATAAATTGTGATTCACTCAGTCATTTGTAATAAAAAGTACAATTTTCATTGAATTTCATTAATTTTGATCATATTTTCTTCAAAATCGCAGAATTTTCTCTATTTTCCATGTAAATCCTTGGTGGTGCTTGATAGCGAAGCCGGTGAGGCCGAAGCGAGCTTGGCCTCTCCTGGGATTGCGCAATCCCATGTAAACTGCGCTGGCTTCCATTCTGTGATGCATCTTCCTGTCTCTAGATAATAAATTCAATTGTTCAAACACTTATGAACTTATTTTCCACAATTTAATGTATGTGGATTACGAATTGTGTGTTGGTCATCAAACTGTGTGCAGGTAACATGTTTTCGTGCTGCTGGGCCATCATAAACGGCAAAGAACTGGTTGTAGGTGAGGCCGGCAGTTCCTCGGCCTCTAGGCAGGGGGCGCTCAAGGAGCAACACTCGTGATCCCAAAACTGTAGAGTCACAGCAAGTTATGGATGTATTATTAGCGAGTTATGCTGAACAAGTAAAGCACTAAAAAGACTCAAAACAGACAGCTGGAACAGGACTGGTCAAGGAAGGCTTTCCTCCCTGGCAGTGATCTCCATTGAGACCGAGAGACTTTTAAAACTGAAGAAAAATAAAGAGAACTTTTACCGGAAAATGACCGATATTTTTGTGCAGAAAGAGCGCCGCATGGACTTCATTTATAAGTAGAGGTAAGACAGGGATAATTATTCATGTTTTGTTTTTGTAATGAAATGTGCGTAATGTGGGTTATAGTTTTTGAATGTGTTACAAACGCAGAAATCCATCTTAACTCATAAACTGTTACCAATCAAATGACAAATAATTTGGTTATTTTTTCATCAAAGAATCAATATTTTTTCCATGTCTCTTGGTGAATTTATTTGGCTCAATCAGTCTCCTTCAGCACTTTCCAATCAGTCTACAGTGTAGAGTGTATATATTTGTAAATCTGACTCTGATTACATCAGTGCCTCACCAGCTATGAACCCCACCGCACGTCACTGCTCAAATGGGTGTAAAACCTTTTTGCAAGATTAAGAAAGTTATTTCGAATTTAGTCATTTCCATCAACCTTTTCTAATGCAGTACTTCAAAATGCAAATTAAAAAAAAACATTGATGGAAACAAGGATGTTGTCTGACGTTAAATCAGACAAAAATGTTCCTGTTTGGTTAATCCTTGGGTACAGTTTCCAATTACCGACATTGCCATTAGTCCTGAATCAACATGAATAGCCACATCACAGTTTGCAAATGGATTCAGAGACAAAGAATGTAAATGTATGTATGTATAGTTGGAATGTAATGTCAAACACAGCTCCTCAATCAGTGTCTTGTTATACAGCAAATAGAAATAACTTTGGCAATTATCAGTGACTTAAAGCAGGAACATTTAGTCTTTGTGGAACATAGATAAACACGTAACACCTTTATCAATCAGGAGCTTTATGTAATTAGATTTCCTTAAAGCAGCACCATGTAACTTTCAGCCACTAGGGGCACTAGACCTGTAACCTCCAGGTTTGGTGCGCTGGAAGGTCATAGGCAACACTGCAATGTTGCAAAATTAAACAGTCTGCCTGTGAAGCTGCTTCCTACACCTGAACGCAGCTGAGAACCGCCCCTCGTGCAAGGTTGACAGAGCTTCCCCACAAGTGCCTAGGAAGCACTGCTGGTCTGTCACGTTACAGGTAGCCTGACCAATATGAGAACAGTGCCAAGCGCAGCCCCACCGGAGACATAAGGTTAGCTCTCGTGTTTAAGGGGAGCTCAGACTGCTGTAAAGTGGCGCTCTACGTAACATGACCCATTCAGCAACGGGTCCGATCCTCTCAAGCTACATAGGCGAGTTTTTATGCTCGGTTCAAAACCTACACGGTGCCACTTAAAAAAAGACTTGGGTGAAGTTGCAACTCTGAATATTAAAACAGAATAAGAATGAATGATCAATGTGTGCAACCAGTATATCAGTAATGCCAATCTAGGTCCAAGCAGGTGAGTTGTGCTGAAATCAATAATAAGCAGGTCGACATTTGCGGTCTCCATTGGCTGGCATGTCCACAACAGAGACCAGGTGGAGCAAGCAGGGTAAGTCAGCCTGAAGAACGGCTCTTTTATGCGCAGCCTGAACAATCCTGTGATCTGGAACCTCTGGTGCACCTCGTAAAAACAATAAGACAATGACATGAGATAAAGAATAATAAGATGGATCCCCACATATTTAAAGAGTAGGGACTGTCACACCCACACATTTCAAGGTTGTCCATGTCATCTGTCTTTGTACCCTGGTTGTAAAAAGTGGATATCTGAGTTATTTTGACATTTCTATCATTCTACCATTCTGCCCATTTTGCTTTGCCGTCAACAATGCATTTTCATCCACACAGCTGCCGTTCAATGGAAGCGTTTTCTTTTTGGAACCATTCTTTTTAAATCTGAGAGATGGTTGTGTGTGAATATCCCACTAGGTCAGCTGTTTTTGAAACACTCAATACAGCCTGTCTGACATCAGCACCCCTGCAAAGTTCAGTCACTTAAATCTCCTTCCCAGTTCTGATGTTTAGTTCGAACGTCAGCAAGTTATCTTCAACGACTCTCCTTGCTGCCATGTATTTGGCTTATTACGGATGTAAACAAGTGATTGAGCAGGTGTACCTAATGAAATGCTTGGTGTATGTATGGGTCAATTAATCAGATTCACTGTTGTTAAATTCTCACAAAATATAGTTGGAAATTACACGTATGTTAATTGTATTTGTTAGCTCTTTCTGAAGAGAAGAGAAATGAATGACATAATAACCAGGTCAGAATTCTACATTGTTATAGAAAATATGTAAATTATCATAATTTTCTCTAAGAATATCTCTCATAATTATATTTGGAGCAAATGCATAAATTCATACTGTTAAATTTTTAAAGAGTTTTGTGAAGAAGCCAAAGAAAGTAAAGTAAAGAGGAAACTGGTAATTCTTGCCAAGTGGAATTCACTTCTGACATATGAACAATAGCCAAACCATGCAGCAGAAATAAAACTTGCCAGCAGCTGTCGAAGAGGTAAAAATATGAAATTGACCTTGTCTTATCTCAAGCAAACAGCACAAGCACAAGGCTACATCTCACCTAACCCATACATTCCTGTGATTGTTGCAGTATCTGCGAGTTTCTGCCCAAACACTTCTGATTATCCTACACCGGCTCTACGTCTTGTGCTGACTGAATCGTTTTAAAACAAACGCTGGGAAAAAAAAAAAAATCTTTGCGGAGCAGAATAAACCGTTTATCCTTTAGTCATTCTTCCTCTGCGATAACGGCAGCTCAGGTTTGAGGCTGCTGGAATATTTTACAGTATGAATCCATTTAAGGTAGAGGCGTCCATGGTGAAAGCTATGTGCTGCGCCACTTAATCCTGAACAGATAGCTTCATTAATTGTGTTCATCCTCCTCTCTGTTGCGCCAGCCAAAGGCAGCCGAGTTGAATAAGTAATGGAAGTTGAACTGTTGAGTGACAGGATTTTACCCTCACCTGTCTACACGCGGGCTGCTCTGAGAGCTTTCTGAATGGATCAGTCCCATCAATCAGAAGCTTCAAGCACTGACATGTTGTGTCGCTCTAAATGGGAATTTGTCAGGAGGCGATGTGCAGACGCCCTGAGGTCTGTGTATATTTGGAAGAGGGGAAATTAAAATTTGGATGGAGAAAAAAAATGCTGCATGTATAATACGATTTTGTACTAAGAGGTTAAATGATTATTGCTCACATGCAAGAACTGCCAAGTAAATGGATACAAGCTGGCATACAACCTAAAGAGAGTAATGGATGTGGCAAAAGCTATAACATGATATTAAAATATTACTAATATTTAGCAAGTATTAGAGTAGATTAGCATATAGTCAGTTGCATGACTTTGATCACAAGTAAATAACTGTCTTCTTCCCATGACTGTTAATATAGTAATGAAACTGTCGTAGAACCACCAAATAATTATTTTCTCTGTGACTTTATCTGTTGGGAAGGAATTTTGTGACCTGACGAGCCAGATAAATTTCGTTCCGCTTAGCTCCGCCTAGTTTCACTCACATCCATCTGGGATCACATCCATCTTCCATAGAGAGTGATTTCTTCAACCAATTTTATTGTCCAGCCAATCAGGACGCAGGGCTGGAGTTTCATAGATGTGACGTAGTGGACAAGCGACCGTGAGACTGTTTTGATTCAGACAACAATGGCGGCTCGCATCGAGGAAGCAAGCGTTAACATTGATGCTGCTATTTCTTCCGTGTTGTCCAATCTACCTAATATTGTTTCATTAAAAGAACATCAGAGAACGGCTCTGAAGGCTTTTGTTGGTGGAAACGATGTTTTTGCCCTTTTCCCGACCGGATTTGGCAAGTTTTGTTTTCCGGGGCGCGCCCGTGGCGGAGCGGTTAGCGCGAACCATGTTAGGAAGCCTTTAGTCCTCGACGCGGTCGGCCCGGGATCGACTCTGACCCGTGGCGCTTGGCCGCCTGTCTTCCCCCCTCATCCTGTCAGCTCACTGTCAATAAAACGCGTGCCACTAGAGCCGCAAACACATTTAAAAAGAAGTTTTGGTTTTTCCTGCGTCGCTCTCATCAGCGTCACGAGTTAGCTTCGGTGTGAGTGGTTGAAATAGCATGTCGATAAAGATGACAGACAGGTGGCTTATCCAATCATATGCAAGGATTTTTGATAAGGCCCAGCCTTCTGAAACGCCATTCCTATGGATCTGTCCCAGATGGATGAGTGGAGCTAGGCGGAGCGAAATTCATTTGGCTAGGGTCAGGTTAGGAATTTTGGTCTATCCTTTTAAACAAAATTGCTTCAGTTAGATTTGCAAGTGTTAGTTTATACACACCTCTCTTACAGCCATTGTCTTAAATGTTTAAAACTTGTTTTAAAATATTTTTTCCATAGAACGACGTTGAAATTCTCTGAAAATGGCTTTGTAAGCCTAACCAGATAGAAGGAATCAAACATTTTCATTGGCCATTGCTATTGCCTTTCTTGCTTGGCATTGTGTTCTGAACCCTGTATGCTCCAGACCCGCAAACAGCCGATACTCCTGCATTTATAAAGGTGGTCATAATTGGTGATGATTGATTATTTAAGTGCATTTAATTTGCTTTAACTCATCCAATTTAAGCAGATAGGATGGACATAGATTTTCCCATGACTATCCTGACAGTCATGGAAACTTCCATTTCTTCGTGGCTTAAATTTGACTAGCAGCATTACCTGGCTTAACTAATTGCTTTGAGACTATAGATTTTTCCTGCAGCCTTCCTGAATTCCAGCTTGTGGCTCTTGTTGTCCCCTCTCTTATTTTTTCTGCCCTCTTTTTGTCCATCAACACTCAACTGAAGGTCAATTGCAAAAGAACAAAACTGTCTTTACTTTTGAAGAAAATGGCTTTATTACTTAGTAGCACATTTTTTGAGGAAGCGCTTGTTTTCCAGAGCCTTACATTCACAGTAACCTGTAGGACACAGCAATGTTGGTTGGAAGCTATTTAAAGTCTGAACCTCCCAGTTACTCTGATTTGTTACAGCGAGAACCCGCAGTTTTTTTGCCAGGCGTCGTGTGTCATGCCAAGTAGGAAAAGGCTGCCAGTTTAGAAATCCTAGAAATCCCAGGTCTAAAGGTTAGAGATGTGGGCTTGCAACCAGAAGATCATAATTTCACATCTGCTGCCGGCTGAGAATGTAGAGCGGAGATAGTGCCACAGATGAATCCTTGACTAGCTGTACATGCCCTTGACCAAGGCAGAAAAAAACACATCAACAAACTCTCAGAGGGTTGTTTTTAATAGAATGAAACCAAATGTATTCTTGTAATTATTATGTCGAGACATTTTCCCCTCCTTTCTATTAGCGGGTTTTTGGTGAATAAAGGCCACCATTTCTCAGGATGACTGTCCACAAATCTCAAACAAAAGAGGCCGACCCTGTCAGGAAGATCAATATAGTTTAAAGTGACAGTTTTACAAGGAAAGAAAAAGACAGTTCAGGCCTGCATGTTAATGAAAACTGCATTTATTTGGCTGCAATGTGAACTATTGAAGTTACTGTCAATTGGGAATTTCTCCCTGCCTTGAATAGATCTGTTTTTAATCCATAATCTTCTCTCTTTTGTTTGTGAACAGAACAACTAGATGTCAAAACGGCTTTTATTAAGTTACTAAATGCCAAAAGGCCAGAAGACTCATTATTGATTATGATATATTTTCATGTCAGTCTGTTAAATTAGGCATCAGAATGAGACCATTAGCATTCCCAATGATAGATATCCAGTTGGATATGTTGTCAATAGCAAGTCAATATTACCTGTTTATCCTGGGATTGAGCTCTGAATACTTCCTAGGACTTGAAAACACTAATCAATGACTGTATTTCTATGGATCAAATATTTTACATTCAGCTCGGTAGAAAATATAAACTTTAAAACTGTTTGTTTTGTTGTTTTTTTACTTTATTCAACAGTGCATTCAATTAAATGTCTAAATGTAATTTTGAAAAAAAAAAACAAACAAACTTGTAAACATACAGAAAAATACACAAATGCAAAACCAACTGGTGGTTTCTAATAATCGCTGAGATTGCCCGTGTTGTTTAACCTTGGCTGTAAGATGAATTCTCGCGGCATTTGTGTGTTCACAACCCGTGAGAACTCATCTTGACCCGCTTCAGCCTCAGCCATTCAGGACTGGACCAAAATGGTTCGGGCTAATCACGTTGCAGTAGTATGGTTTGAGGCGCGACATGCAGCTGTAACAAAAACAAGCGCTGCCGAGCCCCCAGCTGAAACAGAATAAACATGGCAGCGCATGAGGACGCACGCATAGCTGCCGTTTTCACATCTGTTTTGTCAGAATCCACAATGTCATCTTTGAAGGAAGAACAGCAAGAAGTGCCTTGGCTAGCGTAACCTGTGGTTTCTCATGTCGCCTGCTGCTTACAACATTTGGATTTACCGTCATTGGCTAAAAGCAACCTTTGGTAAACAGACACTATATGTGTCCCTTTGCCCAATCAGCTCGAAAAGTTCTGCTGAATGTCCCTCCTTTCCCCGAACTGGTTTGATGGGAGCAGTCCTAGACTGATAATGCAGAATGGAGAGTGATGCACATAATCAATCTGGCTTGCCAGGTAACGAGATGTTAATCCCGTAATCAACCATGTCAGAAATTTGAGAGTAAGAATTCCCTATTATTACTTACTATATTTTGCTGAACTCAGAGCTCCTGTGATAATACTAATCCAGCGTGAATAGGCATCTCTGGTATTTTGACAGAAATGGGCGGGATCCGACATGTGAATATGCAGGGTAATGCCACTACCCTCTTTAGTCATTTAACTATGACCAACAAAAGTCACAAAGCAACTTTTAATGAAGGAATTATATAAGATCAATATCTTATCTACTAAGACTTGGTCACATGAGCCGTGACAATATCAACTACTTAGTTTTGTCTCACATTTATTCAGTTAATCTCAGTTTATTGATATGGGCCTTAAGTAAAACAAAAGTTTCAACAAGATGGAGTGATAACAGAAAAGCTGTTGGAGCTTGAGCGAGAAAATGAATAAAACAGCGACGCAGAGACAAAGAGTTGCTCGAGGTCATCAATAACCTCAATAGAGACCGCTGTGGTCCAAACATTTCAGCCTACCTAAACTATTATCTCCAGGCAGCAACATCTACTTGGAGACATGCCTTTGCCTCCCTTCAAAGTCGATTAATATTGATTGTTCGCTTGAGCAAGCATGTGTGTCTCTTCAGGTGGAACCAAATTACTTTGAAACAACCCAGGGGGTCTCTGCTTGTGGGAGAGAACTAAAAACCATTAGCTGACTGGACTGAGAAAATACAACTAAATTGAGGCAAATAAACAATAATAAAAACCTGCTGTTTCAAGCAGAGGAGAATTAGTGAAGAGTAACCAAAAACAAAAGGCTGAAGTGATGTAAAACACTAGATGGATGTTAGTGTTAGAACAACACATGCAGGTCTCAGTTCATCCATGTGAACGACTGATAAAAAAAAACGTCTGTTCTCCAAACTGTTTGAATACATTTGTTAAAGGTGCATGAAGCACAATGCCTCACAGTTAAGATTTCTTTTATGGTAAAATAACAAATTAAAAAGCATAGAAATATGCTTAACTAGTGAACAGAGCATCTGCACCATTGATCTGCAACTTTCAATTAAGCTAAATTCTGCTGCTGGACAGGGAGTTTTGACATTTGTGTTTAATTGTTAGGGTTAACCCGAACCATAACCCTAACTTTTTGTTGAGTGATCACTCCATTTAATAGGTGTACTACACAAATCTGGCTAGGATCACACAGACAGACATGTTTTTATGCACAAACATGTTAACTTTTCTGACTGCTGAAACAGAAATTACTACATAATCCTGCATATAAAAATTTACCTCACAAGATTTAATATAATTCAATATAATTCACAATAGGTGTAGTCTAAGATCAAGATAAACTTAAATATCCCCAATGGACTATTTGATTTGCAGCCAGCAGAACAAAGAACAAATACAAAGAAAAATACAAATACATTTGACAGAATGTAAAAGTAACCACAACATGATACAACCGGGACACAAACATATGTTTGTGCCTAATAGGTCAAATTAGACCACATTTAAATCTTGGGAAATAGAGCCTAAAAACAAGTTTAACACACTATGGCCCAGAGATTTTGGCTCTCAAAAGTTTACAGCCTCCTGTAAAAATTATTTTTTTAATGTAATTAGTGTGAATTAGATCATGATAAAGCATCTAAAAACAGTCTCTGCATAAAATGTGACACTTATTCCCAATAACCGGAGTCATTTACAGCGTTGTCTTTTTAGATTTAACCCTGTTGTCAATTACACTGCATCTGACTGACTTGAAGGGAATTTCAGTGGTTCCAGCGGGATATTCCTGACATTTACTCTTTAGAATACTTTAGCTAAAGCCATATTTTGCAGAGAGGTTACAAAGATTCAGATGAACCTCATCGCACAAAGGTAAATAGTCAGGAGGAGTATGCAAAAAGTTTGACAGTATCTTTTATAAACAGTGGCAAAGTGAAGGGAGTCATCAATATTTTGAGAAAGGGTACAACAGTGCCGTTACAAAAACTGGACATTTCTCCACAAATCATTAAAATGGAAAAGCGGATAGTGGTCAAGGAGGTTGTTAGGAGGCGAAGAGTAACCCTTAAGGAGCTGTAGGAAACCACATGTGCTAAATATGTTCTACATATGACAACACACTCATGTTTTCTCCATATGTTGATGCCAAGAAGTAGAGTTAAAAAGACAGAATCCTCTTTTGTTGTCAAAAAAGGAAAAATCCAGGCCCTGTTTAAATCTCACCAAATCTTGTGAGAGGATGTGTTATGGACCAAAAAGAACCAAACTGTAAATTTTGGGCCACGATTCCAAAACGTTTGCCAAAAAAAAAAAAAGACGCTACGTTTCTTCAGTTGGAACAACAATTTGCGTTATGGTGGAAGAAAAATCAGAATGGTTCCAAATACAAGTCAGTTTTGACCCAAAATATCAAGGATTCTGCTACAAAAAGTATGAAAATGAAAGCATTGAAATGGCCTAGCCAGTTTGGAAAACTAAGTTTGACAATAGGATCGTCTAAAGAGGGCTGTGGACAAGAGTAGTCCTCGTAATCAACTAGATTTTTGCAAAATACCATCATGTTTAGGGGTAATTTCCTGACCCATATGCAGAATCATACACAGGACACAGAGAGTAAAAGGCAAAGGGGTTTTATTTGCAAAGTTTAATGGTAAATGGTAAATGGACTGAACTTATATAGCGCTTTTCCAGTCATGCTGACCACCCAAAGCGCTGTACACTATAGCCACATTCACCCAGTCGCTCTCACTAACGCGCACACATTTATACACCGAGACACAGCTCGGTAGGCAACTTGGGGTTAAGTGCCTTGCCCAGGGGCACATCAACATGTGGCAAGGGGAAGCTGGAATCGAACCCACAACCTTCTGATTGCCAGACGACTACTCAACCCATCAAGCCACAGTCGCCCCTTTTACTGCAAGTTTGAGTTTACTGCAATAAATATGCACGACTGAGAGGGAATTCTGTCTCCATGGTTCTGGGGCATCTGCAAAGGATAGGGGCAGTTAGCGGAGCATGAGGGTAAGCTGAACAGAGGTAACATTCCCCAGAAAATGATGAGAAAACTAGACGTAACAAGAAGACAGGCTTGACTCTACCAACAAGGCTGATCACCAGGCGCGGAATGATCGTCCTGCAGCTCCTTCAATCTCGAGACGACAGTTGAAGGAAACTGCAGACAGGTGTGCAGTCTGCTGCAGACCAGCCACGTCCTCCAGCAGGAAGAGGGCTTCCCCACTTAAACCCAAATATCATTAAACACACAGCTGCAACTCAACAAATTAGAATATTATTGAATCATTTGTTTATTTTAGCAACTCAATTCAAAAAGTGAAATAGATTAAATAGATTGATGATGTACAGACTGATGCATTAAAGTATTTATTTCAGTTAATTGTGAGGATTTATCTCTTATAGCTAAAGGAAACACAACATTTGAGACTTTAATGTTACATCCAACCAATATAAAAAAACATTTTTACTACAGAAACGTGGGCTTCATTAAAAGTAGTTTAGTACCTGCTTAAAGGTTGTTATTTGCAAGAGGTACTTTTAATCTAACAAGCAGCCTCGTCAGAACACATTCCAATTAACTGAGACTTACCTGCATGGGATGTTGATAGAGTCCTACCTGAATGCTGAAATGGCTGAAACTGGATCAAGAAGTATTAGCACATACATTTATACCGCCAGGTTACCTCACCCTTTGTTTATTGTGTTTTCTTTCTCCTGACAGAAGGAATAAGTTGAATTGTACCGAATAAAAGTCAGACCATACCTGGAAAAAAAAAAATTCAATTATTTATCATTATTAGGATCTTATTTGACCTGGTAAAGCCTCGTTTATATTAAAAATGTCTTTTCCAAGAGGGACTTAGCAAGACCGTAGCAGAGTTACAATAAAACAATGATCAAACGAAACAGGTTGTCCTGTTGTGACTGACATTCGGTCAGCATGTAGGGAAAGATATGGAAATGTCTTGATTTATCGTTTTCTGGGATGATTTTCTGTTGTAGGATTGAAGAATCTTTGGAGTTATTGTGTGTGAAGCATCTGTTTAGATTTTTACTCTTTCCCTAATCTGTTCCCTGCTTGTTTCAGCTAATTAAGCCTTCTGCTTCCCATATCCACATGCTTTAGTTTACTGACGATATTCTTCCAATTCTTTTGCTGCCTCAGCACATTTACTCCTTCATCCATGGCTTTTCTCAGAACTGTTTCCAACTCAGCTCAGTTTACTTTAGTTTCTCCCCATTCATGCAAGGAACTCCATTGTGGTTCCCAGATCTTGCCCGCTTCCTCCCCCTTAGTGATTCTTATGGGCCCTGCAACAATTCAATGTGCCATGAACAAAATAAAAAGGCAAAAAATATTTCATAATAATCTGTTGGTGTTCCCACTTTCTCAGATTAAGGAAGACGTGCAGCTATGTGGCATGTGACTGCAGCCAGTCCCTGCTATTCTAAATATGTAACATTTTCCAGCTTCACTCTTTCTCTGTCTCTCTCCGAGGTCGGTTGTGTCTTTTCTCTCCTCTGCAGCTTTTCACCCCCCCCCCCCCTCTCCTGCTTGCTATGTCTTGTCTTTCTGAGCACTTTCTTCATATCAACCGAACTCTGAAAAACATGGATCTGGCAAGCTGGTCTCTCAATACTATTGATACATTTTTTCGACGGGTTGGCAACGAAAGGGGGACCCGTCCGGTCCTGATTTGACTCATTTTGTGAGATACACCCTATATTCCTGGATGGAAAACGGTGTGTCTTTTGACTTGTCATTCCTGGACGTTTGAAACTTTTACATTTGGATTAAGGATACTTGGATCTCTACTTATTGGTTTTTGTGGATTTTTGAAGTATCAGCAAATACAGCGGATGTCGGAGCCATTTGGCCTTGATCAGGCTGCTGGCTGCAAACAACGCGCTTACTATGGCTGTGAACGGACAAACCTGGAAGGTAAAAGAGCTGAGCCGAGGGCTGACTGTGCTGGTACGCAGTCTGGCTTTGGTGGTTGAACTCAAGGGTGTGATGGGATTAAATCTGGAAGTGTAGCGCGGAAAAGCCCAAAAATTCGGAATATTGGATTCATCATTTGAGCCAGCAAAAGACTAAAAGCTGACAGTAAAGGAAGTGCAGCTTGCTCGCATAACAAATAACATATTTGGATTTCGCCCTCCCTATCTCTACTCCTGGATTGTTATGGCAGAGAGTGCTCAGAAAAGCCCCCGGCTTCCCCCCTCCCCCGCGGCACCTGTGGACGCTTTCTGAACTCACTTTCCTCGATGTTGTTGCTATCTTCCGTCCTTCAGTTTCCTGATGGCGCCGCGAACGGCTGCCACGGTGTGTTGGTGCGCTGTCTGCACCATCATCACCAAGTCAAATTCCTTGTATGTGCAAACCTACTTGGCGATTAAACTTGATTCTGATTATGATTCTGATTCTGAATGTATCATTGGAGGAATGTTAGTATTATGCTAATATTGCTGTTTCTCACAACGCAAAATATTATACTGGGGGAATGCAGCTGCTATAAGTATGACTGCTCGACACTGAATTTGTAACCCTGACATTCCCATGACTAGCTCTGCTGCCTGATCAAATATCCAACATTACTGCAATCGCAGTTGTGTAGTTGTTGTTATAACTAGCAAAGTTCATCACAAGATAAAGGCTGCTGTTCTCTGCAGAGATCCTTGGGACCTATTGAGCAATGTTTGGATTACAGACTTTAATATTTGACCAGAAAATAGGTTTCCTGAAATGTTTACGTACCTTGTTCCAAAGCTTCACAAAAACCTGAAGGCATTTCGAAGCCTGGATGCAAAAGCGGCATGTATCACAGAATCTTCAGGTAATAAGAATTCGAGTGGACATTGTGGGTGTGAGCAGACAGATTCAAACAAATGGTTCCCTGCTGATATCTTCTGCTCAAATACGATTATGCATTATCCAGTCTATGGTGCAGGATCAGCAACATAAACACAGTTTGAGACCAGATATAACTTTTAAAACCAATTGCTAGAAGGGACACAAAGTGTTCTAACAAATTGTGTTTCCTAAATTCTGTTTATTTTTGTAACTGTAAAAATGAGTCATCAACTTTTGATGAATCTGTATGTAGACTGCGTTGCGAAGCATAACCCCTTTTCCCATTTCAGCTCTTTTTAAATGTTTTGTTTTCTGTGTTTCCTGTCCAAGCAGCTTCTAAAAACAGTATGGTGGGTCTGGTTGCCCTACAATGTCAGAGGCAGATTTACTCTACAAAAAGGTGGGAATTACATATTCCTCCTGGTGCACAGTTGACTTTTTAAAAATGCACATCATAACATGCATATCTGGTTCAGGCCACAAGCATTAAAAAGAAACAAAGTGAATTGAAGAGTGAAGGAAACGAGAGAAGCAATATCAACAGTGATGATCAAACAAAAATAAGAACATCCTTATCGGGTCTGAGATTGGAGAAGAGGACAGAAACCACAACAGCATTGATTGGGCAGATGCAGAACCAAGACACAGCGCAGACCTTGGGTCAGACACTCACTATGAAAGCAGCACTGCTACCAAACCAGGGACCCCAGCACAACACCTAGGCCCAACGGCCCCCGCACAATCCCTCACCGTCCCATCAACCGAACCAACTATACTAGAAGACCCCCATGCAAACCCACAGCAGCCCACTAAACTGCAACCACACTAGACCCACTCCAGCATTTCCCCAAATCTCTGAATACCAGTGGGCGAGCTGCAGACCTGAGCCATCTGAGTCCCACGCCCAGAGTCAAGCTGCAGCTTCTTCTAAAGTCCCTGGACTTTATGAACATAACGCCATTTGGAGACATGACAAGCGTTGGTCGCTGTTAGGTACTCACTGTGTGGCAATCCGTTTGGATACAGGAAGTGACAGAGGGTAAATAAAGGAATAGTGGGGGAAAAAATTTTTAAGAATATGTAAAAATCTAGTAGAAAAAAGGGGCACAATTATTTAAAAGATTGTGTAGCCTGTAACAGGCTATTTGCCAGCATGTTGCCATGGTCACAGACTGAATAAAAAAACAAATGATAATTCAGCATAATATAATAATAATTGTTGGTCATTTTAGTAATTGTCAGGACTCAGCAGGCAGTGCCGGGCAGTTTTCTGCCGACTCTGCCTTCTCTCCTCTCTCCCTTTCCCACAGTTGACAGGTGGGCATGGTACACACCTGTGGCTCGTTCAGCAGCATGCGACCATACTATAAGAACTGCGCTCAGACAGCGGGAGGACGCCAGAGTGTTAAACCGTTGTGGTACGCTTCAGTGGCCACTGTCTCTCGACAGTTTATCCAGCGCTAACTCGTGTTTCCTGTTTCTCACAGATCGCTTCATGCACTGGATCACTCACTGGACGCTCTTCCGAGTTCTGAAGTCTCAAGTCAAGTCCCTGGACCCCTTCGCTCAGATTCTGCTCTGGCATTTCCCTCGAGCCCTCTTGGTGTTATCAAGCCGGACAAGAGAACCCCCCCGGATACCCTCTGGTTCCTCCCGCTGTCTCCGGATTCCCCAATCGCTGCTGCTGCTCGGACCCCTCACGGATTTCCACCTGCCTGCCCGCCAGTCGCTCGGTCACCATCAGACACCTCAGGAAGTCTCCCTCTGAATCCGTCTCTCCGCTCCACTCCCCCCGGCCCGGTTCCGTCACCTGCTGGTAGGTCACGTCTCATCATCACTCACTCACACCCACGTTCCCGGAGATATGTCTAACCCTTTTCCTCTCACCCGCAGATCGATTGGGCCCGGTTTCGCACCGAACCCCCAGTGTAGCTCAGTCGAGCCTTTCCCACGTTGTTCCCTGTATTCGTAGTTATCCAAATAAACATCTGAAACTGCTCTTGCCTTCCGTGTGTGTTCTGCATGTGGGCCAAGCACGTTAAAACCATGACAGTAATACTTAGTCCTGTTTGTTGCTACTTCTCTAACTGGGGTAGGTAGAATTGTGCAACAAAAACAATTTCTGAAACTTAAATTGAATTCTGTTGTAGCACCTGCTCAATGAAGGTACCTTCAAATATTTCATTTCCGTTTTGTATTTCTTAATCAAAATACCAAAACTTTCTTCTCATGATAATTTATCACAAACTCCTTTCAAGTAATTTCACAACACAACACATTTCTGATTACCTGACCCTTGTTTCGATGAAGGTTCTTTGCGATTCGCAAAAAACGGGGAGAGGGCTTCCAGCAAATGACTGCCTCTCAGTGACAACGCCTACAAAAAGAGAAAACCTTCATCACAGTTTGGGGAAAAATCACCTTCAGTGAGTGTTGTCACTATCCGATCTGCCGTAGGTTCATGTGACAAAAGAGGTCAACCGGCCAATCTGCTTCCTGATCATCGCACTAATCTGTGCAGCGCCAAAAGTGGATAATCTAGGTCAAACTTCATTCTCCCTTCCCAGTTACAGTCATTACATATCCACTGACACTCGCCCACACACATATCAAATGAGGCATCTTGAGGGGGGAAAACTCGACCACTCCATACAAGAGGCTGATTATCAGCCAGAAATCCTCCCTTTTGCAGAATCAGACGGTGCGCTACAGACGAATAAGAATCGCTCTCTCATTTATTGATAATGCAATCAAAAGCCTCTCTTCGAGCGGACTCTTGAATCAACATTGCGTGTGCGTCGGTTCAAGTGCTTCCCGCCTTGGAAGATGATGTGCTGAGACACGCAGAAGGAGAACCTGACTGCAAAAAGTGTAGCCTAGCGGTTGTTCCAACAGGTCTCTGCAGCACTACACACAGATAATAAGCCCTCTTTGATCAGTGGAGCGTTAGTGTGTGTGTGTGTGTGTGTGTGTGTGTGTGTGTGTGTGTGTGTATGTAACAGAGCCTCATGAATATTCAAAGCGACGTTTGCAGGAGGATCCCTGAGGAGCGGCCTGCTTGTTGTTGTTGCAGACGCCGGGGAGGCTTGCAATGCACCTTGTCACTATCACAACTGTTTGAAATACCACTGGTGCTGTAAGTCAAGAAAAGGCCTCCTCACAGGTAACCCAGGGACACTTTGTGGGTGGAATTATAAATGCGGAGACGGGGTGGCATCGTGCATACAGCATAGAGAAGTTTATTATTGGTTTGATTAGTTTTAGGTGGCTGAAACAGAAACTGACTGCATGCTTAATACTTTCCAAAGTCTATTAATTATGTATGTAAACAGACAGGAAATAGTAGAGTAAATGCTCATGTCTATCTGTTTTTTTAAAAAAAACTGCAAGACTAATTGTGTGTATTTTTATTTATAGGAGGAAATGGGTGAAGTTGTGTTTTGCTTCTCCTGTTTACGACTTTACCAAGCCTTTCCACAGCCGTTACCTAAGGGCTGAGCCACCACAGTGGATTTATCTTCTGAGTGCAGCTTCTCTCTTCTTTTTTTTTGAAGGCAATAATTAAAGCCTCATTTTTTATATAAAAATCAAAGCTGTGTGGAGATAAGTGGCTATGGTCTGGGAGTCGTTTTGTGTAACCTCTGCATCACGCAGCTCAGAGCATAAAACTGTTTTGTCATGTCTACTTTTTCCCATCAAGCTGGCAGAGCAACAAAGGCAGTGACACAGCTTTGTTATTCCTCCCCACTCCCTCTCATGGGAAGGTCCGGACCCCTCTTCACGTGTTGATGAGTGAGTCAATATTTTTTGTATCTCTTGTAGACATACTTTTTAAACCTTTTCACATTTTGCGCATCTGTAATTTTTATGTGGAAGGAAAAGGATTGATGACTTTCACTTCTATTGTAAATAATAACCTGAAACGTTCGGCATGCATACAGTGCTGTGAGAAAGTATTTGGTCCCTTTAAGACTTCTTGAGGCTTTGCTTATTTGCCGCACTGCATGTTCAAAATGTGGATGAATGTTGGCCCACTGCAGAAATATTTTGATTCAGCCACATTGGAGGCATTTGGAGAATTAACTGCATGCCCAAGGTCAGGTCAACTAGTTGTTCAGAAGTGGACTTACTGGTGTGCTTTGAATCAAAAACGTGCTTACTGTAAGTGTATGAACACATGAACTAATGGCTAAACATTGTCCTACAGGACTCATTGTTTCATCAATTATGGCAAATCGTCCAGGTCTTAAAGCAATACACCACAATTAATGGGTACAACTAAACAGTAAACCACAACCATATTTGACTCTCAGAATCACCTTAATTTTCTGAAAAGCAGTGTTAATTCTACACGAACGAGACAAAAAGTTGGCAAAAAGTTCCTCTTTTGTCTCGTCAGCCCACAAGACATTTTGAACGGTTTTGTGGAGCATCAAAATTTAGTTATTTTTTCTGGGAGGGGGTGCTGTAATCACAGCTAAAGGCACACAATATTAATACATTTTTAGCATGTTTTTTCTTAGGTGGAGACTTTTTTTTTTGGCCTCGCAATGTGTTACGTCATATTTAAAGTCAATTGTTTTTGTTGTTTTTTCTTTTTTAGCTACAATCATTAGGAACCACTGCGGAAGATCCAAACCCCTGACCTAGACTGTCACTAGGAGTAATTTTTGTCAGTGATTTTTTTTTCTATATATTTGTGGATAATGGCTCTCACTCTGATTTGATAGAGTCCAAAAGACTTATAAATAATTTGGAACCTTTTTCCATACTGATAGATGCCGGTGACTTTTTTTGAAATTCTATAAATTGTGACATAATTCTTTGCTTTTGACATTGGACCCCTACTTCGTGTTGTCAGTCAGTTACTATCTAAGTGATATCTTCATTTTGCAGGTCAGAAATAGGGCTTAGGTGTGGCTTGTGAAAGGAACCAAGAAAATGTAATTAATTCATGATTTAATAAAGAGGCCAAATGCTTCTTGATGTAGGGGCATGTTTGTTTGGATAACTTGTTTCATTTCGTAACTAAATTAAAAACTGCTTTTGTATCCAATCAGGTTTCCTTAGTGTGTTCATAAAATCTGTTGGAAAATCTGAAAGAATGAATTTGTTAGTGGGGCAACTCTTTTTCACAGCACTGTTCAGTACATACGTACTGATTCCCTTTGAACTTAGTCACATTTTGTAATAGGAAATAAAACAATAATAGAAAACAAAAACTGAAACCATGTCATGAGTCTCAGAATCAAAGCTTTATTCCCAAGTAGTATTTTACGCGTACAAGGAATTTGCTTTGCTGATGAGGGGCTACTCAAAGAGAAACATACAGTTGACATAAATAAATGTAGAAACATATAATATGGAACAAACAAATACAAGCTGTGAAAGAGTAATAAAAGAATAGAGACAAATAATACAACCAACGTGGCAGATATCTGCATGTACATTATTCTGGGTTTGTGCTGTTCAGATGTATTCAAACAGGAGAGGATGTAGTGTACAGAAACATGTAGTTGGCAAAATATAAAAATTTAGACAACAAGTGCGTGCAAAATGTCAGGTTTGTGAAAGATATGAAATTATATAGTATTTACATGTGCAGAGACATTTATACTGTTTGCAGGAGAGCTGTGTCCGTGAGGGACATGAGGCTAGCTGGGGGTTTTGGTCCTGATGGACTGCAGCCTCCAGCCAGAGAGTCTGAAACGGTTTGTGGCCAAAGTGGGGTCGGTTGTAATCTATCCATGCATCTGAATACAACTCCTTTGAGTAAACCCTGTAGAATCACCTTAATTTGCCATTACGGCTGCAAGTGTTTTGGATGTTTTCTCTTCAAGCTTTTAGCGGAGCCACAACTGAGGAAGGTGTGGGCCAACATGAATAACCCAGGGGGAATCTGCTGCCATTTCCTGTGCTTCCAGCCAATTGGCCCCAACAGCTGAATGTGGAACAGAGAACACAGAGCCTTGCAAACCACTGAGACCCCTTGCACTTTTTTTCTCATTTTGTCAGATTACATCCATCTTCTCTGTCCAGAGCACTTTCTGTCAAGTGTTTGCTGTGTGCCCTCCTAGGCCTGTGGCAAACTGTGGGAGAATGGGAGTTATCATGGCTTTCTTTTAACATTTTAATTTGTAAAAATTTTGATATCATACATCTATTCAATTCAATTTTATTTATATAGCAGCAATTCATGAAATATGTCATCTCAAGGCACTTTCCAAAGTCAAATTCAATCAGATTATACAGATTGGTCGAAAAAGTTTCTTCTCTAAGGAAACCCAGTTGATTGCTTCAAAGTCCAAACAAGCAGCATTCACTCCTGGAGAAGCGTAGAGCCACAGGGAGAGTTGTCTGCATTGTCAATGGCTTTGCAGCAATCCCTCATACTGAGCATGCATGAAGCGACAGTGGAAAGAAAAACTCCCCATTAAAGGGAAGGAAAAACCTCCAGCAGAACCGGGCTCAGTATGAACGGTCATCTGCCTCGACCAACTGGGGGTTACAGAAGACAGAGCAGAGACACAACAAGAGAGACAAAAAAGCACAGAAGCACACATTGATCCAGTAATCTGTTCTACATTAGATGGTAATAGCGGATGATCTGTCTTCCCTGGATGATGTCACAGTTAACAGAACGTCAGACCAGGTGTACCTACTATGAAGAAAAAAAGAGAGAGAACAAAAAGTTAAAAGCTGAAATGACGACAAGCAATGCAAATTGGAGAACAGTAGGAGAATTCAGCAGAGTGAGACAAATAGATCCTGATGTCCTCCAGTAGCCTAAGCCTGTAGCAGCATAACTATAGAGGTAGCTCAGGGTAACATAAACCACTCTAACTATAAGCTTTGTTAAAAAAGAAAGTTTTAAGCCTAGTCTTAAAAGTAGACAGGGTGTCTGCCTCAGTTAATTCTGCTTTGCAAATATGCCTTGCTTTGTGGCGATCTGTCACAAAAACCTGAATTTAAGACCTAAAGGTTCACAGCTTTAAATTCACACAGCATCCAAAAGGTATGAACACTTAGCGAGGCACTGCACTTTTTGTCAGTACTGTTGTCCTAACTACATATTCTTCTGTGTCCTGCCCGAAGTCACTCCAAAGCTGCATCTCCACTGGACCAAGACCATCCATCTCCACTTATAATGTGCATTTAATAAGAATTAAATTGCCGGCTGGATAGATGGGGCATGGGCCGTGTGATAATGACAGTTTGACATTTCATGGGTTTGATATGAGGATGACAGGCGTCTGTAAGGCCTAATGGAGCCGTTCCACCAGCATCTGTTAAGAATGCTTCATTGAGTTTACAATTAGGAGAGGCCACGGTTCACTGGAAAGCTGCACGAACTCTGGGAGCGGGAGAGAAAAAAAAAACCTGAAAAGAATTTTGTTAACACTTTTACCACGCTGTGAGCAAGAGTTGAGATTTTAGGTTGAGCGAAAGACTGCATGTCGTGTGATCAATCTTTGTCATGGAGACTGTTTCCGTAAGATGTCGCGCCATGAGTAATTCTTATTTTATCTCAAGATAATTAATTCTTTTTAACCAAAGCGAAAATGACTGCGAACATGATGTACCTGTCAGATCCCGTAGGTTGTTAATTTCTTTTCATTTGAAAAAAAAAGACCCTCCAAGTTTTTGTCAAATTTAATGTGGTAATTATTTCTATGGAGGGGATTTCAGGCCATGAATGTTTTACGTTGGAGAATAGCTTCTAAATTTAACAAGAAAATAACATATTTTCCTTATGTTTGTGTTAGGGAGTTTTATCTGATGACTTCATGACTAAAACGTGCGTAAGTACTGCCGTGTGTTGTGCGTGAGTGGAATTCATAGTTTTGAAATCTTTGACTGAACAAGGACTTTTTTTACAGGAAGAACTTGCAGAAACCTTAGTTCATGTAACTTAACGGCACTTTTTTTGAGGGGTGAACAAAAGAGTTACGCTGGTTTTCTCACGGACCAACTTTGTGTGTTCTGATTTTAACTACTCTGTTAAAATCAGAACACACAATGGACAAGAAGATAGAAAGAAGGAAAACAGAGGTTGTGGATACTGCAAATTTTCCCTCCAGGTGAGCACTGAGACTCGGCCTGTCGCGATCCAGCTGTAGCACACATGCAAGCAGGTTTTTCTCATCTTTTTAAGGACTGGCATTAGATCTATTCATCTCTCCTTGCTCTAAACCTGATCATTCTGCCTTTGGCTTCACTTTGAATGTACGAATATTAACTGAGGGCTCAGGCCACAACCCTCAGAACTAACAGGCTAAAGTGAGGGACTTTTATGCACCCTGTTTTATTATCTATGGATGGGAGCAACAGTAAAGGAGCAGAGAAGCTGGAGCCACTTACTATCACAGGTGAACTGCCAAAATGGCAATTCATTTATTTGCATGAATGAAGATTTTGTCAAGCATCGCGTTTAAACTTAGTCAGGACTTTATTAAAAGAGTAAAATCATGGTGTTTAACCATCTTATGACCGAAAATCTATATATATATATATATATATATATATATATATATATATATATTCTACAGAATGATTCAGGACATAATAAAGGGCATCATTAAAACATGGCTCCATTACGTAAGAGCCATCTTGACTCTTACGGTTACAGAAAAGCGCTGCTGCATTATGGGTAAAGAGTGATGCATCGTAAACTCCCACCTTCGTCTGGTTTTAGACTAGAGAGTCTGAGCCTGTCCGAACTGACCAGCTGTGTATTCAATACTGGCTGGTGTTATGGAAACATGTAATAATTTCTGTGTTAAACACGACTTTTTTTAAAGCCTAAAGAGTTATCTTGTTATCACTAAAACTGTGGCTGGGAGTCTACAGAGGGGGAAGGTAGCAGCAATAAATTTATTGCTGCTTTTTAAGATTAAGCTCTTGTGAAGATCAGGCACGAACAGACACCGGAGTTTTATAGGGATCTTTAAGTATGGTTTAAGGTTTGAAAGCTTTTTTATGGTTCTTAAAGGAGAAGTCCGATCAAAATCAGAATTAAAACTGCTGAAAGTACTTTAAATATAAAATTATTACATACTGTTCAATAAATTATAAGCTTTTTTAATTAAGAGTAATTTTCATTTGAAGGTCCTTTTATGGGGGCCGCCATCTTGGTGAAGAACAGTACTGCCACCTCCCAGTTTGTGACATAACGGTGCGGTATCGGCTGTAGAGGAAGTCCCAATGCCCTATCTCTACCCTTGTAAATAAATATCCGTTTTCATGCCGAAATATTTTTTAACCTCTTAAACAAAGATAGACATATTAAGCATTTAAATTTAAAGTAATACTAATTTTACATTTAGTATTAGAGACATAAAAAGACAAAAAATAAGCATTAAAGTATGGTTTATGGGTTGGGTTCTGCAATGTTAAAAGATGAGTATAAAACTCATCTTTAGAGCCAATCTCTGCTCAAAATGGTGATCTGCACTGCCTAATCTACTTTCAGCAGTTATCATCAGTTATTGCAACCGTAAACTGCAGAAAATACGGGCAGAGCGGCTCCTTCTGAGTTTACTCTCTGCTCCTGTCAGGATGAGTTGCAGTGCGGTATGAGGCGGAGGGATATTTCAGCGTCACTTAGTTTAGAGCCCAAACAATCGACTTCACTTTCAGAAACAAGCCCAAAAAAAACTGCAACTGCAATGTTCCGGCAAATTCTACATTATGAAAAAGAAAAACATACCGAAAATCCTCGCTCTCTTGTCATCTTGAAGACATTCTTCTTCCAAATGTTGGCTGCATATGACGCTTCTCTCTGGCCAGAAGCACGATGGAAAATCCTCTCTCTTCAAGTAGGTAATCCAACAAAACAGCCCATGGTGGTCATGTATAGGAAAGGTGAAAAAAATAATGTTTCTTCCACTTTTACCCGATGAATTGTTACATCCAACTGCCATGCACGTGAGCATTGTTGCTTTAACAATAGCTCCCGCGAATTTCAATGGTGAAGTCCTCTGGAAATCCGAAAAAATCGTTGATGATCGCAGCTGTGTAGCGGCTCCTATTGACTTTGCTTGGAAAGTGCGGAGAAATGCTGTCGGCTCTCCGCTTTTCCACGTCACAGGATGTGATGTCAGGCGGCCCTTACTGCCCATATTTGGGCAGTAATGGCCGCCCCCAGACACAGTGATCCAGACGACAATTTATGTTTTTATTTTCTTATTGATTAAAGCTAAATTCATTAAATAACCACAAACGTATTAGTTTTAGTTATAGCTAATGATCCCCTGATTTTTCCTTGTTGACCGGACTTCTCCTTTAATTTTTTCTCGGTTACTCCTAAAAATAAAAAACACCTGGGCTATTAATTAAAAGTTATTTCCTGAAGTTGACACTTGAAGATCTGTTTTGCTTATGAGAAGATGGGCACCTGGAGACTGTGTACGGGCCCCTCACCCCTTCCCTGACATTCCGTATGGGGCTGGTCAGTCTATTAAAGATGTGTTCGGGTAGTGCCGGGCAGACAAATCGCTTAAAATAGTCATGGACAAGGACTTCGGTAATATACTAAATGAAGCTTTACGGTAACGTTGTAAGTGTTTGTCTCCCTTTGGAATTCCAATTATAATAAATATATGCATATTATAAGTGTTTTCTCTCTGATAATTGTTTCCTTCCTTTGCTTCCAAATCTACGAACCGGGTGAGGCTGGCCTTCATGAATGAGACAGGAAGAACTAACAGGTGAGATTGTGGTTCTGTATCCCCCCATTCTCCCAGAGCAAATCCCAAAAACGAATTTGCAGTACAATTATGGAGTTGCACAGAAGCTACATCAACTTTGCTTAATTTAAATTTAGCTAGCCTGAGAAAATCAGGCCCTGAACACAAAACAACAGCAGAGCTGCAATATTTTCTCCTACAAAAGAGGAAGATGTTCTGACCAAACAACATCTTGAGCTGCTCTCTTCTTCACCAGCAATTTAGGCATGGTCCAGTAACTTAATCTATATATATGTTTTGAAGAATATTTAAAGGGTATTTAAAGGAGTTTAAGTATCTTGGGGTCTTGTTCAGGAATGAGGGGAAGATGGAGCGGGAGATCGACAGGCGGATTGGTGCGGCGTCTGCTGTGAAGCGGGTGTCTGGGCTCTCCCTTAGAGATAGGGTGAGAAGCTCAGTCATCCGGGGAGGAGAGTAGAGCCGCTGCTCCTCCACTTCGAGAGGAGCCAGTTGAGGTGGCCCGGGCATCTGGTTTGGATGCCTGCTGGACACCTCCCTGGTGAGGTGTTCCGGGCACGTCCCACCGGGAGGAGGCCCAGGGGAAGACCCAGGACACGCTGGAGGAACTATAGGCCCGTTTACACTACACTTTTTTAACCGAGCCGAGACTAGTCCGAGCTCGGTAACCGAGATAACTCTTGTGTGTAAACGGTCAGCAGACTGAACCAGACCGCGCTAACGATAACCGGACCGCGCTAACTGCAGACCAGTTCCCCACCAGGTCTCGGACTGGTTTTTTTTAGCCCGGTTCCCTGATAACGAGGAGCGCATGAGCAGACCGCGTCATCCCCTTACAGTCAGCTGACTGTCAGCGGGTTTCCCGGCGTGTCTGGCTGCACGTCCCGATTCACACTCCATTCAGACAAATTTCAGACATTCATAATAATACTAGCTTCCTTACCGTGCCACACAGTTTACAGAGATGACTCTGCTTATGAACCTCAGCGTCTGTTGTTGTTTCCTGCGTCTGTAAATCCTTATTAGACGTTCATTTGTCTTATCCACGTCCCAAAAGCCGACTCTATGTCTAACAATAACATCCTGAATATTACGGGTGCCGACATTTTGATTTGCTCGGTCCCGCCTTCAATCCCAAAGAGCGGTAGTACCGCAGATCGCCACTAGGGGGCGAGGAGCAACCAAGGAACAAATAACCGAGATAACTCTTGTGTGTAAACGGCTGCATTTATCTCAGTTAACTGGACCAAGCTCGGACCGGTCTCGGCATGGCTCGGTTTTTAGGTGTAGTGTAAACGGGCCTTATGTCTCTCTGCTGGCCTGGAAACACCTTGGGATTCCCCCGGAGGAGCTGGCCCAAGAGGCTGGGGAGAGGGACGTCTGGGCCTCCCTACTGAAGCTGCTACCCCCGCGACCCGACCCCGGTTAAGCAGGAGACAATGGATGGATGGATGGATTAAAAGGTGTAAAAAATTAACGTTATTTACTTTTTCAGTCAAACTTTGCTTTTTGGCACAACAAACTGAGAATGTGACTAATATACACATTATTTTGTATGTACCTATATTTAAAGGAGCAATAAGCCAAATTTCATTATTTTAGATAAAAAGATGTGATTGCTCCGGTAAATTTTAGACTGGAGAGTTTGGGAAGTTTGACCTGTAGGAAGTTCCAATGATATCCAAGACACGGTGTATGCCTTTGAGTACAAATATGGAGCCCATCAGTGTTTTGTATGTGCCTTACAGTGGAAGCTAAAACCTCAGTGGCTGATACCGCCAAGTCTTACTGGACGTGTTTGTCAGCCGGTTGACTCAATAGCTTCCTCTTTTTGTTCCTTTAACTTTAAACGTATAATCTATGCTTCCAGCTGCATCTCTAGAAACATTCAGAGCCTTTGTCTTGTTTTGTATCTTTCTTTTTGTTTTTATAAGGCAACAATCCCTTCTTTGAATGTATCAGGCACTTCTCCTGACTTACCCATATTTCTGACACACAACGACATGTTGCCATCAGCAATTCAGGTATTGGAGGTATTCTGTCTGATGTACACCAGACGCGACCCATGAAGTCCTTGATTTATTGTGTCTGAGACCAAACATGATTTAAAACTGTGTAGTTATGTGAAAAGCTATATTTAGAGGGTATATAAATTTAAGAATATAAAAGTAATTTAAAGTATGTTGAATTTGGATGAATACATTATATTTGTTTGATTTAACAAACTATTTCAGCTGCTGTTCTGTAATTTGTTTTTGACAAACACCCTAACAAGTACAAATTTGCGAATAACCATAATTTGCAGGAAGTGCTTCACCTTCCACTTTTATGCAGCTCAGCTGTCACCTAAGCAAAAGAGTAGAAGCAATTTTGGGGAAAGGAAGCAACAGCAATTTTCAGTTAGTCAAATTTACATGATTAACCGGTTCATAACTGAGTGTGAACACCACCAAAAAAAGTTAAAGTTGTGGCATTTAGGTAGTCAGCAGCATCTAGATGTGTTAACACTCTGCCAAGCTAGAAAGGTGTAAATGGTGTTTCCTAGTTATTTTAAAAAATATGACTTCAAAACTGTCGGATCGTTGTGTAGTTGCAAAAGTGAAAACATTCTCAACAATTTGACCTCCAGTTTAAACCCTGACATTTCTGATAGTACAACTAGAAAAAAAGACTGAACAAGCATAGCTTGATTGGAGAGTTTATGAAATTATAGCCTGTTATTTATTTGTTTTCAAACAACAGCGGATGTTTGGAAAGAATTCTTAATAACGTGATAAAACCAAAGTTAAGATTTTGACAAGAATTCACAACACCATGACAGATAAAAAACAAACAGCACATGAGTACTTAGACCTCATACCAACAGTCAAGCACAGTGCTGCAGGTATGATGATTCAGGCCTGCCTTGTGACTACAGAACCTGGGCGGTTATTGAGTCGCCATGAACTCCTGTTTATACTATTCTAGTATTCTAGAGTCAGATGGCCCTGCGACAGACAGGCGACCTGTCCAGGGTGTACCCCACCTCTCGCCCACTGACAGCTGGAGATAGGCACCAGCACCCCTCGCGACCCCACAAGGGACAAGCGTGACGGAAAATGGATGGATGGATGGATGGATGGATGGATGGATGGATGGATGGATGGATGGATGGATGGATGGATGGATGGATGGATGGATGGATGGATGGATGGATGGATGGATGGATGGAGTCAGATGTGAAAGGCCATCTGTCCAGCAGGGGAAGCTTGCCCTTTACTGGACACTTATCTTAAACACAGCAACTAATCTACAACATAATTTCTGGAATAGGAAAAAAAGATCACAACCTTGTTAACAATTTTCAAATGATGCCGAAATGAATCTACATAAACTTCACTCAACTGAATTAGTTCATATTATTTTGGCTAAAGGTAACACAGCAAATCACAATATACATACTTTATTATGCTGTTTGTGCAAAAAATGCCAGATTTAGTACAGAGTTGTTCATTTAAAGTTGCAATTTACTTGATATTCTGCCCTCACTAGATACATTATTCCATCCTCTGATATGTAAAACCTTACACGTGAAAGGGGGCATACTTCTTAACCTGTTATTAGCTCAACAGGTGATCCGGCGAGTCGGGAAAAGTGTAGCATATGCAGGCGCCTCCCCTCTCAACACCACCGCTGACACCGAAACCAGTCAAGTGAAACAATTGGGCCTCAGCGTGGTGAAAGCAGAGAGCAAGCACTTCATCTCTCACCTCAAAATCATTATTACCTGATTAAGTGTGATTAAGAGAAGATCATTAGCAGCTGCATGTCCTGTCAGTAATGATTACTGTGACGGGTGCGTTATGTGAACCGAGCTCATCTGCAGGCTTAGCCACTTTAATGATTAGGGAAGCATTGTTTAGCAGGGCTCTCAGATGAAAGTTTGACTCCTTATCATCTGAGCCGAAAGTCAAAGTGAGGTGAACATCCCGCAAGAGCATTATAATGAACTAAATTGATCTACAAAGGGGATGACATTGACCAAGTTATAACTACTATCCTTAAACCTTGTATACCTGTGTAACTCATGTTCAGACTAATACTAATCATGTCTCTTTGTTGGCTCATCAGCTTAACAAGGGAAAAAAATATTCCACTCGCATCTGGATTTGAATAGATGTAACACAGACAGAGGGGCTGGAGAAATAGTACAATTACATTTGGATGAAATGAAAATAAACATGTCGTGTGGAGTAGAGGGAAAGCTGGACCATCTTGCTGTCAGGCATTCGGGAGCAGCATAGAGATTAAGGGGTTTTAATGAAAAGGGTAAAACGACAAAAACCTGAAGCCTGGCACAAAGTAAACAGTTTTAACAAAGGACTGGACAGAACTGCAAGGAAACGGGTATGATAACAGAAGGATCCACCGGAGAGCAAAAGAAACCGGTAGTTATGCACATAGTCAATAAATTTGAATATTATTTTAAAACTCATTTGTTTCAGTCACTCAAAGGAAACACATTATATAGATTAACACAGAATGATGATGTTTTAAAGCCTTTATTTTTTATATTTAAGTTTTTTTCCACCTCCAGCCAATAAAAACACAGCATTTAAGATCAGAACATTGCATCAGACCAATAAAAAAGTATAAAAATGAAAAAGCTTTTTAGAAATACATATTTTAATTTATTGAATGTGACTGTATAGTCTGTGGCAGGGAAGAAAAATTACCAAACCAGAAGAGCTAATCAGTGACAATGACTTGCATATACGTAGACGCCCCATTGTACGCTGCCGGCTGCTAGGCTGACGTGCCTACAGGGCGGCCATCTTGGGTCAGACCACATATCAGACAGCTGCTATCAAAATGAATAGGAGGCAGTTCAGATCTCATTTTAATCATATGTTCACAGTGATCGTGACCTTTCAGACAGATTACACATATTTATTCAGAACCAAAACTTACATATTTTGCAGTTACATATTAATCTAGTACACACACAAATTATACACACATAAATCTCTCTCTCTTTCTTCAAATATATATATATATATATATATATATATATATATATATATATATATATATATATATATATATATATATATATATATATATACACTGTGTATATATAGGCTATATACACAGACACTGATCTACAAACAACAGCACTGATCTACATAGGAGCAAAACTATATACAGACAAGTGAGAGCAAATGTGCCCATAACAGCATTTAAAAATTATATAATACAAACCGCAATCTGGGGAAAAACAATCAACAAAAAACCTAATAAGGCATCTTAGAATCAAATACATTACAAAATCATCCCCCCCCCCACACACACACAAATCATGTCTATCCAGTAATTTAGGACCATTTTGTTTGTTTTTGGTGTTTAATGTACTTTTCTCTACTTCCATCCCTGCTACCCATTAGCACATATTATGTTTATGCCGGAAAAACTGTAACAGTAAAGCATGAGGAATATCTATCATAAAATCTTACTTATGGAAGGTAATTCCTCAGGATCTGGTTCCTAGTGTCCTTTTATTTGCGCACCCATAAGTGGAGTAAAAGTTGGGCTTCCTGGGACGTAGCTCTGGAAGTTTGCTTACTTTCAATACAAAATCGAAATTATTAAGTTAGACAATAATTTAATTCAATCAATTGGTCCCATGTAGCCCCTAAAGGGGTGACGTTTTCAGTCAGTTGATTTATCTGGAAATCGGGTGAGAATTCACCGGATTCAGAGTGTCTGAAAACATAAAGTACATTTTCCTGAATTGACGTGTATTCTGTCTGACTGCAGCTTGGTCTGACCTAAGATGGCCGCTCTGTCGGCACGCCTCTCAACCGAGGACGCGGCTTCTACGTATTCATGTCTGTGGAAGGGGAGAGAAGGGCAATCAGGGGAGATGTGGAGCAGCTGAGATGAAAGAAAAGAGCAGAGAAGGGGAGAAAAGACAAATAAACATGAATGGAGCTGAAAAAGAAACTTTAGGGAAAATGTCAAACAGAGATCTGACAGGAAACAATCTAAATGTAAAAGGATTATAGTAAAACACAAAAGAGGAATACAACAAACAATAACGAGAAACTTTAACACTAATGGATTAAGATAAAATGAACACTTGAACAGTATTTCAAAAACAAATTAAAATTTCAGAAATGGCACTTATTCTTGAAAACTATTCCTCTTCTGTAGTGCCTAAATTATTTTCTCTGCTGATCTTTCTTTTTCAGAATACATTATTATATTACTTACGTTTTTTTTATGAAATTGTTTCTTTTTTATTTAGTGTAATGGTAAAATGTGAGTACATGAGACATTTAAAGTGCCTTTTATTCTAACTAATTATTTTACCCTAAATAAGTGGAATTAATTATAAATGAAAAAGAACTTTGAGGCAAACGATGCAAATAAACAAAAACTAAATTTCACAGCCTGGTAATTAGATGAACCCCCCCCCCTTCATTGAAGATGTTAATCCACAATTAATCCAAAGTTAAAGTTAGTAACTTTAATTAATTTAGTGGAAGTTGAGATAAAGCTGGTGATCCGATGGCTACTGAACAGACGTTTAACCACAAAACTTGTACAAATCAACTATATACTTTTCTATGCAAGGACTTGTATTCTAATAAGCAGCAATTTAATTCACAGTTGTATTTTTTACAAAGTAAATCACTCCTGATTAGCTACACTTCTATACAAATCTGTGTACGGGAAAATGCTAAAGATGAAGCAGATATTTTCACCAATTTCCCATCCCAGTACAAGCCGTACCTGGCAATTTCTGTTTTTCCACTTCAACCAGAGTCCTTTTCTCTAAACCTGAAGGTAAAAGTTTCTTTATTTTTCAATAAATTTACATTTCATTTACACCTAGACTGATAATACAGAATAATTTTTTGCTGCAATACATACTCTTGAATGCATACCAACCACTTCAAAAACACAATTTATTAATGTGAAAGAAGGCAAAATGTAACCGCTGCTTTAAAAATGCAAATAAAACTAAAGCTTTTTTTTCAAAACTCTTTCTATTGGTGCATTGAGTCTAGCTAGGTGATAATGATATACTGTGAAAAAGAAGTAATGAATCCTACATTCAGCACCAACATATAAAGGAATGTTTTTATGTGCGGGCCAACATTAAACATGCAATCTGCAGCACGTCATTTACTGCAGCTTTCAGACATTTTTCACATTTCAGGTGATGGGGGTGTGTATTTAAAGCAGGTGGTGCAACATCAGTCACTGCACTGAAATATATACCTCGGAATGGACAAAATGAGGTACATTAGTGACTTTAATGGTGGCAGGATGTTTGATAGAGGAAATGTTAGAAAGAGTTTACAGCCACTGCTTGCATGACCCCCATTTCTACCTGTTTTCCAAGGCCAGGATGTAACTCATGAAAATTACCAGTAACTGGTGACTCCTCCGCTTTTATTATCGGGAGGATTAAACGGTTCAAAGTACAAATAACAAATGGAAATAGCATTTTTAACCTGTCACTAAATGACAGAATAACAACAGATTAACAATGATTAATGCATCCAGGACTCAATACTCAAGTTGTTATCGTCATACTTTTTAAGATACAATCCCTGTTCGCCAAATTTCCGACCGTCTAATGTCACAGAACCGGACCTGATACCATAATACTATATATAACATTGTATGATCTCTTGTTAATTGTTAGTGAAAAAACTAGGAATCTGATCACGACAATTTCAAAAGGATCAGTAATGACGACAGTGAGTCCCGGTTTCTGTGATGTGTCTGTAAACTTTGTGCATACTCAGCAAGTTGTGCAGCCACAACGGAGACGGACCACCTTATAAAAATCATGGCCTGTTTTTGTGCACAACGCATGCATAAATGTGTTATCAGCTGCACACATTCATTTGTTGATATCTCAAATCAGAGCAATCCCAGGGAGACCAGATGATTCCTGCAGCTTTCCACATCGTGTCATCTCCTCTGTGTGCAAGGGGAAAAGTTGTACAGTATGCAGCTAAAACGTGTGCCACACATTGAAATATGTTACAAGCTGAATTATCAGAGTCATAGTGATGCAGAGAGTAAACATGCAAACGTTAGCCTAACACTTCAGCTAGCTCTCCATAAAAACACTGTTGGCCAGAGTAAGACGCAACTTTTGGAAGACTGTCACCGCATGTGTTTTGTCAAGGATGATTTTAAAAAGGGAGGCTTGAGTAGGCCGGGGTTGAGTGAAAATATCTTCTGCTGTCGAGAAAAACTGACACTTTAGCTTCCAAGATCCCAATATTAAGATAGGCTCTGTAATAGTGTGAAAATGTACTGCTATTTCACTGCGCTTCAAACCTGCAGGTTCTAAGCACATACGGTCCATAACGTTGATTTTAGGTAGATTTTTAAGAGACAAGATACCTGAACAGTAACATTAGATTCAACTGAATGTTTGCTTTCTCTGTATGAAGGAGTGAGGAGTAGGGCAAACCGCCCCTGAGCATCAAAAGGAGCAAGCTGAGGAAGGTTTGATCACAATGCATGATTTGATTGATTTTGACTTTGTAAAGTGCTTTGAGACAACATGTGTTGTTAATTGGCGTTATATAAATAAAATAAAATTGGATTGAATTGATGCCTCCCTTTGGAGGTTTTTCAGATATCTCCTGCTGGGTGGAGCCTCCAGTGGAAACCCACAGCTCACTGGAGGGACTTTATATCCCTTGAAAATGGATTGATGGTTAGGTAAGTTGAGTGGATGGATGAATGATTGGAATTTATTTAAGTCCAATCCAATCCAACTTTATTTATAAAGCACTTTTAATTACCAAGGGACCAAACATTAAAAATGCCATTGTAAGGTAACAAATATAAAATACAGAAATGGAAAAGTTTAATTCTTTTCATGCAATAAAAAACTAATAAAATAAGCAGGAGCTAACATCAACTTCTCACATGGATTTCAAAAGGCAAAGAAATTAGTTTTAAGAAGAGATTTAAAATCAGAGAGTAAGTATTGGATTGGGATTTGGTATCAGCAAACATTTAATGTTAATTTGTTTTTGAAAACTAAAAAGTCCTGAGACATCCGAGATAATGACTAATGTTCTGGAGAACTGCTGGGTAAATAATCAGTATAATATGGTGTTAAAATAACAGATCAAAATGATTAAAACAGACGGAAAAAAAGGTCAAAAATTTCAATAGCAGCCTGAATGCATTTGTCATTTTCATCTTTTTTTGTGTCATTGCATTAGGCTGTTTCAGAAAAACTACAGAATATAAATAAGGCCAAAACACTAAAACTGGTCTCATTGGCTTTAAGTTGAAAGTCACTGAAGTACTCATTTACATTTTGTCAGAGAGAAAAATCAATTTCAGATGCTGATTCTGTTGATCCTGTCTGTGTGGGTACAAATAGACCTCAACAGAAAGGGAGGCAAATCATACCCTCGAGACAAAGCTATGCTTGGCAAGCAGCTAAGAGGGTCTGCAGCAAAAAAAACACATCACAATGGTTCAGAAATAATGCCGCACTGAATATGCTCCTTCAGAGGCCTGCCACATTAAAAGAGAAATGCTCAGTAAAAGAAAAGGACATCTGAACGGTCTGCAGATTTGTATTTTAAACATGCCCCACAGAATATTTTGTGGGCTGAGAAGATGTCAAAACAAAGCTTGTGTTTCTCTTTAAGGTCAAGGCGAAAACAGGCGTGATTTTGGTCAAAATAGGAAGGTTTTGCAGAAAACTACAACCCGATTTAAATATCAAAAGGAGAGCTGCGTCGGTCTACGATTGTCAAGAATAAATAAACACGATGTGAGAAATCAAGCCGAAGAAGACTGGATTGCAAAGGCGTCTCACATGTGTCTGCTAAACCGCTTTGAGAAACACACTTCCAGTCAGAGTTTTATGATCTGCTTGACTCCTCTTTATTTGGGCCTTCTTATGATCTGTTTGAATTTTTCTTTTTCAACCAGGGAACATCAGACAACTTCACTGACGTGTAAAAACAATTGTACGTTTTTGGTGGTTGTCCATAAGCCATACAGGGTCAAAACTCTACATATAGGCTCAACCATATACAGAAGTCTTTCCTGGCAAGATTCAGACCTCAGTCTCATTGATTGAATTTGTGGAGTATGCTTAAAAGATATTTCTATGTCAGGAAGACAAAGAAACAACTAAATCAGCACTGCCAATTCTGATTTAAAAAAAAACTGGTCAAATGTTCAATTCAAATTATGCCAGGACATTGGTAATTACTAAAAAACTGAATTTATTTTTTGTTCACCCTGCCTAGGGACATTTCTACCAGTACAAAGACTCAAAAAAACAAAAACAATGTTGCCCCTTTGGTTTCAGATCTAAAAATATTTCATATTGCAAGGGTTAAAGTGATTAATAAAGTCTTATTTTTAGGGTCCTTTTATGTCACAGGCACATTACAATAGCAATGTGTCTTTTTGTCCACTCAACTCATCTAACATTGATTGTTAGAACCACCAACAACTTGGAAATAAGGCATTGTGGCTCTTTTGCTTCTGTTGCTCATTAGTTTGAACAACCTAATTAACTTAGTAAAGTAATAAGCCAAGAATGCTTCAATGATTATTTTATACTCGATAAGAAACCGTCTGCTTGGCTTGCACATTTTGATGTTATTTTTCAGTTGAACAATGACAATGCTTAGTTTCCAATTGCTACTAAGTGCATCAGAATTAGTAAAGTGGTATTAGTAAAATTAGTCCTTAACGTACAAATCTATTATATTACAAAATTAAACGTTTAAGCATTAAGCGATAATTCATTTTGACGCAGACAGCATTTCACCATTAGTGAAGATCAGGGTTTATTAATAATATAAGAAAACATGCAGTTCCAGTGACAGGATTACACTCACTCATCAGAATAAACTCTTTTTTTTCAGGGGGAATCATCATACGTTCTACGACTGCAACAGAGGAACTGGACGCAGAAGTTTGCATTTATTGGGTAGCATCTCTAATTTACACACGGCCCCAATTAGCAGCATTATTATAAATCTGACTGATACATTACACAATACTATCACTCCTATTATTGCTGTTGTTTTGTTTTTTTCAATCAAGGATCAGTTAAACGCATGATCCATAATACAATTACGCCTCAGTGACAAACTGCAGACAAAGAACGTGTGTAATCTAGTGGGATATAAATCATGCATTTTAAAGCATTACTAACAAAATAAAAAATATCCTTACCCAACCCTGACAAAGCTAAGTAATGACATGACAGAATAGCTTCTGGAACCACACTAATGTTAGATTTCTATAGAAGTCGTCAGAGCTCACAGAAAGGAAAGGAACAGAAAGGAAACTCACACACAGTAACTCTGTGACATTTTGACCACATTGTGTACAACAAAACTGTTGGATTATTTGTTTAACCCAAATTATGTTATGCTGTTGGGATACAGGTTGAGTACATTTAAGTGAACGTTGGTTCAAAAACAAAGCCTAGTTGGTTGGGTTAGAGAAAAAAAACTGGAAGAATAACATATTTACTGTAAAACCAACCTAAATTATTCTCATTTCTCACCTGGGATGGAAGTAATGTTCCCTATAAACAATCCTCTCCGACAACAATGTCACATTTTTCTCCTTTCAAACCTAGAGATACGGTCCAGGGGTCCGTTCTTCGTACGTCGCTAACTCAGTTAGCAGGATTTCATTGTTGACGATTTGGCATGATCTTGGATCGTTTGGTTCTTCGAAAGACATCCTGCACTTGTTGTCATAGCAACATGTGCGCCAGCTTAAGCCTGCTCGAGAGCAGGTTTATTTCATGTAAACAAGATTAGATCACGGCTGTATAAGCGGAGGAGATAGGGAAGTCTGCCGTAGCCATGTCCATTTTTACGACTGCAACCTGTTGCGGAAGGTGCAAGAATAAGAGTTTTTCGAATTAATCGCGTATTGCGCAATAGACAGGATCCTTTAGCGCAGCGCGACAGTGTAATTGTAGAGAGATTTTCTTGGTGGCTGTTATAAACAAACACATCATTTAACAGTGGCTTTTAAAGAGGAAAAAGTGGTGTTGGAGCCATAAATCTAAAATATTTAAGTTATTTGTATGATGGTTTGCTTTTTATTTGTATCCTATTCAGTAAGAAGATTTGTTCGGGCCATTTTATTGTGAAGTTTAGTTTACTTTGAAAGGCTTGCTTCCTGTCCAGCCGTATATTGGATTAGAAAAAACTATGGATTGATTATCTAGCCACGGAGCAATACAGTTTTACCGTGTAAACTGTGGATGACTTGGAAAAGGAAAATGTTCATTTTTTATGGATAAAGATTTTTTTTTTGTTAAAATTCCCAGTTTGCACATGTCCTTTACTTCCCGTGTCTAAGGAATGACACTGAAATTTGGATCTCTTGACATAACAAGTGCCTTTTTAAAATAAAGTATAATAATTAAAGGCTACCATTTTGTAGAATATTCTTGAATTTCACTTTTACTTGTCCCCATGTTCTAGTGGGTCCCGTGGAGGCTCTGACATAAAAGAACAAAGTAAATATGAGATTATTAAAATGCAAAAATTCATACTGTAGAAAGTGATAGAAACATCTACCATGGACAGTATTTACGCATTAATTTGTCTGCTGCTTTTTGCCAGCCCTCTCTCCTGGCTTTAACAGATTTTGAGGTGTTTTAATTAATGACTCAAATTCAGCATAACCTTCCAAGCTCTTGTTCTGCTTGGGAGAAAAACTGTGGGCGTTCTTTGGCCATGCTGAACAGCCAATAGCAGCGGTGCTGATCAATGTTTCTACTATCGATACATTTCCCCTTTTAAACAAACGCATGCACGCGCAGTTGTCTCAGATAACTCAATCCAGCCATACTAATCGTAAACAACAGGTGTGTTCGAAGAACCCAATTAGCCGGATCATGATTAGCCGGATGAAATCATCTTGGATGTCTCATTTGATCTTGGATGTTTTAAGCAACGTACGAAGAACGGACCCCAGAACTACTTCGGTTCAGAGTGTAGACCATGTTTACTTCCTGGTTCCTGAGCCAATCATATGAGAGTTCCCAGGGTTCCTAACACAGAGCGCAGCATTTTTTTATTTTATTTTGGCAAAAGAGGAGCAGCCTGCAGACATGGAAGCCAGTAAGAGACATGGACCAGAAAGAGAACAGAATAAGACTTCATATACCTGTCTTGTGTAAGTAATAATTCTGAAGGGTTTCACACCGTTTCAAAACGGCATGTTAGATTGTTGTGATCGGCAAGCTGTTGTACTAATTTGAACCAAAAGGTGTCAGTATTACTTATAGCTCCATTAATGGACTTCTATTTTGAACAACCAGATCATGCTTTGCTAAAATAAGAACAATAAAATCCAAAATAAAAAGTACAGTCTGCTGTTTGTGTTTTTTCAGTGAACAAACCCCTGGCCAAAAATAAGACTTTATTTTACAGAGCTTTATTATAGAATTCCGAACAATAGACAGTTTTTCTAATTATGTCACCAAAGCTGTTTCCCCTCCACTGTAGTGAGAGAAGATGGCTTAGGAGCTGCAGCTCAACACGCTGCCCGTGAGTGCCAGTCCTGGAAGATGGTCGCCCCGGCCGCTAGACCGAGAGTGGCCGAAACATCTCCTCTGCACATCGGACCTGCTGAACTCATCGGGCTCCCTTGTTCATCAGAACGGTTCCCAGTAAGGGGAAGCATCTAGGCAAAGAAGATTAGTTTCGTTTTTTCAGTATGTTTTACTTTGTTTGTGTTGTTTAAGATGCTAAAAAATTGTTTTGGGTTGTGCTTTAAAGTTGTGACAAACAGTTTTAATTCAGTGGTTCAAACACTGATGGTCCAAGCTTGCTCTGTTTTATCTTTGTTCTTCCTTCCTCCCCTCTCACCATCTTGAATAAAATATGTCTACATAGTCCTTATACTCATGCTAAATTGGGTCTCCATCATCCCAGCTGTTTATGCTAAAGCCAATTGCTATTCTAATGCTAAGAAGGTAGCCACCATTAGCTCTGCTGTGTTTAATACGCGGCTCGCTCTGTTCTTACTTTGATCGACGGTAGCCAACCACCATTTTTGTTCTCCATCATTCCATTCAATCAGTCACTGTGATTACCAGTTAACAACATTAACAATCAATTATTCAAAATCTTATTGATTCCTGATTTAGGAAATAATATTTGAGAAAATAATTCCCTTCTGCTTTGCATTGTGAACTGCTTGTTTGAGCACCAATTGTTGCTCTTGATTAGCCATCAAGAATGGCCTCGTTCCCAATATCTTCAAGCAAATATTGGTTCTTAATTATAGATATTCACACTGAACCGTCACATCACTGTATCGTCTTATTGGTTGTTTCAGTTTCATTTTTATTGTGTTCCTTTTTACAATTTTTTTTAAGTTTGTAGGTTTTCCTCATGCTTTCTATTTTTACTCACTAGTTTGGTTTAGTGTTACTAGCTTATTTAAAGAGTTTCTTGACTGACGTTTTTTAACTAGACATTTAAATATTGTGTTCATAAATACGTGCATTCTAGAGAGAAGTTGTTGTTTGAGTTTGTTGGTGTGTGAGTTTACTGCTTCATTTATTCTTCTCTAAAACGACACCTCAGCGGGCTGGTTTCATAAAACAATAACTGACAGACCGAGAGCTGTTTGGCAAATAAATCCTGCTAATTAGGTGGTGCACCGACTTAGTAATTTTGATTAAAATGACAAACCATGGTAATAATTGGCGTTTCAATAGATGTTCATAGCTAAAACAAACATAGTTGCACAACAATCAGGTAGGAAAGAGAGGATTCCTTTCAAAACTTTACACACACACACACACACACACACACACACACATATATATATATATATATATATATATATATATATATATATATATATATATACTCCCACATCACTGGCTACAGAAGGAGCTGTGCAGACATGACTGCAAAAGGAAGCAAATGCACTGTGACACTATAATATCGACATGACAAATTTCTAAATTGAGTCGGGAAAGTATATTTTCCTAATACTTTTAGTACCAACTACACAAAATATGTATTGGGTGTTAACTTGCCAAATAAGCTGCTTTCAACATTTTAAAGTGACTACAGCCATTTGACGGGAGTGTGATCAGAGTGCTGAATCTAGTCTGAACATCAGATAAAGATGCCTCTTCTGAGAAACTGCATGGAAATCTTCCAAACAGTAAGATTAGTTTCCAAATTCCTCCCATCAGACAAGCTGAGCACACTGGCCAATTATTCCCACTCTCAATTAACCTTGCAACCAGCCCCCACTCTCCGCTCCTGCATGACTCAGTCTGACAAATTTACTTTTTCCTGTCACGTCGACACAAATGATGGTAACAGACAGGAAAGCTCTGTGCTTCCGCATTGAATGAACCAAATATTGCTGAATAATACATACAGTACCAACACCAATAGGATTTACATAATCTGTAACAGGGAAACTGAGAAAATGTGTTGAGATGTGACACAGACTTAACTGAAAAGAAGCAACAACAAAAAAATGCTGTTGCAGGCAAGTGGCTTTGGTTTTATTATAGACTTGAGTTGACAGATTTAAAAATCTCTTAAACAGTTCTTTTAAATATTAAACAGTTCAGTTGTCAAAACAAGTTTTTTCTTATTTAAGCTTCTAGTCAGTGTGAAGCGCTATCTTGTTCCCAGAGATTCTGAATAAAGTTATTCATGCCTTTATATCAACTTGGATGGATTATTGCACTTCCTTTTACATGGGCATAGACAGTAGTCAACTCTATATGTAAAACTGTTGGTGCAAAATGCTGTCCTCGAGATAAAAGGATATCAAAACAAAAATAAATACCTGTATCATGTTATACACATATTATGATATGACGTTAGTGTTAATCAGACTTGAGTGGCGTGCTGTCCTTTACATAATTCATTCAAATATTTTGTGTTTTTATGTAGCAAATGATGTGTTGGCCCCACATAACTGCTCCAACGTCATCTGGTAGGATGTGAGGGATGCTAGAGTTGAAGATCTCAACAACCTTTAGCGTGAAGGCAAAATTATGGTTTGATTACCAAATGCTACATTACCTGACTTTAAGAAGAAATTTGAGAAGTTATTAATACCATCATCATGAATTCAGGGGAATATATAATGTGCTTCAAAATACACAAAATGTTGCTCAGGATGGGACCTCAGTGTTAACTAGAAATTATGAATTCTCACACATTCCACCCGGGAAAGTTCTTGCCAGCGCATTTACGCTGAAAGTTGTCAAAATTACGCTCAAATTAGACCGTGAGCGTAACAGCGCTACGTGCTAAGCTAACAGTACAACACGGATGCTTGAAAGCAACATAAAGCTCACATGCATCAGTGAAGTCGTAACCCCCCTGGACAACAGACCTGTAAGCTAGCGCCAGCTGTTGTTAGCTTCATGGACAGCCCTATAACCGGGTTCTGTCGCGGTCTGGGTCCTCCGAGCTGCACCACGCAATACTCCCCTAAGTGGATGCATAATGAAACAGTGAAACAACATACAAACATGTGTTCAGAATTTGTTGTCTATAAGTTACTGTTTCAATACATTTTTTAAGCAGTACAGGAGCATCATATATTTTTCAAAAGCCTAGAGTGCCCTCTTGTGGCTATAGACGGTAATGTTTACTCCTTGGTTCATGTTGGTCAGTATAATTTACCATTTAAATTTTATATATATAAATCGTCGCACCTGAATATAAGTCGCAGGATCGGCCAAACTATGAAAAAAATTGTGATGTATAGTCCGAAAAATACGGTAATCTAAATATTAACCATGAGACTGGGGTTAAAGTATTACGATGAGCCAAACAATTATAAAAAGAAAGATGGACACAGAGAATACCACTACCCCTCAATTTGGATCTGATATGACCTTATCTCTATATCTATATCTTCTAAAGGATCTCAGATGGAGTCAATAGTTTAAATAACGCAACTAGAGGTACCGTGCCCTGAAAGCCTCTGGTACCTCCAGGTGGACCTCCCCATTGGCTCCGGCTCCTCTTTGTGGTTTACAGGACAGAAGGACTCCCACTATCTGCATGGGATCAGCTTTCAGACAATGGAGTCAGACCTCGGGAGGGTGCAATGTTGAGGGCTTTCAGTCCACAAAGCCAATTATTCTACATGTAGCATAAGCTCTGCATTGAAATCACACCAAAGCAGTCCAGAATCTATGACCAACTTTCTAAAAAGTTCAGCATCATTGAACAGTTGCCTGTCGCTAGGTGTTGCTCTGGAACAAATAAAGTTACTGGTCACAGTACAGTAATCTCTGCTCCTGCAGCTTGGGCTCTTCTTAAAGGTATTTCTATTTCTTTTTATGCAATGCGTTTATGCCTTTTATGTACTTTTTCTGTAACTTGGATATGAATGTACTATAGGCCCATATAAAAAATAAATGTGCACTTTTTAGTGCTTTCATATGTGTGAGTTTAGTAAAATCTTAGTTTTTGATGTGCTTCCTTATTTCACAGGTTTTACCTTTTCAGTGGAGTACATTTTTGTAATTTCTTTAGCAGTAAAAGTGTTTGGTGCAACTAATGGTTGAACTAACACCGACAGACAATCATCGAAAGTATTTCTTTTCATTTCCTTACAGTGAACTCTACTTGCTACTTTAAAGCACAAAAGAAAGACCATGTTCAAGGCAATATATGTGGTTTTACCAGTGAAAATTTTAATGAATTCTGAATTTATTGTGCTCAGCACTGCAACGAATATATTTCATATGTTTAGCTAATAAAGCCAATTATTTCTTACAATATATCAAGTTGTGCAAAATATTGATATGAACCCTGATCTTGTCTACATTACAGCAAGTCACAGTTTTTGTTTTGTTTTTTATATGTGATGTTTTATTCCCTCCCATGGATAACCATCATGCTAAAAACTAAGTACAGTTTTATGGTTTTAATTGAAATTGATAAAGAGAAAGCGGAAAAATAGAAGACATTAATTTTCCACTTTGATGAGGCTCGTTTCTCAGATTAAAAATACCTTCTGACAAAAAAACTTTATGCAGGTCTGAAGATTATCTACATTTAGCCCATAATGTGTTTTCATTAGCTGTAAGCAGAAAATCAGCGCAATTAACAGAAATAAAGACTTATAAAGCATCAGTCTGTGCGACATTATTCTATATAATCAATGAACTTCAATTCAGCAACTCAGTTCACTGATTTATTGAATGTGACTGTACATCCCAAAAATCCCAGAAAAATCAAAAATACCCTAAAAAAACACATACAAGTCTTGAATTTGAAGAGAATCTTTTCAGCACAAATAAATAACTTAATCGAAGTACGCTTTAAATTCCTGACTTAACACCTCCTGAGCAAGTGGCTTATTATCTCAATTTGTACTTTGCAGTGAGAAATGAGCCGCCATCACCATTAAACCTAATCTTTCTCTGTGTGTGGAAATCTTGCTCCCTTCCGCCTTCTCAACTGAGATGCTCAATCATTTGTCTCACAACCTATACCATTTACCTTCCCCTCCCAGATTCCCACACAGCTTCATCCATTTAGCTCATACTGAGAGGGCCTGCATTGCTGGGCTGCTCAGGGGCATTTCAGCTCTATATGAGGTTATTAACGGAAAGTTTGTTGTCATAGGAATAAAACTTTTCAGCTATGATCACTAAGACACACACAAGCAACTATTTTAATTTACTTTACAAGACATAATTAAATGCAGTTATTAAAAAAAACACATTTTATGTTGCTTTCACTGAGTTCCTTTCAAAACTATTAGGCTTTGTTGCAAATAGCCAAGTTCTGTATCTTGTGGATGACCAATGAGATTTTAGGTGAGGCAGAGGGGAAAAAGAGGTATGTTCCACAGCTCTTCCTATATTACCACCATTTATTTAATAAGCAGCCTTTTATTACACCCTTGGCCCTGTTGGTGCAGTGCCTGCAGGTAATCTGGATTGTTTTACAGCTTTAGGATTTTACATCCCTTAGAAAAACAGATACAGTACAAATAAAATATTCAATAATGCACTAAAGTTGCTTCCACAACGGAGCATTTAGTCCACAAATAATTTAAGGCAGGGTTTTTTTATTTGCCTCACCTTAACTTGATCTATGGATTTCATTATCTAATATAGCTCTGTGAATTTAATTTGTTCAGGCACTGGACGGTGGGGCTCATTACTGTCAAATGTAGTGTAATTTGTTTTCCAATTGAACTAGAAATGCATCTTTGGTGACTATAAACCGTTGTGAATGTTACTCCTAAGGTCATCAAAGCAGAGAAGCACAAGAGCAAGTCCACGAGCCTAATCAAAAGTGTTTCTTCTCAGAAAACATTTTGGGATGTTTTGTAAAGTTGTTTTGTTTATGAGAGAGAGAAAAAAAACATCCAAAAGTAAAGTACCCCCAAAGAGTAAACCGATGGTCACGGGACAAAATAAAAGTGCGGAAATGTGGGAAAGAATGGAAGTGTTTAAAATGCAAGACACGACAAAATTCAGTGGGCTAATTATGAAAAACAACATTTAAAATCAAGTTTAAGACACTGAGCGCTAAAAAGTCTAAATATGCTCAGAAGTCGGCCTTTCTTGTTGTTTTCTGTCAAAGACAAACAGCTATGTTTACATGCACAAAATTTCACGATCAGATTGAAATGTATTCAGATTAAAACACAAAAATATTGGATTATACCGTTTATATGGGCACACAACCCATTAATCTGATCATGATGTACGTTTCTATGCACCTAGCTTTATTCAGAGTAGAAGCACCCTGACATGCGCAGTTATCAAACATCCCTAAAAAACCACAGAAGTATTTCCATCTTTGCTGAACAACAAAAAATAGCAAACAAAGCAGCAGTATACAAGTTCATTTGTCTTCTGAGCGCCCAGGCTGGACTTGCTCCAGCTTCTAAAAATGGTTGAAACGTTACTGAATAAATAATAATTTTGAGCTATTATACCGTTTCTAACAGAAAGGCTGTATTGGGAGCACAGCCAGTTTTGCTCTCCAACATATTTCCGCCGCTTGAAGCAGAAAAACGTCACATTTACATCGGGTGCACATGTGCACTCAGGTCAGTGTGCCACATTCAGAATAACTTGATCCTGACATAAACCACCCGTCTCATTCGGAACCCAATTTGGTTCCGCTTGAGCTAAATCTGATCACAATATTCCGATTGGATTGTTTACACGACACATTTTTATTCGGATCGGTCGTTATGGTCATGACCCTGTGAAAGACAAAAAGTTTCTGTCTTTGAAAATGCCGTCTGGATCGGTGGCCTTTGCCCAGTTAACAGCTCCAAGAAAAGAGTGACATCAGTATAAAGTCTGATACCAATAGTGGATCAGATTAGTCCAACCTCTAACAGTTTTTACAATCTCTCGCTTTGGATTTAAGTATGGGTCTTACAGGTGGAAGAGAATTTCAAAGCAAAGAGTTGCCTGCTCAGAGAAAAGTTTCACTTTTCTCCCCTTTCTGAAGTGATTTCAGAGACTTTCATCATTTCATTGTAACCCACTGTGAAATCTTCTTATTTTACAGAATAAAAGTGAGAGTCATTGTCTGTATTTCACTTAAATGCAGCTCAAAAATCTTGCAAAAGTGCGACAATGGTGACAATGTGCTTATTTATTCTGTTTTATTTGATCCTCATTTTAAACCAAAGCTTAATGCAGTTTAGACTTCAGTCCTTTGGTGCATTTATAGCTCCATTAATCAAAAAACAGACACCCGCAGGTAGTCAGTGACAGCAGCTCTGCGGCAGGCGGAATGTGTGTGTAGTGTTAAGAAGCGCACACTTCATTATGACAAAGCACTGTTTGTTAAAGCCATTATGTAAGAAATATCCACACTGAGCGCTGGTAATTAACACGGGTCAGTGCTGAGGTCAAAAGCTTGTAAGAGAAATATATCAAGTGTACAATCATGACCCACAATCTAGGTCCCAACAATCCTTATACTAATCTGGCAGCAGATATCTAATATGTTTAATTCCTCTTTCCTCTTTTTTGAACAAAATTATTAACACAGGACAAGGAATCTTGCTGCTTAACTCTACCGAAACCCCAATGTTGAAAATACAGACAAACTCTTATCAAACAAAGCCGGCCCAAAGCGATGCAAACTAAGCTGCTGCTTAGAGCCTCCTAAACCCATCAGGTGTCATGAACTGAGGTTGGTGCAGACCCAAAGTATGACAGGGACGAGCCAGAGCTATGATCAAAGATAGATTTGGAAGATTGGAAAAACAGATAAACTTAGTTCTTTGTGACTTTTGTTCTAGTTTGAGTATTTTTAGATTTTCTGTTTTGTGCCTTCCATTTATTCTGAGGATCATGCCATTAGGGGACTTCCATAAATGCTGGAAGTTCAACACAAACCATGGATCTAAAATTTTTATATATATGTTTATTGAGAATGGGGCGACAGTGGCGCAGGAGTTAGGGAGTTTGTCCTGCAATTGATGGTTTGCCAGTTCAATCCCCTGCTCCTTGCATCCCTAAGGAAGACACGACCTGAATTGCCTGCTGTGGTGGCGCCGATGTATGTTAGCCTCATTTCTGTCAGTCTTCCCCAGGGCAGCTGTGGCTACTAACAGAGCTCACCACTGTCCAGGTGTGAATGTGTGAATGACTGATTGTAGTGTTAAGCGCTTTGGGGTCGTCAAACCAGTTAAAGCGTTTTACAGTACAAACCATTTACCATGAGAATTGACCATGACTATGACTATTGAATGTCACTTGACGGTTTCAGCATAGACTAATTAAAAGATTTAAAATAGTTAGAATTTTCAGATTTAAAGCTATAGTCGGTAATCCTGTTCAGAAACACTTTTAGTTATACTGGGTAAAATGGTCCTTCCATCCTGAAAGTAGTCAATAATTTATGTATTCACAAAAAGGAGGTTAAAAAATATTCTGTGGGAGCTGCAGGCCTGTAAAAACTCTAACCAATCCATGCCATTGGGTCCGAAGGCAAAGGATTGGTTAGAATTTTGTTCCTACTCTCACCCCCTTAGGTTCTGGGGGTATCGCCATATCTATTGGTTGTCCCACATGCCAATTGTTCTGATGCACTTACATAACACCAGTGTCCGTACTCTTTCCTTCATAGTTTCCGGTTACTGGCTGTGTATGCGCGCTTCTAGAATTTATGTATCGGTTAGGTTAGCGGCTAGCTTAGTTGTTAGCTTAGCGGTTAGCTTACCCGTTCATTGTAGCTCCACTGCTCTTACCGTAGACTTTGAACATGGCTGAGAGTCGCATGATGCGAACCGCGTTCACGTTTATGAGAAGAAAAGGAAGGCCTCATTAGAAGGAAATAGGACCAGAGGGGATTTGGGAGATTTTTAAGACGTGATCCCCCTGAAGAGCGGAAGAGCGAGGGAAGACGGTCTTGCACATGTGCAGTTAAACAAAAAGGGACTTGGGGAAACTTGCAGAAAAATTGCAGACCCTACCTTTAAAGAAGTGGCAAGTTTGCTTTGTATAAGTGTAAAAAAAACAATCTTCATTATTTGATTGTTGTGTTACCATAGTTACAATCTGATGCTACGAGTTTAATCTTTTCTTTGTGTTTGTAGCCTGATATGTTCACAAATATATCTCAGCAAATATTTGCCAATTATCTGTAATCTCATTTAAGATCAACTAATTGAACTTGGCCCCCCTTCTCCCAGACTCCACTTAATCTGAATTCAAACACTGTTAGTCGTGGTGATGTTCCTAATCCAAGTCAATTCTGCTAATCTTTTGGCCAGCCTTGTTGTCAAATATTATCAACTTAAAAACTGAGGTAGATTTCTACCCTTGAATAAAACTTAGGAAATGCGGCATGTCTCGTTTCATTTCTCCTTCTTGTGATTGCCAAGGAAAGCCCCACCATCCTCTTGCTCAAAGTTTAAAAGATACATATTAAAAAAACAAGTTTATCAAATGTAATACTTCCCTGTTGTTAAGCGCAAAAGTTGTAACTATAAGGTATTAACTTAATAACTTGGACAATGTTGAAAATTGTCTTTTTTTGGATTTAAAGTATAAAGTAAATGAAAAATAGGAACATGATTACCAAAGTTGCAGAGGCACTTCTACAGATGCGAAAGGTGCGATTTTGGCAATTAAAGCGAAGCCAGAGCGACACGACACCTGCGATGGATGCAAAGCGACAACCAATCAGAAACTGGCTGCGACATGGGGTGAAGGTCTGCAGCGTAGACAAAGCTGTTTTCATCCAACATGGAAGATGAGCCGGTAGTGGCGGTCTACTACCGAGACAAGTCCAGAAAGGAGCGAGCCTGCAAAAGAGTGCGTGAAGAGACTGGAGTGGCAGTTAAATGAAAGCAACACTAGACAGCACAATTGCACTGCTGTATTTCTGGCTTGTTGCTTGCTGTGCGAACGGCCAGCGATTTCGTCAGGCAAGCGACAGCAAGTAAAAGTGGTGACCGTGTGGCGCCATTCGCATTCAAGGTGAACACACCTTTATAGAACCTGTCTTACAACATAAAGTAGGCTAAACAATCTCAAAAAGCAACACATTGTGCCCTTTAGGAAAGCTTTATTTTTAAATGTAATGCTTTTTATTTTGCTTTTTTCCTTTTCTTTTAAAGATGCATTTAAATCAAAGGTCAACCTGAGTCGTGCTGTGCTGCTATGTGGACACAACCAAGCTAAAGTAGCATGGTTACAATCTGTCTCTTATCCCTTTGCCTCTTACACTCAAGGCCTTTATTTCAACTGAGATTGCGTGCCTTATACAAAAAAAGGAGAAGCCTAACAGTTTTAACTTGCTGGAATTCATAATTCCATATTCAGTCTCTTTATCTTACGGATGGTGGTGTTGCATGACAAATGTTGAAAATTAATTCTGAGACAATAAATGCAAGCAAGGCCAGGTCTTTCATAGAAAGCGCACTGGCAATGTTTTCATAGACGCAGCATCTGTGATTAAACAGCAGCTTAAAGCTAACCGCTTCAATAATTGATGACACACTCGACATAATAAGCTAACATAGCTTTGTGTGTGATCCGGAAGCGCCATCATCGTTTATTATGATGCTTTAAACCACAGCTAATTTTCGGTTGGAGATAACTGTTAGTTATTGTTTATTAGGTAATTCGTAATAATGTAAAAACTCAACCCACTAAACTGTAAACTCTCCTCTCCAAATGCCAACAGGACTCTGCATCCATGCTAGAAATGCTTTGGTTGGGTTTGTTAAAGAGAAAACACAGTGCAGCATCTTCTGTCTGTTCCCTGAAGGCTTCCCTTGAGACACTGCAATTATCTGAGGGTCATGGCATCCTCTATCATCTGCATTGTGACTGGCACAATTGCTCATGAAATGATGATGTCATGGTGCGCACAAAGCCACTAAATGCCCAGGGCAACACTGCTCCTTCATCTCCTCATTTGAATCTCCTTTGTAGGTTCTTTGTGCGGTTCAGAAAATTGTTCGAAATGTTGCCAAACATTTCCTCCTTCCTGTTGGCAAGAACAATGTGCAATCCTTGCCATGGAAGGAAAGCGTATTTCACACCCATGCACACCTACACATCAAGTGGCACAGATTAGAGACAAGAGGCTTAGGGCATGAAAAGCACAAATAAGATCTTGGAGCATACCCATAGAGAAGCATGCTCTAGCATCTCAGGTTCCTTTTATTGCCAGCCCCGTATGTTTTCTGCTGAGCTTTGTGCCGGCTGAAAGCAGAATGACAAATACTGAAGGATGTCCACAAAAGAAACCAGTACAGGGCCAGCAAGGATAATGGGGGGGGGGAGCATTATAGTTTAAACATGTTGAGGCAAGCTTTTGTGTTTACCGAAGGCAAACAGGCCACATTTCTCTCTGAGATGAGTGTTGTAATGTATTTAAAGACATGTGAGAACCATTGTTAACGCTCATAATTGTCTGTGTTCAGTTCAATCAATTCATCAAATCTAATGAAATTTAAAGGCACTGCAATGAAGGCAATTTTCCTGCAGAGGTATCACATAATTTATTGAATCATAATTTATTGAATCATATAAATTACTCTAAATTACTCTAAATAATACAGAATAATAGAGTGCCTTGCATAAGTATTCAGCCCCCCTTGGTATTTTTCACCTTTTGCACCGTTTCATTTGCAAGACACGTCCACAACTTTGAAGATGTTTTTTTTTTTTATTGTGAAGCAAAAAAACAAGACAGAATAACAGCGTTTGTAGCTTTTGTCCCTTCTCAGCCACAGATTCTTAATTAGATTTAAATCTGGACTTTGACTAGGCCACTCCGACACAGTGTTGCTTTAGCAGTATGCTTCGGGTCATTGTCCTATTGAAGGTCAACCTCCGTCTCAGTCACAAATCACAGGCAGACTGACAGGTTCTGCTCCCGAATAGCCCAGTATTTAGCACCATCCATCTTTCCCTTAACACGGCCCATTGCCCCAGTCCGTGCTGCTGAAAAACATCTCCACAGTATGATGCTACCACCACCATGCTTCTCTGTGGGGATGGTGTTCTTGGAATGATGGGATGTGTTGGGTTTGCACCACACAAGTTTTCCTTGGCGGCAGAAAAGTTTAGTTTTAGTCTCATCTGACCAGAGCCCCTTCCTACATCCATGGAGCATACGGATATTTGTGGTCCTGTGGACAGGTCCTCCAGTCTCTGCTGTGGAGCTCTTCAGCTTATTCAGTGTTACTTTTGTTAACTGTGCTGCCTCAGTTATTAATACCCCCCCCCCCCCCCCCCCCCCCCCGGCTGGGTCTATGAGTTCTGCTGAGCATCTTTCTCTCTTGGCACCTTTGTTGTGGTACCATGTGCTTTCCCTTTCAAGAAGTTGGATTTGATTGTGCTCCTGGAGTATATAAAAGATACAGATATTTTTTCATAACCCCACCCAGACCTGTACTTCTCAAGAACCTTATTTCCTAACTTTCTTGCAGAGCTCCTTGGTCTTCGCGGTCTCTCGCTCAGTGGTGTTGCAGCCTTTGGGGCCTTTCAGAAAAGATGTTTTTATTGACAGATCCTATGATTGCAAAAAGGCGGACTTAATTTCATTAATCACGTGACTTTTGCAAGTAGGCTATTACAGATTCTGGCAACATAATCATTGAAACATGTATTCTCATAGCTTTCTAAAAAAGAAACAAAAGGTCTATCATGGAGCTATATGCATAAGCACAGAATATAAAAGAACCAGACTTTGTTTGTTTTGATGAATATTTCTCTATGTTTTCTTTTGTTTAGATTTTTATGCCCAAACTATGTTAGCTTTGATATTTGTTTTATAAATAATACATTTTTCTGGCTTTGTGGTAGGCTCCTAGTAATAAAGAGCCAACATGTTTACAGTATGAGAAAATATTCATCAAGACCAATTTAAAATGTTACAGGAAGTCTGGCTTACTTGAAGCAAAAATAAAGACTTGAATTATGTCTAACGAGTTTTGTGCTTTAGTTTTAATTTAATGAATATGTTTGATGTCAAAGGTTATAGCTACAATGAGCACGAGTCCGCCACCTAGTGGTCGGGAGGAGTTAAACTATTACCTTCAAAGAACCATGTGAAAGTGGTTGTCTAAAAACTACTAAGAAAAAGACAGTTTTAGCATTTATGGGTATCACATTTCTGATCCAATGTCAACATTTGGAATCAGGAGTTAATCCTGCACACAAAAGAACTTCATTTGATTGAACTTGACTTTGTAAAGGGCCTTGAGATGACATGTGTTGTGCATTGGCGTTATAGATCAAATGACCCACAATGCTTAGCGTCCACAGCAGGAGTTCAGGAGGCAGCATTGAAGGGTCACCAGTGGTTTACTTCTACTCAAAGAAAACAGCTGTGTGTGACTGACAGGAGCATGCTGGTTTGATCTTAGCCAGACCCACCAGTTTAAAAATATCAATGTGTGTAATATTAATCACTGATTTAAATATCGATTATCAATATCATTATGTTGATAATGATAGTGTCAATGTGTGTGTAGCATATGAAGATGAGAGGCTTAGTTGTGTTTATGGTTCCTGTTTCTTCTGCATTAATCATAACCCCCGACATTTTTACAGTTTCATACTTATTCTGGAGATGAAATTACCAAATAAAGTAAAAATTAAAAAAAAGTTTCCATCTCTTTGAAATTTGATTCACTGTGAACTTTTCTTTTCTGCAGCACATCGGTGATAAAAAGGGCATATTTAAAGTCATTTGCATCTTCATATTTTGGAAGAACAAGTACGAGATGATTAAGGCCCAGATTAATGTTAATCTGGAATCATCATGGGGAAGGTGTGCCAAACTGTATTAGAAAGTGTAAAATCTAAAATATTTGGATCTCTCCTAGTTTATTTCATCCCTCCAAGGAGATATGGCTTTTCTGTAATCTTTATTGAAAGTGGTCCTAATGAAGAGCTGCTTAGGCTCTCTGAACAACCTTCAAAGTTTTGGACTTCATACTTTTACAATTCTGTAAACAACTACTCTTTCGAAGTATTAAAGCACTGCAGCCTTTCATCCAGAGGCCCCCCTGCAGTTAATTTGGAAATATTTCACTGGTTAATTGTTTTTAGCCGTTGCGTCTTCATTTTTCTGCTCTTCCATTTGTTTTCTCCTAATAACTTTTTTTTATGTCTGCTGATGTCTCCGATCAATGCAGGCCAGGCATTGCGTAACAAGCCATTGAAGGAACAGGACAAACAAGTTTCAAAGGAGGGTCTTTGAAGAAAGCTGCTTTTTTATCAGCGAACAAACTCCCACAACTTCAGAACAGCAACTTGACAGGCAACTTGCAGCAAGATTCTCAAGAAAAACATATCCTTTCACATAATCCATATCATCACATCAGCATTGTGCACATCTGAACTCGCCGGTATCTAGATTTGGCTAATTTCAGACTGCTGTTTTAGTATTAGACATTTAATTCTCTTACAAATCTGTATTCTCTGCTCCCACATTCAGGCCACTGTGCTATCTTGCTCTCTCATTCATTACATCGTATTGCTCTATTCCCCTAATTTTCATTTAATCTTAGAATCAAGCATACATTTTGACCATGATGCTTGAAAACGAGCAGTTGTTGTGGTATCTTTTGTTGCTCTTTAAAGCGTGTTACAGCTTTAATCTTAGTTTCAACAACATAGTATCTTGTTCAGGAACGATAAAGTACCAACTCTTGACTTGCCAGTGCAAAACAACTCGCCTATCTGACTCTCCGAATCGTTACCTTTTGTTGGCTCTCAAATGTCTTTTGAAGTCTAATAGCTATTGTTATTGATGTCAGAAAGAGGTTTGAGGGCTTAAAAAAGGTTGAGATTTAGATACTCCATGCAGTAGAAATGTTTTTTTAATGAAAAAAAAAATCCCTCTGAATATTTTACTTCCAAAGAATATTTTGAAGCATTTTTGCACAAAAGGAAGACATCATGGACTGGCTGGTATTCATTTGAGATGGTTTAAACCAAAGGAATTGGAAAACAACAATCTGAAAGAAATTCCAGGTTTTCAGGCTTATGTCACAGTATCTAGAAAGATATATCCTTTTCGTGGTAAAATAAGAGAAATAAGGCCAAAGTGACAGATTTGCACAGTTCTAAGATGTCATGGACTGTAGGGTTCTCCTTTTATTTTTAAATCTTTTTGTTGATTGACCTGTCCAGGGTGTACCCCGCGCCCCATTCTTTGATAACAACCAACCATCTGCAACCCTGCAAGGACAAACTGGGTCCAGAAAACAGAGACGGATGTTTCTTATCTTATCTGTTTTCCCCGACACGTGGTTGCCATCTCTGATTTTCACAGCTGTATTCCTCAGTCCACACTATTTCACAGCATAAACCACTGCTCATTTTTTTTAAATCTTTCAACCATTCATTTATGGCTTGGGAGCTTTTCTTCTCCTCCGTCTGTGGAGAATTCAAGACCTTATTATGAAAATATGCATTAAATCTGCATTTAAAACCTTTGTTGTCAAGTCTAAATGGGAAAATGCCTCAAGCTACATTGAAATGTTTGTAAATAAGCGAGCGAGTGCACAATTCGAACGGCGAGCTGGTTTTGCTTTATTTTCTGCCAGCTAAAAGTCAACTCAAAGTGTAGTTAAATCTTGTTTAGTCCTTTGTTTATGAACCATGGGAGCTCCTTTTGTTTGGTGTGTACGCATCTCATCTGCTTCTGTGTCCTGTCTCTGAGTCTTTTCTTACAAGCCACTAAAAATGTAATAATATTGTGATATTTAGAAAGAGCTTTATGGAAAGATAAACCGAACTTAGCTTGGGAGTGTTTTCCTGCTGGCAAAGTCTGAGATTTTGATCCAGAGTGAATACTTCTATTCTCTTGTGTTGACAGCGCAGTATCTTCAGGATTCAATCGCTTTCAGAAGATGGCGACAAGCATGGAAGAAGCATGGAGATTCTCACAGTATGATAGTCTTGGGCAAAAATTATTACATTTGCACATGATATTACAGTGTATCACAATATTCACACAACAATTTTAAAGAAAGATGCTTATCTGATCGCTTTAATAATAGAACAGCAACCTTTTCTTCAAACTGCTGCTAAAATAACAATAATCATGGCACTAATGACAATGTAATCATTTATTAATTATTATTATACATTGGCCCAAGCAAATATATAATATTCACTAATTAGTAGCATTTTTGAAAATTTTAGAATTCTGTAAAGTTTTTTACTTCTTGTCATTCTGCTCTTTATAGAGTAACACAAGCTAATTGTGAGGCTATCTGCTCAATTAGTGACTGGCTATTTAAGCCGCACCAACGCAAGCTGAAAAACTGTTAATACGAGCGTTGGTTGGCTCTGCTTTAGTTTTCACACCATGAATGACCCAAAACGGCAAATGTATGTTTTGTAAACGGGAGAAAAGTGTATAAGCATTCTATCGGCCAGCTGACTGGCAGTCCACAGAAACGGGCAGAAAAGGGGAAGCTCTCCGGGGTCTAAGCCCGTTTTCGAATTGGGTTTTATTGTTTATTTTCTTTCTTTTAAGTGTTTTTATGCATTATCTTTTAATTTTAGTTTTTTAATGGATCTGTTTTAGTTTGTAGCAACGTATAGCACTTTGTTTCAGCTGTTAAGGGCTTTATAAATAAAGATATGGTATGGATTCAAGGATTCTTTATTGTCACCGCATGCTACCACCTTGGCGTCTGCAGTATCCTGCGCCGCCATCATGGTATGGTATGGTAGACTAACCCAATCTCTGGTTGTTCTGGGTCTGTCTCTGATATCTCATTAAAAGGACTGGACAGTAAAAAGATTATTAAAACCTTGATACACTTTGAAACCAGCCAAGTAAAAAAAAAGAGATCTAAACAGCACGATTTTTCATTTCTTTGCAGTTTTCCTGCATGTAGTCAGACTTTCTTCAACCTTTAAAGTGGTTCTGATCAGTAGTCCTATGAGCTTTCTAAGGATCTTTCAATGTTTCTCTGGGTACTGCGGTTGCTTTTCTCTCATTTTCTGCTCACTTCATATACATGACCATGACAGCATAGCGACTGTTGGGTTATTTAAATCAATCTCTTTATTTCTGGCTTCCGCACGCAACTGAGGAATATTTAACCTACCCACCATTCATACTTTAATGTCACACAATAAACAATGCAGTCAATACACATTTGAAGATGATCCAAACCTTCTTTGAGATTTCACTCTTGCATCTTGGTCGATAACTTAATAAATGTTGACCCAAATCCAATCATGATGATTACCATCTCATGTGGATCCATAGAGATGAATTATAATAATAACAATAATAATAATAAAAAAACACTGAAGCTCAAAGGCTGCTGCATCAGAAGCAGGACTTTGAAAGGGTCTGTGGTGCAGCAAATCACCACACTCAGCATTAGCCATGATCAAAGGCTGGAGCTGCAGGTTGCTTTCTCTCTCTCCCTTTCTGATCTAAAAACACCACTGCATCATGTTAATCTGTCCGCCACATGGTTTGTTTTTAGAACATAATCACAGAGCAGGCAGTGTACTACTTTAACCATCTTAATGATTGCCCCTGTGATTTAGACAACTTGACACAAGGCAGTATGTATTAGCTCCGCGGGCAGTCATTATTGCCTCCTTTCTTCTTGGTTTCCAAAAATGTTGAGAGCTTTGCAAAGACTATGGAAAAACATCATGAAAAATACATAAAAGGAACGAGAGGGAAAGATATGCTCTGCCGCCATTCAAGGTTTGAAATATGGCTCGCAGCAGGTACATGCGTAATTCTCAGACAACAAAAATAATCACAAACACTCATCTAAGTCTCATTGTTTCCTAAATATAAATTCTTGAATTTGGTGTTAGTGGCTGACATTTATTGCCAAAATATTACTAAATAATGAATCGTTCAGCACTCGGAATAACACAAAAGAAATGTAGGACATAAAATGTATGAAAGATACCGCAACAAAACTTTATACATTCTTCCGAGAACCCTGGAGGCTCCCAGTCAATATTTTAAAACAACACTAAAGTTTTTGTGGACATCATAAATAAAAGAAGAAGTTGAACAAAATCCCAACAGCAATGACATGTGCAATGTCACCAAGTTAATGTGTGATGAAAAAGTAAAAGATTTAAGAATCTTTTCCACATTATCCCACATTACAACCACAAACTGATATATTCAGTATATCGTATAAATATTTTAGATGATCAACACAAAGTTATACTATACCATTGATTGATTGATTGGTTGATTGATTGATTGATTTATTGATTGATTGATTGATTGATTGATTGATTAACCCACCTCTCCAGTCTTTAGCATCCTCCATGGAAACACATTTGCGTGTAATCTGAAAAATTAGATTTTGGTCTCAATCAACCAGAGCTCATACTTTCCAAACTGTTACTAGTTCACCTACATGGCTTTTGGCAAAAATCTAATGGCCCTTCTTGTGGATGTTTTCACACATTAGCTTTCTTCTTGCCACTTGATTTGTGGACTGCATGACGAAGTTGTCTTCTCGACAGATACTTTTTCCTCAGCCGTGCGTCTCTTCAGCTCCTCCGGAGTGACTACAGGTCTCCTGGCTGATGCTCTGAAGAAAGTTTTCCTTCCCTGGCCTATCAGTCTAGGTCAGGGGTGGCCAAACTTTTCGGTACATGGGCCAAAATTGTCAAGTCAAAGGAACTTGAGGGCCAAAAGATGAACACACTTTTTTTAAAACCAAAAAGATTATGTTAATTGTTTACCTGCTCTACATAATATCACCATTTTAAATAAATAAACTAGTCATATTTGTTGTAGGAAATGAATGTGTAAATTATTGTAAATCCAAAATTTAAGAAATTGTTTTGTTCATTTGTTGTATTCATCCAGTTTGCAAATTATTTTGAAAAATGTAACTTGACTCTTTAACAATAATAAACATTAATCTTTTTGGTCTAGCAATATAAGAACAGTATTTGGGTATTTTGTTCTTTGAAAACACTTGCTGTAATTAGTCAATTTTAATAATTGAATTCAGTAGATTTTAATGCACCAAAGTCTGCATTTAAGTAATTAAATGTCATTGGATAGATGTCACTGTGAAATTAAAGAGAATGTGAAGTGTGTTTATTAAAAGATGAATACTTTGTGTTGTACTTAACATTTCCAACATTTGGTGGTGGACCAAATCTTTCCTGAAATGCAGTTGGGGGGCACCCAAAATCAGTACAGGGGCCACAAATGGCCTCCGGGCCACACTTTGGACATACCTGGTCCAGGCTGATGGCCACATCTTGGAACGTTTGTAATTGTGCCGTACGTTTTCTAGTTTTAGATGATGTACTGAACAGGGCAATCCGAGATGTTAAAATTCTGGGAAGTTGCGTTATCGCCTGACCGGTTAAATTCAGATTCAAAAATTAAAAACCCTGCCTAGTTTTCCTTCTTCCTGTTCACTTAACCAGGTGATTTCAAACCAGTGGTCTTAAACTGAAATCCTTTTAGATGTGTCCCTTGCCCTACACGTCTGAATCCAATGGCTGAACTACCTCACTAGCATGCAGTTAAGCTCTGCTAATGAGCTCATATTGGAGTCAGGTGAGTTGAAACAGAGACGCATCTAAAAGTCGCAGGACACTGACCCTCGAGGACTGGAGTATGAGACCACCGTTTTTATTGGTCCCTGTCTATGCTGTGGAGCGGGAAAGCCAAATGGTTTTAACCAATCTTTGTGTAGGCTTTTTACTTTCTGAAGCTGGATTACCCACCTCTGCCCAACCCATGAGCTTATCTTTGATTTTATCCCTTTGGTTATCATATTTGTGTGCTGACTTTGAAGGCTTTTAAGAAAGAGCAGCTGGATCCATCTGAGTCCTTTCAGCTGTGTCCTCATTCAGAGTTTGCCACAGCAAGTCGTTACAAGTTGCACACAGACTTGGTCGAGGTTTCACCCTGGATGCTCTATCGGACACAACCGGGTTTTGAATCCGGCTCCCCTGTGCTGCCAGTTAGCTCGCTTTACCACCACAGAGGGTCAGAGAGTCTATGCATGAATAAGGTTCCTTCTGGGGGCAGTTTGGTTTGTTGGGCTTTATTTAGGGGCATCAAGGAAATGGGGGGTAAACACTTAGGCTTGCTATAATTTTCAGATCATTATTTGCAAAAAAAAAAGAAATAAGTCAAACAATGTTGTTTTTCTTTCACTTCATAGTGATATTAGCATCAATTTCTCATTGTTAACCTAAACATGTAGAATTTGATTGCGTTTAACTCCTAGCAAAACTTATTTATAGTAAAATGTCTCTGTTTGGTCAGTATGCCGTTTGCCTCAGTATCTTTTTTTCCTTGGAGTGCACCTTATCTCTAATCCTTTCTAGGACAAGGGTGGAGTTATGCTTTAATTGCCAAAGTTAAGGGGAAAAAGTCCTACCAGCAACGTATTTAGTCCATCTCATCATTGAGTCCACATCTAATTACGGATCATGGAGGCCAATAAACTTATGAATATTCTCATACGTTCATCAGGCTAATACACAATATGCTCATGGGATTTGAAAAAGTGCATGTTTGCATATTTCCTTTCTCTTTAATCTTACAGTTTTACGCTTCGCCTAGTTCCCTGTTTACTCGTCATGTGGAGGAAGGATCCGGCGAGCAATGGAGGCTTAAATTAGTGTTAGCCCAGGGTTAATTGTGTAGAAAATAAAGGGATAGTTTCATAATAGAAAGCATAATTGTCAGTGCAGGGTGCTGCTGAAGCTATGTGGAATCTCTGTGAAGTGGTGCTTGTTTTATCTGAATTGTTAGGCGGCTGACATTGTCTGATAGAAACAGCAGATATTTACCAAGCGGTACGCAAACCAGCATCAAAACTGTGCGCTTTTCGACCTCGGTAGAGATGTTACCAGACATATTTCTTTTTTAAGAAGTTGTCAATAAAAGTTATGACTTTTGATTTGAAAAGTTTATCAAGTACGTTCATGTAATTTTAAATAAAATACATCCTCAAATCAACAACGCTGATGGGTAGCACTGAGGGGAAAAAATGGATATGATTTCATTTCTATCATCTTACTCTCTTTGGGATCCAATTTAAATTCTGTCAAGCAGTAGATGAGATGAAACTGATGTTTCGTTTTAAAGACTGGAGATGCAGCCCGTAGATAGCCAATCAAAAAGTAATGCTTCAGCTTTCCTCTTCTTCTTTTCCTCTCATTTATGCAGCTGTAGCCTCTCTGAGCTCTGGAAGACAAATTAGTCTCCCCCTCATTCATCTTTTTTATTTCTTAAACTTGACATCCAAGTTAAGGGATCTTATTTACCCCTCAACTTAATACTTCACAGCATTTAAATCGTTTCCATGAATGTAAAACCAGATAGATAGAGTTCAACCTAGATATTAGCAAACATCAAAACATGGGACACATCTCTAAAGAATTATGTCTTTGAAGTTGAGTGCCTTTACAAACTGTAGTTTTGCTTGTTTTGCTTTTGGAGTATTGGCTTCTTCTTCTCTGAGTGGCCTTTTGGTCCATGTCTCTACAGGACTTGTTTCCTCGTGGATATGGACAGTTTCGGTGGGCATCTTCAGAAGATGGTTTGCTTTTGTTCTGTTGTTGAGATTCACTTTTCACACTAAAACATGTTCAGCTCGGGGACACAGAAGCCAGTCACTTCCTGAACCTTTCAACCCTGGACATTCCCATGCTTCTTTGTCGCTGCGCTAAGGTTGGAACAGATTAATCTGGTACCTTCATGACTCTGGGAACTGTTGCCCGGATTTGTGGAGGTCCTTAAACCCCTTTCTGTTATATTGCCTTATTTATTCCTATTTGTGTGGTGAACTAGTCTATTACAACAATCACCTGGACTTTTCTCCAATTGTTTAAAGACAATGATTTTAATATTTGTCAGCCTCTGATTTTGAAGAAAATTAAAAATGTATCTGTAATTATTCTGACATTTACCAAATTTAAACAATCTGGGCAATCCTAACTGAGCGGAAACACGAACGGTTTGGGCTAGTTTATTCTCATGGAGTGACCAAAAAAGAAGGAATTTTATTTTTATGCGGTGTATGTATGCATCTGGTTTCGGCTGTATTTTGCCAGTCGTATAAAGCTTACCAGCTTCACATACCAGAATGATCTGATCCTGCTTTCGCAGCGCTCAAGTCGGATCAGTTTGTTGTTATTCGGCTGTCCATCATTGGGGTACCTGTCAAATCACAGGATTGGAATAAATTGCATTGATAAAATGTGCTTATAGAAAGAGAGCAGGTGTACAAGCCAGGGAAAGATGTTAACACGAGTCAATTAAGTGTGCCTCCCACCTGTGATGGAGAGCAGATTCATTTCTATTTAACAACAGAGGAAATGAAAGTTCATTGGATAATATTGTTGTGAGGAGCGGCCAGATGGGACATGTTTCCAAAATAGTAACAGCCGAGGAGAGGAAAAGAATCAGAGGAGGGAATTAGTCCATCATTCGGTGACAGTTTAACTCGACATTGTGAAATAGATGTGTTGCTCTGCTGAAGCAATCATAAATTTGTTAGATTACTTTTGTTTAACCTTTCCCTAGCCTTTACTTAAGAAAATGGAAATAGCCCAATTAATAAGTGCCAGTTTCCTTTCCCAATTTTTTACTTTGCTGGAGACGTTTACTTTTTCCAGTTTAATTAAAATTGACTGGCAACTGTTTAATAGTTATTCATCTTTTTATTGGATAAATGTTTCAATAAATATTCCAGCTCAGCAGGGGGGGGGGGGGGGGGATTTTGATCCTTTTAAAAAACATCACTGTAGGCGTAATGTATTCTGTTTTTTGTGCCGTTGTTCAACAAATCTATTTATTTGGAGATGTGTTTGAGTTTTTATTTAGCTCTATGATTATGTAAGACATGGTTGTTTTACAATATGTGCAGGATGTTAGTTCGGTCATTTTCTATCTTTTTTATGTATTTCTCATGCAAGTTCGTATACTTTTCACTGTTTCTTACTGCGTAATTGCCTGTGTGAAATATAATAATCTCCGATCTAAAGATACTTGGACAACAATCGGTCAGTCAACCCAAAAATAAATCCAAAACGCAAACCTTTTCAGTTAACATATCATATTTACTTCATAAAGTGCTTTTCAAACTTTTTTCATCCATCCATCTAACCAACTAGCCAACACCTAAATAGGCTATTTAATATTTTTTCCCCTGTTATACTATTATTTATTATTATTATTTTGTTTTGTTATCTTGTTTTCAGGGGTGTACGTAGATACTCATCATTGGGAAAATGTTGATCCAACATCACCTCACTGTGAATCTGACATAGCAGATGGCACTAAGCATTTTGGAAATCAAAGACTGCCTATGTACACCGCTGCTCTGTAACTTACTCAATGGGCACTTAGAGCAGCTGCATAGTTTTGCATAAGATTAATTATGATAACTATAGGATCATAGCAACAACATCTATCTCCATTCATGAAGATGCTTGGAGAAGCTCCAACAGCAGAGCAGTCCAACCAAAGGTTATTAGGGGAAAAAAATAGCAAACCCCTTGAAAGTCTGTGGTTTTTATTTAGATGCATAGACATAGATACGTAATATCCATTTTAGTACTACAAAAAACAGCATAAATAAACAATTCCATCTGGAGAATATGGCCTGTAAATCTTTTTTTATAAAATGTAATGAAAGAACATTACTCAACATTTTGATTGTTGACATATAGTTTTGTCTACTCCTGCCTGCTGAGGAGAGAAAAAAAAACCCAGTGTAAGACTAAAAGCAATACCTGAGACCCTCAGAAAGGACATTGTACCAGCTAAGTCTAATAAGGGATTTAAAAAGGTTTTGAAAGAATTCATTTCATCATCAGACATTTCACTGTCAGGAAAATACTCTGCAAGTGGAGGACATTTAAAAAACTACGACCAACATGTCCAGGTCTGGCCATTCACACATGTTCACCCTGAAAGCAGACCCCAAGATTCGACAAGAACGCCGTAATAACCCTAAAATGTCATCACGGGACCCAAAGCTGGCTCTTGTCACTGTTGATATGATTGCCAGTTCAATCAGACAGGGACAGCACACATTTAACCTTCAAGGGAGTTCAGCAAGGAGAAAACCTGTGCTGTCTAAAAAAAATCATTAAGGCCAGACTAAGGTTTGCCAAAGTCAACATAAAAAGAGTCATTTGGACAGATGAATCCAAAACTTTAAAAACCAGAACAAATAACATGTTTGGTTTAAATCAATTACAGCAGTCTAGGAATAAAAAGACTCATACTGAGCATGAACTTTAGAGTAGGAAATGTCTTGATTAGGAAATGTTTTACTGCTCCAGAACATTAAAGAAATAAAAAGCACATCAGCAAATGTTTATAACCATCTTAACAGTTAATGTAAAAAAAAAAAAAAATCAATCAAACAATTGCTGCAACGAGGCCTACTTACATTGTAATTGTTTAGCAGCATTTTGGATGTTTCCACTGGAAGAAAAATATTGGTAAAATTAAGATATTTCTTTGGACATAAATTCCCAGGGGTGTAAAAAATTTTGCTCCACAGTTTTGTATCCCTTGTTTAAATAAGGCATGCGTAAGCTTATTGGGGACCTCCAGGCAGCAGGGCCCCCACACTCTGGCTGGGTCTATCTATCGGTCAGCCAGGACCTCCTGTGCAGGGTTGATGGAGTAACAGTCGCAACAAGGAAATAATCGACTAAACACAGGAGGCTTAGGGAGGCTTAAGTAAATAATTGGGGGAAAACTCAATTGTTGGACATTTGTTTTTTAATATGGAGACAAACTCTTCAGTAAAGATTGATAGTTTGGAAAAAGTTAGTTTGATATGTTATAAATTGTTGGATGGTGTTGACAGCTGCATCGTGTTACTATTAAACGTTCTATAGCAGCAAATACTCAGAAAACCCGTTGTTGTGTCAGTTGTGGAGCTAATACTGCCCTGTTATTGTTGAAGCTCATGTTTATTTCATCCTGTAAGTGACAATTTTTATGTATTCATACACTACGCTGAGATGTGGAAATAAATTCGTTTAGTTTGTGTCTGAATAAAGGGGTTGTGGGGATATGATGAATTTCATAACAAACTCAGTAAGATGCAGAACATTAATTATATTCAGAACAAAGAAGTCACAATAAATTAAGCAATGAAAAGTGGAGAAAAGGTGGCGAGGACTTACAGAGTTTGTGTGTTGCAGTTAACGAGAATTGCCTGATTATTTCTAATTAGAGGCACACATTCATCAGAGTTCATTCCAGACGGAATCTGAAATACGAGTGTGAACCTAAATATAATGGCATCAGGTTCAGTGTCAGCTTTGTTTTGAAAATCATTAGAAATTATTTGCTTTTCCACTGCATAATGAGCCGTAGACCTCGCCTGCGGTGGCTGCATCTAAAAAAGCAGTGGTGCGCTCTGCTTTCCTGGCCCCTCATGCTGTGAACAAACCACAGCAATTAAGGAAGGCAAGATACTGAATGTACAAAAGTCATCTGTGATGGGTTATATTTGGAGTCTTCCTGTACAGAGATAATGAAGGTGATCCTGTTCTCCTTTGCTTCTCAGAGGGAAAAAAACAAAACAATTAGGTTTGGGTTTTCAGAAAGAAAAAAAAAACAGTTTTCTTTATTATCTTATCTCTGTGTGCTTTTGAATAAATCCAGAGATTTTTTCTTTACAATAAGTGATTCCCTTTTTTTACTGTATTTTCTTTCAGAATACACTGAAATAGTTACTTTCCATCATAAAATAATAAATTTCTTATAAATACTAACTGAAGGAAAGACAGCTTTATCATTTAAATAATGTAATATTCATGTTATGATATAATATCATCGTTTCAATTCTAATTTATATTCAGTAGATTTAACTGTAATCAGACGTTTCAGTCCCACCTGTACTTGAGCCTCCAGGCTCATTCATTCTTTGTCATTCAACACATTAACATATCAATGCTGAGGCGTAACTCTGACCTAAAAAAAAAAAACACCTCCAGAAAGATTTTAAAATATCTATTTGAATATTGCAAACTGTCTGCTTTTTTCAAAGATTATGGGTCTGAAAGAATAAATATAGACCAAATAAAACAGAAGCATGAAGTATTTGGAAAATTCAGTAAACTAAAATAGGAAATCAAAACAGTGATATGCTATATTTGAATAAACATGTCTTCAATTTTGCTTTAGGTTTTTCATTTTTATTCAATATTTAGGACTGGAGCTGATAAGAATATTACACCACATCTTTTTCAGTTGAATATGTTTATTTGTGAAAAAAAGAGAAGGTAAAAAAAGCAATACATTTTCAACAAAACTACAGGCAACAATGAACGATAAACAAAGAGCAAGTAATTTATACTTTATTTTTTAAGATGATCAGAGTATCTTGGGATTTGTTTTCGTAATCCATGACCTGGTGTTTAAATACGATAACATATTCGACACTCTTCATATGTCATAGTCTTGTGGACTTTGGTTTGGTGTTTCGCTTTATTGCGGTATTTGTCCCTCTTTGCTTTCCTGATTCAGTCATTCCTTCGATAAAATCCCTGTATTTCTGCTCTGTACCTGGAGTTCTGGAACTAGGAATTGTCCTCTAATTGGTGGGTTGCTGGTTCGGACCCCGCACATCCGTCTCAACTACAATGTAGCTCACCCCTGTCAGTATGTGAATGTGAATGAGTGAATGGCTGAATGACTGAATGTAGTGTGAAGCGCTTTGGGGTCTGCAGGACTTCATAAGGAGCTATAGAAGTACAGGCCATCTACAATTTGTGCTGGATTCTGGTTTCTGTGTCTTTCCTTCCCTGGGTCCCTCTGTCTTCTTTCAGCCATTTCTCCCATGCCCTCAGTTCAACCTCAGTTACTTGCCTTCACTTGCAGCTTCACTCTTTTCTAATCAGCTACCTGCTCCTTGTCAAGCAGTCTCACTCCTGTCTATCAGTTGCTCTCATTTACTGCTGGATTCCACTGTTGCTATTACCCTCTTTCCTGTTGGGTTTCCTGGTACGTTGTAGGTTTTTTTAAATTTTTTTCATTAAACCCCCTCTGAGCCATGTGCATCCCTTTCTGATGCTTTAATTTGGCTCCTCAAAAAACAACACTACATCAAAGCGGGGAAGACAGAAGAATGCGCCATTTGAGTAACCTAGATTTAAGACATCTAAACTGGCCTGGATCTACAGTTGGGGCCAGAGTCCAACTCTAGCAAGCATATAACAAAAGTCGTCTCAGGGCAGTACCCAGGGCCCTAAAATGTTGGAAAAAAAACCAGATGCTGCTTTAATTAAAGCTTTTTGCACCAACAATAACTATACATTTAGGTAAAAGACTTAGTTGATGGATTCTGCCTTGTTGGTGAACAGGCTTATCTTACCTAGTCTAAAGTAAAACTAAAATATTGTGCGTATAGGAACCTAAAACAGCCTTTACTTAATTAGTTGAACCCTAAATTGTAGATAAATGCTGAAACTGTGGTCTTGAATGACACATGTTGAATTGTGAATTATGTATGCTGATTATTGATAAATGTTTCCATTGATTTTGTCAAGCCCATTTATCGGAACTGCTTTTATTGTGCTGTGTGGGTACACCAACAAGGGGATTGTTAAGGTTGTTAAGTGTGTACACCCCCTTGCAGGGGGGGTGTACACAATTACTTGCTTACGTAAGTGAGGATTGGGGCTCTCCACTTCTCGTATTGTTTTATGTATGAGAGTCCAATGCTGAAGCTGTACCATCCTTCTGCCTGGTTAGATCAAATATGTTAAAGTATGGTTACTCGTTCAAGAGTCATTTTATTACTAAAATAAGTCTACATTAGAGAAGATCACTTTTACAGGGAAGGAACCTGGGAGAAACAGGGTACAGTTAATTATTTACACTACTGTACCTTAGAAATATATAGAGAAAAACAAATGTTCCAGGCTCAACTATGTAGATTATTGATATGTAGAGTATTGATGCTGCTTTCTGTTTTGAAACTGAATTACAACATACTGTATGTCTTTTGAACAGATAAAACTTTTTCATCATCACAGTCTTTCAAATGCAAAGATTGCTGCACAATCCCCAGTTGATTCTATCCTCTTCTTTTCATAGGAAACATTGTATTAATTTATATAAATAACTACATACATTAATTCTGCCTTATTTATTTGTTTGTTTCAATTTTGCACAGTTAAAATATATGCATTTGATTTCAACTTCTTATTCAATACAATCGGAAAGGCTGGAAAACGTAACAAGCTAAACATTAATGGTTACTTGGGAAAAAAAATATGAAATGAAGCAAGCATCAAGAAGCAGATATATATATATTTTCTTCATATATGTTTTTATTTTTTACAACCTGGACAATACAACTAAATTGTCTCACATCCGCCTTAAAGAATTATGAAAATAAGGCTGGAAGAGGACCAAGGATTTGACTGCCAAGTTTAAGTTAGTTTTTGTACCCGCAGGTAGATTTATTCATTATTATTTACACGTTTCAATATAGAGACCAGTTCAAGTCAGTACAATTCAGTTTATTTATATTGCATGCACAAATAAACATTGTCTCAAGGCACTTTGCAAAGCAGAGATACGATTTATATTCAGAAAAGAATAGTCTATTCAAGCCAATCATACAGACAGATTTAAAGTCAGTTATATTCACTCCAATTCCATTAAGGTAAGAAAACAATACAGTCAAATGATGTTTGTTATTTAAATTAGTAAAACAGTTTTCTATCTAAACAAAACACCTGGCCAGATGTAACGTCTATAAAAAGTAAAATTAAGACAGAGAGATACCAAAAAGTTAACGTCAGCAAGAATTCAGATCATGCATATTTGGAGAGTAGTAGGAGAAAATACCAGAGTTGCAAAGGTGGTCAGTATGTCTTCGAGCAACCTAAGCCTTTAGAAGTACAACTACAGAAATTGCTCAAGATAACCCAAGGCACTATAACAATAAACTTTATCAGAAAGAAAAGTTTCCGGCATAGTTTAAAAGTTGACAAGGTGTCTCCCTGATGAGCAGAACTGGGAGCTGGTTCCACACAAGAGAAAGCAGCTCTGATAACCGAAGACAACAAATAGAGTATAAATACAGACAACTGGAAGAAGTGGGTAGCAAAATATTGAATAGGGTGTATGCCCAAAGCTCAGGTTTACCATCACACTACTTAAAACTTAATCATCAGACATTATCACTACTTCAACCAGTTGATTAGGAGACATGCTAGAAAAAATAACTTTTTTTTTGCATTTTATTTTGTGTGTTTGATGATTTAATCATTAAATGTAACTGACTCTTACCTTGTTTCTTTAATTAAGATTGGTTAAAGGAGTGTTTCATCTCTTAAAGGCTCTTCACTCCCTCACAGCCTTGTGTTTTTACCACAGTAAAATTTCCAGTATGAACATAGTAATTTGAATTGCCAATGAAAGCATAAGTAAGCAAAATTAATTAAAATCCTGCCACTATGTTTTCCCTCTCATTGTGCGGCATAATGTTAATTTGTTTCCCGGTATGATACAGAAAAGAGTTTTTCAGTCTTACAGGATGTTACGATATTCTGTGATTTTAATTATTTTATTTTTTTTGCAAACTTCTGATTCAGGTATTTCACATATTAATGTTAAGGTTGTTTTGCTGTGGAGGTTGGCATCTTTCAGAGCGCTGAATTCTGTCGCCACTTTCAGGGAAAAAATAGAAAATAAAAGATTCCTCCATGACGGTCCAACACACCACTGACCTATCTTATCAGGGTTACATTGTGGAGATCCAGTAATCTTCTGCTGTTACAGAAAATGAATTGGAATGGCAGTGGAGCCAAAGTGGGAAATCAGACAGGGTAGGTACATCTGACAGTTTAAGCTCCACACAAGAAGCTTGGATGATCTCTGAGTTTTTTTTTTTTTTTTAGAAACTGTTAGAGACAAAGCCGGGACATGTGATTGCAATCAGGGGGATACAATGTTGGGCGTAATAACTGGTTTTATATCGGCTGTCTGCAAGACTCTCCAGTCACTGACAGTGACAACCTTGGAGGTTGATTAGGAGGGTCCCAGCATTGGAGAAAAGGAGGTGAGCAAACCTCATTTCTCCCTAACTGCATCCTAAGTAGCAAAGACTCACCATAGCTTTGCTGTCCTGTGTGTTAACACTGAAACTTGTGGAGATTGATGGTTGTTGTGCTGCTGTGTGGTGGTAATAGCAGGCTATCTCAAGGCCTGTCCAGATTCAACTCAAACAGATCCCTCCCTCAGGCCGCAAGATAAAAATCCCATCATGGCCAAAGATGAAGACTGATAGAAAAGCCGACCCGGCCTGAGTCTCTATTTGGCTTTCAGCTGCTCCGTGGGGGTCTGTGTAAAATGCATCCATCTTTAAGTACAGCACATCATCTGCATGTAGTGCATGGGTCCATTATGCCTGCATGGTTCAGCTGATTTTGATGATAATAGCTTATATATAATTTCTCTTGCATTCATCCCAGCATAATTAATGTGTGTAATTAAGATTTCCATTACAACAGAGCAGCTGCTGTTAGCTTCATGCAGATAATGGACTTAGATCGGACTAAGATAAATTTGCTTTGTTGATTAGGTTAGGAATTGCTTAGCTTCTTGTTTTACGTAATGTAAGCAAGCCAAGCAAATGACAGCTCTTGTCTTTTACATCTGTTTTCTTGCCTCAGACTAGTCTGAGTGAAATAAAAATAATAGAGGATATTTCATGCTGACGCTGGATGTACAGTTGGAGATGTACCTCGTGTGTTTCTCTTTTTTTTTTACCCCAGAGTGGGCTTTAGTTGTTTAAATTATGTAGAAACAGGGAAACGGTGTTCAGACAGGTCGCAGAAAGTGCTCGACATCCCTGTGACCTGAACGCCTCCGGTAATTACAGTGAGTAAAATAATAACCCCGAGCTTTTATAAAAACACCATAAACTCCAGAAGCTTTAATCAGGCAACAAAATTAAATTACATACTTTCATTAAATAACATGTAGTGCATGGCAAAGGTTTTAACCACCAAAAGTAAAATAAGGGAACATACAGAACTGAAAATACATAAATCTGTCAGCATTTTTTTATCAACATCAAGAGCAAAAAGAGTCCTTTAAAATTGCACCAACACTCACAGATGCACTTTTCAAAGGACTCGGCAGGTAGGTTGTTCCAATCAGAGTTTTCGCTGCTTCTTCTTTGGATTTAGGCCTCTGCCTCTTCATGTAATTCCAAACTGACTGGGAGATGTGGAGATCTGAGCTCAGAAGGGGGTGAGACCATCTGCTTTTGCAAGATTCCTTAACTCCCATATTCCTCTGCTGTACCACAGTTGCCACACATACACAGTTGCTCGCAAAAGTATTCATCCTTTTTCTCATTTTGTTCTTTTACATCGAAAAAAACTATAAGGTATTTTATTAGGTTTTTGTGTGAAAGTCAAACACAAAGAAGTGCAGAAAAAACTCTGAAGATAACCATAAAAGTATGGCATGTGTTATCTTATTTCATCTTAACTGTATTACACCTGAATAAAGTCCAGTACAGCAATAGCCTTCAGACGCTGGTCAGAGTTGATGGGGAGATGGATGAGGCTAAATACAGAGCAGTCCTAGAAGAAAGGCTGTAAGAGGCAGAGACCAGGGCTTTGAACCGATTTTTTTTCCCAATCGGTTCGTTCCGAACAGAAACGGAATTATAACGTTTCCGGTTATGAGTTCCACCAATAAATTGACGTTCCCGAACCGGTTAGAACAAAAAAATACTGTTCCCGGAACGGTTAATTTCGTTCCTGTCAGCTGTTTGGAATGAGCGTTTTACTTAACGATGGATCGTAATTTACCTCTTATTTAAGATGTGTAGCTCTAGTGGAGACACCGCTCTCTCTCCATTTAGTCAGCGAATGTGTGATGTGATGTCACACAGGAAGTGAACCTCAGCCGTCATGATAAAGGCCCATTCATACCTCACGTAAAAGACTGATACGGATACGTGTGGAATGTTTCATACGTTCTAACCGTCGATTTCGTCCGTATTTTGACACGAAAATTGGGAGCTTACGATTACGGACGAAACGGATCAATACGGAGCATTACTACCGGAAAAGGTGGGGGCGCTATTGAGTTTGTAGTACAAAATGTCAACAAAATCTAGTAGAAGGTTATAATTCTGGGCTTTAAACAATAGCTTTAAACAATGGCGGGATTCGAGGAACGACTTGCGGAGCGTCAATCTCTTTTTTTACTTTTCTTTCGCTTACGGAGCAAATACAACAAAATCACGTCTTGGACCGTCGCCATGTTTGATCAATGATGAATTATTGGCGCCCAGCACTGCCACCTAGAGGAAATATTGGTTATTGCGCACCTCAACGGACGGAGGTATGAAGGAGTCAACGGATAGAACGTACGGACAGAAATACGGACGTGAAGGCCACACGTAGGGTATGAATGGGCCTTAACGTGCGCAGGAAAATAATTACTTTTTTTTTTTAGTTAATTAGGCAACGAAAACCTTTAGGAACGAAATAAAACCGGTATTAACCGGTTACCATTATTTTTAAATAAGTGTTCCAGTTCCAGAACATAAAAAATAATAACGTTTCCGGTTTCGTTTCTGTTCCCTGTAAAATACAAAAAGTTCCCGGTTTTCGTTTTCGTTCCTTGAACCGGTTCAAAGCCCTGGCAGAGACAGACTTAAGCCTGAGCCAAAGGTTCGGCTCCCAGCAGGATAATGACCCTGAACATACAATTGGAGGTACAGTGGTATACTTTAGATTCATGTTTTTTGCTTTCTTTTGGTACAATTTTCACTGGGGCTGCTTTTGGTGGCATTCGGAGGAAATCTTTACTTCAGTTTCAGTTCAGAAGGAGATTTTCTTTTACTGTGTAAAAGGTAAATACGATGCAGATTACCTGTGATTCAGAATGAATAAGCCAAACAATAAAAAACATGAATAACCACATCTTCGCTCTAAACATATACTGCTAAAAGGGGAAGTGCCGAGGACTAAACTTCAAATGTGCACATTTAAAAGTCTCACTGGCTTCTAAAGTTGTAAATCATGGAACAACCTCCAACCCGATTTAACCATGCTCTACTTGCAAGTTGGAGAAGTGCAGTTTAAAAGCTGTTGTAAGGTGACCATAATTTGATTTGCAAAAACATTTGACCCAGTTTTGAAACACTTTATTGATGTTCTGTTTATGGAAAGAAGGCTTATAATTTCTAACATATTCAAAGTATGTCTCCTCTGTGTGGTTACAAAGAATTGTTAAATAAAAAACTTCAGATAGGCTTTCATAAATCAACAAGTGCAAAAATAACTTTAAAATCTCTGAATTTGATAATGATAAAAATAATGACTCTTCTGTATTAGAAAGTTAACCGGTAACAATAATAGCTCGCTTTTTGAGTCATACTGAACAAATAAAAACAAATCTGAAATAATATTCTGAGAAAACGACTATTGTTTTCTATGTAATAAAAAAAAGTAGCAGACTCACAAAGAGACTCATTGTAGCTTTTTCTTCTCCCCATCCATAATTTTGCTGTAGAACTGATTTTTCATTCATGTAAATGGTCTGTTGGTGTTTTTATGAATAAATATACATACACGTTTTGCAAACTTCTTGAGGTCACCTTGCTCAGCTGCACACTTCCTTGGTTTTTTTTTTGAGTAGGCTCTTTAGCAGGTAATAACTGTACAGTATTTTTCTTATGGTGCATATTTGCCCTTTAATCAGTCTTTTGTTTTTATATTTTTTACCCTTGTGTGAATCTGCATACTTCCTTTTCTGTCTCGCTTTGTTGCTGGCAACCCTGAATTTCCCCAACATGGGACAATAAAGGATATTTCTATTTTAATATATTCTAGTACACTTATCAGTTTAGCTCAACAAATAAGCATGAACGACTTTGCAAAAAGGGCCTTTGAACTTGACACAAACTCAGCCAACTCACTCAGCCTTTGCATATTTTTTTTCTGTCAATGTGGCTGATGAGATCTATGTCACCTATGTCACACAGGAAACGCATGTGCCAACTTTGCACTCGGTGCACTCCATCACCTAATTGGCCCGACCAGGACGGAATGAGGGAGATTTATTTTGCGGTTTGTCTGCAAAGTCACACTTGCACCTGAGCATCCTGTAAGCAGCAACACTGTTCTTTCTGTGAGCAGAGAAGGCAGCGACTTGAGAATAACAAAAGAGCATTGCAACAGTCAGTCTAAGTACATGCCTATGGGTCCTGTGAGAAATGATGAAAATCAGACATTTGTATTAATCATTGATCCCCCAGATACCCCAGACTGAACGAAAAAGGTGGATGTATTGGCAAAAGAGGACCATCGGTCACCCTAAGCCAGGGGTGGGCAATTACAGGGGGCCACATGAGAGACAGAAAATGTTGTGGAGGGCCGGACCAAAAGACTGAACTCAATCCTGCATAATATTAATTGTATTTATTCATAAAAAGCAGTAAATAGCATTGTTTTGACAAGCTAGTAATTGTATACGCTGTTTATAATGAAGGTGGTGTGCTGCTGACCTCGACTCGGGATGTCGTGCGCCGGTGGGCGGAATACTTCGAAGACCTCCTTAATCCCACCAACACGTCTTCCATTGCGGAAGCAGAGCCTGGAGACTCTGGGTCGGGTTCTCCCATCTCTGGTGCTGAGGTCGCCGAGGTGGTTAAAACGCTCCTTGGTGGCAAGGCTCCGGGGGTGGATGAGATTCGCCCTGAGTACCTTAAGGCTCTGGATGTTGTGGGGCTGTGTTGGTTAATGCGGCTCTGCAGCATTGCATGGACATCGGGGGCAGTTCCCCTGGATTGGCAAACTGGAGTAGTGGTCCCCCTATTTAAAAAGGGGGACCGGGGGGTTTGTTCCAAGTACAGAGGAATCACACTCTTAAGCCTCCCTGGTAAGGTCTATTCAGGGGTTCTGGAAAGGAGGGTCCGTCGGATAGTCGAATATCGGATTCAGGAAGAGCAGTGTGGTTTTCGTCCTGGCCGTGGAAGACTGGACCTGCTCTACACCCTCAGCAGGATCCTGGAGGGGGCATGGGAGTTTGCCCAACCAGTCTACATGTGCTTTGTGGATCTGGAGAAGGCATTCGACCATGTCCCTCGAGGGATCCTGTGGGGGGTACTCCGGGAGTATGGAGTACCTGACAGCCCTTTAATAAGGGCTGTCAGGTCTCTGTATGACCGGTGTCAGAGTCTGGTCCGCATTACTGGCAGTAAGTCGGACTCGTTTCCGGTGAGAGTTGGACTCCGCCAAGGTTGCCCTTTGTCACCGATTCTTTTCATAACTTTTATGGACAGAATTTCTAGGCGCAGCCAAGGTGTGGAGGGGATCCGTTTTGGTGGCCTTAGGATTGCGTCTCTGCTATTCGCAGATGACGTGGTCCTATTGGCTTCAGCAGGGCGTGATCTACAGCTCTCACTAGAGCGGTTCGCAGCCGAGTGTGAAGCGGCCGGGATGAGAATCAGTGCCTCCAAATTTGAGACCATGGTCTTGAACCGGAAAAGGGTAGAGTGCCTTCTCTGGGTTGGGGAGGATGTGCTACCCCTAGTGGAGGAGTTTAAGTATCTTGGGGTCTTGTTCACGAATGAGGGGAAAATGGAGCGGAAGATCGACAGGCGGATCGGTGCGCCTCCCTGGTGAGGTATTCCAGGCACGTCCCACCGGGAGGAGGCCCAGAGGGAGACCCAGGACACGCTGGAGGGACTATGTCTCTCGGCTGGCCTGGGAACGCCTTGGGATTCCCCGGGAGGAGCTGGCCCAAGTGGCTGGGGAGAGGGACGTCTGGGCCTCCCTACTGAAGCTGCTACCCCCGCGACCCGACCCCGGATAATCAGAAGACAATGGATGGATGGATGGAATAATAAACAAAATGTGAACATTTTATACCATTTGTGACTCATATTAGTAAACATTTTCAGTCACATTCACTCCAAAACACATTCAAGAAGTTTCAAATACTGTTGGAAAGTGGTTCTTAACAGACTAAAGACACCACAATATTTTCTTTGTACTCCAAACAAGATACCTCATATTGAACTGATTTTGAGAAAAAGGCTTCCAAAGAAGCTTTTGCTTACATGTCTTTGTAGTCCAACCACCTTATTTGGTATTTTCTAAGTTCTTTTTTTGTTCAGTGAGAGAAATCTAGTCTCTCCTGGGCTTTAACGAGTGCATCAAAGTCGGGTTGAATGTCTGAGGTGGAGATGCGAAGCACAGCTGACAGATGCTCATCAGTGAGAGAGGATCTGTACCTGGATTTTGTAAACTTTATCGTTGAAAATGTTTGTTCACAAATGTAAGTAGAGCCAAAGAGAACCAACATCTTCAAATCAAATGCAGCACTTCTTCAGTGCTGCATTTGACACAGTTGATCACAATATTCTCCTACAAAGACTTGAACATACTGTAGGGATTAAGGGGAAAGCATTAGGCTGGTTTAAATCTTATCTGTTGGACAGATTCCAGTTTGTTCATGTTAATAATAAATCTTCCTCAAACTCTAGGGTCACCTGTGGAGTACCACAGGGTTCAGTCCTTGGACCAATTCTCTTTACTATATATATGCTTCCGATTGGCAAAATTATCAGACAGCATGGGATTAATTTCCACTGTTATGCTGATGACACTCAGCTATATTTATCCATAAATCCTGATGAATCCAATCAATTACTTCGACTGCAGTCATGTCTTGATGACATCAAAAGCTGAATGACTTTAAATTTCCTGCACTTAAATTCTGACAAGACAGAAGTTGTAATCTTTGGACCAGAGTCCTCAAAAAATAAACTTCTTAATCAATCACTTAATCTGGATGGCATTAACTTGGCCTCTGGTAATAAAGTAAAAAATCTTGGTGTTATTTTCGACCAAGACATGTCATTTAAATCCCATATTAAACAGGTTTCCAGAGTTTCCTTTTTTCACCTCAGGAATATTGCCAAAATTAGAAACATTCTGTCCAGGGGTGATGCTGAAAAACTAGTCCAAGCATTTGTTACTTCAAGCAGACCCGGCGGCATTGGCGGGCATTGGGGGGCCGTGCCCGCCCTGGACTGGAAGCTGTCTTTTTTTTTTTTTTTTACCTCGGAGTGGCCATTGTCCTTTTAGTACTATCTTTGATGTGCCAATCATACAATTTAACCAATCAAATCAACGACTGACGGCAACATGCTAGCCAATCACAGCTGGAGTGGGGCAGGACACCGAGTCATAGCCTTCAGTCGCCGCCGGTTGTGGTCACCGTTGGTGTTGGTAGAGCGGGATGAAAATTTGGTCTGATTACCAAACAATTACAAGAAGTAACAACGAAGCAGAGAGCGAGCTGGAAGGAGCGTTATTAATTTCTGTTTGAAATGCCAGCACTGAAGTCTAAACTGGAGTAAATATTAACGCTAGCAGGGTTAGCTAGGACAGCTACGAGCACAAGCTGTTCTGCTCCTTGTTCTCATAGCTGCTGTAATTACAGAACCTGTTCTAGTCAGAATTGTTACTTCATTCAGTGTTCAGCCTTACACCAGCGCTCATGTTTATTAGCGTGTAGCTTATGCTGGACTTTTAAGTTAAGACACAGCGCTACAGGTTACCCTATGTCACTGTTAGTTTCCAGTAACCCAAACCAGCATAAAACCTGCCCAACTTAAAATAAAAAAACAAGCCCAAATCTCAAACTCTCTCATGTTAAAAGCACAGAACTATTAATCACATAAGAACATGCCATTAGCACACAACTGCGCCGAAGCAAAGAAAAAAACTGCGCATATGGGCTCCAAACAAAATGTACAATCAGACAACCAAATAACACACAAGATCTCTTTAACAATCAGGATATATCAACCAGAAAAAAATAAATTATAAATAGCTTCCCAACATGAGTTCTAAATCTACCTTAATATAAACGTAATTTCTCTCAGTATAGCTCAATTAAACATTTCTCTTACACGCAGTCATGAAATATTTTTAAGTTGATAAGTAGAACTCAACCCCTCTTGGGCGTTTACACTGACCAAACACTTGATTAACCATTATTCTTTTCCTGTTTTATTATAACAATATTATTCATTATAACTTTTATTCATTGATGTCAGATCGACAGATTCAACTTATTTAAACTATGACTATTTTGATATATTTTGTTAGTAATTCTTTCTAAAAGCCCAACAAATGTTATGAAAAGCTTCCGAAATTATTTATCTCCCCATAAGCTATTTTTTTTCCAGCTCAATGTGTTCAAAAACCTAATTGGTTGGAAACCTGCCTAATTTGGCAACACTGACTACACTATTGCTATTTGTTTGTTCATTACAGTAGTCACAGAGCCACTGTTCAGCCTGAAGCATATATATATATATATATATATATATATATATATATATATATATATATATATATATATATATAGATATAGATATAGATATATACAGTGTTGGGTAAGTTACTTTAAAAATGTAATCCGTTACAGTTACAAGTTACTTTGTTTAAAATGTAATTGTAGTGTAACTTTTTCGATTACTTTTAAAAAGTAATGTAACAAATTACTTTGATTACTTTTTGATTAAGGTTTTAATGAGTATTGATTGACCCATGTTCAACATTTAATTTTTGAGAACTGAATGTGAACCTTAAAAAAGCGGAATTGGGAATTGACACTTGTATGACTCTGTTATGACCCCAAAGGTCTAGGGGTCCAGGGGAGGTAACATAAAAGTGTCCAGAGAAAAGTAGTATAATAAAAGGTGATTTATTACAAAAAGAATGGGTTTTAACAAACACAAAACAATACAACCCAGTTTAACACAAAATAAAGGTCACATAATCTTAACAGTGCTTAGGGTAAATTAAGTTACATGTTTAACCAAACTAGGAAGCACAACTAATTCAAAATGAGCCCAAAACAATCACAAGCACCAAAGGTGGGGGAACAGCTTAACAAAAACCACTTCCTACTAGCTGTCCCCAAAGAAGGAATGAGTGCTGGAGTCTTTTATACTGCTGCAGGTGGGTCTCATCAGCAGTCAGATTGGCATGGTAGTCCTCTGCTTGTCCAATGAGGTTGCAGCTTCTCTGCAGCCTCCTTATGGGCCTTTCAGACAGGCTGCGACGACCGCACTGCTGCGCTGTGAAACCCATTCTTTTCAATGGCTTGCGCCGCGCCAGGGCGGTTTATCGCTGCGTCGAGCAAAGCGCAAGCACAGCGCAGCGCACCGCTTCGCGCGCCGCGCTCAAAGTTCAACATAGTTGAACTTTGAGCGCGGCGAGCGCGGCGCGCCGTGACGAATGCACGCGTTGCCATAGAAACCGCAAATGCGCTGCGCTGAACCCCGCGGCCAGCGCAGCGCAAATCGCTTCCTGTCTGAAAGGCCCTTTACAGCCAATCAGGTAGATGTTACGTCACAGTGGATTTGCATAACAAACAAGCCTCCTGCACAGCCTCCATAGGCCAGGGGCCGTAACACTCCCCCCCTTAAATTACAAAATCAAAATTTTGTAAATACATAAATCACACACACAAAACGAGTAACACAACCAGCAAAGGTCAGGATCAGAGTGTCACAGCAAGACAGCAAACTAGTGACACATCCTGCCATTGTCAGGTTAAATCGAGTGTTACGGAAAACAGGAAACAAGTAACACAACCAGCATTGTCAGGTTCAAACAGAGTGTCACAGCAAATTACCAAACCAGTGACACAACCTGCAATTATCTGGTTAAGCGAGTGTTACAGTAAAACAAAAACGAGTAACACTGCAGCAATGGCTAAGTTTAAACCGAGTGTCACGGCAAAAACACCAAACGAGTGACACAACCTGCCATTATCTGGTTAACAGAGTGTTACAGCAAAAACATAAACAAAACACACCAGGCAGTGTGTCAAGCTGCTCTAAAACGAAGCTGCCAACCTTTCTTGAGCTTTATCACAAAACTTTGCATTGCAATAAATTAGGCCATGTTTCTCTAGGCCATTGCAATGCACCAGCAATGCTCAAATGCTGCAAAGGATGAGTCTGAAAGGAGGTACTACAGAAATACACTTACAAATTTTGAATGGGATAGCAGACATGGAGGTAGAACCTGGTGTGACAGAGGCAGGGGGCGCACGAGTCTGGGCCTCCAGCTCAAATTTGCGCAGCTGTATAGCTTTCTCTGCCATTTCCAGCCTCCTGATTTCAAGCCAAACTTTTCTGTCCTGGGCTTTTTCCTCAGCCTCCATCTGGAGACGTGCCAACCGCACCGTTAAAGGAACTCCATAGCATCCTTCTGGGCTCACTGATGTCAGTGGATCATAGCGAGGGAGTGTGCGAGGTGACTTCCCCCGGTCACTCACTGCTGCCTCAACACTAAAACCATTTTTGAGGTCCTCCACAGACAAGGCCTTTAGGCTTGGCACCACAGCAGCCCCAGGCAGATCAAGCTCTTTGATCACACCACTTTCCACCAACCCATCCGCTATCAGAGCCTTCAGGTCACCTTTAAGGACCTGCAGCTGCTCCACAATTTGCAGCACTTGACACTTGCGGCACCTATCAATAAACTCAAGAGAGGGGGCGGCCAAAAAGCACTCCAGACCAAAGGAAACCGACATGGTTTACCTATATGACCAACCCAAAAGTTCCCCTCCTGACTCTGGACACAGGGATCCTCTTAATAGAGCTCCCGGACGAGCCCCCACTTATGTTACGACCCCAAAGGTCTAGGGGTCCAGGGGAGGTAACATAAAAGTGTCCAGAGAAAAGTAGTATAATAAAAGGTGATTTATTACAAAAAGAATGGGTTTTAACAAACACAAAACAATACAACCCAGTTTAACACAAAATAAAGGTCACATAATCTTAACAGTGCTTAGGGTAAATTAAGTTACATGTTTAGCACAACTAATTCAAAATGAGCCCAAAACAATCACAAGCACCAAAGGTGGGGGAACAACTTAACAAAAACCACTTCCTACTAGCTGTCCCCAAAGAAGGAATGAGTGCTGGAATCTTTTATACTGCTGCAGGTGGGTCTCATCAGCAGTCAGATTGGCATGGTAGTCTTCTGCTTGTCCAATGAGGTTGCAGCTTCTCTGCAGCCTCCTTACAGCCAATCAGGTAGATGTTACGTCACAGTGGATTTGTATAACAAACAAGCCTCCTGCACAGCCTCCATAGGCCAGGGGCCGTAACAGACTCTATTCCTGTATATCCATCAGTAGTTAAAGGACAAGAGTCAGCAAATGCAAATTCTGCCCTGTAAAACAATGACAGCACAATTGTTGCTGTATGATCTGAAGCCCCATTTGGAGCTTTTAAACAGGCTTTGAAAAACTTTGATAATTTGCTGCTGTAATATTATAGATTTTTTTAGAATAAAAAGCTAGCAGATGTGCATAATCAAAAATAACAGAAATACAATTATAGAGCATTCAGTATTTTAAGAAAGCCCACACTGTTTCTGGATAAATATGAAGCTGAGGCGCAAGTTCAATCGAAGAAACTCATCGCCTGCCTCCATTCAATCAGAGTCCGATACGCCTCTGATGTGAGCCAATCAGCTACGAACCGCACCTCCATGAAGCCAATCAGCATCCCGCGCTCATCTTAAAAGCATCTTCAAATCCACGTCTCAGCCTGCTAACCAGCAAGCGCAAACGGATTGCGTGTTGGATTTCGAATCAGATGTCCGATTCAAGACGATAACAACTCATCCTCAAATCCTGCTGCTCATAGGAACGCCATCTAGCCACGCATCCATCCTCTGCAATCTCTGTATTCGCTCCAGCATATCTTAACCAGCACTGACCTGGATTCGCTCTCTTAGCTGGCCTTCTTCCGCCGTGGCGTCTCATTCCGTCTCCCAACCTCTGTTTTCATCAGCTCCGATTCCTGGCGCTATGAACTTGCAAATCCCCGCTTTTCACAAGCGACGTAGACGCCGTCACAACTCTGACTCAGCTCCGGTCCCGCTCTGCTTCGTAGCCGGGAGCGGCTATCGTCCTGCGCAACTTTTAGCCGGATCTCCTCTCATGCCCGCTCCTAGCAGCTCAAGGTAACATGTATCCACTCATGTTTTCATTCTTATTACATGCATTTCGCTCATCATGCTCCTGAACTGTCCGTCTGTTAGGCAGAAGTATCCCATCCATTCTGTTTGTTTTCGTTTTCTTCTTCTTCTGGTTTTGGCGGTTGGCTACAGGCTTGTAGTAGCATTACTGCCACCTACTGGTTGCAGTATGGTTCGTGATGGACTCCATTAATCTTCTCTTATCTCATAATTATGTCATTCTAATTCAACTCATCGTTCATATTTTCTACAGTAATTTCTTGTCCATAGTATGCTTGATTTTAAGTGTTAATTAAGTTTGTAAGTTGAAATGTTAACCTTACCATTTTCCTCTTTTGTTTTTCCCATTCCTGTGTTCTCTTACTATCTTTGATGGCAACGTTCTTCTCGTCTCCCCTTTATCATCAACCTGCAGGCTGTATTAGCAAATGTCTCAGCATTTTAAATCTCTGATTTCGTCATTCAAAGACTTACTATTGGCAATCCTTCCGCATTAAGTACCTTCAATGTCATTCACGTTCAGTTTAACCGGACAGCAGGGTTGAGTTGTTACTTAACCCATTTTATTTCAGAAGTGCATTTTAAATCCAGCGATTTATACCGATTGTTGTGCCCTTCACGAGCTCTGCTGCTCTGGCCAGGCGTTCATAAAGTACTCTGTCAAATTCTTTTTTTTTTTTTTTTTTTTTTTTTTTTTTTTTTTTCCAGTGTCCTGTCTAGCACTATGGCAATAGGAATTGATATCTCAATGCCAGATGGAGCTCGACAGATTTTGCTTTTACAAGTGGAGCAAACAGCTTTCGCCATAGTGCTCCACTTGATTTATGCTTGTAAATAGCTTTATTATGATTCCTGCAAGGAGAATTTCAAATTATATGGACATGACAATGGGAGAGTAAAGGAAGAACAAAAAGTGAAAGAAAAGAAAAAAAAAAGAGTAGAGGTGAAAGTAAGAGGAGATAAAAGGGAGAGAGTGATAAAACCTTCTTTGTCTGCTCCATCACCTGGAAAGAGACACAAAAAGAACTGCACAACCAACAGACATAAAGCAACAGATACACTCGAATAACACCTAGGTGCCATTGCTAAATCATATATATTATTATGTAAGCTGACATGTGTAATGTGATATTTGAAAAAAGAACGTGACACAACATAAATAAATAAATAAATTATAAGATTACTGTATATAAGTGAACACTTAATACCTGGGACCCAGCACCAGTGGGAGATGTGAAAGTGCACTAGTTTAGGTGAAGATTATCCAGAAATAGCTTGATAGTGATTGTGGAGAACCAAAGACCCACCTTCCCCGAGCACAGAGGCAGGCGTCAGGGGACCCGTAGCCCCGGACTCCCAAAGGGGCCCCTAAAGCAGGTCGCCCAGGAGGGGCCGACACAGGATATCTGCAACCCCCCCCCCAAGGAAGGAGCAGAGACGACCCCGAGGAAATCCCCCAGCCACCGCAATGCCGACGCCCTCAAGAGCCGCGGAGACGAGCCCGTGGGCTCCGCCGGCAGCCAGCCCCGCTGAAGTGGTCCCGGCCATGGGCCCTGAGGGCCAGAGGCCCCAGGGGCGCCCCGCCCCCGTGACGAGGGCCCCGGCCGCCCCCCGGGGGGCCAGGCCCCGCGAAGAGGCCGCCAGGAGCGGGCCGGCGCACGCCCGGGAACCCGCCCCAAACCCGAAGCCAACTAACGCGCCAGGGGGCACAGGGTACTCTGTCAAATTCTCTTCACCTACTTTCATCGTGCACTGCCACGTGCTACGTTGTGTGCCTTGTCTCGTGCCCTGTCTCGTACCCCGCTCGTACCTGTCTCATACCCCTGCCATGTGCCCTGCCATGTGCCCTGCCATGTGCCCTGCCATGTGCCCTGCCATGTGCCCGCCATGTGCCCTGCCATGTGCCCGTCTCCTACTCCTCATGTACTCTGTATGTGCCTGTTTCGTGTCCTTCATGTCATGAGCATTCATTCTTTCATGTCCCCATGCATCAGCCCCATGCATCAGCCCCATGCATCAGCCCCATGCATCAGCCCCATGCATCAGCCATGCAGCAACCCCGAGCACCGGCCGAGCACCTCACCATTCATCTCACCTCATCTCACCATCCATCTCACCGTTCCCCTCACCTCACCTCACCATTCACCTCACCTTCATCTCCCATTCCACATCACTGTTTTGTAGGCCTTCGCGGCAAACGGCCCTGTTTTGTAGGCCTTCGCGGCAAACGACCCCGTTTTGTAGGCCTTCGCGGCAAACGGCCCCGTTTTGTAGGCCTTCGCGGCAAACGGCCCCGTTTTGTAGGCCTTCGCGGCAAACGGCCCCGTTTTGTAGGCCTTCGCGGCAAACGGCCCTGTTTTGTAGGCCTTCGCGGCAAACGGCCCTGTTTGGTAGGCCTTCGCGGCAAACGGCCCTCTCATTAAGCTACGCTGCTTCTCCTTTTCATTCTTCTCTGCTGTCTGGAGCACGCTTTCTCTGTGGTGCCTGAATTAGCACAATGTTCAATTGGTGAATCCTCTTTGCTAGGTTGGTGAGACTTGATTGGGCTACTGGGTAAAATGAAGATAGAAAGAGGCTAAGGAACTATTTGCAAACAAAACAAAGGACAAACAAGGGTGGTTGATCAGGATAACTCTGTGAATCCTTGTTCACTGAGAGTCTGATTCCAAGAACATGGAATGGAGTCGAGTCATTTGCATGTATTTCAATCTATTCACAATGCGGGGCCCAAGTTAAACAGAACATTATTTGTTGAAATAATGGCTCGGACATGTTCCCCAGGCGATGAGAGCCTCTCCAGATGCTGAAGCAGGCAGTCGAGTCTAGCAGACCCTGGATCAAGCGTGGCTGGCCAGGCACCTTTCCCAGCTGCTGGCTTGTGTGTTGGTCAGGGCCGACCAGGCTTCATGGTTGGCCTTCTTTGTCTGCTCTGTGAGAGCTGCTAAAGAAGTCTGCAGGAGTGAGCTGAAGAAAGAGAGCTCTTTGTCTGTGGGAGGTAGGTTTTTATTTGTAAAGAGGGTTTTTCAGCAGGACCCGGTGGGAAGAAAGGCGTCCAAGCATTGAGGGTCTCATGTTGCAGCAGGACAGAATTCCTGTTACCTTCCCCATACCACAGTTCAGAATTCAACCCGAGATCAATTATTTATCATGCCGTTATGTATAACATTAGTTTAAATTACGGATCCTGTCTGCAGACTGGTGAGGCTAATTAAGCTAATAAGTAATGAAGTTCATCAGTTTTATCAGAATGTAGTAAGAATCTAAGTATTTTCATTTCAATCATCATGGAATGAGCTTAATAGCTTAATCCGTTTATGACAGCGTTTATTATGCGCTCGGCAGTTTATGCATTCATGAGTTAAGCAAACATTATTTCATAATTATGTCTTAAGACATACCATCTTTATCCTCTTCATTCATTCATCTCGTGGTCACTTCCTCTCCTAGATCTTCCTTTCACTATTCTCAGTTTGTCCTTTTTAAATTAAACCTGTCGGCCTGCAAATCGAGTTCTAGGTATTGATCTCAACTTGGTTCCAGCATGGTTCCTGCCTGCAGTTCAGCTCTCGAATTCACAAGATATCAGTCTCATCCCATATCAGTTATTTTCAACCGTCAGCTGCCCTCCTTGCTTGGTCAACTCAATCTCACAAATGCATCATTGCCAGAGTCATGCTTTATTTCCAGGCAGCTAGAGTTCGCTAAATTTGTTCTTTCCTTCTTGAACAGGATACTCTGGTTGAGAGCTGCCGTTTTGACCGTCTGGTCTGCTTCTCGCCTGATCGAAATATATTCTATAATGCCTTTCTGTCGTGGATGTGTTTAAAAATTTACGGATGCTGCCATCCGTAGGTTTTGGGGGGGGTTCTTTATAATTGTTTCACAGGTTCCTCCTGATCATTCAAACAATGGGCTTGGTCATCATCATCATGCCTCACACATCGTTCTGAGCTTCCATTCATTTTAGCTGCTCAATGCCTCTCGGCTTTAAGGTAATCTAACTGCAAATACTGGTGGTGGATTGAAACTTTTCACACGTTTCGTCAGACCCTTCATGTTTCACTCTTTCAAATTGAGTTTATCATTCATAATCATCACAGTTCGTAACTCTCCTATCATATAGTTGATCTTTCATGCTTCTTTCATATCATCATTCATCACATGTATACTTTCATTCATATCGCAACTTATACTGACAGTTATCCCGTCACTCATTCTGTTATGTATCCTTTCATGCATTCTTTATGTATCCTGCAATGCACTCTCTCGTGCGTCTCGTAGTTTCTGGTCCTGCGTCTTGTCATGTGTTCTCTCATGCCTGCGTCAAGCATTCTGTTATGCATCCCGTTATGCATCCTGTCACCCGTGTCGCATCTTGTCATGATCACTCATTTCTCTATGTGCATCATCTGCAAGACATCTTCCGCAAGAAAGCATAATCAAGACATCTTCCGCAAGAAAGCATAATCAAGACATCTTCCGCAAGAAAGCATAATCAAGACATCTTCCGCAAGAAAGCATACGCAAGACATCTTCCGCAAGAAAGCATACGCAAGACATCTTCCGCAAGAAAGCATACGCAAGACATCTTCCGCAAGAAAGCATACGCAAGACATCTTCCGCAAGAAAGCATACGCAAGACATCTTCCGCAAGAAAGCATACGCAAGACATCTTCCGCAAGAAAAGCATCTATGCTCACATCTTTCGCAAGAAAGCATACGCAAGACATCTTCCGCAAGAAAACATAAGCAAGACATCTTCCGCAAGAAAACATAAGCAAGACATCTTCCGCAAGAAAAGTATCCATGCTCACATCTTTCGCAAGAAAACATAAGCAAGACATCTTCCGCAAGAAAAGCATCTCTGCTCACATCTTCCGCAAGATAGCATAAGCAAGACATCTTCCGCAAGAAAGAATCTCTGCTCACATCTTCCGCAAGAAGCATACGCAAGACATCTTCCGCAAGAAAGCATCTCTGCTCACCTCTCCTTGTTCATTTCGTTCATTTCATTCACCTAATCATCTCCCATTCAAATCACTATCCCGTCACACTGCCTAATGAGTCAGGCGCTCTGACCTCGGCATTTTTGGGGGGAACATCCCTGTTCTCATACATCTACTTATGCATATTAAAGTATAATTCAGCATTAATGTTCCTGCCGAGGTCTGAGCGCCAAAGACTTAAAATATTGTATCAATAAAATCCTTCTAATTGCCATTTCTTTCTCTGAGTTTTTCAGATTGAAATGAAGCTGAGGCGCAAGTTCAATCGAAGAAACTCATCGCCTGCCTCCATTCAATCAGAGTCCGATACGCCTCTGATGTGAGCCAATCAGCTACGAACCGCACCTCCATGAAGCCAATCAGCATCCCGCGCTCATCTTAAAAGCATCTTCAAATCCACGTCTCAGCCTGCTAACCAGCAAGCACAAACGGATTGCGTGTTGGATTTCGAATCAGATGTCCGATTCAACCCACCCCCAACCCCTTCTCCACCATCATAGCTGAGTTCATCTAGCTTCCAAGACGTTCCTCCATCCTCAACCCATCAGAGTGTTTTCTCCCTTCAGTCTTCATCACTCCCTATCGCCTGTTATTGGTCCGGCAGAAGACCACCATGTTGGGCCCGGTTCTGCCAGAGGTTTCTTCCCAAAGGGGAGTTTTTCCTCTCCACAGTCGCTTCAAGCTTGCTCATCATGGACAGTTCATGTAAACTTGTTTATCAAGTTGGACATCTATCTTAAACAGATCATCATATGGACTGAACAAACTTCTTCTATCTCCACTCCACCACCAGTTTCAGACCTGGGGGGAACATCCCTGTTCTCATACATCTACTTATGCATATTAAAGTATAATTCAGCATTAATGTTCCTGCCGAGGTCTGAGCACCAAAGACTTAAAATATTGTATCAATAAAATCCTTCTAATTGCCATTTCTTTCTCTGTGAGTTTTTCAGATTGAAACATTATTGTATGAGTTAAGTTCTGTGCCGTTTTCTGCCTTTTTCGTTGTAAAACTGAAATGTCCCATGCTCCTGAATGCACCATAGCTTTCCGACGCTCACGAATGCAACACTGTGAACGCTGAGCTGTGTAGACGCGCGTTTGATTTTCCGCTTAAGACAAAGTTTTGCAGTTTCACAACACACGTCGGCTCTCACGGTTTATTGTTGTGTGTGAATAACAAGAGGTGGCTGTCAACAAGCTTGAAGGCTGTCATTTTTGATGCGCTGCTTGAGCTGAAATAAAACCGTGAAACGTCCGCTCGCTTGCTGTTCTTTCAGAAGGCTCCACCAGCACAGGATGGATCATCAGAGTGATAGAGAGAAGGAGCCGTAGCGGGAAACGGCGATACAGGGCGCAAAGCAATAAAACTATCATTACATATTTCGCAAAGGTTTTTCTTTATATTTTTAAAAAAATGTAACTAAATTTGTAATTCTTAATATTTTCGGAAGTAAATGTAACTGAACTTACATATTATCTCATTGTAACTGTAACGAATTACAGTTACTCTTTTTTTGTAATTAAATTACGTAACGTTGTTACATGTAATCCGTAAACTCCCCAACACTGTATATATATATATATATATATATATATATATATATATATATATATATATATATATATATATATATATATATATATATATATATATAATATATATTTTTTTTCTTTTTAAAGTGTGCCCCCTAAAAAAATGGAATGCCCCCCCTGTAATTTGTTTCTTCAGCCGGGTCTGACTTCAAGGCTGGACTATTGTAATTCTTTGCTATCAGGAAGTCCACCAAAATGCAGTTCTAAGTTTTCAGCTGATCCAAAATGCTGCAGCAAGAGTTCTGATGAAAATCAACAAGAGGGATCATATTTCTCCAATTTTAGCTTCCCTTCATTGGCTTCCTGTTAAATCAAGAATAGAATTTAAAATTCTTCTTCTAACGTATAAAGCCCTTAATAATCAAGCTCCATCATATATCAGAGCTCTGATTACCCCGTATGTTCCTAACAGAGCACTTCGCTCTCAGACTGCAGGTCTGCTGGTGGTTCCTAGAGTCTCTAAAAGTAGAATGGGAGGCAGATCCTTTAGCTATCAGGCTCCTCTCCTGTGGAACCAACTCCCAGTTTTGGTCCGTGAGGCAGACACCCTGTCTACTTTTAAGACCAATCTTAAAACTTTCCTTTTTGACAAAGCTTATAGTTAGAGTGGCTCATTCTACCCTGAGCTACCTTTATAGTTATGCTGTGATAGGCTTAGGCTACTGGAGGACATCAGGGCCTATTTTTCTCACTCTACTGATTTCTACTGTTCTCCAGTTTTGCATTGTACTTCATTGAAATGACTGTTGTCATTTCAGCTTTTAACTTTTTGTTCTCTCTCTTTTTTCTTCATAGTAGGTACATCTGGTCTGACGTTCTGTTAACTGTAACATCATCCAGGGAAGACAGATCACCACTATTACCATCTAATGTAGAATAGATTACTAGATCAATGTGTGCTTCTGTGCTTGTTTGTCTCTCTTGTTGTGTCTCTGCTCTGTCTGAGGTTTTTCCTTCCCGTTAATGGGTGGTTTTTCTTTCCACTGTCGCTTCATGCTTGCTCAGTATGAGGGATTGCTGCAAAGCCATGGACAATGCAGACGACTCTCCCTGTAGCTCTACGCTTCTCCAGGAGTGAATGCTGCTTGTCGGGACTTTGAAGCAATCAACTGGTTCCCTTATATAGGACATTTTTGACCAATCTGTATAATATGATTGATTTGACTTTGTAAAGTGCCTCAAGATGACATGTTTCATGAGTTGGCGCTATATAAATAAAATTGAATTGAATTGAATTGAATCTTCTGAGCACGTGTCCTAATGTTTGGAAAGTTCCCCTTCTTGAGAGAAGAGTAGAAATCATGCAGAGATCCTGACTTAAAGTGTGCTGCTAGTATTGCATCAGACTGCAGGTCAATGAGTTCCAGCTGAACATCACTGGGTACATTATCCACACTGCAGGTAAAGGGAGAAGAAACCATGTGCATTTCATCCTCAATTGTTCTGAGACCCTCAAATCGCCTTGAAAACTCACTTTGCAATGCTCCTAACATAGATGAGTACCTGCGAAGGCAATCAGCTGATGGTGTGACTTCAGGGTATGCATGTGAGTGAGAATGTCGCTCTCCAGTTGGCTTGAAAGAAACTGCATCTTTCTCATGAAAGCCTTCACCAGGCTGTGCATTTCATGAACAAAAAGGCTCTTGCCTTGCAGTTTGGTGTTCAGTTCATTCATCAGTGCAGTCACATCCACAGCATATGCAAAATCTGACATCCAGTCCTCATCTGAGAGCTCTGGGATGTCTTTACCTTTCTTCTCACAAAACTCTCCAATCTCTGCTTTCAGATCCCAGACTCTTTTTAGCACTTTGCCCAGGCTGAGCCATCTGACAGCTGTGTGGTAGCCGATGTCAATGTTCAGTCTTATGCTCCTCCAAAAGAGAGACAAACTGTCTGTGATTCAATGCCCGGGCCCTGATAAAGTTTACAATTTTAGTAACAACATCAATAACATGATTCATTTTCAGTACTGATTTGCACAACACATGTTGGTGTATAATACAATGCAAAAATACAAATTTCTCATGTGCATCGATTTCCGTCACTTTATCTTGCATATGTTTCAAAAGTCCGACATTTTTCCCCGTAGGATTTGGATAACCGTCCATTGTGACACCAGCCAGTCTGTCCCATTTCAGTCCCAGTGTGTCCGTGCACGCATGTAACTCCGTGAATAGATTGCTCCCGGTTGTCGTTCCTTTCATCGACCGCATCGCTGCCATCTCCTCCGTAATCTTGAAGTCCGACGTTATCCCACGGACAAATATGAGTAACTGCGCTGTGTCTCAGACATCACAGCTCTCGTCCAAAGCCAAAGAGAAAAAGTCAAAACTTGCCACTTTGCGTTGCAGCTGAAGCTCCAGATTCCCCGCAATGTGCTCCATCCTTCTTGTCACGGTTCGCCTCGACAACGGGATTTGCTCAAATGCTTCTTTTTTTTCAGGGCATATTAGTGCTGCAGAGTCCACCAAACATTCTTTGACAAACTCCCCCTCTGAGAACGGCTTACTGTTTTTAGCGATTTTGTGGGATGTTACAAAGCTGGTCTTGGTTGCTGCATCCCTGGACGTATGAAGGTTGGTAAAAAAGCCTTGTTGCCTTTGCAGCTTAGTAAACAAAGCTTCCGATGTCCGCGCCTTTTCAGCTTCATTCAAGTTTCTGTATTTCTCCGCGTGTTTCATCTCGTAATGCCGATTCAAATTGTAGTCCTTAAACACGGCGATCTGCTCCCCGCAAACTAAACACACAGCTTTACCTCTGACTTCCGTAAATAAATACTTAGTTGTCCAATTTTTGTTGAAAACTCTGCATTCGGCATCTAGCGTTCTTTTTTTAGCACGAACAGACATTTTTCAGGGCTAAAATAGTGTGGTGATCGACTTGTGAAAATGATCCAATCATGCGCACGCCGTGATGCGTCATTACATACGTGAATAAAAAAAAGAACTTAAAAAAAAAGCATAACAGCTTCAGTCCGTTCATGAGGTGAAGTTGGAAAATATGTTTATTTTGAAATTTCTAATTAACCTTAGACAGGCCATATGTGACGCGGGGCGTACAATGATCAGGTCTGCAAACGGTGTGGTTTGACTTTTACCTTCCGGGCCGTACATGATCCTCATGCGGGCCGCATGCTGTACAATGCCCAGGTCTGCCCTAAGCTATTTCAGTCAATGCTCAAACAAGTATTAACAAGACAAGCTAATAGCTAATAATTCTCTGCGTTCAAATGCAAAAGACACATTGTTAGTACTCAAGGTTGTATAAATATTTAATAAACTATAAACTGCCAGAAGTATAAATTATTTGTTTATTATTGCAGCTATCACAAGATTTCAAGCCCAAAGCGACCATTTTGGATTTTTACTCCAGGTTTGGTGTGAAACCTCTGGCTTTCACTCTTAGACTTCGGTGGGGCTTCCTGTTTATTTTTAAACAATTTTACTTAAGACCCACAACTAAAATGGATGAGAATGCTAAATTATTTATTTTGAAGTCCATGTTCTGTTATACTTCAGTTTTGAGATGTCTAGAGAATGTGGTGGTACTTGGAGAGCTCAGTGTTTAATGTGATGATAAAATCAAGACCTAAATTCAAATAATTTGTTGCATGACTTGGAAAATGATGTTCTGCGATTTTTGCATCCAGTCTGTACAAGGTTGAAGTATTATGCAAAGAATAACAGCCAAAAAAGTGAGTTTCTAGCTATATAAAGCTGGCAGAGAATTACTCTATAAGACATATTGCCAGTAGTGGGCGCAATCGCAAACATACGAAAATAGATAATTGCAGGGCTAACTTTTTGTTCATCGCATTATCACTCAAGCAAAGTTTAGCAATTGTTTGTGGACTGATAATCATCCATTTTATTGGGTTTCGTAAGCATGATAACATTCACCTATGATTTACATCACTTCCATGCCTGCAATACACGTCCACACAGTCTACAGCAGCAAGAGTCACTGATCCACAAAAAACGTTTGTAAAAAGCGGTGCTGCTTTTGTCTTACCCTTTTTTTTTGTTATGATGCAGTCAGGTCCCATTGCTCATAATGTCATAGTGCAGCTTTGCCTGCTGCACCATGGACATATTCAGGGCACTTTCCACCTCCCATACAATTCCAGTTCCACACCTCAGTCATCACCTGCACCTGTCAGCCACTAATCAAGCCAGAACTCAGCACACCTGTCATCCTCCCTATTTACTTTACTTACCTGGCAGGGGAGATTTCATGATCAGGAAGGTGAATCTCCCAGAGCGAGGCTCAGCCATTGCACTCTGGCTGTCCTGACCTTTGCGAGTTCCACAAATGTGGGAATCTTGACTGCATAATTTGTGGTAGTGGGGGACTGTTTTTTTTGGGGGGGCGGGGTCGTGGCCGAGTGGTTAGAGCAGTGCGCTTGCACTCAGAGAAGGATGCAAGTACCTGGTTCGATCCCCAGTGCTCTGGGTCCCTGAGCAAGACCCTTAACCCCAGATTGCTCCCCGGGCGCCGCACATGGCAGCCCACTGCTCCCCAAGGGGATGTGTTAAATGCAGAAAGCAAATTTCATTGTAATGTATGTTTCAGTGACAATAAAGACAATATTACTATTACTATTACTACTATTTAAGCTCCCTTCAGTCAGCTCTTCCCTGTCGGTTCGTCTGCTCATTCCTGCTCACTTCATCTTTTCCTTGTCCAGCCCGAGTTCCCTTCGTCTCCGCCTGCCTGCAAGTATTCACTCTGCCGTGCTGCTGGTCCTGCTGTTGCTCTGGCCTGCAAGTATTCACTCTGTCATGCTACTGGTCCTGCTTGCCAGTTCCTGCCATCTACATACTCTGGCTTCAGTCCGGTTCTGCCTCTCTGGTCTCCTGCTTCCACAACTCATCATCATTCAATAAACCCCTTTAAAACTTATCTCTGTTTGTGGTTGTGTTCGGGTTCACCCTCAAATCATGACTCATAAACACAGACATCTGTATCCACAAACAGTGAGCTACCGTCTGACTCTAGTCCCTTTAATTATCATTATAATCAAGGTTTCTGGGTTTGGCACCAGCACCGCATGAGGTGGAAGGAGATTGGACTCGGTTGCTGCATGGCTCAGCAGGACAAAACACTAAGTAGATTACTGTCATGATCTCGCTACTTAAGTCTGGACTAATCATTAATTTCACACAACTGTTTAGCTCCACCCTGATCTCATTTCTGCTCACCTGTTCCACCTGCATTTAGCTGTATATATTCACCCTCTAGACCAGACAGCAGTGCCAGATTATTTCAAGCCTATGGTTAGTTATTCTCCAGAGTACCTTGTTTCTGATTTCCTGATTCTGACTAGTTCTGCCTTCCGACCTCCGAGCCTGCCTGACCCCTTTTTGACCTGATTGCCGGATCCGTTTTGCCTGACCCCCGTCTGAACTGACCTCCGAGATTGCTTATCCTTCTACACCATGTTTGCCTAATCGTGTACCGGTGCCTGGAACTGTTGACCTGACCCCGTCTTGGATCTTCCTCTGGCGCCTTCCCGGATTTCTGTCTACCTGGTTCTGACCTTGGATCTCCTCCCGACACCGTCTTTGGATTATCCCTTTGTTATCCCGCTCTCCAGTCGCCTCACGGCTTCGACCATCCGCCCGTCCCGCTACCACCGACGCGCCAGCTCATAACAATTACTGTCCTATGGCAATCCTTAAGGGGCATTTCACCAGCCTATGTAACAAAGGAAAATGTTTCTTTTACACAACAATGTTGTACCAGATTTTATGATTTTCTAGTTGAAAATAGTGCACATTAAATACGATATTGCTGATGTTACAACAATAAGTAACCCTAAACGTCATGATTTATTTAAAATTTGTTAAAGAATGAAGATAGAAGGGAAAAGGGACGTCCAGAAACGCTCAGTACTGTGTTCCAGGCTTCCAGCAGTGCTGTCACATCCACTTATTATCAACGTCTTCAAACTTGTACGTCTATACTGTTTACAAGGTAGAAGTAATAGAGCTGGTTGCGTGTTTCTCTCGCAATAACTGGCCTCCAGACTTGCAAACAACGTTTTTTTCTAAATGCTGCGGGCTGGCCACAGAGGGATTCTTATAAGCTTCCACTGCCATGTAAAATTTTAAAGTAATTATCCTGAACTAAAACAGCAATCCCCTCAAACATGCATCGCTGTGTACGTTTGTCATGTGCCTTGTATGCGTGCAGCACCTTTTGTTTGACAATGTGTGACATAGACTGAGTCACAGCTGTTTGTTAGCGGTTAGCAGCTAACATAAGCTCCCTCAAATTTCCTTATTTATCTTCGGGTTAAAGGCTGCGAAGCAAAAGGTTTTGTGAGCGGAATATGAGCTTGCAAAGCTAATTTTATGGTTAGCTGTGCCCACCATGAGATATAGCTGTAATTTTACAGACTCTGAGTCTGATTACCAATGCACATCTTAGATTTTACACTTCCCAATTGTGCACTATTTCGCTATGGTCAATTACAAAACACCCCATTCAAATACATTGAAATTTGCAGTTTAAAAAAGATATAAACATACTTTTTTAATAGACTTTATACAGTATGTGTACTTTAAATTGCTTACACAAGCAATGTGAACATGAGGCATCTCTGCTTACATGGCGTTTCATCTTTAACTGTTGACTACATTAACCCATACTCCTTCATGCTCCTTTCACAATGTCAAAATGGTGTTTGTGCTCTTGCGGTGTTGTTTTCTCTTGCATTCCTGTGTCTGATTATTACTAATCCATTATTGTCCTAATAACTAAAACTTAAAAGGTTAAAGTACCAATGTTTCAGGAGTTAGGAAAAGAACAACTTGAATCTTAAATTTAGATGCCAATCTCAGCATGATTTCTGAAGTGTCAAATTTCATAAACAATTGTGAAAATACGTGTGGATTTAATATTGTGTTGGCTATTACTGCCAGCTTCTCTCTGATCACAGCATGCTAACGGAATATTTTTAGAAAAGTGACATCCCAGTGGCAATTAAATCACTGTTTCTGTTTATACAGACTTTAACGGCACAGTAAGAATCACAAATCTCCTACAACAGAGCCAGGTTTAATGAAACAATAAGCTGCTATATTCAGGATCGTTTCATTTCATTTGAAAGATTGAAAGAAAAATACTGTTAAATAAAAAAAACTGTATGGCTTAATTTGTCAAAATCGGTTACTCTATGCAGTCCCATGGAACATGATTTTGACAAAAATGACTCATAAGACACAGTCTTTATAAAGACTTCCACATTAAAGCTCTGAAAGCTACATTGATTGAACATGTCCCTTGATTTCCTCCTCATATAACCAAACACCTCTCTCTTGAACCACAAAAAAATGTATCCAATTGAACTAATCCAATCTAAATATCACAGCAATCCTTCAAAATATCACATTTCTCAGTAATGACCTAGTGTTTGGTTATAAATTTCTCTTAAACTCCGCACGTTTCAATCTTTAACATTTGCTTACGGGAATAAAACATTAAACATGCCATTATGATGGTATTAATCTGTTATCTTTGGAGAACAGACGTCCTGCTCACACCTGGAAGACAACATAAGATACATAACAACTGGAGAAAAATGTCACAGAAATGGCAGTTTTACAGCGCTAATTAAAGGAAAAGTATGATCCATTTAATTTTACTGCCAATTGCTTGTCACTCATAAATATGTGAAGAGCCCCTGCAAAACTGTGTTAGTGGTTGGATTACGTAAAACCTGACTGTATAAATAATACAAATACGACCAGTGAGCTAGATCAAACAGGCACATTGCATGCATGCATTTTATGTTGTTGTATAATGTCTTATATTTTTCTGTAATAGTGGTTACACACGAAATAGAATTGAATGTCTCCCTGCAATGCTTTCATCAGTCAGAAAAGGTGCCTGAGAGTTTTAAAGTTGTTTGAAACAGAAAGTGTGCTATTAATATTTTAAGAATCTGTCCAATAAAATATGCATTGACCTCATCAACAAGTATCTGATAAGGGCACACGTTCATTTCTCATTTCTTCTCTCTTAAATTTTTAAACACAAATCCATATTTTAATAGATTTATTACATAAAGATTTTGTTTAAAATTAACTTTTCTCTACATCTGTGCATCTTGGGTAATGTTATTACATATTCTACTGATGATCAAATGACCAAACTACATTAGATTGGATTTGCCCAATAAAAAATGCATTCTATGATAACTCTATAGAACGTGGCTTATACTTGTTAACAAACTAAAATGGTGCTTGTATAGAGTTGGAGCTTGAATGTTATGGCAGTCCAAGACAGACCGTATAGTGTCTCCTGGGTATCAGTAGAGCAGGGGTTCTCAAACTTTATGTCTACAGGTCCAAATCTGATTTCTAGAATAGGCCAAAGGTCTGGTCCAAGAAGCCATGCGTCAATTCTTTTTCGTATATTTGCTTACAATAGAAATCAAAGGAAATGTCACATAATGCTTTATTACGTAAAGCATACGTACTAAATAGTTTTTATGAGAACTTTTAGGTAACACTTTACGAAAAGGGAATGCTTTTGGGACTAATCATGTACTAATTGGTTGTTAATCGGTGTTTACTGGTAACCATCGCTTGAGTATTTTTCCATTCTACACTATGGTGCCTCTCATAAAACACCTACAGTGATAAGCCACAGGTTGCAAGAATTTGTTTTCTCATCAACTCTTGGGGAAATTATGAAAGTCATATTATAAAACATGTTAAACAGCGTCCAAACCGTGCTGCAAGGATCCTGATGAGAGTCCAAAAGTATGACCACATCACACCCATTCTCCACTCCCTTCACTGGCTCCCTGTTTCTGCAAGGATTGAATACAAGATCTCAATTCTCACCCACCAGTGCATCTATGGAAATGCCCCACTATACCTGAAGGAACTGCTCACCCCTCTCACTACAACACGATCCCGCCGCTCAAAACACTTAAATCACCTCCTCCTCCCCAAGACTAAGCTAAGCACCATGGGCGACCGTGCCTTCTGCTCTGCCGCTCCTCGGACCTGGAACGCCCTACCTGATCATCTGAGGGAACCACAGACTATTCAGACTTTTAAAAAAGGATTAAAAACATTTCTTTTTAGCAGGACGTATGACTTTTAACATTTTACAATTATGCTATTGATTTTATTCATAAGTGTTTTAAAGCGATGCTTAGTTTTAAAGTTTGATTTTACCCTTCTATGATGATTTTACCTGTAGCACTTTGAGATTTTTCTTAAATGTAAAGTGCATTACAAATAAAATTTATTATTATTATTATTATTATAAACCGTAAACCTAAAGGTTTAGGGGTCTTATAGTGTGATTACACCAAATGCGTTTTGAGTGTCAAAAAGGCCTCTACTTGGATGCTCTGAGCAAAGTTTGAACAGACTGGTCTGACCCACGCTGGGAAGAGCTACCCTGTTCTTTGTGTGAAATACGGGAAAATATTTATCGTGTTAAAAGTTTTGATAACTTACCCTAGATCCCAACTTCCTGGCTAACCCTCCTCCGGGTAAGGTTCTTTACTGTCTCTGTAGTGATAGCTCAATTGATTATAGATAATAGGATGGGCACAAACAGCAACAATGAGTTTGTCCTCCAATGTCGACTTCCCAGCTTTATGGTGGTCCTTCCATCCCATTGGAAAATCTGCCACTAGAGGGGTCTGTCTGCTTGGTTGACGCTCTGTGTACATCTGCATAAATTCAGATTTTCCAACTCTAGCATCTGCAGATTCGAACGCTCAAAACACGCCACTCCGGATGGTTGAAACGCACCGCAGGACCTCTCGACGCTCCTAGAGGTGCATCCACCATAGACTTTGCATGTAAACCAGATCCCCCTGATGCTCGAAACACGTTTAGTGTGAATGCACCACTAGGCTTTCTGTTTTTGTGGGGAGGTTGTAACAAGTAGGGCTGGACGATATAGAAAAAAAGCTTATCGATAAAAAAAAATGCATATTGATCGATATCGATAATTATTGAAAATATTTAAAACCATATTTTATGTGCAGCTCTGCCTGGACATTTTATGATATTGCTAAATTATTTAATTTTAATAAAAAACACAAACAGAATTCCAATTAAATCTTTATTTAACCAACTTTTTTAACCATAACATAATTTATTTTAAGAAAAATAACTTAAGAGACCTGAGTTATGTTATTAAATACTGAAAAAGAATAACCTAAAGTGACCAGTAAAATGACCAAAATAAACCAAATAAATAAATAAAATAGGCTATTTAGGTGGGAATAGTACACTAGTTACTTCTCAGGTTTCATAATTGAGAGGCTGACGCAGGGCTGAGGTCCGAGGTTGTGGCGTGTAAGGACACAGACTGCAGCTCATTTTGCACTGATTCCCGGCACTAGTTGCACAATTTAGGGAGCGCTGTTAGAGAAAAACTTGCGTCCCGGAACTTTATATTGCGGATCAAGAGTGGCGAGTAATTGTTTGAAGCCAGGTTTTTCAGCTGCAGACAACAGCAGCATATCCGCGCGTGGCTGCACAGCTCCGCGCTGCTGCGGGAGTGAGCAGCTTACGTGATGAAACAAGTTGGTTGCGTTACCAGACTTTGTTTTTACCGGTTCCTTGCAAGTTTTACAAATCACTGGTTTATTTCTGTCAGACTGGCGAACTAGTAAAACCCCGTTTTGGGACAGTTTCCTCCGCCGCTACTTGCTGCGACATATTCACATGCTGTGTGTTGTGGTTTGAGAGGGCGGCGCTTTGTGACGGCGTGCCTGGGTCCGCGATTACGATTGGTCGAAAGGAAGTAGTGACTGTAGCATCAACTAATATGATAGGCTGAAAGGAAGGAAGGAAAACTGTCTCTATCGAAGTTTTATCGACCCTATTTTTTCCTATCGCGCCACACGTCTATCGATCGATATATATTGTTATTAAATTATCGTCCAGCCCTAGTAACAAGCAACTTGAAATTAGCTGTCCCATAAAGAATAATCTTTGTATATTAATATTAGCTGTTGCAAACTGCAGCTAGCTAAGCCGTTTCCTCAACAACTAATCCAAAACTCTTCATTTTGAGCTCCGTTTACATTTTAGGAAAAATCATGGGGTGTTGCTTTTAGTTAAAGTACCTGCAGGGGGAAAAAAAACATCAATCAATTGATTTTTCTGTAAGCATTGATTGGCAGAAGAAAAGGACTGTGAAAGGGGAGCATATGAGAATCATGTTGCAGGCAAAGTCTGCTTCTCAAAAGCCATAAAAATAAATTAACCAAAATGTATAGATTTTTATTGTTGATTTTACATGCTAATGTTTTGGAAAGCCCATTAAAGGCTTTCCCCTTGTGAATCATTGGTGTTTAGGTCATTGATTGAGGAATATTGTTCTGTTGTGTACCAAATATATGAACAAGTACAAACAGTTAGCAATAACCGTCGTACTGTTGAGTGATGTAATGGATGAAAGCAGCTGTAACGGGCAATTATGAACATCTCTTTGTGTGATAAATTGAGGTGCATTTAGTAAAACCATCTGACAATATCTAAACACTGTGAGGAACACACACACACACACACACACACACACACACACAATATTATGGCAGACTAACAGACGGGACACCTTTGGGTCAATTTACTAAAATGAGAGGCCCCTCATTTCCTTTTAAAATATGAATTTAATTTGCTGGGTCTTTTACATATCACAAAGTACATATTCTAACATTAAAAGATGAATCTGTTAGCTCAACTCATTTATCACAGGGATACATTTGAACTAATGAAGAAAGCCCAGAAATATGTGGTGTTAAAAGTGACTTTCCCATCTGTAAGTAAAATATACAAGCTTACAAGATGACACATAAAAGAAATGATAGTAAAACCACGCATAATCAAACGCAAACAATCTGCACAAAAATATTTCAGTTATGGACCACAGAGACTGACGCATCTGTGTGTAAAAGCATAAGATAAACAATGCTGCTAATGTTGACTTTATAAAATAACCTGTAATTCTAATGCCCTTTACTTTTTCCATCTTAAATGCACCATGTGAATAATTAGCAATATCTAGAGCACATTTCCATGTTGTCAGTATCTGCACAAACAGTAACATCTGCTCAAAGGATTAAAGGATGCACATTGGATCTTAATTGAAAAAAAACAACATGTTGGGTATCTTGATATGGAATGGATAATGTCTTGGGGACAAAAGGATGCCACATCAATCAATGAAAGTGAAAATGATCAACCAACAGAGGGCTTCATCTGGAGTCACAGAGAAAATTAAACTTTAAAATGGATGCGGCAGTTTGTTAAAAGGTCTTTGCAGTAATTCAAAATGGTACTCAGTAGTTAGTAAGGCCCCAAGTGCTTGTATTCACAGTCTGAGGTGCAACCTGGTGGTGTTGGATGGACCTAAACATGATGTCTCATGTTTAGGTCCATGAAGAGGTGTTCTTCTGGATTTAGGTCAGAGGAGTGTGGAGGCTTGTCAATTGTGTCAGTTCCTTCATCCTACAGGAACTGCCTGTATAGTCTTGTCAGATGAGGTCATTATCCTACACCAGGGAGGAGTTCAGGACCCAATGCACCAGCAAAGGGTCTAACAATGGGTCAAATGCCCCTTTTCCACAGTGTCACTTCGACTCGCTTCGCTAGGGGTCTGTTTGATTCAGTTCAGTACGGGTTGTTTTTTTTTTGTTACAACTGAACGTGCCGCAAATGTGGGTGGAGTCACTGCAGCAAGGCAGAGCTGGGTAGACAGAAAAGTGACATGACAAAATGTTTATGCGACACAACAACAACATTTATAAGAATTTAGTTCCGATACCTGATGGGAGTCAGAGTGCCATTCCAGTGTTCGCCATGTAAATGCCATTTTGAGCTCTACCGTGGCAGGTCATTGAGCACAGGGCCGACTGGAGGACCTCTGGGCCTTACCACCCTCATGAAGTCTGTTTCTCCTGGTTTGGCCAGAGACATTCATGCCTGTAATGAATAAAGGGATTGGAAACCCGACAATTCAGACGGAAGCAGGAGTGGAATCAAAGCTTTTGTTAAAGCGCAGAAAGCCGGCCAAGTTGGAGCATCCTCGGGAATTGCTGTGGAGGAAAAGAGTCTGGTTAGTGGCTGGTGACAACTCGTGTAGACTTGAGAGCACCAGATGAAAGCCACTAACCTTTTCAGAAGCAGATGTCGTTCCTGCACAGGCATGCCGAGGTCTCCAGACAAGCTGCTAATTGAAGCGAGGAAAACTCCTTCCTCGAATGAGCAAACAGAGGGACTGAGGCAGAAGGGGAATCCGTGGTCCAGGCTAGGGTCAAAAACCATACAAGCAGGTATAGGCAGAGGTTACCAAAAAGGAGCGAGCTTTCATGATCTCGGCACTAGTGCTGGTCATATTCTCTACCTGACACACCTGTGCAGCTCTGCCCCGCTCTCATCATCGCTCATCAGACCCACCTGCATATCTCACTATATAACCAGCCCTCAGGCCAGTCACTAGTGCCAGATTATTACGAGCCACCAGTGAGTTTAATCCAGCGTTCTGTATCCTGTCTACCTGCCTGCCTGCCTGCCTGTTTCCTGACCTGTTCTGCCTCCTGATTCTCTGAACCTGCCAATACCTTATCGGACCAGACTGTCTGCCTCTTACTGGACCTGGACCTGTGACCTGACTCTGCCTTGGATTCTGCTTCGGATTTTCCCCGGATCTCGAATCACTTGGCTCTGACACTGGACCTGCGGTTGGATCTCGGATTCTGGAAATTCCCCCTGATCATCCTGCCTGTTATCGCCTTCACGGTTCTGATCCTGCGCCCGTTCTCTGACCACCGAGCTCTAGCAAAGATCCACCTGAGAGTTTCTCTGACCGGATTATGGATCACACCCTGGGTTGACAGCGCCCTATTCCATCTGCCGGAGCCAGATTTCCCCGCAAATCCCCGGATCGTAAGAAGGTTAGTGACCATCAAGTCAATGACTGTTCACCCCGTAAAACCTGTTGGGTCACTAACCTGTTGTATCCGTTTCCGGAGGTTCCTGCCATAGACGCTGATGATTCACCCGCGACCTGCTGCAGTTTAACTACAAATAAACTGTCTTTAAATGTCTTCTGCTTGTCTTGGTTGAATTCTGGGTCTCCTGCTTCTGGTCATTACATGAGCAACAGGCTTGGTCAAAAGGGCAGGTCCAAGTTCCAAGATCCAAAAAGCTGAGGTCATAAGAGAATCCGACAAGGGCAAAGGCAAATGACGACAATCCACAAAAAAACGGGCACTGGTCATGAACTGCTAGACAAACAAGAAATGCTGGATGGTTTGCTCACACAAGGGTTTTCAAAGATCTCACAGTTACACACTGGGAAAGACAGGAATATATAGTGCTCCTCCTGGGAACAACAGTTCCAAACAATCAAAGCTGCTGCAGGCGTAGATGATACTGTCAGAGCCCAACAAAGTGACGTCACCATCACCGTAGACAGGATCATTACACATGCCAGTGACTGCTGGACATCCCTTTGCTGGGCTCTGGCAGTATCGTCCTGTTCCTCCTGCATAAAGGAGCAGATACCGGTCTTGCTGCTTGATTAAGAACCTCAGACAGTGTTGTATAACCTAATGATATAATGCTTACATTGAGAAATTATGTAAATCAAAGCAGATAAATAGGAATTGAAAGTTCTTTGAATGAACATATTGGGTTTTAAATCTTCATTGTTACGGTTTTAAATCTTATATTGTCGCTATAACTACAACTCCTGCATTTATTTTCAAAAAGCTCACAATTTGTATATTTTAATAGTTGTTTTGTTGCTGTTATTTGTCTTGTTCACTATGAAGTGTGCCGCTGCCTTTCTAGGCCAGGTCACTCTTGTGAAAGAGGTCTTGATCTCAATGGGTATTTTATTTGGCTAAATAAAGGTTTAATAATATGGTAATAATAATAATAATAATAATTCAGGAGACGCACTTTCAGCAGCTAAGAATAAAAAAAGACCCCAACTGGTTTGCAGAGTGGGAAGAAAATGTCTCTTTCAGTTTAGGTCCAAAGTCCTTTGTTGAAGAAATAAGAGAGTACCTCAAGGCCCGACTGCTGAACAATCCAGTCCCAAACCCATGTGAGGGAATTTCACGAAAGACACTCTGCTGTACTGTCAAAGCTTGCCAGGTTCGTTTTGAGTGTGAGTTCAGTGGCCTATCAGAGAGAGCGTTTGTGTCTGTGTGCACATTTTTGTAGAAAGCTGCAGTAGCCGGAGACCAGAGCCTCTCAGAAACACACTTTGTCTGCACTCCAGTCTCAAGTATGACAGATGTCCCATCCTCATTTAAATGTCATATTCTTATCTATCATGTGTTGAGCCATAGTGTTGTATTAATGCTCAGCAATTCCGAATAAAGGCTGGCTTCTCTCGAGGTTTCATCTGCTTTTGTGATGCTGTTTTATAGATTTTCTTCCTTATATATTGAGTTTCTTTTATCGTGCAGATATGCGTTTTTTGATTTTTAGTCTTAGTTTTCATTAGAATTTGTGATTCAAAACGAGGAGATTTTTGCTGAATATATTTTGTTTACTCCTCTTTTGTTGGACAGCAAGAAAACGTTCAGCAGATATACATTTACTGAGTTGTACAGCGCATCAAATTAAAGTGGCGGGGGAGATTGGTCACGAATATTGCAGCAGCGGGGGTTAATGGTCATAGATTCAGCGGGAGCGAGTCGGAGCAGGATTAAAAAGTCAGCGCAGCGCTTTACTTTGTAGTCATTATTTGTCATAATATAATTCAACCTAGTCAAAAAAATATTCAAACTGCTAAAAACGGCGAAGATTATGCATGCTGATAAAAGCTGGTGGTTTGCAGGTGCCAGTATTGTCTTCCTGCTAATATATTTGAAATCGGAAAAGAAAAAATTATTCAGTGAATGATCCATTTGGTTTATGTCTGAAATCTATATGATATTATATCACACAGTGGCCTGACTACTGGCTGGTGATTTTGCAGCTGCATTGTGACACGATGTTCTTTCCTTGTGATGCAATCTATTTAGCGAAGTGCAGTAAAACGCTCTCACTTGATGCTGCCCTCCTGAACTCTCAAAGCTCAGACGGCGTCTCATTCTCTTTAGCTTTCACAAATGATAATCTGACTTTTTATGTTGCTCTTAAAGTGATCACTTCTTCCATGATGAGTGGCCTTGGAGCCCATCTCCGTACAGTCTTTCTGGCTTCTGCCAATATTATCATAAGGTCTTCGGCTTTTTCTTTCTGTGGTTGATTCAACACCAAAATGTGTTCGTCTTTGGGAACCGATCCAAGTGAGAGAAATGGACTTTCCCAGATTATTTATGTGTCACTGCTGTGAGACAGAAACCTTGTATCTATAAAAATGTAACACGTCATTTTAGTTTCAAGGAAACAGAAATGAGAAAAAAAATGGACAAGGTTTCAGCTCAGCAGCAAAGGTTTGTGTATAATTGTCTGAACAGATTATTGTGGCACCATTGGAAATCTGACAATTGTTCCCACGGAGGAACCAGATGACTCTGGTTCCCCCGATATCTTTGCAGATTTGTGTTTGATTTTTTTTTTCAAGAAGTCGCTCAACGAAGCAATGTGTTGCCTTAAAATACATCCACATGTAGGCTTCAAACGAACTGAAATATTATTAAATTACCAAGAGAACTTCATCATGTTTGACTTTCCCATTTTTTTATTTATTATGGAGCTAAATGCGGAAATTCAGACTGAAGAAACTCATTGCTTACCTCCATCAATCAGGGAGTCATTCGCCTCCGACGCAAGCCAATCAGCTTTGAACTGCTCCTCCTCGAAGCCAATCAGTGTCCTGGATCCGTCTTAAAAGAACTTTAAATCCAGCTCAACTTCTACCCAGCAAGCAAGCAGTCGCTGTGCGATGTCTGATCTGGACTCTGATGACTGGATTCAACCCACCTCCATCCCCTTCTCCACCATCATAGCAGCTCCATCTGGCTTTCCTATGTGTTCCTACAACCTAGTTCCTATTAGAGTGTAATTCCTCCTGGACTCTACAGAATTCCCTGTCATATCTCAATCGGTCCGGCAGAAGACCGCCATGTTGAGCCTGGTTCTGCCAGAGGTTTCTTCCCAAAGGGGAGTTTTTCCTCTCCACAGGCGCTTCAAGCTTGCTCATCATGGACAGTCATGCAAACCTGTGTTTATCAAATTGGACATCTAGTAAACAGATCATCATATGGACTGAACAAACTTCTTCTATCTCCACTCCACCACCAGTTTCAGGCCTGGGGGATCATTCCTATTCTCATACACCTGCTTATGCATATTGAAGTATAATTCAGCGTGAATGTTTCCTGCCGAGGTGTGAGCGCCAAAGTCTTAAAATATTGTATCAATAAATTCTTCTAATTGTCTCTTCTTTCTGTGTGAGTTTTTCAGATTGAAAAATACTTATCTTAACTTTGCTACTTTACTTTAAAGTTAAAAGTAATTTAAAATTAATTTGTAATTGAAACTTATTAAACAGGAGAAGTTCAACCTGATTGATGCCAGGCAGGAAGAAAAAGGCTCATGTTATTTTAAACAGACCATGATTATTACAAAATGATTTGGTTTTAACCACATATCTGTTAACCTGTACAAATGAACCGAACATTTCTGGCACTGTACATTCTAAAATAAATAAGAGAGAAACCTTTTTTTTTCAAGGCACCTGCTCTTCTTAATTGGACATTTCCCCTTCTTAATTCCTGGCAGGAATAACATTTTCAGTGACATTTTGAACTTTCATTTAAGGTAAATATTGAGGAAAATTGAGACATGGTGAGTCCAAGACTGAACCAAGCTAGAAGGAAAGCTGGTTTCATACTAAAAACTGTTCATGTGACCTTTTCTAATTGAGCGGTACCAAACTTCTGCAGTTGACATTTCCATACACATACGGCATTAGGAGTGGTCCTTGGATTTTAAATGAAATCCACACTGTACTGAATGTGTGTCAAGTGCTAACAGAGTTTACAGTTCTGGCAGAAGAAAAAGCATATGTGAAGGCAGTTCTGTCACAATAAGAAAACAGATTTTAATAATTAGTTTGTAGCATTCAAGGTGTATATATGCTACTTGGTGGGGGGGGGGGAGGAATCAGATGCAGATAAAAGCATCAGGGCAGGAATGTAAATGGAACAAATAAAACACTAGAACATTCTTTTTTTTAGGCAGTAAAAGCAGCTAGACATGGGAATATAAATGCATAGCTGTTTTCCTTTTCTTTGAGTACAATGCAAAAAAAAAAAAACCTCAAGAGTTTTTTTCCCATCTTTTCATGTGTGTGGTCTGTACAACCGACTGATGAAAATGTTATTTCATATTCCACACTACGGTAATGTATACTCTATCATTAAGAGCGGACCTAAGGCATGAACACATTAAGCTGCTGCCAAGGGCCATTAGGCCAGTAGGTGGGCCCCAAGAGCAATTGACTTCTCACACTATGTAGATTTCAACAACTTCAAAGTTTTAGTTCTGTTTCAAACAACTTTTAAATCTGCTTCTGATGTGTCTGAATATCTCATTCATTAAGAATTTAAATGTCTTTTCAAGCTAAAATCTATATTATCTTGGGACTTGATAAATGCAGAATTTAATGCCACTTAAGTATGTTTGCTGCTTGTATTTGTACAAGAGTAACATTTCATGAACAGTGTAAATGCAAACAGATCTTAACAAATACTTGACAGTATTTCTATGGTTGCTTGTGGTCACAATTGTTCAGCTTCTCCATCTTGACTCAACAGACTCAGAGATATAAACTTGTCTCCACAACGTAATCACTGCTATTGATTTAACATTTACGTAAGGGGCAAAAGAAAGTGTTTCCTCTAAATTGGTCAATTCAACTGTTCCGTGTTTGTGCTAAATGCCCGACAAGAAATATTAGTAGTGCTTTGACGTGTGGGCGATGGCTGTAACTAGACGTTTTATTTACTTAACAAGCGTATATTTGGACTGTGGGAGGAACCTAGAGGGAATCCAGGCATGCACGAGGAGAACATGCAAACAGCATGCCAAAAGTCAATGAGCGAGGATGCCACCACTCTGGTCAGTGTGATTATTCTGACTATGACTCCTTAAATAAACTGGAGCTTTTGTTTTGTATTTATATGAGATGCATTGACAGTTAAAGTAATTGCATAGTGCTCTGCAGCAATGAAACCATGATATACCAGTAGACTGGACTGATTGCATATTGTTTGAATTCATATTAGTTCTGAATTGTTATAGAAAAAATACATTTGGTTATTTAACTGTCAGTAATTGATGTTGATTCTGATTCATGTGTATGTTTCTGTCGAAAGCTTTTAAAAAGTAGAATTTTTTTTCTATCATATTAGAAAATTGGTGGATTTTCAGTACATGACACCAATTTAACATGATTGAATACAAAAATCTATGAATTTTGCAGGGCGGCAAAGAATATGGTTTTAGGTTTAAAGGCACACTATGCAACATTTTTCAGTTAATTAATGTGTTCCATACCGTTTTGGATGATTAAATGAGTCATTTCAGGTTGAGCAATGGTTTTCTTGGCCGCCCTGGTGGTCTGTGGGGGAAATACCGCACTTGCAACTGCAGGAGCCCTCGGCCCGCACCCACAGGCTCAGAATCTCGTGCGAGATCGCGAGAGTCGGTCTTGCTTTACGGCGAGAACATGTTTGTTGCTAGCGCAGTGGCGAAATCTGTTCAGTTATCATGGCGGAACCAGCGATAAAACAGCGAAAGCCCATGTCGGAGCAGGCAAGAAAGAGGAAAAGGGCTGTGGACAGAAAGAGGAGTCGTACACGGGTGAACATCGGGCAAGCTTTTTCCGAATGGCGAGAGCTAAAAGAAAAAGAAGGCTGCAAGGCTGACGCGGACCTCGCGTTTCTGCTGATGCGATTGTAAGTAACATTGTAGGGTTTCCCTCACGCTACCGCCTCCCAACATTCCAAAAAAAAAAAACTAACTCGATATGCGCGCAAAGCTTGTCTCCCCCGCTCCGGCTCCACCGGTCGCTCAGCCGGTCGCGCAAAGCTTGTCTCTTTCACCCGCCCGCCCGCCCGCTTCGCCGGTCGCTCGCTCCACCGGTCGCGCAAAGCTTGTCTCTTTCCCCCGCCCGCCCGCTCCGCCGGTCGCTCGCTCCGCCGGTCGCGTAAAGCTTGTCTCTTTCCCCCGCCCGCTCACTCCGCCGGTCGCTCGCTCCGCCGGTCGCGCAAAGCTTGTCTCTTTCCCCCGCCCGCCCGCTCCGCCGGTCGCTCGCTCCGCCGGTCGCGCAAAGCTTGTCTCTTTCCCCCGCCCGCCCGCTCCGCCGGTCGCTCCGCCGGTCGCGCAAAGCTTGTCTCTTTCCCCCACACCCCCCGCTCCGCCGGTCGTCCGGTAAGCAAATTCCTAGGGGAAACACTGCATTGGAATGGTTTCTCTCTCTCTCTGTGCATGTTCATACTTTCACTGTGTTAGTCATTGTTTGTACTGCCGTGTTTTCGACTTTTGTATTCGTTGCGTTCGCCTGTCTGCTAAGCTCAAAACAACCGCGCCTGGCTTGACGGAGAAACCAAGAGAACAGCTGAGCATATTTACGACAGTGCACTTTTACTTTCGCCCTCTGGGGGGCGCCTCGCTGGAAAATCAATCCCAGTTGCATAGTATACCTTTAAGTTAGCAGTCTTCAAAGAACAATAGAAAAAAAAATTCAATACAAAACACACAAAGTGGACAAATTGTTTGCCAATTGCAGGATAAATAATTTAATAATTATACAATCTTATATTTATTTATTTCAACAATGACTTTGTAAAAAAAATAATGCTTTAATGATTTATTAATTGTGTTGCTTTTTTCATCTCGTAAAAATAACAAGGGCTGTTCACTTTGTTTGTCAGTGGTCATAATGTTATGCATGATTGGTGTATGCCTGTAACTACAACATGATGAAGTAATCTAATCAGCGTCTTACAGTCACAGTTTAGAAGATTTTATTCCAGTGTGAAAGAAAGGAAAAACACCAACTAAAAATAGTTGTCGTGATTCCTCCTGGTTTCATTTATTTCATTGTTGGAGAGCACAGGTGTTTCAGCAGACAGCCATAATCGGAGTCACCGGAGTCGGGATGGGGTTTCTGCTGCTTGCAAACATTAACTGTCAAAAATCAGCAACTCCAAACTCTTTATTTGTTTTCCACACGAGTGTCAGTGTAAATACACATGTGCTACAGTAATGAGGAAAGAAGGGACCGTTTTGCTCTTCACTGAGCATTTAGATTTAGCATTCAAGACAGCAATAAAGAAATATTCTAACATCTTGGTAAAAAAAAAAAAGAAAACAACAGGAAGATTTCATGTTTTAATTGTTTCTAATTGCCTCCTGACTGTCCTTTTCAGATGCTGCCATCTGTGCAGCACCACCTCTGTGGTTCTGTTCATTTTTCTAAAGACAGCAGTGTGAGTGTGCACACGCTGACAGTTTGGGGCCACTACTGCTCAGGCAGACTGACGAATCCACTGATGGCCCAGAGTAACGCTGTCACAAACTGAGACAGGCAGAAAACCAATACAAGTAGATCAGAAAATTAACACTCACAAACATTGTGCTGCATGTGTGTAGATGCATATATATATATATATATATATATATATATATATATATATATATATATATATATATATATATACACTCTGAGGGTAAAGAGGATAAATGAGGCATATATTCAGGACTGACTTCCCATGAACGTTAAGTGCAGCGCTTTGCTTCGGTGCCTTCAGTTGACAGGAATTAATGCCTTTGCTGGTGAAAGCTTGAGAGCAGCCATGTTACCTTCAGCGTATGGGAGGGGAGAGCGGTATTTCCTTTAAAAGACACTGACAGAAATCACTCCATCATTCATTTACTGTGTTTTAATATCAAAAGCGCAATCTGGCCGTGTGTTCTGAGCAGTAAATTTGACACACTTCTGAATCATCCTCGTTTTGCAGCAGCGCTGGCATGTGTTAGTATTACGTTAGTTCTCTGCAGACATCTATCATGCCAGGCGAAAGCAAGAAGCATCACACTGAGCGCTCAGAGCAGAACCCGGGTTGCATGTTATTCATAGATTCAGTGTATATTTCTGACCGTGGAGCGCAACATATTTGATGTCATAACACAGTAAAGCCCTTTTTCAAAAAAGCTGATACCTGGAGACTTACTGAAGATATCTCTGGTGTGGAAAGGTAACGTCCAGGGTTCCTCTGTTCTGGTTGTTCACATATGCATGGAACAGCGGGAGATATTCTACAGGAGATGAAACATACGCTGGAATACCGCTTACATTTGGTAAAAGAAAAAGACCTAAAAGAAACATGTCCTCAATTGGTTTTCTTTTTTATTTAATGGTAAGAACACCAACTTAGATTTGAAAAAAAAAAAGAATTTATGGTTTAAATAAATTTTTCTATATGCTTGCATAATTATTTCTGGAAAAGCCGGTGACGTGGCTACTGTTTAGAAAACTTTGAGTTACATTTAAGTGTATGACAGATGAAATATACAGTCATGGAAAAAAATACTAGGGTGCCTGACAACAACCTCTACCATACCCACACATAGATATTTAGCATCAGTTTTCACAATACTGAAAGTGAACACCATGATGGGACCAAAAAGCTGACTGTGGTCTTCTGAAAGGAGATTGCAGAGGTTTATGAGTCGGGTTAGGGATTGTAAGAGGTCTCAAAAACATTTGAACTCAGCGGTTACACATTAACCAGACCACAAGACGCAAAGATCAGTCTCCAAAAACCCTAAAATGTGATCATAGGGCCTACAGTGGACTCTTGCTACTGTTGATACAGGCCTATACTATGAGAAAAAGGCTGCATAAGTGAATTTTTATGGGAAGTTTGCATGTAGGATACTTTTCTGGTTTATAGGTTACAAAGGTCTGAATGCAAGAGAATACACAGACAAAGACCAGGACTTCTGGAGTAATGTTATTTGGACAGATGAGTCTAAATCTGATTTTATAATAAATAGTACTGGTGAACCCGATATTCAGCCTGACTCAGAGGTTGTTGTTAAAAAGTTTATTGCAGAAGGTGAAGATTGGCAGGCGAGGCAGGCAGGAATGAGCAGGGGACCAGAAGATGAAGGTCGTGACAGACTTAGATTGAATGATGAAGACCTATATGCACCTGGTGTTATTCAGAGTAGAACCGCTCTGACTGCACAGTTACTAGATTTCCCTTAAAAAAAACACAGAAGAAGAACTTCTGTCTTTGCTAAGCAACAGAAAATAGTAAACAAAGCAGTATTACATTGTTTTTGTCTTGTTTTGCCCAGGCTGGACCTGCACAAGGTTCTAATTACAGTTGAAATGTTACTGAATAAATAACAATTTTGAGCTCTTTTAATGTTTCGAACAGAAAGGTTGTATCGGGAGCACCGACAGTTTTGCTTCCTGACGTATTTCCGCCACTCAAAGCAGAAATACGTCACGTTGACGTGGGCCACACATGATCACTTGGGTCAGTTTTCCACATTCTGAATAATTTGATTCTGACAAGCATTTACATGCATGTCGATCCAATTATCAATCAGCATAAACCACTCCTCTCATTCTGAATACAATTTCATTCCGATTGAGCTTAATCCAATCACAATATTCCGATTGGCTTGTTTACATGACATATTTTATTCAACGTAGCAGGCCTCCACTACTTTGTTGACTGTACAAGCTCTCATGTTCCAAGCTTACCTCTCTAATTCTTCCTTCCAGAACAACCTATTTCCAGTCCGAGGCCCTTTGGACACCTCAGTGCCGTCATGTAATCCTTCCCATGAACCCGTAAGCAGCATTTATCATTTCATTTGTGCCAATAAACCATTTAAACCTTTCTCTGCTGTTCGTAGTTGTTGCCTGCAAATGGATCTCCCAGAGAAACGTTATGACAGAACCAACTAAGGCATCCCAAGAAAAAAGTCACAAACTAAGAATGCTAGGTTACATAACAAATTAATTTGTTTTGTTTCAAATACGATGTCTAAAAATACTATATTGTGACAATTCAGCACAGCAACTGCTACCCATCTACATCAAACTGCTGGCAGTTTAGTTTTTGCTTGATCACATCACTCCCCCCTTCACCGGCAGAAAATGTCAGAGCTTGCAGATCGTTTACCAGGTGAGCTGAAAAATCATAGCTACACCCTTGCAGCACAGACTAGCAACAGTTACAGAGCTTTCATTGGCAGATGTTGCACTAACCTTATAACATGTTCCATCCATCTAGTATCTACACTCGCTTATCCGTGCAGGGTCGTGGGAGAGCTGGTGGTTATCTCCAGCGGTCATCGGGAGAGAGGCAGGTAACACCCTGGAAAGGTTGTCCGTCCTGCGTATGATGTTTGTTAAAGAAAAACAGCTCCGCATCAAGGAGAAGTACTAAGGGAGAAACAAACTGGACTTTAAGTGGAAAAGTCAGCGTGGATGAGCGATTTCAGTTTGTCTCTGTCAAAACTGCTACCAAAACACACCTAAGGAAAATTTAGAGAGGCCAATTAACCTAACAGTCATGTTTTTGGACTGTGGGAGGAAGTCAGAGTACCTGGAGAGAACCCATGCATGCACAGGGAGAACATGTAAACTCCATGCAGAAAGACCCAGGGTTGGACTTGAACCCAGGACTTTCTTGCTGCAAGGCAACAGCGCTAGACCTTGTGCCATGGGGAAATAATATTGCCATAAATCATTTAATCAGCTGTGTCAAACCCTTCTTTTTGTATATGACATTTGAGTTCATTTGAAATAATTACTATTTACCTACATGCTTCTGGCTCCATAATTATTATAAAAAGTCACATTGAACAATATTTATTCCAAACCTATAACGTACTTGCTTTCTGTAATGAAACATTTCGTGTGTTACTGATAGTCCCTAAGTCAACATGTGTTGATGCTCAGCTTTTACCTGCGATATATAACCGTGTCAGCCGTTGTGACTGAGCCGTTTTTTGACAGATTTGTATTTATTTATTTTTTTCCTGCTAAATACTTGTCTCTGTCGTGGCTCATTTGGAAAAGTTATTTGTCTGATAACGTGATAAATATTGATTGTTTACCACACATTATACTGTATTCATGTTGAACTTGAATTACACTTTTTAAATCTAAACACCAATTTCTGTAAAACTGAGATACAATATATAACAATCATGTTTGCAGCTCAATTCATATTGGTTTTTATCTTTTTTGTGTGTGTGTCAGATTTTCATTCTTTTGTTACTAGAAAACTCTTCCTTCGGGTAAAGAAATGTTCTGCTCATTTCTTTGCCAGCATTGTGTTAATCTACTCCGGCCCGGTCTTGGTTATCGTCATGTTACTCTACACATGCCATAAACAACGAGAGGAGACTCAATTATCTCACCTACTGACATTGCAGTTATTTGTAGGCTGCCATTTGCCTGTAAAAAGAGAGGGGGGAAAAGAAAAGTAACAAAGAGGGAACACAACAGGAAGTGCTGGACTGTGAAAAGGAACATCAGCAGCAACCAAGGTACACATGTTCTCCGACAAATGATGCAGGGTGGTAATGGGGCAGGAAGTTGAAAATGTGCTTGCTTCTGTGTTTTCTGGTGCACACAGATGCCGTTTGGTATCAGGCTGAAAAAAAGGTGAAGGACCTCTCCGACATGTCACTTTGAATCTGAATGGGGCAGCGGAGACGAGTGAGACGTGTCACTCCCCAAAGCCGTGATAAAATCTGATGGTACCTGCAGACAGACAGGTGAGTTGACGGTGTTCTCACTTTTGTTTGATCATGCGGGGCAAGAGGAATGTGCTGCACCGTTTTGATATCGCTGTCAGTCCATCATGTCGAACAAAACCGGAGCAGCAGACAGACAAACACGCCATCCCCTCGTGGCACACTTGACAACTTGAATTGTCTGTTTTGAGGAAGTGGAAAACGAGGAACTCTGTGGACACCCGTGGTGGAAAAATGTCTGAAAAACAAAATGACTCTTGCGGATATATTATTTGTTTCCAACTGATCTCATTTACAAAGTGATTGGTTTTCGCGTGATGACTGCATGTCCTGCTGAGAAGCGAGAACTGAGACATACCCCAAGAGTGATTTTCTTTCTGTCACAGCCTCCTCACGCAGTCTCCCATCGTGTGCAGCATTCTCACAGTAACAATATTCACCACCAGTTAAGAATCGGAAAAGATTTTAATGGCTACCATAAACTCAGCGAGTTAACCATCATGGGGTATTATAGTTACATGTAAAGCATATAAATCAAATAGGTATTTTCCTTTTATCGAGGTTTCTGTAAGCTTCTCTACGTTTAATGAACCCTTTAGACCATTATTATTTAAATTGGACACCAGCATCTTGATTAACCAACATCAAGAATCAGAAATCACAAGTTTTTATTGTCATTATGTAACCATGGTGACATTTTTGGTGAGATATCAAACCTTTTAATGTCTTACAGAACACTGTTCAATATATCATCTCAAAATGCAGAGCAGAGAAACAATAAACCAAAAGATGGCATGAAGCAGAGTGCAACCCTGGGGCCATATGCTGGCCGTGGAGAAATGTTGTGTGGCCCCTGACTCCAGGTCATGAATGGTACAAATTTAGCTCTCCAGGAAATGTAACTGATGCAGATGGACAGTTTTGTAATGAAAAATGTATATCTTGTTATTTTAGGGTGCATCCAAAATGTTAAGTACCAAACAGTATTTTCAAAAAGAGACTTGCCGTTACGGAATAATAAAACTTTGCTTTTTTAAGTTCTTAGTTTTGTTGCTGGGAACAAAATGAAAACAATTTCTAGACCAACAACATAGAGACTCATCTGACCAAAAACTTAGCAAACTGTTTGCCTTTATTTCACTGAGGCAAATGTCTAAGACTCTTTTCCAGTACTACAACTCTTCTGCTTTATTTCATTAAAATGTTACATGTTTAATGCCAAGCAGATAAAAAGAAAAGACTTTTGGAGACCACTGGCCCAAAGTGACAGGTGAGGCGAGGAGAGCCTGACCCGTCACTTTGGGCCAGTGGTCTCTGTCCTCAGAGCAAAAGGCCAGAGGACTGTGGTAACTCTGGAGGAACTGCAGCAATCCGCTGCTCAGAAGGGAAAAACTGTTTACAAGACAACTGTTAGCCTTGTGTTCTACAAATATGACCTTTAAGGAAGACAGGGAAGAAGAAAGCCTTTGTTGAAAGAAAGACATAAGAAGTCAAGTTTAAAGTGCACTACAGTCTATGTATGGGACATTATAAACATCTAAAAGAGGGTTGCCCAGGTCAGACGGGACAAAAACGGGAATTTCCTGCCCAACATGCCAAACGCCGTATTTGGAAGAAAAAAAGTGACAGTGGACTGCATCGCTCTGCGGTGACACAGGGTTATGGCAGTGTCATGCAGCCGGGATACTTTGTCCAGCAGTGGCAGGACAACTGATGAAAAAAACAATTAATTAGCATTTAAATGTACACTGGTTAACTCTGGGTCAAAACCAAACTGTATATTTGATTTATGCCACTTGGGTTGAAGATCATTATCGCATAGCAGTTTACAAGGAACCTGGATAGTTGTGCACTTATGTTGATTAAGGCGAAATAAACAATAGAGCAGGGAGAAGACTTAAGACTTGATGCAATCTACTGGGTTCCCTTAGATAGGATTTTTTTGACCAATCTGTATAATCTGACCTAATCTGTGTAATCTGATTGAATTTGACTTTGGAAAGTGCCTTGAGATGACATGTTTCATGAATTGACGCTATATAAATAAAATTTAATTTAATTGAATTGGAGAAGAATAGCAATAGCATGGCAGCCAAATTATTCACTGTTTGATGACAGCTAAAATTGATAATTCTGTTTTTTTTTCAAGATCCCACGGCCTGTTATTCGCAATAACAAGCTGCTTTCATTACAACCAGGAAAGCGTTTAACTGTGAGATTTGAGGGTGATACGTGGACTTGGATGTGTGCAAGTTAACGTTACATCTTAAAGCTTTATTTTTTATTTATTAACCTTTTTGGATTACAATTGAACATTGACTTGGCAAAGATTTTACGTCGGATGCTTTTCCTGGCGCACCTGGGATTTGAACCCAGGTCCCCCTATCACAGGTGTTGACTTTCCCCTATACACCACAAAGGAACTCAATGAGGTCACTTGAAAAACTTTTTGAAACAGAAAAAAATAGTTAAGCTCCTCAGACCTCAACCAAATCAAAAATATCTAAAATTTAGACCTTCTCAGTTTTTTTTTTGCTGTTCCAGTTTCTTTTCTATGCTCAATATTCTGTCAGCCGTATGATCTTGATATATAAAATGTTACAGCATTTAATTCTGTAAACCTTGCAAGTCTTCCAAACTGCTTTTCTTTAACATTTTTAAAACAAACATTGCTCCATTCCAATGTATGGGCATTTCTTTTTTTTTTACATTATATTGTTTTTATGGTGTGTTTAGGAAATAACTTTTAACTTTTTTCATACCAGCATCTGATGTCTGACAAACTTTGAGAAAACCAGACAATAGACAAGATGTTAGACCAACACAATGTACTACATCAAGGTCCCATCTACACTACAAATACCTACTAAACACCATTTACAGCGCCTCTGTTTCACATTAACAATAAAGAAAGGGGTCAAAAAAGTTAATGTGTCATCTTTTTTCTTTAAAATGTTTAAATAAGGGACCAACTGTTCTTCCCTATTTTGACAATAACCATAGGAAAAGGGATTTTTTAATACCACAGAAATTTGTATGGTTAACACGTGTTATTGCATGATATTAAGTCAGAACTCTATATGCTGAAAAACATATTCCTGAATAATGTAAAACAGTAATATATCTACAATGTTTTGTCTTCTTTTACCAGGTGTTATAGCAAATTGGCAAACAGATCTACAAGCAGAAGTAGGAAATTAACACTAACATTAAAACAGAGCAGAGGCTAACTTTGTTTTACATCAGTTAATTAACAATATTCTATTTTTGTTGTCTTGGCACCAACAATTAAAAAAAGCATAGGGCCTTACGTCCACTAAGCAGACATTTAAAAACAATGTATTATTTTTTCTCCTTGGAAGTTAATAAATTCTGTTTGACAAACATCCACTTGGTTTACCCCTGAAAAGCCGTCGTCATCTCAACATCAGATCAGAATATAACATCAGCTAAATTAGTGAATTTTTAGTGATTGTTTGCCATCTTGTGAGAGCAATGGAAGCCATTTGCCAAAATGATTGAGTGAAAGTATAATTAAGGAAGTATTCGTCCTCACTTACATTGCGCAATGAAATTCAAAAGAATCTGAAAGTGAATTTATTGATATTTCTTTTTTTAGACTTTGTTTGGACTAGCTTATAGTGGCCCATAGGTACACAGAGATTTGATTGACAGTAGTGGGAGGTTAGGGTAAGGGTAGGTTAGCACAGTGCATCCACAGCTATTGTTAATACACTTAATTCACATGTCTGAATACAAGTAGCAGAGTATACAAATGTTTTACCGCATATCAAACATGTTACTTCCACCTCTGTTAGGGGCTACCTGTCCCCTAGATTCTTCTAAAGGATTTATCTCTGTTAGGACCCTTTTAAAGCAATGAAAGGTTGCATTAAAAGGAGATAAATGTTTTAGAAGTATCTAAGGGACAGGAATAATAAGAGCTGGTTGAATCCCGGCAAAGAGTTATCCTGCACACTAAAGTTGGTGAAAACTGGAATCTTCTTTTAAAATAAAGGAAATAGGATTTATTTTTTTTCCACAGTCTTTTAAGTGACATTAGTAGAATCTTATCTTGAATCAATCTCAATGAATATCTGGCCAGGTTAATGACTTGTGATACGTGGGCAGTCTATGAAAAAGCCTTAAGGTTAGTAAGGTTCTTAGTCAGTTCTGTACAAGTCTTTCACTCAATTATGGTTTCAAGCAAAATCAAGAGAAATAGTCTATCTATCTATCTATCTATCTATCTATCTATCTATCTATCTATCTATCTATCTATCTATCTATCTATCTTACTACTTTACTGATAAACAGGTCACAGATGTCTTTCTGATTTAAACGACTATGTGTAAGTCCCATTCAGTTGTTCTGTTGAATAAATTCCTTAAAATTACATCTTACATCTGTCTTTTGATTTAGCCATTTTAAAAGATCTGTGATCCAGAATTAATTGTGATATTTCACTTGAAAACTGAACTGTGCTCCTGAGCAGCTTTTTTTTCCTTCATACTAATATTTTTTCTCCCATCAGTTTAGAGAAAGAGAAAAAAAACTGATTTTGGAGCAAAGGCAGCTGCACTGCCATTCGCTGTGTATCATCTGAGTGCCAACCTGGTTTTATCATTGACCTTTTCTCAAGGCCTGTGCTCAGAGATTCTATCAGCTTCATGAAAAAGGGACAAGTGGCCAGTTTAAATTTGATCTGAAATTGCCTTGATATTGTCTTAGCTTTTGAATGGGTTATGCCGTCAGGGAGTTGACTTGCTTTTTCTCTTTACCCTTTTCTCGCCCTTCATTTTTCCTTTCGTTTTAGAGGCAGTTTTTTATGTTTGTAATCATTGCTTCCTGGGAGTTTTTTGTTTTTTCGTTTTTCTGTCCTTGCAGTTCTATTTCATTGAAGGATTCTGTTCCTCATCAGGTTTTGCTACAGTTTTAAGGTGATTTGTGACAGTCGTTTTTATTTTTGGATACACAAAGAAAGTTTGTATTCTATTTTTTTATTAAAACATAAATAACAAAGGTAAGAAATACAGTAAGTAAAAGAAACCAAATATAAGGATACAAATATGACATGACCATATTTTGCAATTTAATAGTCCTACTGTATATTACATAATTTTGACCTCGTAACATAATTAGCCCTGTTTTTCTTATTAACATAGCTATTGTCTGAGTTGTTACTACAACTAACTATGTCCGTTTTTGTCATGAAAGTTGGCTTGGAGCTTCTCTGTTTGCTGTGTTTCTCTCCAAGATGAAGCCTCCAAAAGAGCTAGTACTGTACTATTACATTTTTACTTTCCTCCCCCATAGAAAGTACTCCTAGATCAGTGCTGCTGTGTTATTTTTGCTCGTATGCTCTGCCTTCTCAAAACCCCAGTTGGTTGTGGCAAATGGCCGTTCAAGGAGAAGTCCGGTCAAAATCAGAATTAAAACTGCTGAAAGTACTTTAAATATAAAATTATTACATACTGTTCAATAAATGATAAGCTTTTTTAATTAAGAGTAATTTTCATTTGAAGGTCCTTTTATGGGGGCCGCCATCTTGGTGAAGAACAGTACTGCCACCTCCCTGTTTGTGACGTAACGGTGCGGTATCGGCTGTAGAGCAAGTCCCGATGCCCTATCTGTCCCCTTGTAAATAAATATCCGTTTTCATGCCGAAATATATTTTTTAACCTCTTAAACAAAGATAGACATGGTATTAAGCATTTAAATTTAAAGTAATACTAATTTTACATTTAGTATTAGAGACATAAAAAGACAACAAATAAGCATTAAAGTATGGTTTATGGGCTGGGTTCTGCAATGTTATACGATGAGTATAAAACTCATTTTTAGAACCAATCTCTGCTCAAAATGGTGATTTGCACTGCCTAATCTACTTTCAGCAGTTATCATCAGTTATTACAACTGTGAACTGCCGAAAATACGGGCAGAGCAGCTCCTTCTGAGTTTACTCTCTGCTGCTGTGAGGAGGAGCTGCAGTGCGTTATGAGGCGGAGGGATATTTCAGCGTCACTTAGTTTAGAGCCCAAACAATCGACTTCACTTCCAGAAACAAGCCCAAAAAAACTGCAACCCCACAACCCATGAAATATACAAGTGACTTTAGAAAAAATAAGACCAAAGTTGCATAAAATAAGTGGGCTTCACAACAGTGAGCATGCTTTCTAAGTGTGTCGTATCCCTCCGCCGCTCTGGTCGGTACAGAAATGTTCCGGCAAATTCTACATTATGAAAAAGAAAAACATACCGAAAATCCTCGCTCTCTTGTCATCTTGAAGGCATTGTTCTTCCAAATGTTGGCTGCATATGACGTTTCTCTCTGGCCAGAAGCACGATGGAAAATCCTCTCTCTTCAAGTAGGTAATCCAGCAAAACAGCCCATGGTGGATGATGAATCGGAAAGGTGAAAAAAACTAATGTTTTTTCCACTTTTACCCGATGTATTGTTACATCCAACTGCCATGCACGTGAGCATTGTTGCTTTAACAATAGCTCCCGCGAGTTTCAATGGTGAAGTCCTCTGGAAATCCAAAAAAATCGTTGATGATCGCAGCTGTGTAGCGGCTCCTATTGACTTTGCTTGGAAAGTGCGGAGAAATGCTGTCGGCTCTCCGCTTTTCCACGTCACCGGATGTGATGTCAGGCGGCCCATATTTGGGCAGTAATGGCCGCCCCCAGACACAGTGATCCAGACGACAATTTATGTTTTTATTTTCTTATTGATTAAAGCTAAATTCATTAAATAACCACAAACGTATTAGTTCTAGTTATAGCTAATGATCCCCTGATTTTTCCTTGTTGACCGGACTTCTCCTTTCACACCGAGTCTGGTTCTGGTTCTGCTGGAGGTTTCTCTCTGTTGGAGGGGAGTTTTCTTCTCCACTGTCGCTAAATGTAGGCTTGGTATGAGGGATTGCTGCCAATTCAACCACATAAGCAACTGTTTCCTGGTGTTGCATGCTCATTCAGCAGGAGTGAATGATGCAAGATTACTTTCCATGATGCAGGAAAGTAATCTGCTGGGTTTCCCTTGATAGAAAACGTTTTGACCAATCTGTCTGCATGGTTGACTTTGTAAAGCGCCCTGAGATTTAGTGTTGGGAATTGCTGCTACATAAATACAATGAATTGATAAAAAGTGATACAGTACAACAGGACAATACAATAAACAACATGGTGTCAAAGGATACAAAACAATATGATTTGACATGATACATTATAATACAGTATATAACAGTGACATACAACATAAGAAGGTATGAAAACAACAAGGTATGATGCAATACACGACAAAATATAATGAAATACAAGAGGCGGTTATGATGTAAATTCAACATGAAAAAAAATGACACTGAAAAATAAGACGCAATATGACATGAAATTGTGTAATGCACCACGACGTGATGTGAAATGACATAACATGACACAACACAGAAGGAAACATGATCTATTATAACATGATACATGGAATTAGAACAATTTAATACATTTAACGTGTATGTGGACAACAAGCCTGGCATTAGAAAATGACAATGCAGTATACGACAGGACACAACACAACACGAAGTGATATGATACAAGACACTGTACAATATAGTCCAATACAATGAGAAATGTAATACCAAACAATACAACATGATACATGTCAGCACAATACAATACAGGATTACAAAAGCCTCAGAAACATTAATTGACCTGCTTTTTATTAATAGATCTGAACGGATGAATGAAATTCACATTTTGGCCACAGGGATGTCAGACCATAATATATTGTTTGCCGGAAAACTTACAAGAATTAGATTCCCTTTTTCACAAGAAATGAAACATGAACAATTAAAAATCCCCAATAGTCACTTATACAACCTTGAAAATGCAATCAGGAAAATTAGACTACCGTCAATATTTCAAGGATAGTAGTACGGAAAATAGTTGTAATTCCTTTATGGCACAAGTTAAAGCGACTCTAAAAAAAGTTTCATGAAAAAAGTAAAAGGCAAACCTGGCCATATAAATAATCTACCATGGTTAAATTAAAACATATGGTCAGAGATTACTCTCTGAAAATGGCACCTAAGAGTAGGAAGGAAAGTGACAGATGTGTTTTTAAAAGACATCTTAACTAAATTATGACTAACTTATTGTTTGTTTTTGTGGACGTGATGTTCTTTAAGGCAACCAGAATGTTCTTATAATTTTTTAACCTGTTTTAGTAATGACTAACCTTATTATCTTTGGTAAATGTTATATCCTGTTATATGTGGATCCGTGTGCTTGTCTTCTTCTTTACTATCAACCTGCTACGGCACTACAGATGAAAATTAGCCCTTGTGGCTGAATCTGGCATATTTATGCACTCATGTTGATTAATATGCACTCTCCCATTATTTAATAAACACAAACACGCTAGACAACACAACGATGTGAACAGTGATGCAGTATATTACAGCCCAACCCTGTGTGCTGCAGTGCAAAACCACAGAAAACAATGCGACATGACACAATGTGATACGACGCCACAATATGGCATCAAATGATATAAACATGTCATAATACAATATGGCCTAACGCAGTATAATATGACACTTTATAGTACAACGCAGCCCAATATGATACATGATGTGATACAACATGGCAAAATACGGTGGTATTAAAAAAGTGACAACACAAAATAAAACAGCGGAACACAGCACAACATCTCACACACAGCTAAGAATCTGAAGATGAAAAAAAAAATCTTTTGTGATGTTTCTGGAAGTGATTTGTCGTCTATTTTGGCGCCATCAGGTTTTTTTTTTTATAATCCCATCCTGTGATGCTTTAATCTCCTTTTTCCTTTTATTCAGCGTAAATACCTCTTTATTACATGAGGCAAAACTGATCTTTTTTGTAAAAATGGAAACGAAGAGCAAAGACAAACCGCTTAATAAAAAGCAGCCTTTCTTTACGTGTACCGTCGGGCCTCTGGCACCAAAACCATTGAAGATAATCTTACCACAAATGTTTGAAACCTAAATGCTCTTGAGCAACTTTGAAGAACATGTCAACAGCGAGGCAACAAACGCTTGGCTGTGGGTGTGCAAGCCAATGCTTCCTGTCAAGTGTTGTTCTGCTGGATTATAGTTAAATAGAAAAATGACACAAATTGGAAACTTTTGCAGTGCAGGTCCTTTTATAACATTTGGCCCATTTTTAACCTGCTCTCCTTCTTCTAATAAACCATTTCCTGGTCAACCTGAAGCACGAGCGCGAGTGCTTTTGTGGGAAGAAGGTCAGAGGACCTTGCTGTAGGTAACGACAGGCTAATTTACATAATGTTTCATCTCACATCTCAAAGCATTCAGTAGAACATGAATTGCGAGTGTTAAAGCTCAGCACCTGCGCCCGCAAATGCAAATGAGGGTGTATATTAGCCATTATTATTGATTCTGTCCTCTCTATTAATATTAAATGGTTGGGACTCAGCACAGTGGTTTGAGGTCAGAAGTAGTTCAAGATTTACTGCACGCATATTTCAATTAATCATCAGGAATCAGATGTTAGCAACCACAGCTTGGTTAACAGTATTGTATAACATACAAAGGTAAAGAGAGCAATAGCAAAAATGATCTTAACTTTAAAAATAACTGATTAGCACTGTTGTTGTTTTTTTTACAGAATTTAACATTAATTAGCATTGCATTTTATATGCAATGACAACATTAGACAGGGACTAAAACTGTTAACCTTGTTGATATGATGTAATATGCAGTGTTTGTATCCTCACAATCACAGCAAACTATGTGTATCAAATTCACAAAACCCTTGCAAAGATAGATCTGCATCCCTAATGGGTCTGCGTCTTGCCAACATGTGAATATCGTATCATGTAAGAATTTACAGGTCAACGTCACAACTGTATCCCATCTCTTCTCCACTGAGGTGTAATTTAGGTTGCTTAGGAAAGTCTTCCTTTTGCTGCATAATCAGAATACAAAACTTTTGTCATGGTTGAGTTTTGGTTTGGCTTTGTTTTTCTGTTATTTTCATTATTTCATCTCTTTTGGGTTAGGTTTGACTTTATTTATTGTTAGTTTTCAGTCATCAGTTATTTTCTGTCAATTTTCACTTCACCTCCTCAGCAGTCAGTCACACCTGATAATCATTTATCAGTCAATTAGCCAGACCCTTGTTCCACCTGTGTAGTACTCTATTTAAACCTCCCTCTGCCTTCAGTTCAGCACTGGGCCGTCATCATTCCACACCTCTCCATGCCAGTCCCCGTTTTGCCTTGGAAGCTTTGTTTTGCTCCTGTTGCTAAGGTTAGTCCTGCCAGTCACTCTAAGACTGTTCCTTCACTGTTTGTTCCTGGAAAGGCTCTGCTCTGTGCCCTGGTGTCTCTCAAGTTCTGCTAACCTGACTAGCCGCCCTGGTGAAGCTCAGCTCTGTGCCCTGGTGTCTCCAATGGACTGCTAACCTGAGTGCTATGAGGCCTGCTAGCCGAGCAGCACCTAGCAAGTGTGGACTCTCTGTCTCCGGGCCGTCAGCTCCTGCCATCATCTACATCCCTGACTTTCTGCAGTCCTGAACCTCCGGTCTTCATCCCTCATCACCCAGCACACTTCTTTCAATAAAAACTCAAACTTTTAGTTCCGTGTGTGCGTCCTGAGTTCATCGGTAAACAAAACCCTGACAACTTTATTCCAGCAGATAGTGCTTCACAGGAGTTTAAGAGTAAATAAACATAGATTTTAAACTGGGAACAGTCTGCTGAGTCAGTTGTTGCATATGATGTAAGTGGAAATCCAGCCTACCAAGTAGGGAGAGAGCATGAAGCAATAAACCTTTTTTTTTCACTGATAGCGGGAGAAAAAAAAAGAAACTGGTTACAAAACCAGAAATTGTCCGTCACAGATTAGTCATCGATAAGCACAAAAGTCCCAGCCCTCAACTTTAAATTTAAAATCTTAAACAAGTCATTTAACAAATTATGTAACCAAGTATGAACACAGAGTGAAAATTGATATTTTCTGGAATTCATACATAAATATTTAAAATCTGCTTTTGTTTGCCAGAAGCTCCAGCAAGTGAACTTATGGAGTAAACATAAAAGAAACATCAGAATATCAGTGCTGATGCTGCATCTTAAAATAAATAATAATAAAAACAAATTAAACAACCAGTAAATTGGGGAAATAATGAGCAGACTGATCCACAATAAGAACCATAATGCTCCATAGCAGAACTGGATTTCTGTACAAAATAAAATCGATCTCCATGTTAATCAACTACAGCTCTACAAATGTGCTATTACAATAAAACATGAGTAATCTCAAACCATTAAAATAACAAATAACAAAATTATTTATACAATTGTCTAATAATTTTTTTTCTGGGCAAGCTGATTTGATAAGGCATGATTATGGCACCGCTATCCAGCAGCTAACTGTTTCAAGTGGACAACACATAGGCTGGCTGCAAACAATAATCATATGACATCATTCACTTTGACGTAAAGAAATAGTGGAAATGTCATTATTTATTTTTACAATTGCAAGGTAAGCAGATTGAAAACCATCTGATTTAAAAGCATTTTGCTTTTGGTCAAAGGGAGACGCTGGAACATGTGGGCCATGTATTCAAAACATTAAAGCCTCCAGGGTTTCATTAGAAATAGAAAAATAATAATACTTTGCCACTCAGCTAAAGATACCAATACTTTAATCACTAATGGGGGATTGACTTATTATCTTTTGTGTGGCTTCTATAGTTCTCAGTCCACATGTTTTACATACTGTAATTTACTGTTTTTTGATCACCCTGTAATTTGTGCAACAAAATAAATGTTTGTTTTTTGGTGCTCAGTCATATCAACGTATTTTACCAGGCTTCTCGTTGGCAACCCGGTTGAATATTGTCAATATATTCATTTTTTTAAAGAGAAAAGCTTCCATTATGACTCCTGGGAGGAACCTCGTGGGATGTTCTATTAGAGCATTCTTTTCTTGGCCCTTTACCCGACAAAAGGCCTACAGTTTTTAGCTAAAAAACAAAAAAAAACAGGATGGATGCAGTGTGCATGGTGAAACAACACTTGGAAGAAATTTGTGCGAAAGGCCAAACACACAGTGGGCTGGAGCTCGAGGTACGACTCCTTTATTATGTGCCTGGCATGGTTCTATTGTAACACGCTCTATGTTTATTGTAAGATCTCAAATGTTTTGACGTAAGATGGCTGAAGCCTCAAATTAAGTAATGAGACGTTGATGTTAAAGTTCAAGTATTTAGTGATTCTATCATGTTGAGTCTAGTCAAAGGAAAGATATTGTCATCGCAGTGTCAGTGTGCAATATTCATGTCGCAATGGACTGTTTCCATTGCAGTAATTAGAAGGTCTGCCTGCAATGAGTCAGCAGCGAGACCATTTAGACAATGGCAAACGTTTTTTGTCAGCAAAAAGGCTTTGAGGTAAGGAAATGTATTGTTAATTTTTTACTTTTTATGTGTTTTATGTGTCAGCATAAACATAAAAAGGTCTCAAGATCACGTTATTAAATTAACACTCTCCTCCATCTCATCCATCATCTACACCCGCTTATCCTCACAGCGTGGCACATCTTGGAATATCAACAAGTGGCCATTTAAATGTTGTTTTTCCATACCGCATTTTGGCATTTAGGAGACTTTTCGGCTGTTGAGAGAAAAGAAGGGTCTGGCCTTTGTACCTATCAGAGGAACCACGCTGGCCAACACTGGAGCAGAGATTATAACATTTATGTAATTGCCGGTAAAACTGAAGTGTTTTTTATAATTACAATTTATATCACAAGTGGTCATTGGCCTCTGTGGCCAATTACATGTTAGACTAGGCTAATATCCAGGGTAGGGCACTGGTCTGCCTGAGCTCTAATTTAATTGTTATTAGATGGTATTAAACTATAAATTTCCTCTTTCTCATTGGATAAGCTTGAGACTTTGCTTTCATAAGTCATCCGTCCATCATCTATACACCCTTATCCTCACAGGGTGCTACGTCTTAAAATATCAACAGGTTGCCATTCCAAAGAGGCTCTTATTCCAAATTTTATATTTTTATTCTTCCAAACCACATTTTGACATTTTTTTTGTTAGTCTTCTCTTCTACTAGAGATCTATTCGGTCTAAGGACCTTTTTATATCTGTGAATAAAATACCACACAGAAAGCATTTTAAAGGAGTTTTGTGTTTTTCTAGGTAATTATGTGGCTTCTCCAGTTTTGATTCCTTGCCAGGCAAAGCGATGCATAAATCATTTATCCTCCCGTTAGACGTTCCAAAAACGGTGAGTATGAATTCTTCTCCGTTAAGTAAACAATTTCCTTTTTAATCCTCCCAGATGTGGCTAATTCACTTTTATGTATGCAGCGTGCCGCTGTATCACAGCTTGTGTAACATGCACATATGGAGTGTGTATCTATATGCCTGAGCTCATCTGTAGGGGAAGGTGTGGACAGCAGTGGGAGATGTCAGAGCAGCTGGGGGAGACTCTTTTTCAACTTTGGCTTTTACTAATTTCTGTCTGCCCGTTCTGCAAGAGGATGCCATGCAAGCGTTTTATAGCTTGTTTCAGGGTCCCCCAGATGGCTGAAAAATACAAGATTGCAGGGAAGCAAGTAACCCTCCAAACTGCTAAATGTGCCAAACTGAACGAGGAAAAGGACTTTAAAATCCTTGGCATAAAAAAAAAAAAAACATCTTTAATGACCATGAATATGAAATACCGTTGGGGGAATAAAAGAGTATTTTCAAGCAATAATTTAATTAATGTTATTCTTCTCTGTGGAACCGTTATCACTTTTTGTGCAACTTATTTTTGAGATGCCCTGCAGTTAAAAAAAAAAAATCTAGGCTGATTCTTTTCAGCGAACAGCTATCCTATATTAGCTTTCTATATTCATGACGTGAATGGTGAAATGTATTCATGGTGAAGCTGCTTTCCCGGGAGAAATTTTTTTAAAAAGGCTCTGATAACGGCTCTGGTCCATTACTGTGATGGAAATGGAAAAGATGCACTCACTCCACCAAAAGCTTTGTCATTTATGTGCATAAGGTTTATTCATTTGAACAAACTTATCGTGTTGAGGGTTTTTCTTTTTTCACTCTCTCCTTGCACTTTTAATTTACGTGCAACCATTTATGGCCATTCGGATGTTAACAATTGCAGCTGGTTAAATTCATTGCAGGGGAACTTAATATTTTCTCTCAATCATCCATGGCGCCTTTTATTTCAACAGATTTGTCATATAATTGCTCCCTTTAGCACCACATCAGCCTCGTCAATCAATCCCTGTTCAAAATGCCCGACATTAGTTCTTTCCTCCCAGCGATTTGACGCCTCACAGTTTTCAAGCTCAAGGCTGGAGAAATAGATGTAAATACGTTAAGTGGGTATAAAAGTTAACAGAGCAGCGAATGTTGGTCAGGTGTCACATCTTGAGGGAAAACGATGTGACTCAGGATCTGCACAGAGCGGTTCAATAAACTGCTGCACTTGATGCCTTAATACTGGAGTTAATGCCCTGAATATGGCCTTAATTGAAGCAATATAATTAGATTGAAACATTCACGTGACTCACAGCGGTGCTACCTCATCACTCTCTCAATCGCATTAACATCAAAGAGCTGGAGTGCATGTGTAAATGTACCGATTCCTTTCTGAAAGGCCGGCTTTGGTTTAGCTGGGTACCTTAAAATGCCAAGCTTTACACCCACAGATGTATTTCACCTCCGGCGACTCATTATGCAACAGAAACTGGACCCGCTTTGTGAGGCAAAGTGTGCTTATATATGCTGTTTGCACTCTAATTTGACAATATAGAGACTGAAAGAGAAACATAGGCAACTAAAAGACCATTTTGACCTCCTCTGACAGCCTCCCTTTTTCTCTTAATTACTTTGAGCAGTCACCAGAGGCTGCAGTGACCCCACTCAAAGCTTCAAGGGAAAACTGAAAAGAAGGTGGAAAATCTTCTTTTTTGGCATATTGCATGTTGTGGTTCTTCTTTTACACAGCTAGTCTTAAAACAGACACATTAAAATGGGTCCCATGCAGTTTCAGCTCTTCTGAACGTACAATGTGGCTCCTTTAATAATTCGTTGAAGGATCTAACAGTGTTCTTTTTTTGGAAGGTTCATCGGAACATTTTCCTCGACATCAGGTCCGTCACAGCACATTGTCAACGTAACCTCTGTCAGATTTATCCAAGTATCTACATAAATGCAAACATCCATCCATAACCCCTACCCCTACCCCCTAACCCCTGACCCCTACTAACCCTACCACCCTGGCCATTGCCTCTTCAAACTCCTGTCATCAGGGAGGCATTTCAGGGCAATAAAGTCAAAAACTAACAAGACGGAAAATAGTTTCTACTCAAGAGCTGTTGTTGCCCTGAACAACGCAATTAATAGATAGATAGATAGATTACTGCAGCTATCTTTTCAAAAACTAATTGTTATCTGGTAGGTGGGTGAACTAATAGTTATAATTTTGTGAATTAGTATCATCTTTACTTTAACCCCTTAACTGGCAACGGATCACCGGTGACCCATCGGACCTGCTGTAGACTTCTATTTTAAAAACTGTTGTTTCAAGATGGTCATCTAGGCCCTCCTCCTTTGACTGGCACCTCCTTTGACCAACTGTGTTGATCCACAGTTTCTCATCATAGCTCATTTCTCTAAACCCTGAGTGGTTTAAAAATTAATTTTGTGTAGCTGAATAGGAAAAAATATTAATGAAAAGTGAAAAAGTGTTGGTTTCACAGTATTTGTATTTATTCAATACATTGTGGTGTTCAAAAAGTGACCGCTGAGATGAATCTTTTTAAGTGTGAGTGCCACAAAGCATAACATGTGTGGACTTAAATGTGGAAAAACAATTAACAGGTAACATACATAACAGAAAAAATACTTTAAAAAAGCCTAAATAACCTGTTATGTAAACAACAAAAGAGATTGTAAAAAAAAAAAAATACATTCAACTGCTCAAAAAGTATAGCATTCCTAAAGTGCTTCAGTCTTTTGAGAACTTGTCTTTAGTGTCTGTGTGTGTGTTGAAGACCTGTCATTAAGGAATCTCCACATTCACCCTCTGTAGCAGGGACTTCCCTTTACCTGCTGCACGTTGTATACTTTTATGTTTATCCGTACCCGTATGCCGTTAAATGGCAGCTTTCCCTGTCTGCTTACGTCAACATTGCATCGACAGTTTGCAGAAGCCATCGGATGAGTCTTGACTCCTTTTCGTTATAAGTTCATGCTCTTTTTTCCACTTAGAACTAAACGAGGTTTTGCGTTTTGGCATGATGCTAACTTTCTGTCAATTTTCTATGACGTAGCAGGCTGTGGATCCTAGTTTACTTTTTTTCAACCAATGACAAGAAGATATTCATCTGACACCAGTACCGCTCTTAGCCAATCATTTGTTAGACCAGATATGTTACTGCGTTGGATGCATTTTTTACAGCCTATCATTGGATATTGTGCTGCAGCTCAGCAAAGATAAAAAAAAGATAAGCTCTTCAAGCCTAGTGCCTCAAAAAGGAGGACAAATACGTGTCTGGTTTGATGCTGCGTCGGCTGCTGGACAGAGCATTGAAAATCCTGCCTGTCCGGCCTAAAGCCGGACGCCTGGTCACCCTAGTAGCCAGTGAAATTACCGTAATGTGGATGCATCGCTTGTGGGGCAGGACATTTAAAACTCTATAGCAACAGCATGTATAAAGCTCATCCGGTTGCTGCGTTGTGTGTTAAAGTCAGCTTTTGGTGTCAGACATACATTTTCACCAGGAAATATGTGTAAGGCTTCTGACACAAATAGCAAAAGAAGAATCAATGTTTGTCTGATTACTTATCAGAAAAGTTTCGGAGAGCGCCTAGACATATTTACAGAAGAACAGGTCTAGAATAGTGATTTTTTATGTTGTATTGTATTCAAATTTGAACCCATCACACAAAAGACGTGTCTCTGTTGGCTTTCTTATTTATCAGCTACAATCTTCTTGCATCAGCCTGCAGCTCCATGTCGAAGAAAGAAACAAGTAAACAAGAAAAATTACAATTTATTGGTGTTCCGAATTCAATAAATTAAAACTGGTTACCAGAACATCATGCTGGACTTGTTAGTTAAAATATTTAAAGTGTTACCTTTACAGAGACACCACACCTTTGCCTCTACTCCAAAGGGTTCAACAGAAGCATCTAATTTAATTTGGGTATATTTTTTAGGCATTTTGAAATTTTGAGAGGCCAGTTAATATGTAAAACCTTTGTTTACAGTAGGCTCTTAGAAAGGAAATTAATCTCACTCTCTTCATGAACCATTTTCATTGAGGCAATGTGGGAAATTTCAGAAATGCTTGATTATAAAATGGGTGGACGTTATTTTCAGAGCGAAGTTCTACTCTTCTCTAAGATTTTCCAAAACCAACACACCATCATTGAGGGAGCGCTGAGTGATTAATTCATACATCATCACAGTAATTCATATTGTTTTCAAAGGGACTGATATCGGACTTTTCAGACTTGGATACAGGTCTTATCAGACCATAAAGACTATTTGCCCGCTTTAAGCTTCGCAGGAAGCATGTTTGTCAGTGCAATCAACTGATTTATTTAAAAAAAATGTGTGGAAATATCGTCATGTTGTGTCTGTGTGGTATAAGTTATCTGTGAGCATCCTGAGCAGGTGTCTGTCTGAAACAATGTCACCATGTTAACAAATGGTGACAATAAAGACTTTTCATTTAGAATTTGGTGATGATTTCCAAATGGATATAAAAGGGGAATCCACACAGGGTTGAAATATTCCATGGTGATATTTCCATGGAAATATTCCAAGTGATAGTTTACTGCGGCGTTGCAGAGATGTTCACAAGTCATTGTTCCCAAGTCCAAATAATAATCAGGCCAGCATATAAAACACTGGGAATAGGAATAAATACTACACATACAATTCAGCAAAGAAAATAAGAGTGGCACTATGTTTATTTTGTTCACGCCATTACGCAATAGAGGGGTTGGATTTTATTTTTACAAGCCAGAAGTGTTTCTTTTCATGACAGAGCTGGCTTAATGGTGAGGGACAATGTTACAGTTCGGTTCAGTTAATTTTGCAAAAAAACTTGAAGTCATTTAATACAGCATTCAGTTGGAGAAATCTGTGTGGATATTATGAAGCTAAAGCTTTTGTGAACAGATTGATAGGATTCGTTGACGGTCCACGGTCTGTGAACATTACTGGCTAATGACTTATATGCATCCATTTACAAGGGAACATGCTCATGAAGCACATCCCCTGACAGAGCTGAGCTCTGCAGCTTACATTGACTTGTTTTAACACCTGATTACATGAGATTATGATTTGTTTGATAAGATTTGACTCTCAGACACCACATCTTCAAGCTTTGAGTCTTTACTTCACCAGTCAAAAGCCCCTTTAAAATCATCCTTTTTTTTCATGTTCAACACTTATTCTTTACACCTCGAGATCAAAAGGCCCCAAAAATAGAATGGGGAGTCACAAACCTGCAACCAGCATAAACCGTTACGGGGTAACAAGTTCACGAAGTGTTACGATGCGAAGCAAAGACAGCTGCAGAGTGCAGAGTGGAGGCGCCGCGTGATCTACATTACTGCTGATACTGGAAACACGTTGGTCTGCAGAATCTAAGGCTGATAACATATTAAGGACGGTGCAGAATAACGTTCTCTGTATTTAAACCACCGAATCAATAGAAAAAAGCCGGCTAGAGGATGGCGACAAAGAGCTCAGCCCTCCGGTGTTGTACTTTGCTCAGGTGAATATTGTAAGCTTTGTCCTTTTGGTTCCCCCACCTCCTAGCCACAGAGTCTCAATCTCAACCGATCACCATGTAGGACGGGAAAGAAAACAACAGTCTGAAATGGGTGGATGTGGTGGCATGTTGGAAATATGGCCTGAAAGCTGCTTGAGTCAAGTCAGTAGGCTTGGTTTGTGTCACTTAAAGGAGCAATAAGCAAAATGTCATTATTTTAGATAGAAAGAACTAAAAAAATAGTTTTGTGAAAAACTCAAGGTATCTTTTCAGATGGACTGTGATTAAACGTCAAACACTATATCTCTCTGCGTTGTTCTCCAGTCTCTTGTATATATAGCCAGCCGCGTATGCATGTGAACAGCTGCCACTCAGGGCTGAGCCCCTCTCTGGCCATAAAATGCCACCGCCAGGCACAAAATGGCAGTTATGAGTTACTTACTTCTTTACCAGACATGATGCTGTTCTGCTGTGTTTTTATCGTTTGCAAAAATGCGCGTAGGAGCCGATGGGTGAGAAGGGGAAATTGGTGCCGATTGCTGGAGCAACCAAGGGAGAGGCGTGGCTGATACACATCTTGTTTTGGTCTACAGACAGTGCTCACGCTCCACCTAGTGGTAAAAAATCACTTATTGCTCCTTTAAATATTACCTAAGTCAATTTTTAAAATTAGATTACTGAAGTAAATAGTCTATTTGATGACATTCTGATTTTCTGAAATGCACCTTGTTGTGATATTACCGCCAGGATCATCAAAATAATGGATCTCAGATTGGATTCTGAACAGTGGAAGAGTTTAACAAAGGAATTCCACTCTCGCCGTAACACGAGACTCTCAAGGCGTAGACGGCCCTTTCTCCCAGCAGGAGGTCAGCTGTGAGCCCTCCTAACAGATAAGACACAGCACAGACAAAGAGTGCCCACTTCTTCACTTCAGCATTCTTCTGCAGACCTGTTCAGCTCCACTACAGCTCTCTGGGAGCAGACAAAGGAGGCCAGACCATGAGGGCCTGGTCGGCCCTCACCGACACACAAGCCAGCAGCTGAAAGATTCCCTGGACCAGCCACGTTGATCCAGGGTCTGCTAGACCCGACTACCTGCTTCAGCAGAGGACCTGACTGAATCCGGACAAACAACATGTCCGGGCAAATACAGAGCTAAGTTGCAGTCCTAACTTCACAATCAGATGCAAGGAAAAAAATCCTGCATCTGAAACAGCTCTGTGTATTTTTCCTCAGCCTGTACAGGGAAGTGAACACCAATGGAGCTGAAGGCTGGATGCTGAGGAAAACCCCTGCTTGGACTGCATCCCGGTCGAAGGACCAGGCCTCCAAGCTATCCAGGCCACGCCGTTAGCCACATGCGGCTGCAAGGCTAACGCTAGCCTGCCAAGAACCGAGCGCTAGCCCGCTAGCGCTAGCCAACCATTTCCTCCTTCAACGCTTCTTCCTGGAACGGCCAAAGTGGACAGAACTCACACATGAGGCATCAACAGGTTGGGCATCGGTCTGAGGGTGAAGAAAAAGGTTTATTGGGAAATGTTTGTAAACCGTGGTGTTTAGAACAAAGGGCTAACCGGTAGGTCGCGCTAGCCAAACACTATTAACCTTGTTAACATCCGGTTTCGGACATTTGAAAATGAGTTCGTTTTAAAGCATAAAGCGTAACTGTTCTGCTCCGCCATCCTCCGATGGTGTTATCTGCCTTATTCCCGCATCAATATGGTATATTAATGCCGGTTTTCAAGGCAATTTTGGGAACTTTATGTTGTAACCTCTTAGCCACCGAGTTGCTGCAGTGACCCCATGCGCCCAGAGGGAGAATCGCATTAACAAACTCGGTCGTAAGGGTTTAAATAATATTACAGGACAAACAGTCCTCAGAATATTATTTCAACAAATAATATTTTGTTTAACTTGGGCTTTGCATTGTGAATGGATTGAAATACATGGCAGATGTTTTAACTCCACTCCATGCTTTTGAAATCAGATCTGTAGTTAACAGGGATTCACTGAATTAATCTGATTATGATCAACCACTTTTGTTTGTCTTTGTTTGTTTTTGCATGTAAATAATTCCTTAGCTTAGCTTCTTTTTATTTTCATTTTGCTTAGTAGTTTAGTTAAGTTTCACTAGCCTAGTAGAGAGGATTTATTAATCGAAATATTGTGTTAATTCAGGTAAACAGCATTACATGGTGATGTTCTCTGGATGTTCATCTTATTTCTGTTATTAAATTCTTGGACTTGAAAAGAAGTTGTCACTCCTTTATTCTATGTGTGTGCAGGTTTTGCTGTGAAAAGATCGCTAGTGCTTGAATTCATCCCTTTCAACCATTGTCTTGATATCAGCTTAAGAGCTGATTATCACCAGACAATACTTAACAGACAGAGAGTTATTTATGAAACATTAAATAACTTTAAACAGTGTATAATTGCACAACAACCTGTATAAGCCTCAGTGAGAAATTTATGTTTTCTAAATTTTGAGTAAGATTTTGGTTTATTTATAAATATAGAGGATAACATTGTCAATATGTTAAGGAAAGAATAATGTTGTCTTCTAAGTGCCATTGCATTAGGGAAACATGCAGTCGTGATCAATTTACCACATTATGTTCCTATAAATATTATAACAGCTGATAAATGGATAATGCCCATGAAAAAAAACACTTCTTTAAAAAATAGATTTTTGTACACTGCATTTAGTGCTTTGACTGTGACTTCATGATGAAAGTTGAAAACAACTTCCTCAAAGTATGTCATCATTATGAAAAGATCTAACTTTACTGATAGTAATGAAGCATACTAGTCATGATTATTTACTGCTATATATATATATATATATATATATATATATATATATATATATATATATATATATATATATATATATATATATATATATATTGTTTTTGTTCTGTTTTTATCTAATTTGGAAGAAAGAAAACACTGCTGGATATGATACGAAATGGGTAATGGGTTAGGAACAAAAAGATGGCACATCATTTGATAAAGATGAAAATGATAAAACGACAGAGGGCTTAATCCGAGAGCTCAGAGAAAGCGAAACTGACAAATCGATGCGGCAGGCTAGCCAACTTTACTAAAATATCATTGCATGAACTCCAAATGGTCCTCAGTAGTTTGTATGGCCCCCACGTGCTTATATATAATGCCTGACAACGTCTAACCCACTGCACCAGCACAGGGTCTAACAATGGATCCAAGGATTTCGTCCCGATAGGGCAGTCATGGTGCCATCATTTATCCTGTACCAGTCAGTGCATCCCTCCATGGATACACTGCCCCAGACCACCAAGCCGATCATGCTGAACAATGTTGCAGGCAGCGTAATGTTCACCGCAACTTCTGCAGACCCTTTCAAGTCTGCCATATGAGATCAGAGCGAACCTTCTCTTATCTGTTAAAGGAACAGTGCACCAGCGTTGAACCTGTCAATTCTAGTAAATGTCAGCAGGGCTCTATGGTGCCGGGTAGTGATAACAAGGCCTGCTAGAGCAGGGGTTCCCAATTTGAAGGTCGCAAGACACCATGTGAGGGTCGCGATCCAAATGATGATCCAAATTCCTGACTTTACAATGTCAGAGATAATGTTGTTTTAATATATCAAATTTATGCCTTTAATTGTGGAAACCTGTTCCAAATTATCTCTCGCAAATATACGAAATCAACCTTTAATTTTCTTAGTTTTTTTCCTCTGTCCTCAGTAATTTATTGTCTTTAATCAATAATGGCCATGACACAATTTTCTATGCTTTTCTTTTTTTTAGAGGGGAGGGTTACCAGAATAAACTCATGTTATTAGGCGTACAAGTATGAGAACATCATGTGAATGAACACGGGGGAAGACTGTGCTTTTTTCTGTAACGGTTCTCATAAAAGTACTATTATATTCTAAATTTTATGACTTCTCATGTTTTTTTCAAAAGAAAAACCCACCCCCACCCTGCCAATAGGGGGTTGCCAGTCTCTGGTGCTGTTATTTTGGGGGTCACAGGCTGATAAGTTTGGAAACTCCTGTACTAGAGGACATAGGGGCCTCAGGCCACCCTCATGAAGTCTCTTTCTTATGGTTTGGTCAGAGACATTCATGCCAGTGGCCCACTAGAGATCACATTGGAGGGCTCTAGCAGTACTGATCCTGTTTCTCCTTGCACAGAGCAGATACCGATCCTCCTGATAATGGAATTAAACCTACAACCTTCCCATTGCCAGACAACTACTCTACCAATTGAGCCACAATTGGTCCTAGGGTAAGTCTATTTTCTGCTCCGGTCCGTCGGACTCCAGCCAGGGAGAAAGAGCCCACTATTTTCTACTGAAATTACTATAAAATATTGGTGAAGTGTAGATTGAAATGTGTATTAACGTAAGCTAAAACAATTTAATTATTTTAAATACAAAAACATCTACATTTTCGGTGACCAATGTCCTCACCGCACCGATAGTTGATGGAAGTAAAAATATGCTGAATCGATGTATGATCAGCAACAGAGAAATTTTCTGACGCTGTTCAAAGGATGAATGAGAAGTTTGTTTTCTTTCCGGCTCCTTTACATCAGCGGCCCTCAAACTGGAGTCCCCAGACCCCCGGGAGTCCGCGAACCACGGGTTGGGGGGTCCGTGAAACATATGTTGTTGGGCCTGAGGAGGCACTGCTGAGGATGCATTGGGGTTGAGATAAGTAACACAATGGACAAATATTTAACTCCATCCACTTCATCAAATAAGGTCAAAGCCAAATAAAATTAGGAAGTATGACACATCCAGTTTGGCTTTAACGAGAATGAGGATCTAATCTCCACCAACTCTCTAATATTAGGTGTATGTATATTAAATATATTTTTTAAACATACATAATTCCTAATGTATTTAACAGTACAAAAGGCTGTTTAAAAAATACTATAAGCATGAGGAATCTAAAGGCGTCCTTGGAAAAAAAAATTACAGCTGCTAAGGGGTCTCTGGCCATGAAAAGTTTGAGAACCCCTGCTTTATATCCCCTTTTTTATGGCGTTAACTCATATCTCTCACGCATGCTCTCCTCGCGCTCCAAGGAGGTCAAAGGGGAGCAAAACGTAGTAACCTTGGATGTTGTAGGCGTTGCTTTTCACAGGCTCACAGAGCGGACACGTACAGGACCGGATGATGTGGAATTAAGCAGTTAGAATGTCAGTATTTAGCAATTGAACTTTAAAGACACTATGAGGATAGCTGACATTGTAAACTTGGCTGTTGTTTCTACCAGACATGTTGGTGATTTATTATAATTTTGCCAGCATCTGGTCCTATACATCACATTCATTAATCTGTGAAGCTGGTTTCTTCTTTGCTTTGAGGACATTCAAAGCAAAGAATGTCCTCAAAGCATTGCTTCCAGTGTTTGGAAGCAACGTTCTGTGGAGCATTTCTTCTTTATTTCCTGAGTATCAGATGTTATTTCATCAAAGCTCAAATATGTCCCTTTCAATGACATCCTTTTTTGATGCAACAGGTGTGATCTTTTCAGCACTTTGCAGAGTTAAAGCTTCTACGGCAGCTTTTGATTTTTCCCTTTGAAACAAAGTAGTGTAGCCTGCAGCTAGCTACAGCTTTTATTTTAGATAACCACAATGCAAATAACTTGTGTTAATACTCTCTAACATTTTGCTAGGTCTCACCGCTCATTTAGTACATTATAAAATAACAAACACTTTAGTATCCTTGACTGTCAACCCATTCTTAATCCATATGGTTTATTATAATGTCAACCTACCATTTGGATGGTATGATGGCTTCAACTCTTCTGGAATGGCTTTCCACACGGTTAAGGAGTGTGTTTATAGGATTTTCTCTCCATTATTCCAAAGGAACATTTGTGAGGTCAGACACTGATGTTGGAAAAGAGGTTCTGGTATACAGTTCTGGTATTCAGCACTTTTCCAAACATACTGACCACTCAGAGCACTCATCATCACTCATTCGCCCAATTGCACTCACTAACGTGGACAGCTTTACTTACCGCGTTTAGCATTATGTCATGGTGCTATGCTAGAGCCAATCTTTCACGAATATTTGTCGCAGCAGTCTGCATGTGTAGGAGTTGAATTTTATACACCTGTTACCACCAAAGTGTTTAAAACACTCAAATTTGATCATTTAGACGGGTATTTAAACACTTTTTAAATTAAAATAATGTAGCATAATATTTTGGTTCAGAAAAATAAAATGTTCAATGTGGTTTTAGACAAGGATCTAAATTGTGTTTATGATTTGTAAAAAAAAAAAAATTCATTTATATATTCACCAGGTGTACCTGCATGCTTACATTTACCCTTCACTTTGTTGTTGTTACACCTGAATTTCCCAAATGTGGGGATATTTTTTTATTCTGTCCTATTATAAATAGTGTTAAGCCTTATGTCTTTTCACACTTTCTATGTTTAAATAAGCTATGTGTGTATGTATTACAATTTTCTAATATGGAAAAGGGGTAGGTGCAAATAAGTGTTTTGCTTCTTCCTGAAGTCCTTCCACCGGCTCCCTGTATCTCAGAGAATAGACTTTAAAATCCTTCTGTTAGTCTATAAATCCCTGAATGGCTTAGCCCCTAAATATATCACAGACTTGTTATCAGTGCATCAACCATCCAGACCACTTAGGTCTTCTGGCTCCAGCCTGCTCTGCAGAACCAGAACCAGAACCAGACATGGAGAAGCAGCATTTAGTTCCTATGCTCCACTGATCTGGAACAAACTTCCAGAAAACTGTAAAAGTGCTGAAAGCCTGAGTTCCTTTAAATCAAGATTAAAAACACATTTGTTTAGGATTGCCTTCGACTGTTCTAGTTAAACTGTTTTAGTGAAACATCATCAAGTTTGTAGTCCAACTGTTTTTAAAATCATTAATATTTGCTTTTAGTTTCCATTTTCCCATGTTTTATTTTGCTTAAATGTTTCTACATTTTATTCCAACGTGCTTTTATTCTGTTTTTCCTATGTTTTAAGCATGTAAAGCCCTTTGTGTTGTCCTTGCACTGAAATGCGGTATACAAATAAATTTGCCTTGCCTTATTCCCTTTGGGCATCTTTGAAAATAGTTTTGCCGGCTATTTGCCAAACCCTGTAACATAAATCTGTTGCTCAAATAGATAAAAATTAATTAATTAAATAAATAACTGCCTTATACTGAAAGCTGAAGCTGTTTTGGAAAAAGAGGCAGGAGAAAAATAATCATGGCACATTGTTTCTTCATGATTTTACAAAATAAGTAATTAATTCATATAATTCTGGCTTTAAGAGGGTTAATGAGATGCCAGTGAAATTCCTGAAGTTGCTAGAGTTTTTCTTCAGGTGTATGGAGTACAATGTGACTCACCGCTGCCCTTCGCCACCTGTTGCTGTGCACTGCCTGTCAGCTGACTGGTTTGGAGCATTTGTTCTATATTTTCACTCAGGAATCCAGAATGTATTAAAAATATAATTAGTGAAAACATGGCACTTAATGTGTAATCAGTAATGATTTTATCTCTGATTAATAGGAATAGTTGTTGCTTATTTCTGTTTTAGATAAAAGCAAATAGGTAATGTTGTATGTTCATGTTTTAAATGTTAAATGGATGCCTATGCTCATTGAGAAACTAGCAATTCCTCAACATAGCGCGGCGCTGAGAGAAACCAATGCACAAATGGCGCACCACTGCTCGTTGTTTGCAAGAGTCCGACATTCTTTGCAGCGGTGCTGATCGTAACTGCCTAATATTTCAGTTAGATGGCCCATAAAGAAGGAAAGAAACATTTTTCTTTTTAATGTTAATTTGGCTGAGGTAACGACTGAAACAAAAGATGCACAGCCGAGTCTGGCATGGCCAAAGAAAAACAGGACCTAATTTTGTAGCAGCTCCTTTCAGGCCTCCTTCTTCCACCTCTCTGTTTCTGCCTTCTTTGTCTCGTTCCCCTCCAGTTCCCTTCACGTGTGAGGGGCTCTCGCTCCCTATTTGGCAGTGCTGTAAATTGTTTCTGTCAGCTTAGATAAACGGACCCCTAGGTTTGTCCATCTCCCATCTTCCCACACATACACACACACACACACACACACACACACACACACACACACACACACACACACACACACACACACACACACCTTTAAAAACACCCATGCAAGCTGAAAAATCCACACAGCAACTCTTGCCGCGCACACACAGACCCACGTTGAGTTTGTGTCGCAATCAAGCAGCGAGGGCTCATTCTTTCCCCCCTGTTTTTCAGGGGTTGTTTACTTGTTTCTCACATATTTAATATTCCACCTATCTGCACAGAATCGGAATCAGAAGGTGCTCCCTCCAGGAGAAGATGAGGAGGATTTTATTTATTCATGCTCCGCCAGCAATGTGGGACTGGATTGTTATGAAACACCTTTAAATGGCCTGGCGTTGACCTCTAAAAACGCAAGAGGTGTGTGATAATTGTCATGAAATCCCCTTCTGGCGTGATCGGAAATGTCTCCGCTGCAAATTGGGTGAGATCAAAAAGGAGAAAAGGCATAACGCTTCTCGTGGCAAATGAGTTAGACACTGTGGCAGGAAGAGAGATTGGAAGAGAAAGAACGAGGGATGATGAATTTCCCAAAAGAAAGTATCCTTCAGTTCCATATTTCTCAACCAAAATTGATTTTCTTTTTAGCAGGGATATCATCTTGCTTCATGGTTTGTTGCAATAAAGCATTGTGCAAACTGATTCTCTTCTCCACTCATACACTGCCATGGCAGGGATAATTTATTTTTTATTATTATTATTATTTCTTTAGGGACTTTATTATGTCATTTCTGCTGAGATGTAATTTAGTGAGACAGTTATGCTCCCTGTTGATTTGATATAATGAGATGAGGCGGCATTTCTCTTGTTTGTTCGAGCATTTTGCTTCGATCCCAGATGTCTTCGAAAAGGAATTAAGAGTTAAACAATAAAAGCACTGATGCAAATTTAACCTAATATACAGAAAGTGATGTGGCAGAGGATCCTCTGCCACATCACAGAGGATATTCAAAGCGTGTTTTTCAATGGAGTTGTTGCCGCAGCTCCATTCATATTGTGTTGTTATACCAAACTGTTTTCAGGACTTCCTCTCACTGATATGAATTCCATCCATCCACCCATCCTCTTCCGCTTATACGGGGTCGGGTCGCGGGGGTAGCAGCTTCAGTAGGGAGGACCAGACATCCCTCTCCCCAGCCACTTGGGCCAGCTCCTCCGGGGGAATTCCAAGGCATTCCCAGGCCAGCAGAGAGACATAGTCCCTCCAGCGTGTCCTGGGTCTCCCTCTGGGTCTCCTCCCGGTGGGACGTGCCCAGAACACCTCACCAGGGAGGCGTCCAGGAGGCATCCTGACCAGATGCCCGACCCACCTCAACTGGCTCCTCTCGGCGTGGAGGAGCAGCGGCTCTACTCTGAGTCCTCCCCGGATGACTGAGCTCCTCACCCTATCTCTAAGGGAGATAGGGTGAGGAGTCCTTCACCACAACGGACCGGTACAGCGCCCGCTTCACAGCAGACGCCGCACCAGTCCGCCTGTCGATCTCCCGCTACATCTTTCCCTCATTCGTGAACAAGACCCCAAGATACTTGAACTCCTCCACTAGGGGCAGCACATCCTCCCCATCCCGGAGAAGGCACCTTCTGTCGCTTTCTGTAACCGTGCAAATGAGGAAGATTATTTATGTGCACAATTGTGTCCACCAAAGACAGGCTAATCACAAAAAACATGAGTCCAGTCACAAACTTTACTAAACAATTACAAGAAATATGGAAAATATAATATCAAAGACTGGTTCACCAACGAGGATACATTGGGAATGTGTCATCCCAAAATACATTACAAAAGCTTTGTATCCTTTCTATTCTTTGTATCCGTGCATTGTCTATACCCACTTGTCCATGCAGGGTGGATGCTGCCTTTCTCAAGCAGTTTTTGGGACAGAACAGCAACCCATCACAGGGAGACACACAGGAAAAACAACGGTGTATGCACATAGTTAATCTTAAAAGCATTTTAGATTAACCAAGAACCTATCATGCACATTTTTGGACTGTGGGGGGAAGCCAGAGTACCCTGAGAGAATGGGAAGAACATAGATACTCCATGGAGAAAGACTCCAGGCCCAGGAATGGTACTACAACCTTCTTGCTGCAAGGCAACGCTCCTAACATTTTCTTCATATCTTTTGAAAATATCCTGTCCAGTTCATCGGTTTTTCTTGGGACTTCTGTATAGCTTTGACATTTTATGTTATTTTTTATGCAAAGATGTTCAGATGAATTAGTGTCAATACAGTACATAAGATGTGAGTCCTTTCAGCTGTTCCTTTATTCAGAGGTCGCCACAGCAAGTCAGTGCAACTTGCATACAGATTTGGTAGAGTTTTTACACCATACGCCCTTCCTGATGCAAACCTGAGTCCCGAGTATCAAAGACAGGCTTAACCCACCACACAACCACAGAGACGCAGCCAATACACAACATCTGAATCTGAATCTATTCTAGTCTATTTTAAATAGCCTTATCAAGGCTCATTGTTACCATCAACCTGCATGCCATAAAAACACAGTTTATAATCAAATAAGGGTGAAGCATCTCTAAATTCAGTTAATATGGTTTATCCAAACATCACTAATTTACAGCAAAAGTTCAAATCCTACTTTATTAAATCTAATTAGGTTGAACTCAATCCAGTTCATTCCAGTAAAATCCAAGCAGTCAGATTCTGGTCCAATTACACAGTCTCCCATTGAATGAAAATGTTAAATAAGAGTTTTAAGTTCATAGATAAATGCTAATTTGCAAAAGTTTAACAATCATGTAAGAAAACATGAATAAAGTTAAATGGTAAGGTCTTTGTCAAAAAATTTATCCTATTAACTTACAGTAAAAATTGCTGTTTGTGATATGTAAAAACTCACGTTTACTTAAAAAATTGTATATCCTTTGTTATATTGTTCACCCATGGAGGTCGCCAATGTATGCTGGGTTAATGACGTGGTAAGGTCCTACTGGACTGGAACCTACAGAGTTAACACAGGAAGGTTAACATTACCTGAGTAGTTTTTTCAATTGTATTGCGTTTGACTGGTGTAAACTTAGACAATGCCTCATTGTGTCACTGTTGGCTGTAATTTCAAATCAAAAAACAACAAAAAAGTGAGGTGACTCTTCATCACTTCCGACATGAAAAAAATGAAAAGCGCTGTTGGAAGAACACACATTTGTGCTCTCAACGCTTCTGTCCAAAAGACTTTGAGTCATTTGCACCAACAAAATTGATGAAGGAGGTAACAGGTGGGTGTTACCCTCACTATTTTTATCCATAAAGCGCCTAAAACCCCACCACCTTGCGAGCGAAAGACGCTAGGAGAAAGATCAGAGACACACGACACTGGACGCCCTTTTAAATAATGACTGTACTGCCACCGCCGCCAGTACCAGATGTGAAATCATGGACCCGTCACCGCACCGAAGACCAGACCCTAAACAGGTGTTAACGGACCGAAGACTGGACCGTTCGGATACTAAGTGTTACTGGACCTGACACCGGGCACAGAGCACTACTTGACCGGATCACACAGTCCTTAGAGCATTACGTATCATTCATTGTTTCATTATTATTATTATTATTATTATTATTATTATTATTATTATCAATACATTGTCATCAATTTCAATGTGCTCCAGTTCAAACTTAAAAGGTTTAATGTTGCTCATTGCTGTTTTGGCCGGACAGAGCAAGCGCTAAAGGACCTAGCATACGTCATTTACCCAGAATGCATTGCAGCGTAAACAACATGCCAATGTCTATAGAACAATATTTTATTTAAATTTATAAAAACTAAACAGCGTGCAGTATTTTTACTGTATTGCTTTTACATCTGAAATAGATATTTCTCAAATAAAGTCTGTTGTTGCAACCAATCGTGGATCCTTTAAAAAAACGTTTTAAATGATAACTCACCCCCAAATCAACTTTTTTTGGTAACAAACTATTAACCTTGTTGTTTTATGGTGCTGTCTATATATACTGTTGATTATTTTAACAATTTACTGCATATTTGTTTAAATCTTGCTTTTGTGTCTTACACAGCGAGTGTGGCACCCTCCTAGGGTTAAACGTGGTCTTGCATTGAATTTGGAATCAATGTTGCTATTGGTTCAAAGGTTTTTGTGACGTCATTTGGAGAAACTGACGTGTAAGCAGCTCTGCCACTGTGGAGTATCAAAGCAGTTCCGTCTTCAGTCTCCATAGCGAGTTGGAGTTTGAATTGTGAGTTTTGTGGTCTTTCTATCAATTTTTAAGGTTAGCGATTTATTAGCTTAGCATTCAGTTAGTTTATTTAGCATTTATTTTGCTTTCACTGTAGCCCAGACCACGGTCAGCCCTCACACCTCCGCGCATTTCCTGGATCACCGGGCACCGCCTCCTCTCAGCACATTTTTCAAGTATGAGATTGGGCGGCATAAGGCTCTGGTACAGGGGTGAGTTACACTTTAAACATCAACAACAACAGAAATTGCTCTTGTTTAACACATTGTTCAAATGATTTCACTTTAAACTCATTGGCCTAAAGAAAAGTTATTCACAAGTTTTGGTCTTTGTCCACATTTTTGTGGGCAAAGTTCTTCTTCAAGAGCAAAGGTGGTGGTACTGAGCAGGACGGTAAGGAAAATCACATCACTGATGGACAATGTCTCCCACTTCCTGCATGGAGCTGTTGCAGAGCTGGAGAGATCTTTCAGGGACAGACTGCTGCATCCCAGATGCTCCAAGGAGCGTTTCTGTCGATCTTTCCTCCGGGCTGGAGTCAGACTTTATAATGTTAGCTGCTCCCAACAAACATAATATCTGTTTAAATCCCCCAAATTGTTGCACAGGTTCTGATTTAACCATTAACTGTTGACACAGTTCTAAGATGCTAAGATAACTGTCTACATCATGCAGATCGTTACACAGGCTCTGACTCAGCCATTCATTGTCTACACTGTACCCAGATGCTGAGGTAACTTGCACACACCGTAGCTGGGATGCTGCTGGACTATGATATATAGTGCATATTGTATAACCTTTGCACGTTATGGAAATTGTACAAATGGAAATATTGCTCTATTATCGTGTGTTAGGTGTATAGGCTGGAGTTATTTTTCCACTATCAAATTACTTTGTTTTTCCTTTGGTCAGTTTATTTATTTACCCTTATATTCTACTCTTGGTGTTTTCTTTAGAGCTAACTTTTGATATTTTACTTTCCTTGAATTCTTTTTTCTTTTCTCATCACTAATAATTGTGTGTTTTTTGCCACTGCCACACCTGAATTTCCCCATTGAGGGACAATTTTTATGTTATCTTATCTTATCTCACAAAACTCTCCTTTTAATTCACTTGTCCTCCAAGATGACTTCACAGAATGACTGCTGCTTGCAGCACATTAATTATTGCTGAGTTTACAAAACATTTGCTGCCAGGAAAAAAAATGTTCAGCCATAACATAATGATAGCTGTAGGCCACAAGTATTCTTAATCATCAAGTCCCTCGTCAGCTCTGGTTATAGGAAGTAAATCCTTCATTAAGCCCGAGTTTCTCGCAGAGGTAGCATATTAACACTTGTTTACCACAAGCCTCAAAGCTCTTAGTAGCAGAGGTCCTCTGCAGACAGGAAGAGCTGGTGGAATTGCAGGGCTCGCCGTTTCTGAGGGACCAAATGTGAAAGGATGAGATTGTTATTGATGCAACAGAACTTGTGGGATTTGTCTGTCTAGCTTAGTTTTTTTATATACATATATACATAACATTGGCACAATGATCCAATAATATACTCTCACATGCAGACTTGTGTGGGTGCACACTCCGCTGGGACTGAAGCAGAATAAAGGGACAGTTTCTCTCACTAAGTGTAATTTCATAGATGGACAGAAGCTTAACAACAGCCTGGTGAAAGCACATCGCTGCACTGCTCTGCCTGCAGATACACTCCAGTCTTTTTCACATAGCTGTTAGATTTTGTCTTGAGGGTGTACAACTCACCATGTTCTGTCTATTTGTGTCTTTGCTGTGTTTTTTTTTTTGGCTGTGCTGTCCTCCACCCCCTCAAACATACGTTGTGTTAAAGCTGAGAGGTGGTACAAACTGGAGGAGGTGTGAATATTACATCCCACAGTGAGAGATCATTGCACTGAGCACTCCCGAGGTTTGTACCACCTCTCCCCAGCGTCCTTTTATTATATGACCGATTCTATTAGAGGAGCCCAAGCATCTTTCTGTATCATTTCAGCGATTCAGATATGAGGAACAATTCCACTTCTGTTTCCTGCAAGCCCTCGAAGCAGCATCTCAACGTTATGATTGTTTATCATGTCCAGAATTCAAAAGTGAAGGATTCCTCCTGCCTTGGAGGGGAAAAGTAATCTGTTCAGGTGCTCTCTTGGTTCTCCTCCTCAGAGCTTGTTGGTGTTTATTTTCAAGCAATCAAATCTTCTGATTCAGACTGTCAGTACTACATTTATAATGATAGATAATGCTTAAGTAGCAGTTTGTTCCCACAAGCCTGTGGTGTGTCATATTTCCATGATAAAAACCAGCAGGTATCAAAAGAGGGGCAAATTCAGGAAGGCCTGCTTCTTAAATAGATTTACTGAGCAAACAGTGTCTTGTAACTTCGGCTTTGACACAGGTTTAATGCATGCATTTTAGAGATGTCCACCTATATTTATGTATATTTAAGTAAATCTCAGCAAGAGCAAATAGTTTTGCAATCTCAAAAATCAGAGCCACCTGCATTATACGGCTTGTGAGAGAAAAATACAATTGATGGTAAAACTGATTGAGTGGGGAGTGCCTGAAATTTTTGATTGTTCTGACAAAATAAGTTGTCTAAATTTTGTTTAAAAATTTTTACAGTGCTGACCAAAGCGCTGTACAAGAAAAAAAATCAATTACCATGTAACATAGAAAGTACTCCTGGATCAATGCTTTCTGTGTCTCTGCTCTGTCTTCTCTAAGCCCCAGTGGGTCGAGGCAGATGACCGTTCACACTGAGCCTGGTTCTGGTTCTGTTGGAGGTTTTCCTCCCTGTTAAAGGAGAGTATACAAGTATACTGTAAATACAGAAAACAAATGGTGCAGAGCCAAACACTCGCAGAGCCCACCCCTGGCAATGAGAAAAAAAATTACCCATTCGGTCCCTATGCAATCATGGGGACCAAATGTGAGATCATAGGCTGTTAATTTCATTTAAAAATTGTGATTGCAAGTTTTGATAAAATTGACCAAATAAATTATTGCATTATTTTTATATGTTCAATATTGTTTTAACCTGATATATTTTAACCTAATTCAATTGTTCTACCTCTGAGTTGTTCATGATTTTTCTACAAATAATTGTAATACTTAAAGAGACGCTTTTCAGAAATGAGTCCTCCATACAGGTATTCTTGGACATAAATTCCTCCAGTTATTTAAAAAAATGAAAATGTAAAACATTTCTCTTTCCACATCTTTCATGTGGCCAGGGATTAGCATGCCAAAGCCCCCGCATTGCCTGACCCCCAACTTGCAAGAGGTCAGGGGAAGGGTTAGGATTTTGCCCCTGTGACCCAATCTCAGATAAGCAGGAAACAATGGATGGATTTTTTCTTTGATCACTTAACTAAATCAGCTTTTTAACTCTGGATAGTAGCAACATGAAAGATAGGGGGCCACTGGGCCCATCTGCAAGACTTTGCAGGTATGCCTGCATCTAAATGTATTTAATGCAATCTGCTTTGTGAGTCCAGTGCAGAAATAAAACAAATAGCCACTACAAAACAGTAGCAAAAAGGGGGAGCTTATTGAATACCCTCAGGTTAGTCTGAGACATTCTGTGGATTTTATCCATGGAATTAAACAAAATCTTATAATAAATTCTAAAATTCACAGACAATCAAAACTGGATTGATGTGAATTTATTTCATCGAGGAGGAATACTAAGTACTTTTGGAAAAGCATTTAGCAAAACCTGAAGTTGATCTAAAGAGAATTAGTTAAAAAAATATTTTAAAAAAATTATGAAAATCCAGGCAATCCACAGTATAAAAAGCAGAGAAGAGGTCCAACAAATCTATAACTGAGAAGATTTCCCTCTCTGTTGCAATCAATATCTTGTTGATGACAATGCAAGCAGTTTCTGTTGGAGATTTTTAAAAACAGACATAATAATAATAATAATAATAATAATAATAATAATCTTGTCCTTAATTTTATTCTTCCTCATAAAGATGTGGATTGTTCTGCAGCAGAATTTCCTATCATTGGAAAAATCAAAGACAGATAATGTTTGTGAAAGGACCCTGTTTTAATGTAGGTGTACTAGTGTTTGCTTGTTCATTCATCCATGGTCTATAGCTGTTTTTCCTTACATGGTGCCCATCTCCTGTGGTTATTGGGTGAGAGGTGGGGTACCGCCCTGGACAGGTCACCAATCCATCACAGGAGCAGCAACAGAGACACACAGGACTAACAACCATGCACACACACACTAACACCTACAGGTAATTTAGAGAGACCAATTAATCTATCAGTCATCCACCAAACTCAATGCAGAAAGACCCAGACTGGGAATCGACCTTCATCGCTGCATGGCAACAGTCCTACCAACAGCGTCACTGTGCAACACTTTTTGAATAATTAAATTATGAAATTGTTTATTTAGTCCAGCGGTCAAAACCCATAAAATTACCATGATAAAGTTTTACAACCCCATCTGTTTCTGATTAAAGTGCACCAAAAGGATTTACCACCCCATTAAACAAGGCCATAAGGACGCCACAATCAACTTCAACCACCAATAGAATAACTACCTCTTCATGATTACTGTTTTAATCTCTTCTAACTGCTGAAAGAATTCTGTTAGCCGGTGTGCTTAAATCTTCTATCAAGTGATTATCTTGAGGCATTATATCTATTGACAAAGGTTGCACTAATTCCTTAACTAAGTTTAAGTAAAACCAATTTCAAGGGTATTCCCTGTAATTTATTTTCTTCATTATTTTAGTTGTTAAGTAGATTTCACAATGTTTCTTCATCAGCTACCATTAGTGGTTTATCCAAGACGTCTTACATGTTTCTAAATGTTACGAAAATGTTGTAAAAGGCCAGAACTTACCCTATTTTAGGTATATATAATATTTAGGATGTTAATATCACATCAGGGAAGAGTAAATTACATTTTCACATCACCATTTAGGTTAGTTTCCAAATGTAATGATTCCCTGACCATCTTGGGGCAAAAGTTCAATACAGTGTAGGACCAATATTTGGTCATTTAATAATTAGCAGAATAATTTAGAAAAGACGTCACCTCAAGCACTGAGTGTAATAAAGTGAATGAATCTTCCCCAGGGCTGACAGAGCGTGTGCATAGCTTAGCAACAGATTAAGTAGTAGTATGTTCACATCATTAATGCAACATTTGAGCAGCACTTGTTTAAATTCTACCACAGTATTGCATTTGTACAGTATATATCATGTGTTTAGTGCCATTTTTCTGGTTTAGCTCGAGATCAAATGTCAGTTTCAGGTGTGTAAACGTGTGATGCTATGGTTTTATTTAACTGTACTTGGGTAATAATGGAACATTAGTCCAAAAAAAATGTATATATTCTTCAGTATTAAGAGAACTAACAACCAAGTCTACAATAGAGCAGAAAGTTTAGAAAAAAAACATCATAATAGTAGAAGGAACTACATAAAGGTGACGCTTACATGCAGTGTAAAATTTGATCTGTCCAACTGGGAATAATAAAAAAAAAAGTTCAAATTCTGCCTAGTTTGAAATGGCACAATATTGGAGGTTTTTCCAGGGTGTGAATTAAGTCTGAGATATCGACTGGTGACTGGGAGAGTGGAAGAGACCTCAGGGGCCACTTCTAATCCACGCTGACCTACTCTTATCACGCACAGCCAAGGTCAAGAGTCTAATGAGGATAGGACGCCATTAGAGCAATTAGATGGAACTACCTTGTTTCTGGGGCATGCAGAGCCACAGGAGAACGGCGCGGTGGGGAGGGGGGCTACAGTAAGAGACAGAGGGATGATCTCCCCAACAGCTGCCTCTCTCCAACACTATACACACAAACATGGGCTTTGTCACAATGCTGCAACAGTGACACTTGGTGGCAAAGATATTCCCTGACACAAGTGTGGCTGCAGGCGGTTCCACAGAAAAACGCACACACACATTACAGCAGAGCATCGGATAGCATTGCTGCTTTTCAGGGTGTTTTTTTTGAGTGTCCTCATAGCAAAAAAAAAGAAGGGGGAAAAAGCCAAATCACATAGTTCAAAGAGAATGTGTTTAAATGTTGTATTCATTATACATTTACCACAAAAAATGACAACCGGAGACTTTTTTTCAGCATGGTAAATAGCAGAAAGTATTTGAATCTTGAAGCATGATTCATACCAGACCTACTTAATTTGGGATATCACTAGCCACATGCTACCAAAAATTAAAGATGTTCTAAAGCAGACATGAATTAGCCAATAACCAGGCAATATAAAATAAAAATGAGTTGATGTCAAAGAAAAATATTCATTAAACAACTTCTTGAAAATCCCAGAATCAAAATCTGTAAAAAAAAAAAAAGCCTTCATCTATGACTTACAGACCCATTTACCACCTAAAATCATCCACTTTTGACTGAAGTTGTGAACTAGCTGATTATCCAGAGTTCATTTTTAACTTAGTGGATTTAGAATTAAGTCCATATTTCAAAAACACATGTATAGTAAAATATATTTGGATCAGAATCTTGATCTTAAAAAACCCAAAACCCACAGTCACTCACTGTTTATTTGTTAAGCACTTCTCCAGCCTATGACCATCCAAAGAAGAAGGCTTTTTAAGAATGCACACAAAACCACCCTGTGGGCATAAGAATATATTCCCTGGCTCAAAATGGTTTGAAGATAGTAATTTTCACCTGGAGGAAGATCCATGATGGGACACCCTAATTCCAAGCACCCTGAGGGTAAAGTCCAATCCTCCAAGCCCTTCAAAAACCTCTTTGATAGAAAACTGGATTACTGACACTTAATGCATGAAACACTCTTGAGGTGACCGTGGATTCACAGAAGCAGCTCTGCTCTTCAAGCCGGAAGAATAATTTAGGTTGGAAGGAAACCCAGTAGAAAGAGCCTTTTTCCTTCTTCAAGTTCTCTTTAGGCCTATGTGAAAAGTAAAAAATTGTGTTGTGTAATCATTCATGTATGTAGAAGGACTTATACAATTACTGGTTTTATCTATAATCATGATAAAGTCTAATATATAACTATAATTTAGACCGGGCACTGAAAAGCTTTCATGTATGCTTTTGTCTTTGTAAATGGAAACAATATTAGTCCACTTACTGGAATACCCATTAGCTGCCTCGTGGCTAATGCTAAGTAAGTTCACTTATAGCTAGATGTGCCCTCCCTTCAAAATACACTACTTTGTGTATCTAACTGGTACCAACTTCCCTGATATCTTGGACAACACTCATTTTAACCAATGGGCTGCTAATTAAAGGTAGAATCTGCAATTTTTCTGGAAGTTTCTCCAAATCCCTTTTTACATAAGTGCGCATGCGCAAGACTGTCTTACCTGCTGTTCCGCTACTCAGGCTGATAGCTTGAAAAAAATCTACCAAATCCACTCTGGTCTTATTTGTTTCTACTGAGACCTACCTCGTCTTCTCATAAACTTGTATGCGGCTTGCTTCTTGGGACTCTCAGCCATGTTCAAAGTTTACCGTGAGAGCTGCGAAGCTACTATGAACGGTTTAACCTCCTTAATCTGAATACATAATGTGTTGACTACTTTCAGGATGAAAGGAAGATTTTACCCAGTATAACACAGTGTTTCTGAACAGGATTACCAACTACAGTAGAGCTTTAATGACAAATAACATGAGGCTTTATGCCAGTTCAATCAGCATCTCCTACTCCTACTTTGTCACAACTTCATTCAAACCTTCTTAATTGGAGCCTTAAGGAATGCATTGCTCTTTGAACTTCATAAATTATCTTAATGTTGTGTGCACCATAAGTAATATTGTGTAGACAGAAATCAGGCTTTTGCACATTCACCATTTACTATAGAGTGTTTATTTGAGTTGGAAATGTTGCCAATAGTGAAAATATTTTGTTTGTTATTTAATTTAATTATATCTGATTAAATCCATTCTTTTTTATTTTCTTTTTTTCATACAAGATTTCACCAAGATACAGGGTTAATTTGTGACTGAGTTAAATGATGATAACTCAATACTACTACAGGTGCTAGTACAATACGTGTGTATGTTTCTGGTGCACTTTTGGTTAAACTGTGTCCGTTCATCATTCGCTGAAGTAACTGAAGGAGGGTAGAGTAGCCAGACATTGTACTCAAGTAAGAGATTTTTTTGCGGACTTCCTGTTTGCGGTAAGGCGTATTGTGTCACTTCCTGTTGTTGCTGTGTGAACGACGGATTTTTGCTCCAGGCTCTCTCGCTTTTTTACCAAACTTACTCAGAGCTGCAGCTCTATTGATCCATCCATTCCCTTAGCTCTTAGTAGTAATGATTTTATGGGATTCTTCATAAATAAAATTTATGCCATTAAAAATAAAATAATTGGCATCCTCCCAAACATGATTACCTCATCCTCAGTAAGTAAGGCAGCATTGGAGGAATCTTTAGAACCTGCACAGTGTTTGAACTGTTTAGAAGCAGTAGAGCTTTCTGAGCTATCTAAAATCTTAGCTTCATCTAAACCTTCTACCTGTATGTTAGACCCAATCCCAACCAAGTTGTTTAAGGAGGTATTCCCTTTGATCAGTGGTCCTATTTTAGACATGATTAATCTATCCTTAGTAAATGGATATGTACCACAGGTTTTTAAAGTAGCTGTTATTAAACCTTTACTTAAGAAACCTTCTCTTGATCAAGATGAGCTAGTAAACTACAGACCTATATCTAATCTTCTTTTCTTATCTAAAATAAAATTCTTGAGAAAGTAGTTGCTAATCAACTTTGTGAACATTTACAAAGCAATGACCTACTTGAGGAGTTTCAGTCAGGCTTCAGAGCTCATCATAGCACTGAAACAGCTCTGGTGAAGGTCACTAATGATATTCTCATGGCCTCAGATAATGGACTTGTGTCTGTACTTGTCCTGTTAGATCTCAGTGCTGCATTTGATACAGTTGATCACAATATTCTCCTACAAAGACTTGAACATACTATAGGGATTAAGGGGAAAGCATTAGGCTGGTTTAAATCTTATCTGTCGGACAGATTCCAGTTTGTTCATGTTAATAATAAATCTTCCTCAAACTCTAGGGTCACCTGTGGAGTACCACAGGGTTCAGTCCTTGGACCAATTCTCTTTACTATATATATGCTTCCGATCGGCAAAATTATCAGACAGCATGGGATTAATTTCCACTGTTATGCTGATGACACTCAGCTATATTTATCCATAAATCCTGATGAATCCAATCAATTACTTCGACTGCAGTCCTGTCTTGATGACATCAAAAGCTGAATGACTTCAAATTTCCTGCATCTAAATTCTGATGCAGGAAATTTGTGTTGTCATTTCTGCTTAACTTTCTGTTTTCTCTCTTTTATCTTCATAGTAGGTACACCTGGTCTGGCGTTCTGTTATCTGAGACATCATCCAAAGAAGACGGCTCACCCGCTATTACCATCGAAAGGTAGAACAGATTACTGGATCAATGTTTGCTTCTGAGCTTTTTTGTCTCTCTTGTTGTGTCTCTGCTCTGTCTTCTGTAACCCCCAGTCGGTCGAAGCAGATGACCGTTCATACTGAGCCCGGTTCTGCCGGAGGTTTTCCTTCCCGTTAATGGGGAGTTTTTCTTCCCACTGTCGCTTCATGCTTGCTCAGTATGAGGGGATTGCAGCAAAGCCATTGACAATGCAGACGACTCTCCCTGTGGCTCTACTCCTCTCCAGGAGTGAATGCTGCTTGTCGGGACTTTGATGCAATCAACTGGTTTCCTTATATAGGAACATTTTTGACCAATCTGTATAATCTGACCCAATCTGTATAATATGATTGAACTTAACTTTGTAAAGTGCCTTGAGATGACATGTTTCATGAATTGGCGCTATATAAATAAAATTGAATTGAGTAGCAATACTTTAAATAAACATTATTATTTCGTTTTTTAAAAAGTTGCTCAAGTGAATATAACTGAGTAAGTATAACTTATTACTACCCACCTCTCCTTACACCCAATACTTTAAGTAAATGGGGACAAAATAGAAAAAGTATGGTAAGAAACTGCAAAGCCAGAGTCTGTATTGTAGGTACGAATTGGGCGAAGGTGTGAATTAACCCAAAGCTTCTAATAATAATAATAATAATAATAATAATAATAATAGTGGTGGTGTTGATAATATTAATGCTACAGGAAAACTAATTATTCTGGCAACATTCTTGGTGGAATAAATTACATTTTGACACGTTTTTAAACACATTTAGAGAAAACTGTGACGTTATTGATAAGCTTGATGAGTTTGCACACATCAATTATGATACGTTTTCATAAAGTAACATGTTATGTTACTCTTTAAATTTGCAGTCTAACTATTAACAGTGAAGATTAATGTTTACTTTGATTACCTTTGTATTGATCACGTTTGGACCAGGCAGTCCAGCTTCCTGCGTCGGTCCAGGATTGCTGTGACCAGAGGCCCTAATCTACTCTGACAGGACTGACTGTGTTTGTTGTTGTTGGGGTGAAGCCTCACTTCAGAGGACATGCACCTCTGAACAAGTTCGGTGAGTATTCCCCTCTCTCCCCATGAGGGATGAACCAGTCTCACTCAGGGTAGCGGTGGAGAAAACGATGTTTGCTGTCCGTTATTACGGACAGACCCCTCCACCCTCTCGATAACAAAATGTCAACGCAATAGAGCACTTTCAGTCGGCAGCTCTTTCCACTGAGGCGTGCCGAGAAGCACTTCGGGAGTCTAACTCGCTGCCCTCCACTGCAGCGCACCGCCCCTCAAAAGTATCTGCTGCTAACCCTTTGTTCTTCCCCATCCATTTGTCTGCAGTCTGTCATTTACTTATTTCTCAAGTGGGCTAGAGTGTCATTTCAAACCCTCACACACAACAAAGTGTCTCTTTCTCCTCCCCTCAGACAGAAACTCGGGCCTCCTTCTGCTAGACATAGCAACGCTCCAGTCTTTGTCCCTTCTTTTTATTAGTGTTTGGTGTTTTTTATGCAAAGCTTCTGCAGATCTTCAAAGTTATTGGCTCACAGAGTTTTTCATTTATTGACAGCTTCACGGATTAGTCATTCTGCCCCCTAGTGCCCAGTGGGAGGTATGGGGTTCATCTACAGACAGCTCGCTGAGCCAGCAGCAGTGACTCACTGTGTCTCATCTGTCCTTGTTATCTGTGTTTATTATTTGTGACTCTCTTTGTCACAGATGCTTTTCAGTAAAACTGATTTAAAATAAGAAACGACTTGACTTGAGCTCCACTGTTTATCCCCTCCATATGGCAGGCATTTAGAGGACTTTTTAACCCATTGGGTGTTGTCCAGCTTTTACTGTTTTTTTTATTAAACAAATGTATCATCATTGTACCCATTCTGTCGTTGATGGATTAGATTGCATTGAGAATAATGTTCAATGTCAAAGTACAGCAGATATGAGGTGGTAAAATCAACAAAATGACAGTTTAATCCTCCTTTTATTACCAGAAAGTAAAATACTGCCATTTCATTGGCCATTCAGTTGTGCATCTGATAACCAGAAAGTTAACTATTTGTTTTGCAGAAGTTGCTTTGTTGCACTAAAATTTAAAGGTATAATCAAATGAAGAACTGGATGAATTAAGATCAGACACATCACTTTCTTAAATAACCAAACCATTGCAGTGATGTTGCTATATATATATATACATGTACATATATTATGTTTATTTGATTTTATACATATTTAGAGAGGTGACATTCCACGTCCCAAGAGCCAGCTTCTGCAGCCGAGGATCAGAACGCCAAGATCCCCGCCCTCACCCGACCCCTTTGGCCCCTCCGACAGGTGGTGAGCCTGTTGGAAGGGGGACCCATGTGTCCTCTTCGGGTTGTACCCGGCCGGGCTCCACGGGTAAAAGTCCATCCACCAGTCGCCCGGCCACCAGGCGCTCGCCAACGTGCCCTACCTCCAGGCCTGGGTCCAGAGTGGGGCCCCGGTGACCTGGGTCTGGGCGAGGGAACACGACGTCCATTTATGTTGCTCATCATAGGGGGTCTTTGGGCAGCTCTTTGTCTGGTCCCTCACCCAGGGTCATTGGGACACTCAGACCCCTCCATCACAGTTTAGGTGGCAGCCCTCTCGACTGGTTCCTCCACGTCGAGAGGAGCCAGTTGAGGTGGGTCGGGCATCTGGTTAGGATGCCTCTGGACGCCTCCCTGGTGAGGTGTTCTGGGCACGTCCTACCGAGAGGAGACCCAGAGGGAGACCCAGGACACACTGGAAGGACTATGTTTCTCGGCTGGACTGGGAACGCCTTGGGATTCCCCCGGAGGGGCTGGCCCAAGTGGCTGGGGAGAGGGACGTCTGGGCCTCCCCACTGAAGCTGCTACCCCCACGACCCGACCCCGGATAAGAGGAAGAGGATGGATGGATGGATGGATGGATGGATGGATGGATGGATGGATGGATGGATGGATGAGAACATGGGAATAAGTACAAAAGCATACAAAGTAAAACAAAATAAAGACTATAAGAGAACCTAGACAACCATCGATCAGGACCACTTTGTGTAAGAGAAAATGTGCATTCTGGTTCATAACATATTAACACAGAAAGCAGAAACTGGAATGGTCACAAGGTTACAGAATCATATTAATGAAATATGGTGGAAGAGGAAAACGAGCCTTATATTGTCAACATGTAACTGTTTAGTAATAAAAATGTTAACGTTCACATACATGGTAGACACTGCACTGTGGCTTTTCTTTCAGAAGACATTTTAAAAGCCTTCAAAATGAAACCTACATTTAGTTAATGTCATCCTCTGAATATTTATATGAGATCATAGAATTCCATCCGCCTGTCCTGCAGAGATAATGGAGCATGCTGCAGCAATTAAATGACTAAAAGGCTAAACAAACCTATAGGCCAGGTACTGTAGCTAAACACCTCTTGAGTAATTTTGTGCAAATAACTTTGCATCACATAATTTGCATTTACCACAGAGTACTATTTTAATAGTTTCCTCTGTCGGTTCATGTCATTATGATTGATTTTCTCTTCTAATTTGACATATTCTAAGTTATTCGTCTGACATATTGCTTTTAATTGGTCACCAAGTTTAGAAAATCCAAAATAATGCAAACAGCATTTATTAAGACGCGTCATAACCTTGCATCTTCAATCAGACATAAGGTTGAAAGCTTTTATCACAAATCACAGAAAGCATCACACCAGTGGGAGCGGGGAAATTCAGCAAGTCAACATGACCAATTTCATATTTGTTGTAACATTCATTGCAAGCGCACGACAGTTTGATGTTTATCTTAAAAATAAAATGTGTGACACTCGTGATCAAAATGTAAAATCAAGAGAAGCTGAGGCTCACATGTTCTGAACTGACAGGAATCATACAGAAATAATAATAAAAAAAGTTTTAACAAGTGAAAAATTTGTAACATTTTTTTGTTAACTCATGAGGGAAAGTCAGTTTTACTTTTAAGGATTAAATGAGTTGTAGATCTGTGGATTATTTTATGCTCCTAAACAAACCTTGCAGTTGATTTATTTCTAAAAGCAAAGTACTATTATGGCTTATTTGTACATGAGGGATTGTCATCCTTTACAGTTTTGCTTTTCCCTCCTGTATATGCAAAAAAAAAAAAAAAGTCCTGCTCTTGGGAGGGCACAGATGTTCCCGAAGGCTAACACTGTTGGAACCAAAATGCCTCTGAGCATCTGTAGAGCTGTGCAAACTGAAAAGGGAATGTGTTGCACAAAGCTGTGTTATCAGCCTTATGTTAGCTATCGTTACATCTGTTTTGCATGGAAGACTGTTTAGCCAAGAGGAATTAAATGCAGTCTGGGTTCCTTCTGTAGCAGGAAGCATATTGTAGTGTAATAACATTGGAACATGGCGCAGTACAAAACTCTTTACCCGTTCGTCATATTTGTGCTTGAAAGCAGGTGGACTTTCTTGGATTTGTTTCATGTGATTCTGATGAATACTTCTCCTGGGTTTCTAAAGTTCCTTTTCAATTTTATATTTTCTTCAGGCTTTGGCTGTTTTTTTCAATCATTGTTGTTTGCTAAGCTACCTTAGGAAGCCTGGAGAAATATTGAACAAGACACCTTTAAAAGATTACACAAAAGTCTGCTTCTTTCAGAGCAAAATGTCAAGAACTATTTTCTTCAACAATCTGTTAGGACACAAATAGATTCCTCACATAGAGTGCCTTCCAAAACTATTCATGCCCTTTGACCTTTTCAGCATTTCGTAATGTTACAAACCCAAGTAAAATTGGAGAAGGGTTTTATGGAAAAGACCTACAGAACGCAGTGTTTAATTATAGCTTGAAAGGAAAATGATACGTGGTTTTCAGTCGTTTTTGAAAAGACAGCGTGCATTGGTAGTTGTCTTTACTCTGATACCCCTAAATTAAATGTATAATTTAGTAATTTGATTTCTGTATACATTCCCCAGGTCTGTGAATACGGGTTGGAGAAACTGTTTTAACGGAGTTTAAAGCAGATTAGGTTATGAAATAAATATGTAAGCACAGAATATCTCACTAGGGCTGTTACAATACTAACATTTCAAACTTTATACTGTTTCTAAGAAAAATACTTAATACTCAACACCATTTTTAATATTGCAGTGATTTTCTTTCACACAGATGGTTCTCTCCAGTGTAGATCAGAAAAAAACATAAACAGATATTAAATTAGAGTATTGCCATATTATATTGGATCCTTTCATGGTTCAGTCGACCTTCCGACCCACAGGGTACCGTTTAAACAGCCTGTACTGCAGATATATGAGCTTAGTCCCCCTTTTTAAATCCATCCGCTATTATCACACATCCATTCTTTAAGAGGTTTTTAGAGCTATCTGACTTGTAGCCACCGCTATAGCTGGCGTAGCTAATTCACAACCTCTGCCTTTTTCTATTGTCCTCCCGCCTAAGCAAAATACTTCCAAACTCCTGCCAAACTTGCCGTGTTACAGGAGTTTCAAGCATTTAGCAACAACTCGAGTTTAAATCTCACACTTTCCTCGTTCCTGCAAGAGAAGGGAGGGGATTTGTCTGCAATGCAAACTCCAGAAGGAGGAAAGGACTGTTTATTATAACTGCTTATCATAATCATTATCTTCAAATAGGTTCTTTTTCTAGTGTGGGTTATATTTGATAACCCTACCAAGCACTCTTCAGTCCATCATCAGAAAGTGGAAAAAGTATGACCCAACGAGAGGATTAACCAGAAAAGCAACCAAGGGGCAACAAGTCAAGTCTGGCTTTTATGTAACATTGAAAAACTATGTATCTTTTAAAACAGTTGAACGAAAACCCTAAAAAGTCCACTTTGCTGTTTGCCACAGGTCATGTAGGCGACTCGGCAAAGGATGTAGAAGAAGGCACTCTGATTTGATGACAAAAAATGTGAAATTCTATGCAAAAAGTTATTTTTATATATTATAACTCCCAATCTCCATTAACACACTCCATTTCCAGGGTAAGACGATGTGGTGACAAGGTTGTAGAAATGCTATTCTTCAGAGTTGATGGGGAGATGTATCAGGCTTAAACAAAAAAAAAAGCACATGAAGAAAACCTGTTAGGGGATGTTGAAGAATTGAGCTTCATCTTCCAGCAGGACAACGGCTTAAAACACTCAGCCAGAGCTGAACCGGATTTGTTTAGATCAAAGCATATTTAGCTGTTAGCAAGGCATAGTTAACTTCCAGACCACATTTTTGAAAACAGCATATCTTCCACTTCACAATTAAGCACCACTTTGTGTTTCTATACCACACAATATCTCAGTACAAAGGCCTTGAATACCTTTACATGGCGCTGTATACCTTCTCTGTTCAGAATTTATTTGCTGTGACCAGATGGTTGGAAAGCACAGGAATTAGCAGCAGATCCCCCTGGATTATTCATTGTTGGCCCAAGCCTCCCTTAATACTGGCTCTGAATGTCTTGGCTGCGGTTCAGACTTTGTCCGGTAAAAATTCACTTCCCAAACTTTTAACATTTTATATGTCCGCTCCATAATGTGGGTGTGACAAATCTCACTAGCACAGACATAAACTTCTAACTCTCCATCCTGCTGGCCCTGTCCCACTGGGGCCTCCCGGGATAAATTTGTAACTATACAAAACCGACCAGCAGTGGCTTTGAAATTTGAATAGCATAAGTAAACGAATGAACAAACAAACCAGAGCATGCCTGACAGCGCTCCAGAGGCAATCTGGGGCTCACAGTCTCTGTGTAATGATCTGCAAATAGCTGGCCGCTGAGATAAAATTCAATTGAAACTACAAGCTGCCACCATCAGCCACATGGCAAATAGGCTGTTATAATTTCAACCAGGAGATTGCCCATGCAGGTGGTAAGAACCAAACACTTGAACTTAACAGGACTCCAGGGTCAGATCATAACAGCACCACAAGTTGGCCCGCGTCGTACCGCATGCAACAGGCTCATCGTCGAGGGCCGGACCAATTCACAAGCAGACTGTAAATTGGTGCATTACTGTGGATAAAAGGTATGAAGCAGAAATTGATGAGTTGATTCAATACCGCCTTTGTTGGGTAATGACATGGAAATCCCTGTTACTTAAACGCCGTTGCTTTGAATGCTGTTTTGTTTGTGCTGGATTTGATCTGCCTTTAACCACAGGCTCATTGTTATCGTCGTGGAAGATCTCACAGGGAACCGCTTTAAAGATTAAAGAAGAGTGGTCAGACCTTGTGTAACAGAGGGTGAGTTAGTTGTAAATAGTTCCTCTTTTTGTTCCCTCTGACAAAACAATCCTGACCCAAAGTTCACTTTCTTTGATTTTTTTTTTTTTTTTTTTTTTGGTAGTTTTCAACCCGGGGTCTTTGTAAGCATTTGACATTCACTTAGTTGTCAAGGAGATGGCTTTATTGTTACACCTGACTCCTTTTACCATTTTAAAAGTGGTGCATAATCACACCCTTGGCCTCTGAATTACAATTATGTGAACAAAAAGTCCAATTACAGTTTTTTTCCCCTCCTTTCTGGGGCTCTCCGCTGGGCTGCATCGGTGCACCACGTAGACATCCATCCGCTGCACTGAGTGTAACATTTATATTTGAGAAAACACTCTGTTTATAAGCTACATTTGTTTGGGAAATGCGCATGCCTCTCAGTGCTGTCGGACCAAATGGAGCAAACTGACTGAAAGCTCAGTTATCTGCAGAGTTCGCTGCAAAAGTGAGAGGAAATGCATGAATACCCTTTCTTCTAAATTGCACACAATTTTCAATGTATTATGGCCGTGGCTCTCACAACACTGCCTCTTTAGCAGTTATTTCAGCCTCTGACGGCATCGGAACCTTTCTGTGTAACTTGTAAGTCACTCGTCGACAATAAAACGAAAACATTGACCGAAATAAAGGCAAGGGGTTCAGAAATAAGAGAAAGAGAGGTTTGGTATAGGTGTGAGGATTTGCTTTGTATTCCACAGTACTGAGCCTCATTATAAATAGCACCAGCAGCGTTTTTCACAATTTAACAAAGACTGACGGAATTGATAGAAGAGTTGAATTCTGGTGGTGATTAGCTAATATTTCCCTGAGAAAAGCACGAACAAGAGTGGCGCAAATTAGAACATTTGTTTCCACTTTTCCGACGTCCCTCGTTCATTCTTTATGCAAGTGCCTAGTCCTGTTGAAGTTTGCATAGAGTGGTAGCACTTTGTAGCAGCAGGGTGCATCACGGACCGGTCTCCAGTCCAACACAAAGCCACCAGAGACACACACACACGGGCGTTCAGAGAATCACAAATTGACCTCACATGTTTTTTGGACTGTACTAGTCAAGCCAAAGTACCATGTGAAGCTCACACATGAAAAACAGTCAGTAGTGCTGCGGAAATATTTAGCATGAAGAATCTCTCAAGTACAACATTATGTAAAGAATTTTGTGTCCATTTGGCATTAATTGGCAGGTTAAGGTGATTTTAGCTTTTGGCAGACTTGGAGAAAACCCCTTGAGAACATGGTTCATTGCAGGAACGAATTTTACTGTGGCAGCTAACTTTGCTAATGATAAAACAACGTTCTGCAACACCTATGCTGGAACCTATAATGTGTTTGCTATAATTATGTGCATAAATAGTTGCCACATAGCAAAACCTGATACAAGTAATTCTTATTCTGTAAAGCAATGGCTCATGGGAGTTTAAACATGATACTCTTCTAACTTGCTGTAGAGCTTAGAGTTTATCTGTATTTTTTGCACAGATGAAGCCACTGAAAGAACTTTAAGCTCTACTTTTTCTTAACATAAAAAGAAGTCCTGTGTTTTTGTGTATTTTAATTGAACAGGTTCTGCTGGAGGTTTCTTCCTGTTAAAAAGGAGTTGTTCCTTTCCACTCTCACCGTATGCATTCTCAGTATGAGGGATTGCTACAAATTCAGTGACACAATACAACTGGCTGAGTAAACCTTTTTTTAACCATTGGGCACAATAAACTCAGCTGCATTGTATTGTAACTAGGATTGATTTAGAATCGACCTGGGATACCATTTGTTGTTAATCAGTCCTTTATAAATAAATTGAATTAAACTTATTTTTTTATTTCTGTTTCCTACAACATTTCTACAACCAACAACCTTTTTATTAGCATTCCTGGCTTACCAAAATAACATTATTATCTGCTGCTGCTGCTTAAGTGTAATATTTCTATTACATTATTTAGCTAAATTCTCTAGCTACAGCTAGGAATAAGCTGCAGCCCATGTAACCCCCTTTTTCTGCATTCTGAACAAGTTCATGAAGACCTTCTCAAATTTTAGCTACAAAATTCTAATTTTACACAGTTTTTAATTGGTAAAGTTTGTAGTTCAACATGCAAAGCCCTCCACGTTGACACATACTTGGCAATGTGCAAAAAGTTGTTCAATAAATAAATTTTTTATGGCAGTAGCATCATTTCAGATGGAAACATGTTGAAAACCTTAGGTATTCTCAATAGTAATACTTTATACAACATCCGTGTCCATAGAAAGGGATATTTTATCATCTTGGTGATCACTTCTCCCAGTTTATCCTTACAGTTTTCAACCGCTCCAGTTTTCTGTCAGGTTTTCTATTGATTCTGGTCCCTCCTGTGCTCATACTTTCTGCCCTTGTTTTTTCAGTGTTTAAAATGTTGGGCTTTCTTTCAGTCTTCTTAACATTTTTTTTTATTTATTTAACTACACTTTTTTTACCATATTCTTCCTACCTCCTGGCTGTGTTTGGGTCCTCCACAAATGCACACATAAGGAAATGCAGCATTTTTTAATTGAATTTCTTTGGTATTTCAAAGAGTTCATGATGCCGAGTACTGTAGCAAGCTGCCAATCGCCTTCAGGAGAGAAAGAGGGTCCAAGGCATAATGTATCCTGTTCCATACACAACAGTAGACATGAAACATTTTTGACGCTTTAAGGTTAGTAAAAAGTTAAATGCAGCTGGTAAAGGAAATTGATCAATCAGTCAATTGTTTATTTAAAAAAACATTTACACAGCCAATAAAGGCAACCAAAGTGCTTTACAATTAAAAACAATAGAACAAATATACAGAGATAAACAAAACAACGCATAGAAGCATAAGAAAAGGCAACAAAGAATACAAATCTGAAACAGCATATCAGGCTAATGCTTGCTGTTAAAAGCGACTGAATAATTGAGTTTGGAGATTTGAAGCAGTGTAGATCTAGAGGGAGCTGGTTCCAGTCAGAGTGCTGCCACTGAGGAACCCGATCAGCCCAGTGTTTGGACCTGGTTCTTGGTATATCTAAAAAAAAAAGTGATCTGAAGACTGAAAAGATGACATAAAGTCAAAAGATAAAATGAAGGCAGGTAAAGTCCAAATTCCAGGTGATGACTCCTTTAACAAGTGCTCCTCCTAGAGCAACACTTGTTAAAGGAGTCATCACCTGGAATTTGGACTTTTTCAAGTTAAAACTTGTGTGTTGGTGTTGGGGCTCAATTAAAACCTTCCAGTAAATCATGAGTGTGAAAGTGACTTGATTTTTTTTTTGTGTGTGTGGGCTCTTTGTACGAAACATAAAAACCCACAAGCGCGCGCCCTCCACAAAGCGAGATTTTGGTGCTCCTCCTAGATTTACGTCACTCATGGAAGGACGCTAACGTAAGCCACGCCCGCCTCTTGTCTACAACTCTCCCTGCAACTTTCTGTATGCGTGTCACATTTTGCACCCAAGTTTCGTTAACTTGGGACAGTACCAGACGAAGATGGCATCAAGCCTGCGCTTAGAGAAAGGGGCGATTCCAACCGGGACCCAACTGCAGTGCAGTCGGTAAGTGTTGTTCCTTGTCTAACCTTTTACCGGGATTCTCTCTTCTCTGTTCGCTTTGCTCTGACTGCAAGTGTGCCGCTTTAATCACGGCCAGCTAGAGTGTCTGTGTGTCTGTGTGAGAGAGACAGACTTTCACGGCAGCGCTGACAATGCTGGGAAACGATGTAAACAAATCATGCAAGTCCAATTCTCGTGCGTACCCTCACAAGAAATAAAAGAGTATGAAAAAGGGTCAGAATGAGCTCTATTTAAAACATTTTTCTCCTAAAATGTCTGAACATTATTTTAAAGACATTTTCAGGACAGTATATGTAAAATACCAATTTAAGACTCCTTTAATGTTATAAATGCCCACTTCCTGTTTATTCCACTAACTCTTAATTTGAAAAACAATTTTTTTTAAAGATCAAAAGAACAAGGTAACAGTTGCAAGACGGTGGTTGCTGGTATTCTCACTGTCATGAAGATCATAAGGATTTGGCTTATGCCCAGTTCTGGGTCTTGTGTTTTGAGTTGATCCTGTTTATTTCTAAATCAATGTTTTCTTGGCGTTCATTTGAGTTTGCTTGACCCTGTGTTAGTAGTTATTTCTAGTGTGTGTTGTTTATATTGCTCTGTCTCTTCAGCTCCATAGCCTTGCTCCCTGCTCAACTGTCTTTTATTCTCTTGATTGCACTATTCTGGTTTCCATGTCACTAATCAAACATGTACAACTGTACTGTTGTTTCTGCCCTGTTCTCATGGACATGGTTCTTCTGAAGGTTCCTCCTGAATATGAAATATTTTTATAGCACTATACGCCCACCTACGTCCTGTTGTGTTTTAGGTTCTCTTCCCGAACATTCATCTTCAACCATGAGAAATACTGCCGCAAATGACTGTGAAGTTTGAAGTCTATTTTCTTGTCGTCAAACCTAAACATCACATCTGATTTTTATCGGCAAATACTAATTGGTTACATGAAGTTCTCCCCTATTCAATGTGTTTTACTATTTACTAGCACACTAATTTATGAATAATCTTTATAGTAAGTTGTTATGTATAGTAAAATACTGTAAATTAACACTTGTGCACTGGTGGCAGGTGAAAAAACAATTGATGCTTTTTAAGTCAAACCACTCTTTACACTCCTTTAATAAATCCAAAGGGGAGTTTTAAAACCAAATATCTTAAAAAAATATAAACTATCAAATTCTGTTTTTGTTTTGCATCTTTTTTTGTTCACACATCCACAAAGAGAGTTAATGTAACATTCTCTCCTACAAAGAGCAAATGTATATAGTTTAAAAACAGTCATGAATGTGGAGCAATCTGAGTCTCACGACGAATACGAATGTGTGAATATCATCTTCTTGCACTGTCCAGTGACAGATATCAAATATATATCTTTCCGAAAGGCTCTGTCATTATGTTTGTGACTCATCATTTTCCCAGTGACTGAGTGCTGTAAAAGGGTTTCCCTCTTCCAGCTTCCAGAGTGCTCGCAAAATGACTTATAGAGGATGAAATACCAGTTTTAATCAGCAGCCGCCAGAATCGTTTCAGAAGAGGGAGAAGCTGGGGTTTAATGTGTCACACTTAAAATGAAAAACGCCAACCATCTAAATGGAAAGGTCAGGGTTAAGAATTGAACCAGTAACCCTTTCTGATAAGGGATATGTGCTCACTGTTGATTCAGTGTTTAACTCTTTCCGGAAAAGAGAAGATGGGAGGAGATGGTCTTAAAATTATTTAAGCAGATTGAGATGACTTGACTTTAGATATTTATTTAAAACCAAACAGTAAGAAGCATAAATCGTCCTTTTAACAACTTTTACTTTTCAGTTGTGTTCAGACTAGTCATGTGTCCAAAATTAAGCGAGAGAAAAAAGATACAAGCTTCAGACAACCGAAAAGGCTGCCAGAAGTTACCTAAGAATGATGTTGTCTATGAAGAAAACTAATCTGGGCATTAATGTGAAACCCAAACAATGGTTAATCTAGTCGAATGTGATGATGGAAAAGTCTAGAACTCAAATGTGAGTTAATGAGGTGAGGATTTATATTTATACTTGTCCAGTGAAGAGAATAAGTCCAGCGAAATGTCAAAGGCTGTAGACCTAACAGATCGGCCCATTAAAGTAGATGTAACTCCTGACTGGCACTGTTGCTATCATTCATACTGGTGTTAGCACTCCCATTTCTCCAAACAATTGCATCTCCGCAGTGAACCTTACCCTTAGAAAAAGAACGAGAGTCTCTGCTCCAGCTGTACATATTGGGTCGAACCTTCATCCAACAGGAGGCATGGTTACTGATTTAATAAATAAAGTGATGTGTGGACGTCAGCAGGCACACAGTAAAGCTACACTACCTGAGAAACGTTGTGCACAGCATCAAAACTTGCTTTAGCCTCAATGGTCTGGCTGCCAACTCTAAGAGCTATCTGTCGTCACCCTCCCACCAACAGCGTTGTGCCCTCTTAAAATATATATATATATATATATATTTATATACACTGTGTGTGTGTGTGTGTGTGTGTATATATATATATATATATATATATATATATATATATATATGTTGTTTGTATATCTGGAGCGATTAACTCAGCCTTGGGTTCAAAAAGTGCTTTGAACATTGAAACTTTTTTTTTTGTGGAGAAAAGAAATTAAACCTCTACACCTAGTTACTTTCAGGAATCTCACCTGCTTATCCTGCATCCACGAACACAAGAATGCTCACTCTGTCCTTTTTTATGTGTTGCCAATAAGCCGCCACATATTGGCTTTACAGAGGTTTATTTGTCAAGACAAAATTGACAATCAGATTCCGGTGTTATATACTCAGTCTCATTGTCAAAGAAATATTTTCAAATTGCTTACCTGCTTTGAAAACAACACAAAGGGTGATTTTGATATGTTTCTTGTTTTCGAGATCATTTTCTGGCTCTAGAGTATAATATATGTGATTTCGAAGGTACATACAATACATTCTCGCATTTGGGAGAGAAGAAGGCTTGATAACTTTTTGATAAGTTTTAAATTCTTCTGCTCATTAATAGGAATCTTATTTCTGCTTGAGTTCTTCAATCACAATGATTCTATCTTTAAAAGTAATTTGTAAGTATTCTGGGGTTTTATTTATTCCTAGAGGAGGAATAAGCACAAGCATTCTCCAGAAGTCTTTTCTGACAAAAAAATGAAAGGTCATACAGAACATTATTCAGAACAAATGTGAGAAAAGAGATTTCATATGATTAGCTGTGCTGTCGGCACTTTATATTTTAAGTAGTCTGAATGCTGTAGTTGATGGAGCCAGGTGTGAAAAGGAGAATTATTGTTTCAGAATAAAATACAGATTTCCTGAAGCAGGTCAGGACACTGACGTTTAACGTTGATCTGTGTCCATATACAAAAATCAGGTCCACCTCACGGATGAGCCTGCGTCTAAAAACTACCTCAGGGTTACTGGGAGCAATGCCCTCAAGGTGAACTTTGTGGGAATAGTTTGAATAATAATTTATTCCTCAATATGTGGCCACTTAATATATTCAACTGTCTCTGTTGGTATGAAATATGTCATTTAAACAATTTGATTCTGGTTGTAAAACACAAACAAAAGCAAAACTCTTGGCATGTAATATGTAGAAGTCATTTGAAAGGCAATTTTTTTTAACAAGAACATAAATATAATTAGGCTTTTGTCTTTAAAATTGATACTCCATTTAAGTGGCAGCTGGTGATGTTTTTTGCCAGATGCACTAAAGGTCGGAGATTACCACACAATGATAAATTCTTCTTGGAAATAAAAATTTAAAGCAGGCAAGTGACAGATTTAAGTCTGGTTGGCCCAGTTCAAGGTCCTTTCGCTGCTTTTTTTCCTCCTTCAAAAGCTTCCTGGAATCATCATTTTGTTAATAATTGACTGAATATTTGATCGCTGTACAATTCTCTCCCATCTTGTTTCTGTAGTCTGACTCCTACATTTGCAATATGTTTGAGTGACACCCGCGCCAGCGCATCTTTGATCGACAGGTATGATGAATTAATCTGATCAGATGAAGAATTACACAAAAAAAGGCGACTGACCACAGGTTCAGAGAGTTGCGCTCCACGGAGAATCTTTAAGTAACCAATTACAGACCAGAATGAAGTCGCATGGAAGCCAAAAGTGTTAGGACCTGCAGACAGACTCATCTGTCGGGTACCCCACGGTACTGAAACAGTCAAACTAGGAGGCCTACACAATAAACTAATCCCAAATAAACCCAGAATGGAATACAAATGCTGAAAAATAAAAAGACAGACTGTAATGAAGAGCTTCATTACTGTTTCTAGGACACTTACATTGCAGTTTTAGAATATTGTATACAAATAAATTGCACTGTGATTTAAAGTATTTTATTTTTAGTTGTGATGGTCTGTGCAGTTCTTCTCAGCTGGTACTGATGATGACCTGGCAACAAACAAACCATTGATAATATTGATTACTGTTTAGAATTGTTTGTGTAAATGACTTACCTCCTGTCTCTTCCTCTGCAGGGTGTTCAGGCTAAAAGATTCCCCGGGGGCCTGAACACCTTTTAAAGGTTCCGGAAGAGTCCATTATGGATTGAGGGGGGGAAGTAAACTGTATTTTGGTTGTTGTAGTATTTTAGGAATTTAGACAGAAATGTTCTGAGATATTTATAGATGATGATGTTTGTTAAATAAAGTATAATGTTTTAGCCATATTATTTGTTAGTGTTTGTAAGTTAGAGTGTGAGGGTGTTTCCCCTGTTTAATGGTAGATCTGGTTAATGGGAGGAGTTGGTGGTCTATAAAAGACTTCTTGTAAGACGCTAGTGTGATTGTGGCTGCTCCTATGACCTGTTTTCCGAGGTTGGACAATAAATACCAAGTGGGTGCACCTTTTCTCTGCCTCAAGTCTCCTGTTTAAGCCAGCCTCTAAGGGCCATTCTAACACAGACACATTTTATGAGAAAACAGATTTAATAATTACTTTTATTTTTTATTTATTTTTACTGTCACAATTTTTTCCTGCAATTTTGATGGGAGTGTGCCCCCTATAGACAAGCTGCTACTGCTCCTTTAACATTTTCTTATTCTTTGAGAGATGCCGTCTCAGGTCCAGCACTTTCTTGTTTGAATGATAATTTTAAATTTCAATATGACAGAGGCCTCAATAATCTGGGGTTTAACTGTAGTTTGAAAACTTTGTATTAAACACTCATTCCATCAATTTTGATTATGATTCCTATTTGTACCCACACAACAACTTGGAAGATATTATTACCTGGAATAACATAACCAAAATTTCTTAATTCCAGGAAACTGAATAGAATATAGAAAGCCACTTCAAATTGTCACTGTGGGTATAAACCTCCCACTGGCTCGTACAAGTTGACAAGCTATCAGCCTAAAAGGTCCACAGAACTATTTGTTCCCAAAAATGTTTGGTACAAAATAGCCAAAACCCCAAAGGTACAATATGACGAAGGTTCCAAATGACCAGCACCAACTCCCAACCTCATAAGTAGTTTTTATTCATTTATTGAATCTGACTGCATTTGCACTGGATTATGATTGGATTGAACTGTTGAGCTGGAATAAAATATTTTACTGCATAATCTTACAGGCAGCTTCCGAACTTTCTTAAAGCCCCACTAAGTAATTTTTATAGTGGTGCTCCCCCTACGGGACCTTTTGAAAATAGCACTGTTGTAAATACTCGCTCTCCTCTGCGTGTTCCCCACAGCTACAGCACACTGTCACAGCATGATTGGGGGCACCATGTAGCCCCCAATCATGCTGTCCCTGCCACCGAGCACAGGCCTCGAGAACTGCCGTGGTGCGAGGTTGTGCATCTTCGAGTATTTGTAACTTGCTGCAGACCGCGGCCGCCAGCCTCATTCAGAATGGAGGGATTCAAAGTTGGTAAACATACCATCGTCTTCTACCTCTCGAGCTCACCGTTTACTTCTGTGAAGCTGCCATAAACACACCTACTATTCTTCAATAATCCTATATTCTTTTTCAATATACAATACTCCACTATTTTGGAAGTGTGACATCAACTGTTTCTTCTCTTTTTACTGCATTTCTGCTTGTTATGTTGAGTACTGCCCCCTTGTGTTTTAGGGGGAGACCACAGGCCCCTCAATTGTCTCCTGAACACTTAGATTACCGTCACAGGGATTTATAAGAAGTTACTTAGTGGGGCTTTAATACTCCATCCCATCATAATCCAGTTCTAACTTTACCACTAACTGAATCATAGTTGTTTCACAAAACCCAAAAATCACTGTTATTGGAAGTTTTTATTGTACGCGCAAACCTAATGCTCCACAGCCTTCAACATCTTTTTCGTATTTGCTTCGCTGATGACTGGTTTCCTTTGGGTTTCAGTACCGTTTATTCATAATAAACAGCAAATATTCGACTTTTATTGGTGTGGAACTGGTCTCATTTTAATTCTCAAATTCAATATCAATTTTATGTTGTTTTTCTTTTTTTCAGCTGCTTCTTTTCTTCAGTCAGATTTCACCAAATGCCAAGATGAGTGCTGGTTAAACTCCTCAGGCGGCCCAACCCCTAACAATCACCTCCACCATGTCAGGTCTGATCCATCCAGGTCCTTATTGTCTTTGATTGTGGATTAAATCTTAATATTGAACTACTTATGCAATAATTTAGAATAACGAAACAGAAGAATTTGTTATTTTTAAGTTTTGGAGAAGGGGTGGGAATAGATAAATTCTTCTTATTACTCTCTTCTCACTCTTTTCCACATATGTAAATTATACCAGCATTGTCTCATTTCTTTATTGGATATTCATTACTATTGAGGGATTATTTTGTTTTTATTTTGATCCTCTGCATGTTTAAACATAAACATAAAATTCTTTATCAGTTGGCCCTTTGGTCAAATGAGAAGCATTCTGGAAGAGAGGTGAAACCTTCAAAAACAAGAGAGGAAGTCCAGCAGTTTTCCATTGAAGCAACTACAATTACCATTACCTTTCCAACTCTTTGGCAGCCAAGTTCTTATTTAATGTCTGTCATTTTGCAGAAGACTATTCACTGCGTCAAAGTTGAATCAGGAAGTTAAACTGCATGGTTTGATGAATGCTTTGTGACAGCTCTGGCAGTTTGGGTATTTCTATATTCCTCCTCTGTTTTCCCTCAAGGATAGGTTTGTCTCACCTGGGGTTTGTTTACAGTTTGCCTGACAGTTTGTGACCCTGTTTGCTCAGAACTGAATGTTCTCGATACAAAATTATAATAGGAGAGAAGTTTCAAAAATGTTAGAGATGTCAGGAACCATATTACATGCCTGTTCTTTGGTGTGTGCGTGTGTGTCTGTGTGTTATAAATACCAGAGGACGCATGCAAAATGGTGGACAGTAATTATTACTACGGTTGGATTTCTGTAAAGTCAAGAAAGATTTTTCCGTTGTTCATTCAAATGGGTTGAAATAATTTTTGAAATGCAATTTCTAAGCTAAACTGTAAATACAAACAGATTTTTATTTTCAAAAATGTTATTCATTTGGTATTGCTCTCTTATCCTTTGAGAATAAAACAACTTCCTTGGTTGGATGAAAACAATTTTGAATTTCAATGCGCAAGGGATAAATAATGGCAAAATCTGTTTTGACTTTACAGGTATTTGCATGTTTCTTCTGGTATTTTGATTATTTTTCTTTATTCAAATCTTTGAGGTTGCAAGGCATCCTCCCTCTAGTTGCTAGCTCCCTCCACGGTTTATCTATCAGATTATCATTAAAGTTACATAGCCACGTTATATGCATATAAAAAAAGACCAAACACCGTTTGATCATGATAAAATAAGGTTATATACACCAAGCGTCCATCCTGATAGTGTTTTCATGGTCCTTTTTTCGGCTAAATAGAACCCCAGCAACAGGCGCGATGAGCAGATATAAACAGACGTGGCGCCGTCTACCAGTGGTACCGCAGAACTATCGGAAAACCAGACGTGACTAGTAAATCACTGCTAAATAACGCCAGACCGAGCCTGACCCACTGAAATGCCTCGCGGTAAAGCGGCAGCTTGGCATGCTTGGCATGATTGAAGACCAACCGTTATTAATTAAATAAACCGATCTACAGCAACTCGAACAGCCTCATATCAGAACGTGAAGGAGAAAGAAAATTTCCGTTCATAAACTAAAACAGGGACACAGCATAAAAGTAAGAACCGATCTATCAATCGATCTATTTAGAATGTTGTTTGTACTTAAGACCGTAGAGGCTAAGAAGAGCATTGCTATTACTATAATCACAGTATTAATAAGAACATTTACTCACGTCAATCAACCCTGCTGTCTCGTCTGAGCCTCCGCAGGTTTAGTTTTTGCGCTTCAGTGAACATCAACGTTCAGACTGTATTACCAGCGCTATTCCAGGCTTTTCCCTTTTGGAATCATATATTTTTCTTGCGTTTTATTTACACTGGATCTTGGACCATTGTATCCCATTACTTCGCTGGGAGATGCTAATAGCCGCTGCTTCCTTGTTTATCCCCTGCGCACATGTTTTGACTATATTTGGTTTAATAGGCACATATTTGCCGTCTGACTCGTGTTGCTAACATGTTAACATTTCTTCCAGTCAGAAGAAACATGTTGATAATATTAAAATAATATTTTAAAACTAAATCTTTCAGGTGTATAAATAATTGTTAGCCTAAATGGAGGAATTTAATTTATATTTGAGCGATTTAATTAAAAAGTCCCCAACTTTAGGAATGTAGTTGAACAAGTTAGACTATAAAATAAATGTTGCATTGTTCCATAGAAAATACACTGTCTGGATTGCATTTCACAGTTGGGGCAAAGGGAGGAATATGCAAATTTACAAACACATTCAACCAGTACTCCTGCTATAAATGCTGCTGAAAAATACTACATTATCTACATACATTTTATAAACCTTAGTTTTTTGAAAAATATTTTATTTACATCTGTTTACCTTAAATAGACTTTTAAGGGAAAATTGCATCACAGGAGGCTCTAGTTATAAGTAGCCACCTTGTTTGGTGTCTGACTCGTGTTCAGCCTTCAAAGTGAAAGCCCTAATCATCTCACTTTGATGTGTCAGACGTCCCCACTTAATCTTAATCAACATTAAAGCTGCCTGTCATTAATCCTCTTTTTCTTCACTCAGTCAGATCAATGTTTCCTTTTTCCAGAGCAAAAATAGTAATTAATCCCAAATCCAAGAGAGCCTTCAGGCATGACTGTTCGACAAAGACTCTGATCAATGCCTCTGCCTTTTCTTCTTTCCACAAAATGAGATGCATTTTTTCTTGTATCGTGCTTTACATTTTATCAGAGAGAATCGATTAATCTTACAGCAACCAAATGATTGATGCTTTTTCAAAACCTAACAATGTAAAACTTCATGGTTTCATTTTGAAATTTATACCTTGAAGCTTTGTTGGATTGATGTTGTCCTTATGTTAAGTATTGGGATAGTTTCAGAAATTAATAAATAAATAAAGTCTTTCCATTTTATTTCACACCCATTGTCTTTCCATTATTGACATTTTTAAAGAATGACAAATAGTAGATGATATTACTCGGAGAAGTGAAACTCAGACTAGAGACCACCAAGGCAAGAGCAGCCTGGGCTCAACAGATAGGGAAAGGACTGAGGGAGTGAAGGGGCCACTGCCTATTTATCAGGAGTAAGGTGCATGAAATTGGCTCTTAACCCCACAGTTAGAGGGTTTAATTAGAAATCATGCTTTTGCAACAGGAAGGGGGAGGGGTCGGCCTGAGTTGTCCAAACAGGGTGATAAATGACTTGTGGGACAGAAGGCTTCGGAGGAATGGGAGGAAATGGCTTGGCAAGAGTGAAATGTAGGTGAATGCTCGGGTCGAGGCGGGAGGTGAGACAACAAGCTGAAGCAAACAGGAGATTGCTGCTAAAGTGCAAACCCGCACATCAAGAGCTGTGAGGAGTGTTATCTACACAGGGGTGAGGGCAGAGTGGTAGACAGGTCCTGGATCAGCAGAGCAGAGGAGACGTTGGCAGATGGAGCTCAGACGGAGACCATGTGAGGGATCGGAGTCGTCCTTTGTTATAAGCTGAAATCATGCATGTAAATTTAGTACAGCTGAAAATAGAAGATAAGAAATCTGTTCATATTATATTGGAAAAGAAATGTGCTTCAAATGTGTGATAAACCTAGAAATATTGGTTCCAAGTCTTTTTAGCTTTTACCATGTGTTGTTTTAACAAAGTGTCAATAGAACAGTATATGTGTAAAAGAAAACTTGATGCTGTGCATTGTTAATGCCTTCATTGACTTTTTCAGCACTTTCATCGGCTTTGTTTGTTTTTTAAGCGCTCTATATATAAACTTGGACTTGACTATGAAATCTTTATCCTTGTTTGACATTTTTTCTAGAGATGCACCGATCCGATACCCGGATCGGATATCGGCTCCGATATTGACTAATTAGCTGGATCGGATATCGGATGATTGATGCCGATCTGGCATTGCAATCCAGTCATTTATTTTTTATTAAGTACAGTCGCTTCTGTGCCCTCTTCACCAGTGACATGGTGTTCACAGACCAGGTGAGGTTGTCCGTGATGTGCACCCCCAGGAACTTGGCGCTGCTGACCACCTCCACAGCTGAGCTGTTGATGAGCAGTGGAGCGTGGTGAGGCCGGTTCTTCCTGAAGTCGACGATGATCTCCTTCGTCTTCTTCACGTTCAGGATCAGGCTGTTTTCTCTGCACCAGCCCACCAGCTGCTCCACCTCCTCTCTGTAGTCTTGGTCGTTGTCGTCTCTGATCAGGCCCACCACCGCTGTGTCGTCTGCAAACTTCACGATGTGATTGGTGGTGAACCTGGGGACGCAGAGATGTGTCATCAGGGTGAACAGCAGGGGGCTCAGGATGCAGCCCTGAGGGGAGCCCGTGCTGAGGGTGATGACATCAGAGGTGTTCTGTCCGACCCGGACTGACTGAGGTCTGTTGGTGAGGAAGTCTAGCAGCCAGTTGCGAAGAGGTATGGTGAAGCCCAGATGTTCTAGTTTTCCTACCAGGTGCTGTGGGATGATGGTGTTAAACGCTGAAACCAGCAGCTGCTATCAAGCATTCATGATCACAGGCAATGGGTGTTAAACATCACTGTACAGGGAATTTGACCCATTAATTTCTCTTGAAGTGTTGTAATTGAACCAGATTTAAGGTTTGTTTGTTTAATGCCACTCACACAATCTTAATTCAATTTAACAACGGACTTTGACTAAACCAATCCCAAAACTTTACTTTTTTAAAGCAATAAAGCAACCCAGACCATCACACTACCATCTCCAGGTTTAAGTGTTGGTGTGGTATACTTTTTCTGAAATGCAGTTGTTTTTCCACCAAGACCTTTCAAAAGAGTTTCACTTTTTTCTCATCAGCTCAAATAATATTTTCTAAAAAGTCTTTGAGCTCATTCAGATGTTTTTTGGTAAAAACGAGATGCACTTTGTGTTCTTTTCGATCAGCAAGGATTTTGCGTTTAGACCTCTACCACGGAGGCCATTTTTGCCCAGAGTAATTTTGACAATCCGGCCGCTGATGGAAACGTTCAGTACTGTTTGACATGTTTTTATAAATTTGTGGATAATAGCTCTGAATGTCATTTGCTGAGTCCCAAAGCCTCAGAAACTGTTCTCGGGTTTATAGATTAATAAATGATTTTGCTTCTCCTCTGTTCTTCAAACCAGCACTGTATAACATTTAGGGTGCTCATGTTGTCAGAGAGGTTCTATTGAATTTATTTCTTGATTCTGCAGGTCAAGTAGTAATCATGCCTGTATGGCTGGTGAAATGCAAATCTGATTAATTACAGTTAAATCATGATTTTTAGGGGTGCTAGACCTGCAACTTCCATGTTTAGTGCCCCTGAAGGCCACTGGCAACAATGCAGTGTTGCAAAATTAAACGGTGGATCTGATAGCAGATCACTTTGGACCAGCAGAATGAGAAGTCATTGAGTTCCTTGTAAAGACAAAGTAAATACAATCCATCCCTCTAGATCAGGGGTCACCAACCTTTTTGAAACTGAGAGCTACTTTATTGGTACTGTGTCATACGAAGTACTGCCAGTACTGACCTTTGAGTCAGGGCTCACCTTAACTTTACATAATATAAATGTTTTTAATGCTTATTTTCATTTTAAATCGATCTAAATACAACTATGATTAAAAAGGGAGAGCAGCTGAACAAAATTGCATTATAAATGCAGCTCACTGGAGGGTTGTGCTATTTTCTTAACAGAGTTAAGGGCACCACATACAATCCTTGGGGGCTACTTGGTGCCCACGGGCACCATGTTGGTGACCCCTGCTCCAGATTATACTCAGTCTCCCAATGAAACAGGAAGAGGGAAAAGACAAGACTGAGCCAAGGGAGAAGGGGGGGGGGGGGGTCGTGGGAGAGGAAGACGGAGCACACACAACGGGCTCCATCATCTGATTATGAAAGGCTGCAGGAACTTCAACAGAGGAGAACAGCTGACATGCCGGTTTGTGAACTATATTCACTGTATTTTGTAATAATAACCATGGCCATGATAAACTTTGACTCAAGGATGAGAAAAGTAGAAGCATGTAAGGTTACGTCTCGTGTTTAAGGGGAGCTCAGACTGCCGTAAAGCAGCGCCGTAGGTCACAAGACCCATTCAGCGATGGATCCAACCCTCTCAAGTTACATGGGCGAGTTTTTGATAAGGGCAGCCTGCACGAAACAAGTGCCTCATATTGACCTGAAAAATCATTTAATATATCTCAGATTAAGCTAAGACCTGGATCAGAACTTACACGGTGCTGCTCTAAATTCCCCAATGTTTTGCCTTTTGAGGTGTTTTAGTGTATTCATGTTGTCAGAGAGGTTCTATTGAATTTATTTCTTGATTCTGCAGGTCAAGTAGTAATCATGCCTGTATGGCTGGTGAAATGCAAATCTGATTAATTACAGTTAAATCATGATTTTTATCATTACTTTTCACAGAGGACTGGATAGGTTTGAATAACATTTTACCTTGTTAAATTAAATGATCATTTAAACAGTTTCTTGTGTTCATTCAGGTTATTTTTTTCTGTAATATTTGTTCACTGATGTGAAAAAAAGGCACAAGGGTACGTTTCTCTTCAGTACATCATACAATGTAATTGTTTTTAATAGAAACTTACTGCCACCTTCATCATTCACTTTGTTCTTTCATAAATCAAACATTTTTTCTCATCATTGCTTATGTTTTATTTGTCCTATTTGAAGCCAAGTGCCAAAGTGTGAACCGGAGGACCTTGTTAAGGGACCATCAGAAGTAACAGGAGGTTGCACAGCGTCACAGTCCTTTTCTAATCGTTTTATAACCCTTTCGTCAAGATGCTGGTTAAATACAAAAAAAAATTATACTTCAAGCTCTTTCATTTTAAAAATAATTGCAATTCTATAAACAAACGTCTTTTGTACAAGTGCAGAACATAATGACAGTCTTATTGTGCCCTTACATTTTAAGGAACCCCCAAATTAATTTTAATTTAACTCTGAAATTGTTACTATGACACTAGTTTAAACACAAACGTACTGTGATCATTCTATGTACATTTATTGTTGTTTTACATGTAACTTTTTCTTGAGCAAACTTTTTTCCCCATCTCTGCTGAAAAACAATGACCCAAGCCTTCACAAACAGCTTCGACGATTCGTTCGGCCCACCATAAAATCCGCAAGCCATGTCTGTGCAGAAATCTTGATTAAAACTTGTAATGAGACTTAGGAGAGGTTTACAGGATTATTAAAAAATGCACAGTCTGCTGAGCTCCCATAAACAACAAAATTAAAGCTGTGAATGGAATAAACCGCACACTTCGTTTGGCATCTCAGTAATTCTCCTCCAACCTTTCCCTCTCTTGGCTCAGCTCCACCTTCGAAACGGCAATCTCTACTTTATTATTTACCAGAGGACACATCCTTGACTAAATGCCAAAGAATAATTTTAAAGTCTCACATAAATCTGAGCATTCAGGTGATAACTGTGAGGCACTGATGACTAGGATGAAAGTTAGTGATTTTGATATAAATATCTGACTCCCTCAAACCGCCCCGCTTTCTAATTATATTAAGATTAATTGCCTGGGGTCTGAGGGACTCTTGTTACTGGTGTTAGAGTATCACCGCACAGCAAACCCTGTTAGATGGGCTGTGGTCTGTCTTGAAAAGCCAGTTAATTAGGCCTGTGGTTAGGTGTGATAAAAGGGGAGCAGACCGTAAACAGGCCACAGCAGAGCGCCGATGCCGAGGTCACCTGCTTCTGGACCCCTGGTAGCCTCCGCCTGTATCACACAGGGCCACATGCCGCTCCTCGGCCTCAGAGATAGGCTGACAGAGAATCTTTCAACCACAAAGTCAGAAGCCACCATCTCCGCTAATCTCTTACCTGTCCTATTGATTTGCCTGGAAGAGTATTTTCCCCCTTTATTCAATATGTGTCGGCACAGCCAAAAGATCTAATGTCTGTCATAAAATTAAGCATCAGCAAAGCACATGGAGCTACTTAATTAGGATTCTATCCTGATTTCACGCGCCACATCTGTCCTTTTCATTTTTCACCTTTTTCCACGCTCTCTGGTCTCCTCTGTCCCTCAACGGCACGAGAAGCTCTTACCATCAATCAGCTTTAAGCCCCTGCGGATTGAGACAGTGTCACGCCGGGCTCTGCAAGTTACCAGATAGGACCGCCACGACCTCAGCTCTCCCCTATACTTCCAGTTTGACACCCATGATATTTTACTAGCCATGAAGAAATTGAAAAAACACACTGAAGTTTAAAGTGGGCACACAAGAGTCAGACTCCAGGGTTTTGAACCGTGTTTTCTATCATGGCTTGACTTGAAAATGGCTGTTTCTGTCAATCAGTAATTGCAGTCCTTCATGGAGGGAACTTTTTCGATGCAGTCAAGCAAGAGAATTTTTTTTTTTTATCAAAGTCAGCCATCTGGAGCAGAGAGATGTTCTCATAATGTTTCCAGAAGACAAGATTGGGAGGGGAAATGAGTTTTATTTGTTTAGCTGCTAAACGTGGATAAAGCTTTTAGTGTCAGAAAAATATGTCGCATCTATTCATGATTTAAACGTTGGCTCTTATTGACCTTACATCAAATAGTATTCTTTGAACCTATTTGAATATGCATATTTCTTAGGGAAAATATTACATCATTAGTTAAATAACAGTAGTTAATAAAAGTTTTTGAACTTCTAAAAAAATAGAAAGATGCTAAATGTGCACGTGTTGCGTAAATCAGGACTAAAGATAATGATTTGACCTCATAGCCTGAAACAGTTTTGTGGTTTATTCAGACTAAATGACAGTACATCCCATGTGAGAACGTCAATGAGATTTGACTTTGGTTTGTCCTTCCAATATTTAGGACTTGAAGTAGACCGGAAACCCTGACTTGTTAGCATCTCTGACATCTGCAGCACAACACCGCAAAGACTGGGCCGTGCACGCTCAAAGCGGCACAGCTCCCTCCAACTCTTAGGGACCAGCTGTTTCCAACAATGCAATCTTAGATGCTACTGCCACAGGTGTCTTGTCTGCACATCACGTTGCCGTGACCTTCTGCACAATCTGATTTGGGGGTTTCTGTCATCTCTTTCAATCTGGCTGTTTAGGAGAAAACATGACTAGTGGTTTCAGTAGCTTACCAGCAGCAGGAGAGGATGCAGGCGAAGGGATTTCAGTTCAGTACACACCACACACCCTTAAGCCTGCCATTCAGCATTCAGGGATGTAATGATGTCATGACGGGTCTAATTAGAAAAAAGATCATAGACAACACTCTAATATTTCAGTAAGTTTAAGAACTGATCACTGAGCCAATTATAGCAATGCCTGGAACCCTGTAGTTATTTGTTTTATTTTAGTAAATCACTCTGCAAATTGTACTCTATGCGGTCTGAAGTAAAGGTGAATGTGGTCGTTATTCAGGCACATTAGCTCTAATTCTTATGAGCAGCTGCTTATGGTTCATTGTCCTGTTCAGTGGTAAAACTGGTCCCTGTTTTTTTTTTTTTTTAACATGTTCCATTTCAACTGCAGCCTGAAAATCGCACTACTTTTTCTGTTTTCCATGAACCAGCAAAGCTAAGGCTGGGTGCAATTTGAAGGAGTACTCACAGTGTTGATGTGATGAGTTAATAGCCTAAAGCTGGGGATACACTGAACATTTTTTTTGCCTGATTTTACCCCCAAAACTCATTCAGGGATGGTCTGCATCGGTCTGCGCTGGTTGTGGTCAGTCGTGGGCGAGTCGGGACAAAAATCAGTGGGTCTGAGACGGAGTGAAGACTGGAGTCTGCAACTGTGTGAGAGGAACCGACTCGACCTCAGTTTCAGTCAAATAAACATGTTTGAATTTTCTTTAGGCAGATCTGGATGCAGTTGGTTGGTGTGAACTGATCCCTGACCCAACACCAAAAGTGTGTCGCCAACAACCAATGACACGACATCAGCTGGGATCCAACTTTATTTTTATTTTTTTCTTTGTTGCTTTTTTTGTAACTGTACATTTTCAGGAGCATAAATGCAAAGCTGCTCTGGGCATGACGCAAACAAGCAGTGATGAAAAAACAAACAAGACAACAACAGCGAGACACGTGAATATTTAAGCAATAAACACAGTAACCAAAGAATATTCCACAAATTGAATATACATTTAAAACGACTAATTTAACAAATCAAAATTTCTGGATCAAAAAATAAAAAGCTGGTTCCAGAGTCTGTGTACTGCCACCGTTTGCCCGTGTTTGGACCTGGTCCTTCCCATAAAAACTGATCTGAACACCTCAAAGACCTGCCAGGCACACGGAAGCTTAGTTATTTATAAAAAGTAATTACTGTAATTAGTAACCATGACATATAAAGACAGAAAGGATGGAGAAAAAAATATTTGGATGAAGAAGAGGACTTAAGACAGGAGTATAAAGATTTTTGTTTGAATATTTCCTCAGACCACTATTTCAGACTTTAGTTTTTTTGACCAAAATGACGTGAAAAGTGAGCTATTATTGTTACAGGTAATTTTCTTTTCTTTTTTTTTCTTCTTTTTTACAGGTTTATTTTCTAACCCAGAAGAGTCATCCTTTCTGTCACTAATTAATATCCGAGATTACTTATGAAAGCCCGTCTGAAGTTTGTTATTTAACTGTTTATTTCTACCCACACAGAGAAGGCACACTTAAAATATGTTAAAATCATAAGCTTTCTTTAATTTATCAGAGTATCATTAAAGTGTTTCACGGCTGAGCGAAAAACGTGATCACTCTAGTTGAGTGAAATCATGGAATTAGGAGTCAAAGCTGGAGTGGAGCTGTACCTAAAAAAATAAGAAAAGTAACAGGAATAAACACAAGCACATGTCCATTTCTTACCTCCAGACGGTTTTGGGACTACCGACAAGGAAAACAGGCAGAAGCTTTCAGTTCCTTCAAATATCAATCTGAGAGAGAAACACAAGGAAGAGGCAGGGCAATAATAAATCAAATATTTACAACTTTAAACTCTATATCCATAAAATCAATTTTCCTGAATTGCAAATTGTTCACACATGTTGTACATGAAGTCACTTCACCTCCTCCTGGGTCATTGAAAGCTTTGGAGAATACAGGATGCCAAAAGCAAAATTATTTTTTGTTGTTCATTCAGCAAGAAACGATGTGATGGAGAATAAATCAACATATTTCACAAACGCTTGAGGTCCAACAGATGCCTCCTCACCTTTGTCCCTCCTCGGATCTTGAACTTTCCAGCTTGGTGCCCTTTTCTGAGTTATGTTGGCAAACTTGATGGATTTTCTTTTCCATGGGTCTGTTTGGCCTTTTAGACTTTAGCTTTTCCTGTCAACTTATAATATCAACGCTAACTTTTTGTTTATTTCTTATAGCTTCTGTGTCAGTTTACAACTTTTTCATGGAGGAATAACACATTACACGCTGTTGGTTCCGCTTAATATATCTGAAGCACAAAAAAAACTTCATGCCTTTACTGTATTTCTTTAGTTCAAAGTTGGAGAACAATCACAAGATTACTGTGTTGAAAATAGAAGCCTGAGGGTTTCTTTAAAAGAAAAAAACAAAGAAGACTAAAGAACCTGCATTAAAACAAATATAGAAGTTGCAAATCCTCTGGCTTGTTTATAAAACTGACTTCTTTCCAGTCTAGATCTGAAGTATGTTTTGATCTGAAATGTATCAGCACTTATTTATGAAGCCTTACTTTTATATGGAAATGTTTCATCTTTGAGCAAAATCTTGAGTTGTTCCTGCTTTTTATGTAGGAAATTCCTGCATCACATCAGCCACACTTGTTTTGAAGTTTACCTGAGTTTTGTGAGAGGGCATCATAAGAAGAAATAAAATATACTTTACTCAAATGAGTTTGTGTGTGTGTGTAAAACTTTTACTTTATTATTTAAGATCAGCTCTTTAATTTTCTTTAATATCAAACGGTCTTCATTTTAGCAAAGCAAAAGGGGAAGAAGAGGAGGAAGACGTGTCCATAGTCAAGGTGCCATTAAGCAGTGCAGGCAATTGCTTGGAGCCCCCAGGGGGGCATGCAGTGCATGTGGGATCACCGGCAGCTTTAGCATCGTGATTCATTTGTAATGTAGACACTAGGGCTGCACAATTAATCGCATTTGCAATATAATCACAATTTAAAAAAACGCAATTTCCAAATCGCAGAGGTCTGCAATTTTTAGCTATGTAACAATTACTGAATCAGACGCGTCTTTAGGTGTCAGTAATATGTTTAAAGTGGGTTTGCCTCCACATGGAAGGGAAGAGAGTTGCAGCAGTGAGATAATCTAATTTTATTGTTTTAGAGTTTATATAATCCTACTGTTTTACCAGAAACTTTCAGGAATCTAATCATAGCATTAAGTTCTGGTCAATCAGTTTAATACATAGACTTGTTTGTTGGTCACACTTTATGTTCAACAAGGATTAATGTCCAAATCAATTAAAAGCTGTTCTCTTGAATAATATTCTGATAAATAAAAACATTAAAAGTTCTTGATTTAAATAGTCCTTGTTTACAAACATCTTTATCTAGAGGCCATTTTTGTTGCTTCTGGTTAATGCAGAGAAAAGTCAGAATCAAATCGCAATTTTGGTTGAAATACATTGTAGGCAGAACGCAATCATTTCTGCTCCGAGTTCAGACGCAGTGGGTCTTTTAGCACCTAATCTGCACAACGATGAAACAGATTGATTTGTTGTTTATGTATGTTTAAAAAGACATGATAAATCAAACTGAAAAAAATAATCGCATTAAATCGCAATATTAACATAAAAAAATCGCAATTAGATTATTTTCCAAAATCGTTCAGCCATAGTAGACACGAAGCCTGGTAGATCTTCTCTTTGCTCTGACTGCAGCAGGCAGGTTTCAATACAAGGGAAGGCAGAGAGGGAAGTTCAGAACCGCGGTGAAGTTAGTTCTAGGTTGTACAGTGGACATTCACGCTCCGCGTCTTCAGCGGCGTCTGCCTCCTGTTTGAGTCGATACAGGGAGGCTGAAGGGGCTGCTGCTCTCTGTGTGCTGGTTGTTGAAGCTGCGGAGCGCAAATATCCAATATCTAACCTAATGCTAACTTCACACGGTCTCACGGCAGCCCCTTCCGGCTGCCTCAAGACGCCAACGGCAGAACAAGCGGTTGCATTCACGTAAATTCACCAATAACACACAAAAAGTTGGTAGATTTGTCTCCTGTCGCTTTTTTTGAAGAAGAAAAAAGTTGCGACAGGTCAACCGAAAGCAATGTTAATTTGAAATTCAGTGCAAGACCACCATTTAACCCTAGAGGGCGCCACCCTGACGATTTTAGACACAAAATGCAGTTTTATCCTAAGCAGGCCCATGCTATGTACATGGCAGGAAAGACTAGAACTTGTTTTGCAAGCTTGCTGTATGTAAAAAATGTCTAAAACAATAGCTTTCCATTTTTTTACTCATAAAAGTTGTTTTCAAACATCCAAGCTAAGAATGATAAATTATTGCATTAATGTGCATGAGTGATTGCTGGTGCAACTAAATTACTGTATGTAAGAGGAGTTTGTTGTTTTTGGTGTAGGGGTTTTATAGTATTAGTGGACGATCTTTTTTTATAGGGGGTTCATCTTATCTATTGGTTATGCCACAGGCCAACCATTGTGTCATTCTCCCCAAACGTCAATATAATCATAATAATAATACATTTTATTTGTATGGTACACTATAAAATCTTGCGACTTCTCAAGGTGCATCACAGTTCTACAATAAACAAGGCTTAAAACAATCTAGAACAGGGGTCGCCAACCATTTTATAGCTGAGAGCTACTTTATTAGTACTGTGTCATACGAAGGGCTACCTGTGCTGACCTTTATAGTAGAAAAGTCAAAGTTCCCCTTCACTTTATGTAAAATAAGCAGACTTTTTCATGCCTTTTAGATATTATAATTCTCCAATATATATAAATGGACGTGTGATTAAAAGGGAAGAGCAATGGAATAAAATAAAAATGGGTTTGTGATAGGTTGTGCTATTTCTAGAACAGGCTCATGGCACCACATGCGGTCCTTGGGGGCACCCCTGATCTAGAGTAACAAATCCTAAAATAATCAAGATTAAACATAACAAATCTAAAATAATAGGATTAAAAATATGGCCAATAATTGCAGTTAAGAACAAGGAAACCATAAGGATATGCCTTATTCGTTGGCCGAGGCCCAATAAGCACGCTCGTTCCTTGCTAGTTCTCTCCCGCTGGCTGCGTACTTCTAGTGTTTATGTATCCAGTGAGCTTCTGTTTCAGCTCTTCATTGAAGATCCACTATACTTTGAAAAGGGTTAGGAGTCACAAGAAGCAAACCAAAGTGTATTTGGAAGATTCTTTCACCTGCTCAGGTAGCAAGGCTAGACACTTGGGAGCAGGTTCCAACCTGTTCTACCTTGGTGAGGATGGGAAGAGAAATGGTGTAGGAGCTATCCTGGTGGAGGAGTTTGTCAGGATTGTTCTGGAGGTGAAAAGGGTGTCAGATCAGGTGATGAGTGTGACGCTAGAAACTGAAGGTGTGATGTTCAGTACTGATAGTAGTTTTGCCCCACAGGTAAGTTAGATGAGAAGGAGAAACCCTAAAGTGAGTTAAATGAAGTGATGCAGAGTATCCCCAGAAATGAGAGAATGGTGATTTCAAGGAACATGATGGAGCTGGGACCAGAGGAGATGAGGAAGTGATGAGCAGGTCTGGTATCCAGAATAGGGATGCAGAAGGACAGATGGTGACTTTGGAAAGAGGATGGGAATGGCTGCAGTGAATACTTTCTTCCAGTAGAGGCAACTACATAAGGTGACTGACAAGAGTGGAGGCAGGAGCACACAGGACAAAAGCAGATTCAGTGCATTATCACAATATTTTACAATTACAAATAATATCCTGAAGCCTTCATACGTTAACCTCTGAAAATGCAATTTTCTGCAACATCAACAAGCATGTGGTTCCAGATATTAAAGCTGAAGATTGCAGTGGATCCCCTTTGGTTCAAGGTAAAAAAAATGTATACACTCATACCACACAAGTCATAGTGGAGAGGTTTCATTTGGATTTAACAAATACGTTATGGTTGGACAAAAATCAATTTTCGACACTCTCATTTCATTCAGTGTGATTAAGTTGTCTACAGCTGGACATAACTTGTTTTTTAAACATCTCTAATCAGAGCCTTCAGTTTAAACATATATGAAGAGAGGTATTTTGTAATAATAATAACAATATTCTAGTTCCCTTCTGGCCACAGTGACACAAGTGCAAATTAACAGATTTTGTTGCATGTGCTGTAACATGCAGTTGTCGGGTCCTCTGGTCACTGATTTCATTTAATTTCTCTGATCCTTGCTCTGGCACTGAAGCGAAACGTCAGACATTTGGCTTGTTATGCGACAAAATCTGAAACAAAGGCAGAAGCAGACTCTGGGCAGGCGTGGCTGTCATCCTGACACAGTTATCAGATTGAACCCAACACTCCGGAGGAGCTCCGGGAGTTCTCTCCCGAAAGGTAAAACCATCACAGCATGTTTGACAATTGATTTGGCATTAGTTTTTCAGGTCAGACCAAGTGGAGGTAATCAGCCCCCTGCTTGTCTCTTCGCAACATGTAACCCACTGATTGCTCCTCTTGATCTGCAGCTATTTTCAGTCACAGTGGTGCAGTCGATGGGGCCTCCTCAAATGGATGTCGTTTTATCAGTGAGGCCTGCCAATGCTCCATCCATCCATTCATGGGTGCTCAACTTTATCTGAAGCAGTTTGGGACTTTTATCCTTGTTTACCTGTATGTTTTTAGCATTTTTCTGCTCACCTATTTAAATCAACATTTTACTCTGTTTAAAGCTTACTTACAAATACAACAATGAGAGGGGTTTTAGATCGTTTTTTTGTTTTTTTTGGCTAAGTTGTTGCTGTTGGAGATTGGTTTAATAAGCATTTAGTTTTCATTTACAGACACGCGCATTCGAAGAACATGCAGACTCTATGCAGATAGATTCCAGGGCGGGATTCAAACCCAGGACTTCCTTGGAAGTCCTCCACCCTTGCTAAGTCCTTCAAACCAGGACTTCCTTGGAAGTCCTGGTTTGAAGGACTTAGCAAGGGTGGTGACAACAGCGCAGAGGATTGTGGGATGCCGTCTGTAGGATTTGGACTCAATTTATGTAGAACGAGTCTAAAGATAGGCCTGACACATCTTCACTGATCCCACCCAGCCAGGCAATGCGCTGTTTGCCCCTCACCTGTCAGGTAAACACTTCAGAAGCATCAAATCCAAAACAAATAAACTTTGAAACAGCTTCTTCCCAAGAGCTGTGAGGGCAATCGCCCCCTGATGGGAGACTGCAGTCCAACACTTTTAAATCACCCCACTGTTAGTAGCCCGTCATACGTAACAATCACCTTAATGTTATTGGCTATTATCACACTATTTCAGAATATCTAAATGCATATTTCTCTAAATGAAGCCTCAAATCATTCCACAAAAGCTCCTTATTACCTTATTGTTTGTTATCTGTGACTCATGAAGGACAACTAGTTCATGTAACATGGCTCTACCACCCGCAAAGGGATTGATACCAAAGCCCTCGGACTCTGATGCAAACTTTTGAATCTTCATATTTAAAAAAATATATATATATTTTGTTCTAACGGGGAAAAAAACACTGTAACCCTTGTTCATTGCCGATTTGTTTGTCTTTTGTGTGTACTCTTAGCCAGAGTGGCCAAAAAGAAATTTCCCAACAGTAACACACGGTGACAATAAAGAATCTTTGAATCCTTGAATTATGTTCTCTGGAACCCAAAACTTGCTTTAATCCAAATTATCACCAGTAAAGACAGTATATCTGGTCAAAAGACGACAGCTTCTGTCTTGTCAGAATTTAAAAGCAGAACATTTAAAGTCATCCAGGTTTTGATGTCATCAAGACATGCAGGATTTATGGATAAATATAGCTGAGTGTCATCAGCATAACAGTGGAAATTAATCTCATACTGTCTGATAATTTTATCAGTCGGAAGCATATATATAGTAAAGAGAGTTGGCTGAAGGACTGCACCCTGTGGTACTCTTTCCTGGCCAGCCAGACTGACTTTTGCCTTGTACAATGTAGTCTGGTAAAGAGTTGGCAGAGCCTGATTTAAAAGGCGGGACTAACAGGTTCAGCGTCACCAGGTTAGAACCAATCGGATAACCACAGATGTGACGCAAAAACTCCAAGCGACTTGCTCAGTTTTTTTTCAGTTTGTAGTCTGTGAAACATGTCAAGTCATCGAAGAAACTCTCAAGTGAACAAATCCTAGGATACATGGTGTACTCACATGCACTCACTTTCTTAATCTTCCAAGACACAAAGCAACAAAAATCTTTCTATGTATCTTGACTGTTATGGTAGCAGATAAGCAATGCTGCATTATGGGTAATTCTGCAGCTGAGAGTGACACATCGTAAAGTCCCGCCTCCCGCGCTGTGATTGGTCCGGTCTTTTTTGGGCCGGAGGGAATGGAGCCTTACCAGACTGATTTACGGCTTTGTGTAAATCGGTCTGGCTGGCCAGGCTAGTGGTACTCCACAAGTGACCCTGGAGTTTGAAGAAGATTTATTAACATGAACAAACTGGAATAGGTCAGATAAATAAGATTTAAACTAGCCTAATGTTTTTCCCTTAATCCATTCAGTATGCTCAAGTCTTTCTAGGAGAATATTGTGATCAACTGTATCAAATGCATCTAACAGCAAAGTACAGACAACAGTCCATTATCTGAGGTATTTACAGTATGTTTGTGTGTTTCTCTAGTATCACTGAGCAATCAAAGCCTCTTTTATACCACAAGGTAAATTCCCATTCTGATGCCTATTTTGGAGTTCAAGTTGATCGCTCTAAGCAGAGTGCAGACTCCATACCTTTGGATAAAACAGCTTGCATTGCTGCTCTTGGGGCCTGAAATATGTGCCTACACACATTTCCACCCTTTGACGCCATAGTTTCGTCTGTTGTTATGAATGCACTCAGCAGCGGAATAAATCTACCCCCGATGTTCTTCCAAGTGCTTAATGCAGAGATGACTCCAGCATTTCTTCCCTCTCTTCCTTTGTACGTAAACCATGTGTAATGCATTGGCTGCATCTGTTGCTTTGTCCAGCTGTAAAGCAAATAGTTTGGACAATTTATTCACCTCCTGAGATCAAATGTCTTACTTTAGTCCACCACCAACCCCACCCCTCTCTTAAAAGTGCCATTTGATATTGCTGCTCACCTCATTTTTTACCTGTTTTTTCTTTCTTTCTCAAACACTCTTTACTTGAAGAACCACATGAGTGAGAAAGAATTTAGGGCATATTTCCTGAAAAGCTATGGTGGGTGTAAAAAGCAAAGAGTGATTTTTGATCAAAGCAAGAGATAAACCCAAACACACACACACTCGCACACATGTACAGTATACACGCATTTGTCTATAGACTACTCTGTAATGCTCAGTAACATTGTCCCTTTTTTACTGCTTTTGTTTCAGTTTCCTGACTTGTGCTTTGGTTTTGTTTGTGTTTTTCTGCTTTATGAAACTTGGTCCAAGTTAAATTCAAATCAATTCAATTCAATTTTATGTATATAGCGCCAATTCACAACACATGTCATCACAAGGCTTTTTACAAAGTCAAATTCAATCAAATCCTCCAAATTGGTCAAAAAGTTTCTTCTCTAAGGAAACCCAACAGGTTGCATCAAGTCTCTCCAAGCGGCATTCACTCCTCCTGAAAGAGTGTAGAGCCACAGTGGACAGTGTCTGCATTGTTGATGGCTTTGCAGCAATCCCTCATACTGAGGATGCATGAAGCGACAGTGGAGAGGAAAACTTCCCTTTAATAGGAAGGAAAACCTCCAGCAGAACCAGAACCAGGCTCAGTGGGAATGGTCATCTGCCGACCCATCGCCAGTTACGCCGGGCTCACATTGAATGCGGTGCAGGTTGCGGTCCTGATCCAGTTTTCCGCAAACTCCGACTCACACAGCTCCTAGGCCAGCTGCAGCTCCAGTTGCGGAAACAGCACAGGCGAGAATAGAAGTTGCTATCTGTTGCTATCCCTCCTAAATGGTTAATAAACAGCCATGGTTTTCTTTTCTTAGGGCAAAACTCGTTATCTGTGCGCTTAAATATCCTATTTCAAACTCCAAAAGTTCCTCTGTTTCCTCATGTTTCTGTGTCGCCGTTTTGTTTTCACTAGTCAAGCTAGCTAAGTTGGTGCTGTGATTTTATTCTGAACTTTATTCTGTCTAACATCCAACGTTTCCTGTTCAGCTCATGAAATTCATGAGCTTGATCCGTTAACTGCGGCGGCGTCCGCTCAAACTTCCTTCTTGAGGAATTTTCTGCAGCGCCTCACAGCCTCGGTAACCGAACCTGCAACCACATGCAACTGATATGAATTGACACATTGATTTTTAATTATTAAGGTTCTTTGTGGTGCCGAAATCGTATCTGCACCACATTCAATGTGAGCCTGGGATTAGAGAAGACAGAGCAGAGAAACAAAAAAGCACAGGTGATCATCCAACTGCAAACCCCATTGTAAATGGTGAGGTATACTTCACCATTTACAAGTTGGTTGGGGGAAATCATAAAAACTTACTATACTACAACATACTATTCCTTTAAATTAAGGTTCTTCAATTCTGGTCCTCGAGGTCCAGTGTCCTGCAGCTTTTAAATGTGTCCCTGATCCAACACACCTCAATCAAATGGTTGAATTAGTTCCTCAGCATGCAGTCAAGTTTTTCAGAGTCTTGCTAATGACCTGACTGTTTGACTCAGGTTTGTTGAAGCAGAGACACATTTAAAATTTGCAGAACACCGGACCTCGGGGACTGGAATTGAAGATCCCTGCTTTAAACGAACTAGAATTTGTTTTCTTAGATCACGGGTGTCAAGTTCCAAGTCCTTGAGCGCCATTGTGGTGTAACTTTTAGATGGATCTCTGCTTCAACTTACCTGAATTTTAAAGAAATCAGGTCATTAGCTGGATCCTGCAGATTTTGGCTACATTGCCGAGACGGCAAGTCAGCCATTTGATTCTAGTGTGTTGGATCAGAGACACATCAGACAGTTTCGGGACACCCGCCTTGGAGGACCCTGATTAGATTGTATGCTTTATTTGACCAATTTTTTTAAATTTCCATCATACCATTCCTACAGTTTAAATATATTTTAATAAGAAACCAGAAAAGGTGCCTCTGGCTGTATGGCGCACAAAGTAATGCAGTGCTGCTGTGCACTGCTGGTAAGCTGCCTGAAAGAAGGAAACCCCACTTTATCCTTGATTACAACAAGGACAAGTTTGACTCCTGATATTTCCTGTCACATAAAACAGTCTCAATGTGGAAAATAATGACTCATATTAACATAAAGTTGGTTTAAAGCAACAGTATGGTATTAGAGGAATGCCTGTTAAGCAACGGACCATGGCTCATTAACTGAGCAGAAAGCCTGAATAAATGATGCACTAGTTTCAGCTTCTTATACTTGGGTGGATCTTTTAAAGAGCAGAATTGTAAAAAAAAAAGTTATTATTCTGACCAAGAAGCACATTTACTTTTAAACCACTAATAATTTACCAGTATATTTCTTTATTTTTTTGCGCAAGTCTTTTCATCAAAATTAAGCCAACAACACATTATAGATATTACATTACAAGATGATTACACTTTATATCATCTTGTTATAAAGATGATATGCTATTCTACATTCCCACCCCGTCTTCACAGGGGTGGGAATGTAGAATAGTATAAATTTTCATTATTTTAATGTTTATCGTTGTTGTGACACTAGCATGAAATTTTAACCCACAGATATACTGTGATAAACTCATTCTGCAAAATGGATGACTGTATGTGAGAACAAGCTGAAGATTTACCCAGAACTGTCTGATTTAAAGGCTAATTGGGGAACAACACAGCAAAAATATTGCAAAGATTCAGAGCAGCGAGCTTTAGAAGACTTTGTGCTCCACATTATGTTTAGTAATCTTTACTTAATTAGAAAACAGACACAAAACAAGCTAATTCTAATTTCTAATAGCTTTTTACTTCAGTGTCCCGTGGAACATGTTCAGCCAACTGACCATGTGGTTTGACTTGTTAATTGTAATTGCCTTGCCTCTTTAATTTGCATGTGGATTTATCATGTCGTTTGTTTGCTTTTATTATTCTAAGACCCGCTATTGCCTGCTTGCAGCTAGCTTGCTGTTCCTGTGGACTTATTTTATTTCAAAACAGGAAAGGATTACTGACAATTGTTCATGTGCAATTGCATTCAAGAAGGTTTGATTCAGCTATTTTCTTTTTTAACTTTAATTACTTGTCGTCAGTAATTGGGGTTTTTGCATACAGCTAAAACCCACACCCATTTCAGGCTCCTTTTCAAGAAAGGCAAGTGATTTTGTAAAGAAAGTTCCTATTTAACTGTTTCATGTATGGTAAAAGTTTCAAGATGACCAGAATTAATAAATCTAATGACTGACATCCGATCATCTGATTGTTCTGTTTTGGCTCACAGTCATGTAAGGTCAGTGACAAAGAGTCAAATGTACCAATATGTGAACCTAAAAGGGACGCTTATATTTCATCTTTGACTTTGTGGCTTTTTCAATATTGTGAGATCTGATGGCATGAAACCTTGTTGCACCCCTGTTAGAAATCAACCAAAGGTTTTCTTTACGTATGCCCACTAATGCTTTATTTGCTGGAAACTAACACAATAATGAGGCTGTTTCCATGGGATTTTTCACATCGTTCTCCCATTTTTCTGACTCTAGTTTCAATTCAACTTAAACTGTCGATGTAGGAATAGATAAAAAAAACAGCATGCGAGAAAACACAGGCTACAGTTGCTTTTTGGAGAACCTTTGGCTTAGCAGTGATTTAGCTATTCTTACGACTTTAATGGTCATCAATGGGGAGGTTTCAGTTTAATAAAATAGAGCAATGTAAAATACCTCAGACTTACTCTCAGTCTATCTTTTCTTTTTATACAAAGATAATTCAAAATATACAGGGAACTGATTTCATCTAGAGAACAAAAACAGCAAAGAACAACAGAGATGAAAGAAACCCAAAAACTGAAACCCAAAAAGTCTGGTCTGAACCAAAATATAAAGACATGAGGTGTAAGTGAGATCTTTCTATTGTACTGGAAATGTAAAAATGTATCAGGGAAAAAGCTATGAAAATTATGACAATAAATCAGAAGGTCACATAATAAAAGCTTATTTTTATACATGCATGACAAATGTACTTTAATTTTGTCTTGTGGCCATTTTCTATGAAGATAAATTACTAGCCTGCTGCTTTTTGTATAACCACACTGTACCTGAAAATATAATATTATAATATAAAGAATAGTTTTAAGTAGCTTAGAGGTCGAGGCAGACCCGTAATTATAACCCCACATGACCTTTTATATGTCACTGCCATCTCTTATCTCCTGACAGCTCACAATGGTGCCATGCAGAACAGATCAACTGGAGATAAATTCATCTATTAAAATCACCTACATCTGAGAAAATATGAAGTTATCCAGTGAGTGCTGATTTCCAATGTGAAAAGAATGAAAAAAACTGAAGTAATCTTGTATAATCCAGTGCCTTGATTGGTTCCAAACATTGACTTCATGTTGTCAGAATATGATAAAATATTCCTGCTTCAATGTCAAACTTTTTTTCCCCTTTAAAAGCTCAAAATCTGTGACCAAAAGGAGGAAATAGACGGGCCTAGTACGGCAGATAATGATCACATAAAATTTTACGTTTTTTAAAGGTGATGTCGTTTCAATCAATCAATCAATCAATCAATCAGTCAATTTTATTGTCAACTACAATTTGCATTGCAAACGAAAATTCAGTTCCAGTACAACCGTCCATCACATACACTTAAAGGTATACTATGCAACCGGGGTTGATTTTCCAGCGAGGCTCCCCCCAGAGGGCGAAAGTAAAAGTGCACTGTCGTAAAGATGCTCAGCTGTTCTCCTGGTTTCTCCGTCAAGCCAGGCGCGGTTGTTTTGAGCTTAGCAGACAGGCGAACGCAACGAAAAGTCGAAAAAACGGCAGTACAAACAATGACTAACACAGTGAAAGTATGAACATGCACACAGAGAGAGAGAAACCATTCCAATGTTACTTAAAATCGCATCAGCAGAAAGGCGAGGTCCGCGTCAGCCTTGCAGCCTTCTTTTTCTTTTAGCTCTCGCCATTCGGAAAAAGCTTGCCCGATGTTCACCCGTGTACGACTCCTCTTTCTGTCCACAGCCCTTTTCCTCTTTCTTGCCTGCTCCGACATGGGCTTTCGCTGTTTTCTCGCTGGTTCCGCCATGATAACTGCACAAATATCGCCACTGCGCTAGCAACAAACATGTCTTTCACTGGGGGCGTGTAGCAGTTCTCGCCGTAAAGCAAGACCGACTCTCGCGATGCACGAGACTTCTGAGCCTGTGGGCGCGGGCTGAGGGCTCCTGCAATTGCAAGTACGGTATTTCCCCTACAGACCACCAGGGCGGCCAAGAAAACCTTTGTTCGACCTGAAATGACTCATTTAATCATCCAAAACGGTATGGAACACATTAATTAACTGAAAAATGTTGCATAGTATGCCTTTAACAAACATTTTGGGGAACGATTGACTGAGGCCTTGCGTTGCCAAGGAACGCAGCCAGTCGGCGGCTGCTATTTCAGCGCAGCCGTTAGGTGCGTTCCTCCAAACTGCCCCAGACCCCGCCTTACACGGAGTCCACAGGCGCTGCCCTTGAAATCTGTTGAAGAAAGTTTTTACATGGGGGAAGTGGAGGGAGATAAAAAAGACAGGTGCTTCACAATTTATGTTTCCACATATAATGTGAAGCATCCGACAAAAAAAACTCATTGCACGAGAAGCACAAATAATTACGAGACACATATATGCAGAAAGGTAAACATTTGAGGCTGGTCGGGTGCAGTTCATCTGTATTTGTGAGCATCAGTATGTGTGTCTGTATGGGTGAAAATGGTTATATTTCCGTGGGGCTCTCCAGAGGCCATTGTCCTTGTGTCACGATTTGGGTTTTGTCTTGGTTTATGTTATCAGATTTATTAGTTAAGTTTCTGCTTTTGGGGTCTTGTTTGGTTTTGTTTTAGACATGTTGTTCTGTTTAGGTTACCTGTTTTCCACCTGTCACTTTATCAGCTCTGTTTGGTCTCCCCTCAGCAATCTGTCAGCTTTCTTGCCTTGATTAGATCCACCTGCTCACTTATAATTAGTCTTCACTCCTGTTCACCTGTTCACTCCCCTATATAGTCCTGCCACAAACCTCTGCAATCTGCCAGATCATTAACGAGCCCACGGTGAGTTTTGTTTCCAGCGTTCCTTTATTGATTGACCTGTTGATGCTAACCCGAGAGCCTTTTTGATTCTGAGCCAGCCTGTTCCCTGATCTGTTTTTCCTGCCCTGTCTGACTGATTTACCGGTTTACCGACTAGTTTCTGTCCCATGGTTATCCGAGCTTGCTTTGCCCTGTTTGTACCTCTGCCTATTTTGGACTGCCTTTTGTGTACCGGATTTTGGACTGCCATTTTGACCATTGAGCCTTGCCTGTCCCTGTTTTATTATTAAATACTGTTTTTTGCCTTCACCTCACTTGTTTGGCTTGAATACTGGGTTTACCTGATTCACGTTCGTAACAGAATGATCTGGCCTCCCTAAAACCTATCGCCAAACAAGTTCTTAGAGGTTTTTTTTTTTCCCTCCACACGCTATGGCTTGGGAGGGTTCCAGATTGGCGTTCTGTCCCCCTGGTATCGGTCCCAGACGCCATCTCTCCAGCAGCCGCAGCAGCAGTAACCCGCTGCCTGCTCCGAGTTTACGATTGGGAGGGCTCTTTGTCACAAATTCAGATTCTGCTCAGAACAGAAGGGATCACTCACCCAGCGACACCGCTGTCGGCTCTGCCCATGGGTTTTGTCCGGACCCGGCTTTGTTTGTGGAGGTCGAAGCGGAGGTGGTGCGGGATCTTCGCCCGGATCTTTTTTTCTCTCTCCCTCCAGAGGAGGAGATGCAGGGAACGCTGTGTGCTCCGCCGATCCCGGCTCTACCGACAGAATCAAACCTCCAGCAAGTCCTGCCGTCCCGCCGTCGGAGGAGGGGACGGAAACCTGTGGGTCGCTCCCTCACCCGTTCTGTTCGGCCGACAGGCGAGTCAGTACCGCGCCCGTCCGTTGCCACTTCCTGCCCAGTGGATCGGAGTCCGGTGCTCCCCAGAGCTGAGCAGCCCACAGCGCCTCCTGGTGGCGTCCGTGATGCTGAGGATCTGGCTCTGGAGGACCAGTTAAGAGCTTTTGCCCCTATTATTAAAGACCTTAGGGAGGCTCTTTTCAGCCAGTATTCAGAGGAGCTGGAGGCTAAATTAAAAGAGGTCGAGGGGCACTATAGAGCGGCTCTCCAGGGTTTCTATAGTGGACTCAATCCTGTCCCCAAGGGTCCAGCCGACGCCTCGGCACCTGCACCTGTCCCAGAGGACCCGCCCCCTACCTCAGCTCCAGTGCCGACCTCCGGCAGCTATAAAGCAGCACTGTCTGCGCAGCCGGTCCAAGAAGCTGCAACCCCGGAGGGTCCGCAGCCGGCCCAAGACGCTGCAACCCAGGAGGGTCCGCAGCCGGCCCAAGACGCTGCAACCCCGGAGGGTCCGCAGCCGGCCCAAGACGCTGCAACCCCGGAGGGTCTGCAGCCGGCCCAAGACGCTGCAACCCCGGAGGCTTCGCAGCCGGTCCAAGACGCTGCAACCCCGGAGGGTCCGCAGCCGGCCCAAGACGCTGCAACCCAGGTGGGTCCGCAGCCGGCCCGAGACGCTGCAACCCAGGAGGGTCCGCAGCCGGCCCGAGACGCTGCAACCCAGGAGGGTCCACAGCCGGCCCGAGACGCTGCAACCCAGGAGGGTCCGCAGTCGGCCCGCGACGTGGGAACCCAGGAGGGTCCGCCGCCAGTCTGCGACGTGGGAACCCAGGAGGGTCCGCCGCCAGTCTGCGACGTGGGAACCCAGGAGGGTCCGCCGCCAGTCTGCGACGTGGGAACCCAGGAGGGTCCGCCGCCAGTCTGCGACGTGGGAACCCAGGAGGGTCCGCCGCCAGTCTGCGACGTGGGTACCCAGGAGGGTCTACCACTGGTCCACGATGAGGGGGTTCAGACGAGCCCTTTTTCAGGCCGCAACTCGGGGGCTCATCGGAACACTGGGCGCCGTGGCCCTCGCCCAGACGACAAGCGGCGCCGTGGCCCTCGCCCAGACGACAAGCGGCGCCGTGGCCCTCGCCCAGACGACAAGCGGCGCCGTGGCCCTCGCCCAGACGACAAGCGGCGTCGTGGCCCTCGCCCAGACGACAAGCGGCGTCGCGGCCCTCATCCAAACGACAAGCTCCGTCGGGGGTCTCGCCGAGAAGACAAGCACCCAGAGCCCCATGGAGGCTTAGAGGTCCCTGGACCTTTTCTGAAGCTCTTACCCCCTCATCTTTGGCTTGACAGCCAATTTCCCAAGTGGCTGACCAAGCTCTCTTTGTCGGAGGTTCTGGAAGGGTTACTGCTGAGGTTCTGGGTGTTAAAGGGTCTGGGAGCATCTGAAGTCTGTAGCCCGGAGCCTCCTGAACCTGAAGTCTGTAGTCCGGGGCCTCCTGAACCTGAAGCCTGTAGCCCGGGGCCTCCTGAACCGGAAGCCTGTAGCCCGGGGCCTCCTGAACCGGAAGTCTGTAGTCCGGGGCCTCCTGAACCTGAAGCCTGTAGCCCAGGGCCTCCTGAACCGGAAGCCTGTAGCAAGGCCCCGTCTGAACCTGAAGCTTGTAGCAAGGCCCCGTCTGAACCTGAAGTCTGTAGCCAGGCCCCGTCTGAACCTGAAGCTGAAGCCTGTAGCCAGGTCCCGTCTGAACCTGTAGCCTGTAGCCAGGTCCCGTCTGAACCTGTAGCCTGTAGCCAGGCCCCGTCTGAACCTGTAGCCTGTAGCCAGGTCCCGTCTGAACCTGTAGCCTGTAGCCAGGGGCCGTCTGAACCTGAAGCCTGTAGCCAGGGGCCGTCTGAACCTGAAGCCTGTAGCCAGGGGCCGTCTGAACCTGAAGCCTGTAGCCAGGGGCCGTCTGAACCTGAAGCCTGTAGCCAGGGGCCGTCTGAACCTGAAGCCTGTAGCCAGGGGCCGTCTGAACCTGAAGCCAGTAGCCAGGGGCCGTCTGAACCTGAAGCCAGTAGCCAGGGGCCGTCTGAACCTGAAGCCAGTAGCCAGGGGCCGTCTGAACCTGAAGCCTGTAGCCAGGCTCCTCCTGAACTCTATAGCCAGGCTCCTCCTGAACTCTATAGCCAGGCTCCTCCTGAACTCTGTAGCCAGGCTCCTCCTGAACTCTGTAGCCAGGCTCCTCCTGAACTCTGTAGCCAGGCTCCTCCTGAACTCTGTAGCCAGGCTCCTCCTGAACTCTGTAGCCAGACGCCTCCTGAACTCGGTAGCCAGACGCCTCCTGAACTCTTTAGCCAGGCGTCTCTTCTAGCTCTTAGTCCGGCGCTGTCTCCAGCCTTTAGTCCGGCGCCAGGTTCTGTTCTCTCTCTCTCCAGGCGTCGGTCTCCGAGAGACCTGCTCCGCCGCCGGCCTATGAGAGACCTGCTCCGCCGCCGGCCTATGAGAGACCTGCTCCGCTGCCGGCCTATGAGAGACCTGCTCCGCTGCCGGCCTATGAGAGACCTGCTCCGCCGCCGGCCTATGAGAGACCTGCTCCGCCACCGGCCGCCGGACATCTTTGCTAACCGGGGCCGTCCTACAGGACACCCGCCGGATTACCTGTCTCACAGGGGTCGTCCGCCGGGACGTCCGCCGGAGAACCTGACACGCCTAGGACGTCCGCCGGAGAACCTGACATGCCTAGGACGTCCGCCGGAGAACCTGACACGCCTAGGACGTCCGCCGGAGAACCTGACACGCCGAGGACGTCCGCCGGAGAACCTGACACGCCGAGGACGTCCGCCGGAGAACCTGACACGCCGAGGACGTCCGCCGGAGAACCTGACACGCCGAGGACGTCCACCGGAGAACCTGACACGCCGAGGACGTCCGCCGGAGAACCTGACACGCCGAGGCCGTCCTCCTGGACGCCCGCCGGAGAACCCGACTCGTCGAGGCCGTCCTCCTGGACGCCCGCCGGAGAACCCGACTCGTCGAGGCCGTCCTCCTGGACGCCCGCCGGAGAACCCGACTCGTCGAGGCCGTCCTCCTGGACGCCCGCCGGAGAACCCGACTCGTCGAGGCCGTCCTTCTGGACGCCCGCCGGAGATCTTGACTTGTCAGGATCATCCTCCGGGATACCCGTCAGACTTTATTTATGTTATTTTAGTTCGCCCTGTCGGGTTGTTTTTGGTTTGGATTGTGTTTCTTTTTCCTGTTTCTGGCCCTCCATCCTGTACCTCCCTCCACCCACCCGGGCTAGTCTGTTTTGTTTCTGAGGCCGTCTGGAATCCGGCCTTGAGGAGGGGGTTCTGTCACGATTTGGGTTTTGTCTTGGTTTATGTTATCAGATTTATTAGTTAAGTTTCTGCTTTTGGGGTCTTGTTTGGTTTTGTTTTAGACATGTTGTTCTGTTTAGGTTACCTGTTTTCCACCTGTCACTTTATCAGCTCTGTTTGGTCTCCCCTCAGCAATCTGTCAGCTTTCTTGCCTTGATTAGATCCACCTGCTCACTTATAATTAGTCTTCACTCCTGTTCACCTGTTCACTCCCCTATATAGTCCTGCCACAAACCTCTGCAATCTGCCAGATCATTAACGAGCCCACGGTGAGTTTTGTTTCCAGCGTTCCTTTATTGATTGACCTGTTGATGCTAACCCGAGAGCCTTTTTGATTCTGAGCCAGCCTGTTCCCTGATCTGTTTTTCCTGCCCTGTCTGACTGATTTACCGGTTTACCGACTAGTTTCTGTCCCATGGTTATCCGAGCTTGCTTTGCCCTGTTTGTACCTCTGCCTATTTTGGACTGCCTTTTGTGTACCGGATTTTGGACTGCCATTTTGACCATTGAGCCTTGCCTGTCCCTGTTTTATTATTAAATACTGTTTTTTGCCTTCACCTCACTTGTTTGGCTTGAATACTGGGTTTACCTGATTCACGTTCGTAACACCTTGATGTTATCCGCCGGCCAACAGGGGGGGGGGGGATCAGGGGGAGTTCTGAGCAGTCTCAGCCATAACAATCCAGGGGTTACATTGATAAGGGAAGGCAGAATCCAAATACTTTATTTGTTTATGAGGCAAGCTGCTCTGACTTTCCTGTCAGCTTTAAGTTTTTGCTGGCTCCAAATAGCGAATCCAATATTCAAAATTGTTGGGCTTTTCCGCGTTACACTTCCAGAATTTTATCCGATCTGCCCTTGAGTTCAACCACCAAAGCCAGTCTGCGTTCCAGCACAGCCAGCTTTCGGCTCTGCTCCTTCAACTTCCAGGTCTGTCCGTTCACCACCCTTAGTGAGCGCGTCATTTGCAGCCGGTAGACTGATCAAGGCCAAATGGCTACCGACATCCGCTGTATTTGCTGATACATCAAAAATCCACCAGATCCAATACGTAGAAATCCAAGTATCCTGAATCCAAACATGCAAACTTTTCAAACGTCCATGTCATGGTTGAGTTCTGGTTTGACTTCATTTTTCTGTTATTTTCATTTTTTCATCTCATGTGGGTTAGGTTTGACTTTATTTATTGTTAGTTTTCATTGTCATCAGTTATTTTCTGTCATCTTTACCTCCTCGGCAGTCAGTCACACCTGATAACAATTTACTAGTTAATTAGCCAGACCCTTGTTCCACCTGTTAGTGCTCTATTTAAACCTCTCTCTGCCTTCAGTTCAGCACTGGGCCGTCTTCTGTTATCCACCACTCCATGCCAGTCCTCGTTTTCGCCTTGGAAGATCTGTTTGTGTTTTCTCATTCAAGGTTAGTCCTGCCAGTCGCTCTGAAAGACTTTGTACCCTGCTGTTGTTCCTGGAGAAGCTCTGCTCTGTGCCCTGGTGTCTCCAGAGAACTGCTAACCTGCCTAGCCGCCCTGGAGAAGCTCCGCTCTGTGCCCTGGTGTTGCTACGAGGCGTGCTAGCCGAGCAGCACTATGCTTTCCTAGCCACCGAGCTATTATGGACTCTCACTCCGGGCCGTCAGCTCCTGCCATCATCTACATCCCTGACCCTCTGCAGTCCTGATCCTCCGGTCTTCATCACCCGCCATCCAGCACACTTCCTCAAATAAAAACTCTTAAACTTTTAGTCCCATGTGCGCTTCCTGAGTTCTTCAGTAAACAAACCCTGACAGTCCAGGAATGACAAAGTCGAAAGACACACCGTTTTCCATCCAAGAATATAGGGTGTATCCTCCAAAAATAGTCAGATCGGGACAGGACGGGTTACCAGATCCATGATTTTTCAGAGTTCGGGTATTATGAAGAAAGTGCTCAGAAAGACAAGACAAAGCAAATAGCAGGAGAGAGGGGGGCAGGGTAGGAAAGCAGATAAGGAGCTCTGGAGAGCTGAAAGACACAACCGACCTCGAAGAGAGACAGAACAGATCAGTTTGCTACTTCATCTGTATTTTAGCAGTTTGTTTTATGAAGGATTACCATGTGACATTATCGACATTTATAAGTGTACCTCCTGTTCATCGTTCATCCCTTTGCACAAAGTTAAGTCTTTTAAAATGTTGATAAATTAAATAGTCTGTTAGCACAAAATTAGATTATCTAACAGTATTGCAATTTGGTTTAGATTTTACTAATTTCACATTTACAATAAAGCAACAAACAGGTACATCATTTTTGTGTTTTATTGCAAGCTTTTTTTCATATATTTTCATTTGACCTTTATTCATGCAGCTGAGTTGATTAAGAACTAATTCTTGTTTACAACCAAGTCCTGACCAAACAACAAGAGTCACAATAGGCACCGTGAAATGGTATTTTCTCCTGTGCAGATTTATTCTATTTTTGTTTTTTGCACATAAATATTTCTGGATAGCACTGTTGTCTTGCTGCAAGAAGGTCCCAGGTTTGAATCTCAGCCTGGCGTTTGCATGGGTTTTTTTGTTTGGTGTTGCCCTGTGATACCTGCTTATCTCTTACAGGTCAAGAAAGGGGATACATGACTGGTTTTAATAGTGTTATCGTATGTTGAATCCAAAATACAGAAAGATTTAACCCATATTTACACCATAAATAAATTAAATACATATTGAAGAAAACCAAATAAAGGCTACGTGACAGGTGACTTGTTCAGAAGGGCTATTACAGAGGAGACACATTTTTTCACTTTCCAAAATGTCTCATCGAATTTTTTTGCCAAACGTCTTCAGGAACATCACAATGTTTTTTGGAAGAAACTGGATCGTCCTTTTCACTCAGCAGGAGTTTTGGCCTCGAAACTTGCCCATGGATGCCCCGTTTTCCCAGTTTGTCTCTTTCTTATTGTTGAATCATAAACACTGAACTTACCGGAAGCAAGCAAGGTGTGTAGGGCTTTAGATGTTGTTGCTTTCTTTTTTGGGATCTCATGCATGAGTTGTCACTTTTCTTTTGGAGTAATAAAAGTATTTCTATTATATTCTAATGTTGATAGTCTTGCCGCTGCCACCTTGTTTCTATGTTCTATGTTTTCTCCATCTGTGGATTATGGCTTTCACTGTAGTTCCCTTGAGTCCCAAAGCCTCATAAATGGTTTTGTAAACCTTTCCAAACTGATAAGTTTAAATTAAATTTCTACATGCAATGCAGTCATGTCGCACTGCTTACATTTTACAGATGATTTCCAGATGGGTCATAGAAAGATTTTCCTGGTCGCTTCACACAGCAAATACAAATAATTAATTTGGCTGACTGATCAAAGAAAAGAATATGATTGTATTCCCTCCCTTTGAAGCCATGCTGTGCATATAATAAAACGGATATGTAACCTTCTGTTCATAATTTCCTCTTTTCCTTATTTTTTCCATCGGATGTATCTTAGCTGCAACCAAACATTTCTCATAGTCAAGGCATGATTTTTTGGTTTATATATATATATATATATATATATATATATATATATATATATATATATATATATATATATATATATATATATATATATGTTCATCAGCATGTTCATCATGATTCTTGATTCTACTTGCCTACTCTATGGGACTCCGCTTCTGTGTTTTAAGGTTTGGAAAAAAAAACATTACGAGCAGAAAATCTTTAAAAGTCTGTTTTCCAGCTTCTCCCTGCTGCCATTCCACTGAAAAACTGGATTCTAGCCAGTTTCTTAGAGTGCAAGCAAAGCTGGGAAAGCAAGGACAGTCCTTGTCAGTTCTGATGGTTACGGTACGCATGTTCTGCTTTTGCAGTTTGCCTTAAAGCGGAGAGTAAAAGCCTTTCATTCTTAGAGACAGATCCAGATGCAGGTGTGTGGATCCACCCAACTCTGTCGCAGTTCTCACCCAAACAGAACATAATTTAATTCTTCCAGACAAAATGCACTGAGTTCAATTTACTTAGTTTAAAATCAGCCTTTTTAACATCACGTAAATATTCCTCACAAATGACCACATGTGAACAACTCTTCCCCTTATATAGTTGCTATCTTTGGTATAAACAGCTCTGTGCGTTTTTCAGTGTAATACTCTGATGTCAGATAGTAATTGAGGCCTTCACAGTATCAGCAAGTGCTTAAAAGCCAACATTTCAGTTGTGAGTGGAGAGCCGTGTTCAATTTCCAAGAAAAATCTTCTCAAGACTGAGGCATTAAGGAGTTGCCAGACACTAGTTATCCTGTTATGTACCATTACTTCATCAATACCAGGTATATTTCTGTGTAGGAACTAATAACTGAACACACTTGTGCAATAGTTTGTGAGCAACAGACTGTTGGGAGAGCACGCTTTGGGATTCTGCCATTCAAGGTTGTACTGAAGTGTTTACCAGCCGCAGTGGTAAAGCTACACTTTTAGAACAACGGTGGCCAGAGGATGGGTATAGCTACAGAGGGGTCCATACACTAATAAAGGAAAAGACGTTGTCTATCTCTAACCCGGCATCTGTGGAGAATGCTTTCCCAGCTATTTTAATAACCCAGATGCACCTCTTTATTTATTTCTGTCTCCCATGTTCAAAGATTCACAGATTCTTTATTGTCACTGCGTGTTACATTGGTGAAATTTATTTTTGGCCTCTCTGGCTGGAGTACACATAAAAGACAAACAGGCGGTGAACAAGGGTTACAGTGTTGTTGTTTTTTTCACGTTATAGCTTTCAAAAGATGAAATAAAAATTAAAAAGATGAAGATTTAAAAGTTTGTATGAACTAGTTGTCCTTCATGAGTCACAGATAACAAATAATGAGGTAATAAGGTGCTTTTGTGCAATCATTTGAGGCTTCATTTACAGCATTTCATTAATTATTTTTATTTCCCATGCACACCCTTACAATTGCCGCACGTGTAAAATGAGTTACCCTGCATTTCCCATAGTTGCCTCTATAGGCTACTATAGGCTCTCATTCACCTGGCTACTTTGTTGAGTCTCCGCCGTAATTGATGCATTAGCAAGAGAACACGGGCTAACTTGAATATTTAGAGCTTTTTTTTTACCTCAAAATACATCACACCTGTAAACAAAAGACCTGTGCATTCGCAACGGCAGAGGCTTCTCCTGTTCTCCCATGCATGTGCACAACACTGGTGTCATTTCAACTTGTCGCCAGAGGGGGCAGACTTCTGCAAAAAATCCTGGAACTCACACAGTGCTCCTTTGACAAACGTGCGAAATGTGAACGACAAACATCATCTAAAATGTGATTTTTGACCAGATGTATTTAAATATTTGGCACTTCCAAAAAAATCAAAAATCTTTAGTTTGAATATGGTAATATTAAAGTAAAAGCTGTGATTAACAGGAGCCAACTTTTAACGTTACATGTAGATATTCTTGCACAGTTACCTAAAGATGAAAAATGTCCGTTCAGTTCAAATGAAGCTGTATCTGGATTATAGGCAAATTAATGGTACTAATAACAATTGTGTCTCTATTATTATACTATATTATGTCAGAATGACTATCATTAACACAGTTCAAATACACCCAAAGCATCAGTGGTCAACATGCTCTGGTAGAGAAGAAGGCAAGAAGTTTGGTGGGATCTCGCCCTCGGAGCTCTGGCTCATTATCTTCCTCAGAGGCAGAAGTACTTGTGTCACCGTCCCCTCACTGAAAAATGGAGGCTGCATTGGAGCATTATAAGCGGTGTTAGCTGCACTGCTTCTATTACACAGCTGCTCACATGTGCAATAAGCAGCAGAGATGTCCATAAATTTCAGCAAATCTCAGTCTTTGGTTATCCCGTGTGAATGCGCCACATGAAAAGCTGATAAAGTAATCAACAATTTTAAAACTTACTTCAAAATGTTGTGTCCAGCGTTTGTCAGTGAGCCACTATTACTTTTTTTAGTGGCTCATACCGCCACCTACTGTGCATGAATGTGTAACTATAGCCTTCACCTACTATATTCTATGTATTAGATTTGTACTTTACCAATATAACAAGTTCCACTGTTTCATCCTCCCCCCAACAACTCCCTGTATTATACCTTTGTATTTTAAAAAGTATAATAAAGTATGGTTATAATCAGGTCTGGTGTGCTCAAATCTTTCCTCTGTTTCCTGCCTTTTTAATCCTATAAAACAATCTTCCTGTTCTTCCACATCTCAGCAATTATTTCTTCGGTTTTTGATTGATACTTTATTGTCTAATTTACTTTTATGTACTCTAAGGATATTCCTCTACATGTTTGGATTGCAAGCATTTCTGTTATATAGCGCCAATTACTGTACAGGAGTGACTTTATATTGCCACATGTCAATCCTCCCACCCCTTTCCCCCCTCTAGCTCCGCCCCTGCTTCTAGTATATCTTATTATCTATAGTTACCTCACAAAGGCCTGCAGCAAAGTTTGATATGCAGTATGGCTGCATGTTTCATGTAGGACACGGTAACCTGTAATAGATGCAAATTACTCTGTAGCTGTACTGCATTTTGATTCAACGCCATAAGCCATTTAGGATCCCTCCTGTCCTACACCGACTTTGATCAAACAGAGGAGGATTTAGCAGCGTTAGCACTACTCTATCTTTGGAAAACACAAAACAGTGATTTTATCCTCTCTTAACAGCTAAAAGGGCTCCAGATTCTTCTTCTTTCGAATTAGACTAGTTCTACCCATCAAATTCACAACCTCCAGCTTTGCTGTCATGTTTGCAACCAGAAAGCTTGATCTGCTCCTTTAGTGGGAAGATTTATTCTCTTTGAAGAGGTTGCACTTAGACTCAAAGTTACAAAGCAGGGATTTATGTTGGCTCGAAGTTTTGTATTTAATGTGGCATACTCGTCACATTAAGAGAAGATTCAGAATAAGGCAAAAATACGCTGCAAAGATTGTTTAGATAAACACAACAATGATCAACACGTTGTTTTGAGTACAAAGCATAGAAGTAAAGAGATACATACATACACACACATACATATATATATATATAGATATATATATACATATGTGTATATGTGTGTATATATATATATATATATACACACATATGTATATATATATATATATATATATATATATATATATATATATATATATATATATATATATATATATATACACACGCACACATACACACATATATATATATGTGTGTATGTGTGTGTGTGTGTTATGCTGATGACACTCAGCTATATTTATCCATAAATCCTGATGAATCCATTCAATTACTTCGACTGCAGTCATGTCTTGATGACATCAAAAGCTGGTGACTTTAAATTTCCTGCATCTAAATTCTGACAAGACCAAAGTTGTAATCTTTGGGCCAGAGTCCTCAAAAAATAAACTTCTTAACCAATCACTTAATCTGGGTGGCATTAACTTGGCCTCTGGTAATAAAGTAAAAAATCTTGGTGTTATTTTTGACCAAGACATGTCATTTAAATCCCATATTAAACAGGTTTCCAGAGTTTCCTTTTTTCACCTCCAGAATATCGCCAAAACATTCTGTCCAGGAGTGATGCTGAAAAACTTGTCCATGCATTTGTTACTTCAAGGCTGGACTATTGTAATTCTTTACTATCAGGAAGTCCACAAAATGCAGTTCAAAGTCTTCAGCTGATCCAAAATGCTGCAGCAAGAGTTCTGATGAAAATCAACAAGCGGGATCATATTTCTCCAATTTTAGCTTCCCTTCATTGGCTTCCTGTTAAATCAAGAATAGAATTTAAAATTCTTCTTCTAACGTATAAAGCCCTTAATAACCAAGCTCCATCATATATCAGAGCTCTGATTACCCCGTATGTTCCTAACAGAGCACTTCGCTCTCAGACTGCAGGTCTGCTGGTGGTTCCTAGAGTCTCTAAAAGTAGAATGGGAGGCAGATCCTTTAGCTATCAGGCTCCTCTCCTGTGGAACCAACTCCCAGTTTTGGTCCGTGAGGCAGACACCCTGTCTACTTTTAAGACTAATCTTAAAACCTTCCTTTTTGACAAAGCTTATAACTAGAGTGGCTCATGTTACTCTGAGCTACCTTTATAGTTTTACTGCTATAGGCTTAGGCTACTGGAGGACATCAGGATCTAATTTTCTCACTCTATAGAGTTCTACTGTTCTTCAATTATGCATTACATGTTGTCATTTCTGCTTTAACTTTCTGTTTTATCTTCATAGTAGGTACACCTGGTCTGGCGTTCTGTTAACTGTGACATCATCCAAAGAAGACGGCTCACCCGCTATTACCATCTAATATAGAACAGATTACTGGATCAATGTGTGCTTTTGTGCTTTTTTGTCTCTCTTTCTGTGTCTCTGCTCTGTCTTCTGTAACCCCCAGTCGGTCGAGGCAGATGACCGTTCATACTGAGCCCGGTTCTGCCGGAGGTTTTCCTTCCCGTTAATGGGGAGTTTTTCTTCCCACTGTCGCTTCATGCTTGCTCAGTATGAGGGATTGCAGCAAAGCCATGGACAATGCAGACGACTCTCCCTGTGGCTCTACGGTTCCCCAGGAGTGAATGCTGCTTGTCGGGACTTTGATGCAATCAACTGGTTTCCTTATATAGGAACATTTTTGACCAATCTGTATAATCTGACCCAATCTGTATAATATGATTGAATTTGACTTTGTAAAGTGCCTTGAGATGACATGTTTCATGAATTGGCGCTATATAAATAAAATTTAATTGAATAGAATATATATATATGTATGTATGTATATATATATGTATGTGGATAAAACAGTGAGGTATTAATAATATATTTTTAAATGACAAACTTCAATGTATTTTATTGAGATCTTTCTTTACATAACAAAGTAGTATACAGTAGTGGAGTTAAATGAAATATGATCGTATTATGTTAAGATTTTAGATTTTTTTTTTTATAACACATCAATAGACTAATATGTCAGTAGAATTGTTGTATTTTGATTAAGGTTGTATTTTCATATATTTGTCCCCAGTCTTTTGTTGCTTCGTGGTGATTTGTGTTGTTTTTGTTTCATAAAACCTTCCCTCTTTACTTGAAACAGAACTTATCACTGAATTTGGTATGTGTAAGCGTGTTTTCATGATCTTCTAATGCTGAATATCCTTCAGGACAGCACAGTTGTGTGCCGTATGTCATCAGGCTGCAGCTAAGATACATCTGATGGAAAAAATAAGGAAAAGAGGAAATTATGAACAGAAGGTTACATATCCATTTTATTATGTGTACAGCATGGCTTCAAAGGGAGGAAATAAAATCATATTCTTTTCTTTCAGAATGATCAGTCAGCCATATTAATTATTTGTACTTGCTGTATGAAGCGGCCAGGAAGATCTTTCTATGACCCATGTGGAAATCATCTGCAAAATGTAAGCAGTGAGACATGACTGCATTGCATGTAGAAAAGTGAGGCCCTCTCTGCAGTAAGTAAGAGAAAATTCTGCATTTATCTCACTCTTTCCATCTTCAGGAAATTTGTTCTGTCTCCCTCGTTCTGTTGAAAATACAGAGAGCTGTTTATGTTTATCTTGGACACTTCAGTTTGGTTATTATACTATATTATATGACTGCTCTCTGGCCATTTTGAGCCTGCGAATATAATTTAAACCATTCGTCACCCTGAGGAAACGACGGGGCTGTCAGCAGCACAGTTCCTCCCTATGTCGCCTGCTGCTCCTGCATCACCTTTCCCTGACACCAGATAACACACTGACAGTCCATTACCTCTTATCACAAGCAGTCGTCCTTAATCACTGATGTCGCAGCCACATCATAATATCGTATAATAAAACTGCAGTTCTTTTCTGATAGTTTTGTCACATTATTAGAACTCAGAAATGTTGCCCTTCCTTTTCTTTGATAACAGGGTTTCCTCAGACTTTGAGGATTTGAGTTAAATATAAACAGAGAGCAATTTTCTGAGCCAGGCACTTAAAATAAATCATTGGTACTGATGAAACGGAAATTGCTTTTTGTAATTTGTGGAAATCTTTATTTTTTTTCCAGGAAAAATAAAGGTTTTATGCAAGAGTTATACATTGACTGTAAATAGACCACCTGCAAGTTCAGTCTTCATTTTGTATTATTTTTGACATTTGTTAGATACTTTTTTAGGTTGTTTTGTGCTATAGTTGTTTGTTCTGGTTATATTTCAACAGACTTTTTAAAGAGACTTCTGTTTTTTCAGTCAATTTTTCCCTAAATGTGTTTGCCATTTTATTTTTACTTTCCCACCTTAAAAATTACATGGTTTTGCTTTGTTTTCTTCATGAAGCATCCATACTACACCTAGTGTTACATTGCAGAAGTAAGTTGGAGATATCTGAACGAAAATCTGAAATGTAATCCTGACAAACAGACGCTTGCGAACATATTTTATTTCCTTTTACCTTTTTTTTCATATTTCATCATTACAAACACAAATATCTGTTTGCTTTCTTGGGATTTTATGATATACCACTACAATGTTATTGTGAAGTGGAGGGGAAACGATGCATGATTTATATTTATTCTTATATATAAACAACATTTTGAAAGGTGTGGTGTAAATCTACCTTCAACCACCTTTAGTTTGATATCCCTAAAAACTGCTTTAAGAAGTCGCTTAATCAATAGTAGAACCCAGCTGTGTGTACGAGTAAATAGAAGCTCCCAAAAGGCCTGTGGTAAGATTGGAGGAGTTGCGAGGATCCATGGCTCAGGTGGGAGAATCTGTTATTATTAATGAAGCATATGCTTACCTACTTGTGGCTTTTGTGCAAATGTGGCGAAAAAGAAAGTAGTTTAAAGTTTGGCACAAGCCATGTAGCTGATACAGAAACATGTGGAGGAAGATGCTCTGGTCACACGGCAGCACATCAGTATACATGCATGAGTTCCCCTGTAGAACATGGTCGTGACGTCATGCCGAGGAGATGTTTGACTTCAGCAGCAATGCGGAGCAATCCTGGAAGAAAACCTCTTAAAGGCAGCAAATGACTTGAAGTGTCCAGCAGGTCAACGTCTGATATATAAACCCAGAGCTGTAATGGAGTGGTCTAGATCAGACAACATGCAAGTGTAAGACAGGACCACTCAAAGTCAAAAGCTAAACCAGACAAAAGCTGCTAACAAATGCCCTCCATCCATTCTGACGAGTTTGAGCTGTTTTCAAATGAAATGTTCCATCTCTTGATGGTAAATACAAAACCAAAAGACTTTCAGCTGTAATTTTTGTGAAAAGCAGCTCTATAAAGTCTTGACTTAGCCTAAAACACTTTTAAGATTTTTATGTGGAAGGAAAAAAATAGAAAAACCTAACCTATCATTTACCCTTCACGTCACAAATATGCACTACTTTATGATGGTCAGTCACACAAAATCCCAGACAATGTGACAAAATGTGAAAAAGTTCAAGGGTTGTGAATACTGTTGAAAGACACTATTACTGAATTATGACAAAAGCTTTATTCTAAAAATGTTTCGGTCCTCGATAGAAAATCGGATAAATGGTAACCAAAGTCTAAAGAAAATCTTTGAAAACATGGAGAACTGTTGATCAGAAGATCCTTTAAAGATTTTAGCAACGTCTGGCTGGTGGGAGGGAAGCAAAAGAAATAAGGATTGCCTCAAAACATTTGCATACGCCGGGTTTGTTGTAAAATCGTAATTGTTACACCCTTAATCACAGTGTTTGGGTTAGCATCCGCTGCTGTCTTATGAATGGTGACAGACCATCTTTAATGTTAATTAACTGTTTTTTTGTTTGTTTTCTTTGGAAAATACTTTAAGTGAGATGAATCTCCGCCTGTATTCTACCTTTTTGCTAATTATGTTTTATTAAATGCTCCACTTTTGGCAGACTTAAGATAACAGACGGGTTGGTGAGCTGTACTCAAATCATGCTGATCAACCAAATGGCTTAAATGTCTAAATCAAACATTTGAGATATGTCAGATTTCCAGTGTTTTTAGTTCTAGTAACAAAAAAAATGAACAAAAAAAAACATAAAGCATTTGAACTCTTAAATCCCTAAAAACTCTTAATTTTTTAGGGGTTGGTAGTTTCCGTCAGAGAAGGTATTACAGGATATGAATCCCATGGTAATAGAAGTGCTCCTAATGTGGCTTTAGTTTCCAAAAATGAATGTCCCTTTCCATCTGAAGTGCCTCTTTTAGCTCCCGTCTTTGCAGCTGCTCATTTTTTTTTTGTCCACGTTGAGCCAAACCAGCCACCAGGTAGGCATTATGCAGATATTTTTATGGTGATGTTGACATGTGGGGGGGGCGGGGGGGTAAAGAAAGTCCTTCACTACAAACAAGGTGTCTCAGGCAGTTTAGATTACTCCTTTGTGGCTTGGAATGTTTTCTAAAACATTTTTTTTTTAAACACGGAGCTATGATTATTGGAAAAAAAATCTGTATTAAATTCTTGTGGAGTAATGATGTGACAAGTGGCTGACCTGAAGGTTGTTGCCACTGAGGCTCAGAACGTAGAGAAATTGAGAGCTGCCCCTTGAGGTGCCTGAGGAGAGTAAATTGAGCAATTTAAATCTGAATCAAGACACTGAGGCTGCTGGTCTTCAGTCTTTTGTCTCTGCCCACTTGATCCTGGAGTCACCGTGCATCTGCAGCCGATACATGAATGAAGCTTCGCCACTGGATCAACTTATTTCAGTAACCAGCAGTTTGGTCATGTCTTGTTATAGCTCATTTATTTTCACCGTGTGTAGCTTATTTTAAACAGCTGACCTGTTTGTTCATCCCTTTATAGAAAGACATTGGATTAGAAATTACTTTATTTCTGTCAATTGTGATGGTTTTCCACTTACAGCTAACACAAATGCTGCATTTAAGATTAAAATATTACACCAGTCCAACTAAAAAAGACATTTTAATACAAAAAAGTGTGGGCCTAATTTAATATCTGCTTAAAGATTATTTTCATATTCCGTTTCATTAAATATGCATGTATATTTATTCACTAAGGGGAAAAGTGCAGGATTAAGAAATACATGTTTTTATAAGAGAAGAAGCCTCTAGATTTTCATTTAAAACCTCCTGATATTCAAGAGTTCCTGATGCCGTGCACTATAACAAGGTCCCCAGAGCCTTTGGAAGAGAAGCCGGCCCGCAGCATCACAGATCCTCCGTTGTTTTTAGCTGTGGGCATGAGCTGTGTTCACATGTTCATACTAATTCTTTTTATAAACCCCACCTTGTGTTATGATTCTGGGCTTCTCTGCTGTCCACCCACTTCTCTCCTGCTCCGCTCTCATCAAGGATCATTCACCACACCTGCAAGCCATCCTCTCCGCTGGGCTCAAGCTCATCCTCCTCACACTCCCATTTCCTGCTCTGCCTTAACCCACTGCAGACAGTTAAACAGCGTCATAGACCTTATTCATTTATCCTGGGTTTCTTTGCCTTTGTCAGACATTTATGTTACTTTTAATTTCTGGACCACAACCTGGATTCTGTAACATGACTACGAGTCTTGACTCACCCCTTGGATCTGTGGTTTCGTCCGAATACCTCTAATTATAGCTCCTAGCTCCTGTCCCTTGACCTTTCATGGGGTCAGTATAAAGAACATTATAGCGGGTAATAATGGAGCTTTGGATTCCTGTGCCGATTTCGGACAGCCTTTAACGTTACGTGACGGAAACGCAGAAGGAAGATTCAAGTCAAATCCGGGCCTACAGTCTCCCAAAAATGAGCTACAGAGTGCACTCTCGCTTCTCTATGGCCGTTTTCGTTCATTTCTGTGAAGTGGGCTGTGCTTAAACGTCATGTCACGCAAAGGATTGTGGGATTCCTTATAGCTCCTTAGCGCCGGTAGGGGACATTGAGGTTCCTATGCTAGATTAGCTGCAAGAGGAAGCGTACAGACTCCTTTTTGTACAGCACTTATTATGGCGATCGCTGACACACTTTGGCTAAAGAGTCCTTACCCAATAGAGGTACTTGGATGGAGCCTGTCTGCCTTTCTTAGTCTAGACGCCCCGTGCGTCCCGGACATTGAACTAGCCTCAACCAGTCTGCCTCCTCTGCTGTGAGCAGCCAGCCTTCAGCATCGCCAGGTTCCTGTTAGCTCCTGCAGAGGAGCTCTGTCTGCAGTTTTCCTTTAAGAAACCTTTTTAAAGGCAGCACAATGTCCAACTTAAATTTCAGGTTCCCTGCCTGCGCAAGTTTCCTGACAACCTGTAGTATTTGTCACCAAAGAAGCTGAATCTTTGTGCCATCTAACCACACAAAGATTATGGTTATTTAAGTTACTGTCGCCTTTCTATCAGCTCCTAACCAGTCTGGCCATTTTCCTCTGGCATCAACAAGGCATTTTGCTCCCACAGAACTGCCGCTTACTGGATATTCTCTCTTTTTCGGACCATTCTCTGTAAACCCTAGAGATGGTTGTGGGTGAAAATCCCAGTAGATTAGCAGTTTCTTAAAGACTCAAACCAGCCATCTGGCACCAACAACCATGCCACGTTCAAAGTCACTTAAATCGCCTTTCTTCCACATTCTGAAGCTCGGTTTGAACTGCAGCAGCTCGTCTGGACCACGTCTATATGCCTAAATGCATTGAGTTGCTGCCATGTGATTGGCTGATTAGACATTTGCGTTAAAAAGCAGTTGGACAGGTGTACCTAATAAAGTGGCCGGTGAGTGTATATTTATTCAGTAGGGGGAGTACTGGTAGGTGTGTCTACAAACTTAAAAATACCAATTTAAATCTTTCATTTAACTCAGTTTTTCAAATAAAATGCACAAACTGCAATAGAAAAGTTAAACTATTCAGACTGACGCAGAAAGCCTGGAAGCTGTAATGCCAGTAATATATTCAAATCATCCACACTGTGCATCTAACAACAGGTTCATTTTTAAGAGCCTTGTTCAGATTGATTTCTGATTATCCAAATCTGTGTCAAAGTTTCATTTCTTTTTTTGCTTCTGTTTTTAATAAACAAGTCAGGTTTTGCAAACATGCAAAGCAGCAAGATGTTGCTGCAGCATCTGGTTGAAGATGACAGATTTATTCAGTCAGTGTTAAGAAGAATGAGCAAAGTGCAGCAGATGGAGCATGATCAGATGACACGACGGTGAAATTTAGATTCACGTATTCTTATCTTAGTCTGCTCTGTTTGCACAATAGGCTCCTCATTGTTCTGACATCTGGTTATTGTAAAGTTTTCAGCAGGGAATGTTGCAGTCGGTCGTGCTCAACGCTGTCTGCAGCTCACCATGTCCGGATTTACCAATGCAATTTGCCCTCATCTGCAACAACATCTTGTACTCTCTAACAAATCTAAGGCAAAGACAGTCCTGAGCGCAAAGAACCTTTAAAAACAAATTATTCTCAGGAAATGAAGAAATGTTTATTACAGAGCAACAAACATCGGCATTTCAGTTTGCAAAACAAGAAAAGTACTCGGACTTTGTCCAGAATACAGGAGGTACCAGCCGGATGCCACCTTCAGAAGTTCCTTGGCGACTCTGCCAGGTGAGGACGATTCTTTTAAATAGTTTGTGATTTTCATGCATAAATTTGCACATTTGCACATCTTGACAATGCTACTTTTAATAAATGTACATAAATCTTTTTTCTCATGTTGTGTATTTGCTCTTTGCTGCCTGTACACCTGCACTTTTGCACTTTGGGTCAGTAAAGGAATCTATTGTCTGCATATTACAATCTGGGCTGATGTTGTTTTAACACAACCTGAACTCTCAGGCAAAAAATTATTTCACTGTCAATGTTGTCCAGAAAGTGAAAAAAAAACAATAATGTATTACATTAAGATCAATTTGAAGACCACACATAGAAGAAAACTGTTCCATCTTGATAAAATATCAGCAGTAAATGGTGTTTATGTATGCAGCAAGACCTTTTTCATGTCTCCTCTGTTACGTGTGAACACTCACACCTCCCAGCTCTTTCTACCTGCTATAGCTATCAGTTTGCCTTTCATTCAGAGCAGATACTGGTTATGTTGCCTTAGTTTAATAAAAGAAAGGAAGCAACAAAGCTGCATAGTTCATTCGCCAGCTTAACGGAAATACAAAAAATAATGCATCATTTGAGTTACAATTTGCACACCAGCTGTGAGAACAATACTGACACCTCATAAGGACTGAATAATGCTGAGACATTCAGAAAAGTCACAAAGCTCCGCTCTCTGCTGCTAGCAATGTTACTTATGAAATTTTCGACTCAGTGCTTGTCAGGTTACAGACAAAACACAGCAATACAGTAAAAATGATGCGCTCTAAACCCTCTTTCTGGAATAAATCTTTTAGCTGGTAAGGTTTATTTAATTACTCTACTGCTGCAGGAGATCCTCCTCTGATCAGTGGATGATCCTTCAGTGTGTTTCAGGACAGGCTGACTTCACATTGCAGATTAAAACTGTGACAAGGTGGTCTTTGGATGAACCCTGAACAAAGGATGAATGTTTGGGACGGGACGGTGCTAAACATTTCTTGCTGGTTCTCTCCCAGTTCAAACTCCTCTACAGTTCCTGCTTTCTGTTAACTGTGATTATTAAACAGGATTAATCTTTATTCTTGGTTGCAAGCATAACATCCAAACCCAGCCTTTCATGCCCATTCAAACACATTAATAAAATCAACTAACTGTATTGCAAACATAAATTACTGAAATACTGAAACACAAACTGAGGCTGGGGGAGGAACATTCTCATCTAAGCCACTTTTTAGGAGTTTAAACCTAATATCTTATGGCTTTTATCTTGTGAGGTGCTATTTCTATAAAAACTTCCCAACTGTGCATCATTACCCACTTTAAGTTTGAAAGAAGCAGCTCCAAAGGCAAGTAAATGAGAGAAAATATTGTTCAAATTATATCTCACTATAGGGTTTAAATCAACTTTAGTTCATTTCTAAAGTGTTGTCATTGTGACAGAACCAAATATTGTAGTTTACATGCTGAAAAACTTCGTTTTTTCCGCCATGACTTGATCTGCTTTCTTTTTATCTACAGGTGTTGGGATCAGTGCAAATTATCTTAAATCTGCTGTAGCTGCACATTTCCACAGGTTTGGAATGACAGCACATGGCTATTAAACCTTATCTACTATGAATCACTCTGATAATAATGCTGTATGGGTCTGATCTCACTGTTCTTAATCATAGCATTCTCATCTCTACCGAGCTGGGCGGAGATCTGTGTCTCCAGATAGCAGAGAGACTCCTGTGGGAGGAGGAACTGCTCAGTGTAAGATGATGTAATCTGCATAAACTGCCTGGTTTAGGACCTTACAATGGAAACACACTGAAACGTTTTAGGAAGTTAGAAAAGTTCTGCAAAATAGAGTTTGAATGAATAAAATGTTCCAGAACCCATACTAGAAATGCGCCTTAAACTATTTTTTTTTAAGAGAAGCCACATATAAAACTTAATATAGTATTATTATTAACATAATTATAGCAAAGATGGCCACTGGAGTGACAGGTGTGGTTACAACTCATCTACTGTGTACTGTTTGTTGATTTCAGACCATCTAAAGCTCATTTTGACCTGTGAATACATGCAATAATTCAAAAGACAAAAGTCAGCCAATATTCATCTTAATAGTGACAGAAACAGAAGTCAAATTAAGTTTAAATTACTGAAATCATCCAGACATAAAGATATTTTTTGACATGGATACAGTAATGTTTAAGGAGCTCAGTACATCAGTCACATGCCCCATGTTGCTCCTATTTTCAAAGGTGGAGACCCTCATTCTATGTCAGACTACAGACCCATAAGTATTTTGCCCATAGTGTCAAAGATCATAGAGAAACTGGTAGCAAAACATCAATCATCCAAACACCACAGTCTTTGCTCTCCACCCTACACAGTTTGGCTTTAGAGCTAATTACTCCAGGGAGACTGCTACTGAAAACATCAGAGCTCTGTTGGATCGAGGTGGAGTTGTTGGTGCTGTGTTCCTTCGATCTCAAGGTCTTAGAGACTGTCAATCGTAAAATCCAGCTGACAAAATGATGCAGTTTTAATTTATCCCCAGTTGCACTTAAATGGATTGAGTCTTATCTCACTGATCGCTCCCAACTTGTCAGAGTCCAGTCATTTAAATAAAGAGCACTCAGTTCCGCAAGGATCTACCTTAGGACCATTGCTGTTCTCATTTTATATAAATGACCTTCTGTCTGTGCTGATGTCTCTGTTCAAATGTATGCTGATGACACCGTAGTTTATATTCATGGTAATTCCAAAAAAAGTTAAAAAACAACTGGACTTTTTTTCCGAAGTTTGAAGACGTTTTGCTTCCCATCCAGAAAGCTTTCTCAATTCAAATGTCTGGAGTAGTGTGGAGCTCCAACCTTTATATTATTGCCCAAAAAGGCCTTGTTATGTCTTAGATAACATGCAAATTAAACCGAAACTGGTCCACCCCCTTAGTAATGGGGGGTCATTAGGGTCATCGTTGGCCTGGCTTACAGGGGAGATGTTGTGATCGCCTGCATGAAGGTGAGTATTGAGGTGAAGATTGGGAGGAATCAAACCTATAGCTGTGTTGTAAGTTTTTGAAAGTTGAAACCCGAGTCCTCCTCCTCTGTTTAAAGTTATTTTTTCTCCCTTAACGTAAATGGCTTCCTTCACGCCCCTTCTCAGACATTTGAATTGAGAAAGCTTTCTGCTCAGATGAGACTAAAGTTGAACCATTTGGCGCATATCACACTAACTACTCCCTCCTCACCATTATAGTATGTGGTGGCAGCATTACCTTTGTAAGGTAGTGTATATCCACAACCTTCTTCTCTTATTGTTGGAGTAATAAACAGTTTTCAAAGCCACAGTGACATCTCATCTAAGAATGATTTAGAACAAGGAATGTGGTGAGGCTCTTCATCTGTTTTGTGGTTTTGTTGTAACCACAACAACAGAAAATATTTGGCAAAGTTCAGCTGGTACAACATCTTCCAGCTAAAGTTTTCACTAAGCTTAGAAGTTATTCTCCTTAGTACTAATTCAACAGATCAAATAATCTTCGTTGGAACAACCCTCGTGTGTGAGTGAGTAAGTGATCCTCAGATTGAGGAAAAAAGGCCGTGAATCATTTGGAGATGGAGACTATTTCAGCAGATCTCTCGCTTTCCTTCCTGCGAGAGGGGAAGTCCATCTGCGGAAACCGGCCGTCTGTCAGCGCTGCCTCCTCCAGGACTCAGACGGTTCTGAAACTCTCCGTGAACCCTCATGAATAATTCAGAGTCCCATATAATGTTGGCAAATTATTTTATATAGTCAGGAAAGATTCATCTTAGGAGCAGGAATTGGGTAGGGAGAAGCTAATGTGTTTATTATGCCAAGATAATAGCATGAAATAGAGGCCAGGGGTGGAGAATTTGGAGGAGTGTTTATACTTTATATTCATTGGAGGGTAGCATCTAAATGCCTCGTGGTCACATGGTGGCAGATGTCTTCTGAATGCAATTTGTGCGAGCCGGTCCGCATGCACGAGCGCACGCATGCAGTCGTACTGTTACGCGTTCACGCCTTTGTGCGCTTTCATGTGCCGAGCGTGTTTGTGTAAGGTATGGATTTACCTCCCTCCACAGCCGGTGTTGTCTGCTTTCATTGCCGTTGTTAAGAGAAGAATTCAATAAGCATTATGCAGACACTTCTGGCTGAGTGGCAGAAAGCACCATTAAAGGGGAAAAAGACGGCTTCGGTATGCCTTTCCCGAGCTCGGAAAGGCAGAGGCCCGTATATACGTGCAGAATAGCGGTGCTGTAACGACAATGCACTATGAAGAATAAAAGCAGCGTCTGAAGTCGAGGCCGACTGCTGCGCTGAAGAGCAGAGACAGAAACTCCATACGGATGTCGGCGGTGTAGTGTGTTCAGTCACCTGGAAACAAAAGCTGTTCTCTGGTAATTTATTTCTGGGTGATCTCTGGCCGCACTTTACAGCGTGTTTTAAAGTCTGGTTAAAGCTTCTGTAACCAGACACATAAACAGGCATTTGTCGAGTCGGTTTCACCTCCAAACAGAGAACATTAGTCTTATTTAACCGAAGGCCATTTGATTCCCCCCCCTCGATCTTTTAATATAATTCTCAAGAGCCAAATGCGGGACATTTGGGGATGATTATGTATTCATATTGTGCTGAAAGAATGTGTCTCGTCTCCGGCTTTCGTAAATTGGGGTCAGATGAAATCTGTCACTCCAGGAAATGTGCTTAGTGCTGACATATATATATATATATACATACATACACATATATATATATATATATATATATATGTGTATGTATGTATGTGTGTAATCTCTGGGGAGGCAGGAAGAAGGAGAAGAAATTAAATTGCCTTTTTGTCACCCTGTGAAGAAAAAAATATCTGCAAGCTCTCAGTTCACATATTACAAAGATTACTGGGAATATTGATATAAGCATTTACAAATTCACTGTCCCCTTGGATTGTAATGCAGAGCAGCTGTACTGATAAGATTTTTTTTTCCACATCGACAGAGTTCACATACCCAGCCATAAACTACATCACCATAGGCTTATGCGGTTTTTGCAAAGTGGAATAAAGATAGATTCTGTCATGCATGGTGAAGCTGTAACAGGACCAAAGTGCAGACAGGAGCAGTATAGAGAATTAAAGGATTTAAAGGTAACAATAGACTAAGCTTACAGCGAGGAACAAAGGGAGTAGTACGAGGAATCCGGTTGCACGTGACGGGGAAAAAACCAAAGCGGAACCATGGGAACAAAGAAGTTTGTGTACTGAGGAAAGGATGGAGAATGACATTGAAACCAGGTGAGCATAATCAGGCAGATATAGAACAGCTGTGGAAGAGAACAAGGCAGGGAGACTGGGGGCAGGAGACTAATTAATGGAGATAACACAGAGGGAGCTAAGCTTAGACACAAAAGGAACTGAAACGAGAAAAGGGAAAAGCTTAAAGCTGCAGTAGGGAGTTTTGAGAAAACAGTGGCCTTAGCCTTACAATTTGAACTAGTACACCTTACAGGTCCCTCCTCCTTGCTCTCCATAGCCCCAAAGCCTGCTGTGCTGCTCCAATGTTTACCTTTCTTTGTTTTCTGAGCCGGTGCTATTCAAGAATGTGGCAGTTTCCTGTAAAGCAGATTGTTTCTCCACCATTTCTCCAGAAAGCTGCAGTCCACCGGCAATCTTGAGCTTGAACGACGATAGCGCTGCATGTGGGTCAGTGCTGCGATCATCATATTGCGAGTCACTCCAGGAGGCACAACAAGTAAACTATTTAAGCTTTGCTGCTCCATGTTTGTCCGAATCTAATATCGTTGCGATGCATGCGCGCTGGCACTGAAGCGGAGAAGGGTCCGCCCATCCCTCACCCACAAACCCCTTCTGTTGAAACCTGTCTGACAGACGACCGTGGCAGAAAGCTATATGCACCGCAGCAGGCAGAGGGGGCCCACTATTCCCAAGTGTAGTAGTGCGTTAGGCGCCATTGACATTGTCCGTCCAGGGGGATTTTATGCCGCCCTAGACGAGAAGCTGCCCTGGCCGTTTGCCCAAGTCGACTAAATCAGAAACCGGGATCTTATGGAGGGAGTTTTTTTCATTGATTTTCCTAAACCCCGGAGGATTGCTTAAAAATGTCAGGGTTGGATACGAGCTTGTCAACAACAAGACTTTACTGTGTAAACTGACCAAAGACACCTATATGCTCTCTACATTTCATCGGTGGTAAGGAGCCAACACTTGTATGTCTAGACCCAATACCAGCGACTACAACATTTGTGCAGGTAGGCAATGTTTATTTGGCTTTTTCTCAGTGGAGTGAAAACATTATCAATCCATGAGGGGTCTTTACGTGTGAAAGTGAGATTCAGTGTTGCACAGTCTGCTTATTATTAGCAACTTTGGGCTTGTTTTTCTCTAAAGTTGCTTCCAACGTTCGTGAGTCAGTGGTTGTGTTTTTTTGTTTTTTTTTATCCAAAACATAAAAGAAACATGAGCAGGTGACGCCGATTCCATACAATTTGATCCAGCTCTCAAGCATGACTCAATCTGATTCAGTTTGTTCATCTAAGATACAATTCAATTAGGTGGGATATAACGCAATAAATAAGGAGGAAGCAAGGAAATGTTGATGAAACAGAGCAAGTCCACTGTCCACTGTGGCTACACGCTCATCCAGAAGACGTGAACGATACAAGTCAATGACTCGATGCAATCTGCTGGGTATCCTTAGATAAAAATACATTTTAACCAGTCTATCTGTATGGTATGATAGAATTTACTTCATAAAGCGCTTTGACAGGACATGTGTTGTGAATTGGTACTATATAAATAAAACCAAATGTAAAACTGACTGAATATGACTAATGAATTTTTTTTTATTATTAGTATTGTTATTATTATTATTATTATTATTACTGTTGTTGTTTCTGTACAATTATGTAATATAAAATTTTTTTAGCCATTCAGTAACTAAACAGTAAGCAGAAAGATGTATAATTTAGATTAGGAACCATAAAAACAACGTGTCTCAATAACTGCTTAGAAATTGGTAAATGTAAACTTAATGGGCTTCATCTGGTGCAGGAAGTAGTCTCACTGTTAAAACAGAAACAATTATGCCAGTAAAATAGATTAGTTTTGGCGACTTTCAAAACAAATGGACCAAATAATCCAAAAGTAGTTTTCTGTAAATTCAGTGTGAAATAAACCCAGTCTCATTCACCACAGTAGCAGCTGCTACTGATAAAATAGATACTGCTCCATCTCAGGAACTGCAGACAGGAAGCCTTACAGGAGTTCGTTAACAAATGCAACTTGCATTGTCATAATAAACCGGATCTTAGTGATACAAACATAAACCAATGCACCTAAACCTAATATGAAAACTTCATCTTCTCATGGTTGCTCTGCTAATGAAGTTTATTTTACACACACGTCTGAATATTAGCACGGTATCAGCTAATCCTTGCATACCTGGATGTTTCTAATTGTTTATCATGAACAATTTAAAAGCGATGGAGGCTGGAGTGTTGTTGATGAGTGGTTAACTCTGTCTCAACCATAGATGCAAGTTGTCAAGTTTAAAGTTCTCACTTTCATATTCCTGGCCTATAACAATGACTTCACTTTTATTAGAGATATCAATGGCATTTTATTATAATTTTATTACTCTAAAATATTCCTCGTATTCCTGAATTTCAACTTGAGTGGAACCAGATGTTGACCAAAAAGGTTTTGGGTGGGATTTTCTTTTATCACTGTGTCCGAATAGTCATTGCTTTCACTGGTGTCTCCCAACGTGCTGATCTTTTTTTTTTTTTTTTTTGTCATTTTTGTTTGGCTTAATTAAAGAATTCCCAGCCTCGTTTTCCCCACAAAAATCCCTTCCAGTAACACAAGTCCACATTCAAAGCAGTGGGAAGGGGAAATAATGAGTTGTATGGGCAGAAATCTGGTCACAGGAGGTTAGGAAACAAGTCTTTGCGGTGCTTATCACAGCCAATTTCCCACTGATCGCTTCAGAGGAAATTCTACATGACTTAAATTACGTGATGGTCAGAATGTGGAAAAGCAGTGTGTGTTCCAAGGATGGCATTGGGTTTGTTTACAGTGTGAAACAATAACCTAATGTATTCAATTCAGAATCGTATGCACAGTATTAGTCAGGGTGAAACAGCTCATTTCAATGGGAACATAATAAGTCTGCAGACTGGAGTGAAATAAGCAGGTAATTTAAAATGAAAATGTTGCCTTGATGATTAGAACAGCATAATAGAACAGAGGATTTTAAATATAGTTTAGTCACAATACAGCATCTACATATAAAGGTGACAAATGTAGACCAGTGTTGACTATTGTGGCAGAGAAAAATAAAGGTTTAACAAACAGAATATAATTTATTGTAAATAACATCCTTCAGCCATGTCCTGTTTGTTTTAGTTCGTATCTGTCATTTTTGTTTTGTTTTGTGATAATTTGTCATTTTTTCATTATAGTCTCTATCTCAGTTTCTTTAAACGGTCATCTTAAAATCACTATTTTCTCAGAAATTGAAGGTTTTTCACGTTTTTCTCAGCTACTTTACTGGTCCGTCGACATTCCAACCTTCACCCATTGTCATAAGGTTTAGATCATGACTGAAAGAACGAGATCCTGGATACCAATGGCCAAAATGAGCTCCCTCTGCAGGAATTTAAAAAATGCAACATGTGCATTTATATTTGTGCAACAGAATCAATAGACTATTTAAAAGAAATGGCAAGTGGAAAAAAATTGCAAGAAACCACAGGGAAGAAAACACTTATTTAGTTTGTCATGAACAGTGATTGTTGTAAAGTCTAACAGCTCCTGGGAGGAAGGATCTTTGATAAAGCTTTATTGTGCATCTAGGATGCAACAATCTGTCACTGGAAGAGCTCTCCAGCTCTGCAGTAGCTCCATGCATGGAGTGGGAGACCCTGTCCAACGGTGATGTTATTTTTGCCAGAGTCCTCTGTCTCCTACGACCTGCACTGTGTCCAGAGGCATCCTAGGATAGAGCTGGCCGTACTGATGAGCTTATCCAACCATTTCCTCTAGAACAGGGGTGTCAAACTCATTTTGGTTTAGGGGCCGCATTCAGCTTAATCTGATCTCAAGAGGGCCACACGAGTAAACTCATTGCAAGATTAAATAGAACTAATAAAAGTGGACTTGTTGTTTATTTTTATATTAAATGAATTTCACTTTTACACAATATATGATGAATAACCTCAGCGTTTTTAAGAAAAGTATGTGCAATTTTAACAATACTTTTACTGTTAAACATTTACTTAAGTGCATTATGCATAAGAACTGATCACAGTGATTGTACAATGTTGAAAAACATTTATTCACATTTTTTGGAACTTAAAAACACTGTTCTGCATGACAAAATACATCAAACAGATAAAAATGAAGAAATTATTTAAAATCAATTTTCCACATCTGAAGCTCAGTGCTACCATCTGCTGATTAAAACACAGCACCCCTCGTGGACAATATAGGAACTGCATATTTTCAATTAAACGAAGTACATGTTTTTTTCAATAATTGTTTTATCATTCTCTTCCTTTAATCTCCTCTTTCTTTCACCTTTTCTTTTTTTCTTCTTGTTCTTCCTTTCATCTCCTACTTTCCCATTGTAGTGTCCATATCATTTGAGATATTCCCCGCATGAATCATAATAAAACTATTCACATTCATAAATCAAGCGGAGCACTATGGCAAAAGCAGTACTGCTCCACTGGTGAAAGTCAAATCTGATGAGCTCTTTTTGGCATTAAGACAACAATTCTTATTGCCACATTGCCAGACAGGACACTGAAAAAAAAATAAATAAATAAATAAAAAAATATTTTTTTTGAATAATGATGATGCATTTAGCCACCGGGCCGGACTAAATTGTTCGGCGGGCCGGATCCGGCCCGCGGGCCGTATGTTTGACACCCCTGCTCTAGAAGAAGGCTGATTAAATTAGATTAGATTGAACTTTATTGTCATTACACAGGTACAGGTACAAGGCAACAAAATGCAGTTTAGGTCTAACCAGAAGTGCAATAGCAGCAAGTGCAGGATAAACAATGGTTCCATAAGTACAGGACATGGATGTGTACTGAATAAATATAGAGATGAATACTATTATAAAAAGAATTTTACTGATAGATTTGTCCTATGAATATAATATATAGATAACTAGTAATGTGAACTAAATTTACAGCTGGATATTTACTGAATATAATATACAGGTCGATATTACTATAAATAGTTTTTACAGATGCCACCACTGAGCCATAAAAAGGTCTTCAGAAGCACCCCCTGCACTCCAAACGTCCTCAGCCGGTAGAGTCTGCTCTGGCCGTTCCTGTAAAGAGCATCAGGCTTGTGACTCCCGTCCAGGTTACTGTTCAGGTAAAAAGCCAGGTACTTATAAGAGTCCATTATCTCAATGTCAGTTCCCTGGATGTTCACTGGTGTTGGTGTGGCGGGTCAGACCTGCAGAAATCCGCCACCAACTTTTATTTTCCCCAATGGGATCAAGAGGAGGTTCTGCTGGCACCGGTACAAAGTCCTGTGTCCACTGTCTGTCCTCCTCCTCGTCCTCCCCTGTGACTATGGAAGAGTCATCTGAGAACCTTTGGAGATGGCAGCCTGAGAAGTTGATGCAGAAGTCTGCATTGTAGAGGAGTGAACAGCGCAGTTCCCCACACTTCAGACCGTCCTGTCAAACACATAGTCCTGTTTTCCTCACATACTGTGGGCGGCCAGTGCGGTAGTGGAGGTGGTCCAGTCCTGACAGCTCCTGCTTGTCCAGAAGAAGTTCCAGCTGGACTTTATCAAAAACCACCAGAGAAATGAAGGAACACGATCCTCACAGGGCACCCAGGCTTCTCCAGGTGGGTCAGAGCTCGGTGCAGGAGGTAGAAGACCGACAGCTAGCAGCTAAATATCCTTACAGCAGAGCATCTACTTGATAGCTAAGTGCCAAGAATTACACCATCCATCGTTCACAAACCCAGCCAGACTCCTTCTTCTCTTCATACTGCTCCACTTAGTTCTGTCAGCACAGAGTCAGTGAAAACCTTTCATGTGGATGTGGGTGTTTGGAGTTAGCGCGGTTAGCAACGTCTCAGTCAGCATGACCAAGCTGCTCTCTTGATAGGCCTGTTAATGCCGACTTAGGGCCGACAAGTCATCCAGTTTGTCGGGAGGAGATCTCACTTTTCCCACGACGATGGACCGGATGAAGAGTCTGGGCCTTCTCCAGTGGTCACGATGCCCGATGTCAGAACAGATCCCACGTCTTTTCCTTCTCATCTCACTGGGAATACCGGGTCGCTCATCGAGAGGCAGCACCAAATAATCCTACATTTAATGTGATGTGAATAAGGCCAGAGGACATCTTTGGGATATCCTTGCTATAAATGACATTCCTCATCCATCTCTACCCAAACGCTTTACAAGATGCCGTCATGCCCTGGTGAAGAATGCAGCTAATGCATTGGTATTATAGCAGAATGAGCATCACAGATACCGTCCTCAGTAAAAAAACAGAAAAATAGAAATCAATGCAGGTGCTGCTCATCTTGATTTGATGCTACGTTTCAAATTAAGCCATTTGATTTGGCGTCGATTTCTGAACCCGACGGGAACCGGTCAGTGCAGGCCGTGGCAAGATTAGATCCCTTTGTCGCGTCTGACCAGATGCATTGCACGGCACGCTGTGCACAGATCTCATCGTCGCGCTTATTTAGGACGGCTTTGGCAAATCCTAAGCACAGACAGCTGTTTGCAGCCGAACGATAACTGAGACGTTATGTCGTGGTTGTTATGTGTTGCAGCAACTTTACAGAGATGGCGGATATAATCCGTTTTTCTGGCACGTTTTTTTTTTTTTTTGAAAAACAACGAACGGACACGCCTGAGGAAGTTCTTCAAGCTCATAATATCAATTTGCTGCCTCGCATCCCGCGGCTCCTAGTTTGTGAAAGCGGAGTCACTTTTTACAAACAAACACTGCGCAAATGATTGAAAGTCCTCGTGAGAGTGCAGTGCGTGACGTTCTCCAAGGACGCCGGCTCTGATTACAGACAGGCCAAACGACTGGAAACAAAAAAGAGACGGAGGGCATCTGTGATGTGTTTCAAAAAGTGAGAAGGAGGTAAGAGGTAAGAGTGAGGCTGGTCGGTATCTCGATTGAGCCATTTCAACCCAACCAGAGCACTTGTCAATCATAATTGATCCTCAGTAGCAAAGGGTGGTGGGAGGCAAGGATAAAGCTGAGAGGCAGAGCGCTGGCGAGCATCTTCCCTGGAGGCAACACGCACTTTTTAAGGGGCCAAGCCTTCAATGGCTGCTACACCCCTTCCCTCGCCTCAAGATCAAATCCAATTCTCCCGGATCCGTCTCGTCTCTCCTCAGCCTCCTCCTCATTAGGGCACGCGATAAAAGAGCCTCTTAACAGCTGGAATTAACTGCACATTAAGGAGCATATGGACGAAACTCTATGCAGGATTCAGCCTGAAATTTCAGGCACGGTGGAACACACACTGCCAGGCGAGGTTTTCACTTTTATCTGCACATTGAAATTCTCTGAGTTTTCCAGCATGAAATGTCTGGTGCAAATGCATTAGCAGCTCCTTTTGTTAGGCTTTAGTCTGTTTTTAAAAAAAAAAAAAAAAAAAAGCCTATTATCACATATCTTTCACTCTGTTATTATGTAGAAGAGAAACTCAGTCAAAGAGCTTTTTACCACCCATGCGTGCACATCTCACAATACACCCAGCAGAGTGGGGACGCACTTAAACATAGAGTCATTTACATGCAGAGTTATTGTGATCATTCCAGTCTTCTCTCCTTCCCAGACCCCATTGCGTGAGGGATTCTGTATAATTCACATGGTATACCACACTCAGGACTGACAGGTGCTAAGTCACAACAATGTGACCACATACTCACACGTGAACATTTGCTCTTCTTCAGATGAAACTTCTCGTTTATGGTTTAAATAGCTTTAGCATTGGAGCTAAGTATTGGACTGTAAATGTTTCAGGTAGACCGCAGAGAGCAGAAATTATGCTTTGGAGAGCGGGACATCTGTTGTTTGACGTGAAATGTGAATAAAATTTAAATTTCAGTGTTCCTCCGAACCAAACATTATGCACAGCACCCTTCAGATTTACTGGCCCCCACAATTAAGCTGCTTAAAAAGCCTGAAAATGAAATTTGTCACAGTTTGTAAAGTCTTACGTTGAAAAATTTAGAAAACACAACTTTTTTTTTTTGAAGAACATCAGTTTAAAGGGTAAACAGTCCTAAGTTGTGGATTATTTATTTCTCCAAAATCACAGAATCTACCTTACAATTTCAGTGTCATATTTTTAATTAAAATGTATTTGATATTGTGTTTATTAGTCAGGATGTCTGTAAGAAAATAGTGACAGCATTTACATAATCTTGTCCATATTTATAGTCAGAGCGATGATCAAAATGTTGAAAACAACTGGAACTGGGACAAAACATCCTGTAAAAAGACCCAAGTTTGACTTACTACCATGTAAAAATGCTCTCTGGGGAGAAAAGGTCAGTTATTCCAATAAAACCGCTGTTAAATCTTGTAGGCAGCTGTCCCAGAAGACTTGACGAACATTTAAGTCTACGTATTAGGAATAGGATATAGATTATAAAAGGTTTGTTCATGTAAAGGCAAGTGTTTCTATATCTTTTGCAATATAGCCTTATACTTCACCATACAGAGCCTTAAAAGTCCAGACTGGATTGAGAAAGAGGACGATGCAGAGTTCGGTAAAGGTAAAACACCGTAGAGCTCTTAAGACTTAGCAGCAGTTTGTCTCAAAGCAAAATGTAAGTAACAAGTAACAAAGCAAAATGTAAGTAACAAGTAACAAAGCAAAATGTAAATTGGTTAAATTAGCTCATTTTGGCCGACTTACTTTCCTCCAGACTTCCCACTCGATCGGCTCAAAGATGGGGAAAAATGAGAGAGAAATTGGGATCTAGTTGACAGAGTAGCTGGGGGCTACGTTTGATTGAAGCTCCCAGTAAAATCCTTAATATCACTCAGGATGCCTTCCATATAAAACTGATTAATGTAATAATCAATTGTCATTTCAAGCTGTTGGCAAACTTCTGCAAAGTATTATGTTTGGTTTATAATGAAACAGGAAACGAGATAATGCTTTAAGAAGCAGGATATACACAAAACATGATGGGGGAATGAGTCGAGCATCACCACTTGACTGAATTCGTTTTTTTTAGACATAACTGTTGAATTTCAGAAGAATCGTTGACATCTGAGTTTCTCTCCAAAGACTCGTCACCAATGCTTACCATGTTACACATTGTAGCAGGCAGCCTACAGCAAAGATGACTGGGAGTCTTATTAGCTGTAATTTTGTACTTTTTCCCATTTTCTTTACAGGGCAGACTCCCCAAATCATGCCTCTTATTCGATCAAGGCCACTTTCTGTCTAAAAACCTAGACCTAACTGGTGCATAAAGCCAGAACAACCTACATGTGGCCATTTTTAGAAAGGAGGATAATTTACCTGATTTTATGTCGAAGCTATATTTGTGACAGAAATTCCTCTGTGCAGCCGTGTTTCTGTCATCTGGGTGATTTTGTTAATCATGTATTTTGATTGATAGCTAAAATAAAGACAGAGTTATATCAATATATACAATTAGCTACCATTTTTTATGCAAGTTTTCTATTTAAAAATAAGTATGGCTTTAATTTCTATCCGGTGTCTGAGCTACAAATGAAAACAGCGTTTCCTTTCATTCCAATCTGTCCCAAAATCCATTTGAAGCCAGTCAGCATATTATTTGCCGTTAATCAGGGTTACAAATAAACTCGCCAGCCTAATGCGGATGTAGTGTGCCGCCGGTTGAGGCTTATTTACCCCTGAGCCACTCTGACTTGCATCCAACCAGAAAGCTTATCTAAATCTAAAAGTTTAATCTTTGCCGCTGAATTCTGGAATCTAAAAGCTTTTTTGGCTCGTCCGTAAAAACGTGTTAATGGAAGCTCTAATGGGAATTTTCATGTGTTTCCGCAGAGTGAGTCATGAAAGGTTCAAGTTTAGTTCGAGGCACCAAAATATAAAACCAAGAAGGGAGCAGATCTGATGCCACAAAAAAAAAAGAACTCGGTTTCATTTCTGTTGCACTCTTCTGCTGCTCCTCATATTCCCCAAATGAAATGACCAGTGGCAGAGATCGCCGAGTGCGTCTTTTGTGAAAGAGTAATGGTGTTGCAGCATAAAGAGCGTCGCCCCTCCTCAGCCTCTCCTCCTGGTTAATTTCCTCAGAGCCTGCAGGGCTAGCCAGTAGGGGGATTTGACAGAGGACTTCTGACAATCCTGAGGAGAGCTGACACCGAGAGTGCAAGTGTGTCCATCGCTTGCGGCCAGATTGGAAGATGCTCAGCATGCAGAGAGCAGATGAGACGAGCAGAGGAGCCAGGAGGGCTGTCCTTGTGGAGCAAGCTAAACTTGAAAAGTCTGGGAAGGGCACAGTGCCACTCAGAGGCCATAACTCATACTCCATCAGCGGCTCCCTGCTACATGAATCTGTGCTCACAGTCATTTTCAATCCGTTTCTACATTATTTAGAAATCAGAAACATGCCGTAGGAGCCGGGTAGCTGGATGTGCGGCGCAGCGCTGACTTTATTTATTTTTTAAATAAAAAAACTGCAGCTCCATCGATCATGAAATGAAATGCAAGCTCAGTAAGAGTGTCACTCGGCTTCAAATGGAGTTCCATTTGAAATGTAGCACCAATTGTCAGCCTGGCGCTCACATTCTTTAATCTCTTTTTCTGACACATTTCAGATTCAACCTTAAAAGACAGAAAGAGAAACTCAGGGACCAAGTTATTGCTCAACCATTTTCTACACCAAAACGTGGAAGGTGGACGTTCGTGCAGCCCATTTGTCCTCGTCGACGTTAAATCCCCCACACGAGTATTCCTGAGTCACTGTAATCCAGGTTATTCAGACAGCTGTAGAGCACAGGAAGGGAGAACGAGGGAGGCAGCTTCAAACGACGGCGCGACGAGCTGCCGAGGGTCTCAGAGCGAGCAGGGGGAAAATGCGTCACTCAAGTTGTTGAATCTGATGAATTTTAACGGCTGCATCCAAGCATGACAGATCAGAACGTGGGAGAAAGAGATGTTACGAATCCTGCAAAGAGAAGAGAAATCTTGACAGTAAATTGAAGACATATTTATGTCATGGAGATGTGTTCTGTATTCGGTGAACATGCAGCGAAAACATGCATCAAAAAGAGGAGAAAAAGAGCCGCCCGCATGGCTGCTGTGAAGTGTTGACTGCAGGGACGCTGCACACTTTACGATTAACCTAAACGCAGGGTGCAAATTAAAGCACCACTCTCATTTTATTTTCAAGAATGGGAAAGTAGACATACTACAGAATATAGGCATGGGCTTCACTAAACGGGCGTCAGAGGTTTTCTTGTTCAGATCACAGTGTCTGTGATTGGTACTAATTGCAAAAAAAATTACATCAAGTCCACCAGTTCATAGAGGAGTCCAACAATATTATGTTTGATGTTTTTGAATTGAATTGAAAAATTGATTTATATATGCAAGAAGCTTAATTAGAATTTATGCTGGGACTATTTAATGTTAAATGGACACTGAAACAGGAAGGCAGAAGAGGGGAAGAAAAGGAGAGAAACAGATGAGACAAAAGCCTAAAATGGAGAAAAGGTGAAAAAGAAAGAGGAGAGAAAAGGGAGAGAGCAACACAGGTACAAACAACCAATGCCTTCATACCATCCCTGAAGAATATACAGTATTATTTAATACGAAATGTATAAAGTGACAGCTGAAGGTAATACTAGGGGTTTTGTGTATAGAAGTGAATCTGTAAGCACCTGAATCTAAGCAACAACAACATTATTATCGTTCAAACATCATTTGCAGTTTTTCTTAATATTTTGCTCCACATGAGAAAGCAATTAAAACAATAATGTGATTATTTTTTATTAAAAAGTGTTTTTGTGTGTGTGTGTGTATGTGTGAGAACATATTTATTGTGTTTTACCAATAAAGTGAGGATTATAATGTAAAGTGGGGACCTTTTTCTTGTTAGTTTTTGGGGGGGTGTTAGTTTTTGGACAAAGGTGTAAATTAGGTTTAGGTTAGGGTTAGGGTCAGGGATAGGCCATAGAAAGGGTTGAAAATGAATGGAAGTGAATGGAAGTCAAGGCCAGGTGTTGCTCTACTGCAGGTAACTGAGATTCTGGGTGGAGAGGACTGTTTCCCCTGCCCAATAGTACTGGTTGCCCTCTGCCACCTGTGCCAAGGGATGGATTGTCTCTGAAGAATACCCTGCATTTGTGAAAGTATTTACGACAATCCTCATTGGGAGACCTAACCTTCTGCTAAGAAAAAACTAACAAGCTTGCACGTCTCAAACACTCTGAGAGTCTGCCCAAGAATGGAAGAGAAGAGACCCTCATCACCCAGAAGATCTCTGCAGACTTCTCAGGATGGACCACCCTGGAGGAAAATTCTCTTCTACAGATGGGCTCATATTCAGAGTCAGATGAAAAGGTGCAACCGGACAGCAACGTACACAGGCACAGAGCAGAGCCGAGCCGCAGTATGGAGGACCGCACCATGCTTTGGCGGGCTGCTTGACCAGGAGTCCTGCTTGCCTGCAAATATGTGGCGACTCCTGCATCCACGGTTCCATGCGCACGACCCTTCTCGGCGGCGGGTCAGTTCGTTCAGAAGAAACGCTCGGCTCTACGTTCGGAAAGCATTAACCAGTTAGTTTGCCTTAGCAACTGGTGAAACAAGAAATAAGTAAAAGCTAAAAGGACCACGTGTAATTGTGTGAAAGTGGAGTTGTTTGTGCAAAAAAAGGAAAATTGTTTAGAATTTAAAGTGTCTTTCTGGTTTGTCATTAATTGAAAAAAAAAGTAATGATAAATATCTGCTTCTTGTCGTGTATCTTTCTGTTTTAACAGCAGCGCACAGAAAATGGGAATTGTTGCGTCATTTTTAGGAATGGGATTAGTTAGAAATTAATTCACAGCAATCCTGTGATTAATTAGAAGAAATTTCTGAATCGTCTGACAGACCTGTTAAAAATACTTGTAAAAGGCAATAGATAAGATAAACCTTTTGGAAAATGATAAGCTTAATCTAAAGGGCCCACGTAGTCTAGCATCATAATAATATCATGTTTTGTCATCATGATGCACTACAAAATGCTAATAAAACAGGCCTGATATGGACTTTTGCCATAACTGAATTGCAAACAGCGAGGAATGTCCAGACCTGCAGGAGAAACCAAACAAGGTTTCCACAGATGCATAGAGACACTGTGGAGCTCAGAAATGTTCATATTTTCACCAGAGAAGGTAGGTTGTTTGAAAGAGGCGCGAAGGAAGCAGTTTACATCAAAAGAGTAACATCAAAACTAACTCTAAACAGTTTTTTTTCCAGCGTTAAGCATGATGCCCAGCCAGTTTCAGAAGGATTCACACCTTCCTGCATGTGACCAGACATCTCTGAGACAGCAGGGCTAACACTGACATCCTATTGTTAGGGGAGTCCAATCCTCACGTGAATTTAGATCTGCTGAACAACACATACGCCCCAATGGCTTTAAAAGCTTCAAACTTCTGCATCACTTGCTTTGAACTGAAAGCTTTTGGGGGAAGAGCGAAATGTCTTCAATTACAAGAACTGAGGTCTAGTTGTTTTGTTTTGTTTTAACCCATTTTGGACTTCCCCTGTCCTGGAGGACTGGGAAACTTCATCAGCATTCCTTAAAAACCAGCCTTTGTTAGTATTCTGCTCCAGAATACGTCTTCACTGTCTTGTTTAGATAGAAAATTGAAGCAGGAATGAAATTTTGTCCAAGCATATATTTTTTATTAAGTCAGCCTTATCTCTCTGTGAATCTAGTCATCTAGTTCAGAGAGCTTGCAAATGCAAAAGCCCTAAGGCTGTTCCTTTCATTTAGATTATTTTAAAGTGAAATATTTTGCTTTACAACACCAGTTCTTGTTGTTACGTAATGAATTGAAAAGTGAAGTTGCAGGACCCTCCAAGACAGCCATCAATGGCCAGAAATTGCCATGAGGACAGCTGGAATGCTCTGCTTTCACATTAAAACAAGAAAAATCTAGTTGTGAGCAGCCTTTTGCATTTGTCAATTTTAATAATAATGTTCATCATCACATTTATTGTCATTGCAGCGTACATTGCAATGAGTTTTGTGCTCTGCGTTTAAACCATCCCTTAGGAAGCAGTGGGCTGCCACTGTGCAGCGCCCAGGGAGCATTCTGGGGCTCAGCAACCCAGAGTGGAAGTCTGTGGGAGTCAAACCAGGGACCTTACAGCCTCTTCGGGATGCAAGTGCCCTGCTCACTAACCACTTAGTCTCCAAACAATAGTGGCAGCCCTTGCATTTCCAATCTGAAAGAGCATTTGAAATGGAATTTTGAAAATTCCTCGAGAGTGAGGAGCAAAGACGCATTTTTAATGGTCTGCTTGGACGTTAGCAACAACATTTCTATTGGTCAGTGTGAGTGTCCAGAGCGAGAAGTGAAAGAGAACGTGATCTGTAAAACGCAATTTGAAAAGAATGCAATGCGTAAAGTCATTTCAATCTGAAAAACTCACACGGAAAGAAAAGACAATTAGAAGAATTTTATTGATACAATATTTTAAGACTTTGGCGCTCAGACCTCGGCAGGAAACATTCACGCTGAATTATACTTCAATATGCATAAGCAGGTGTATGACAATAGGGATGTTTCCCCCCAGGCCTGAAACTGGTGGTGGAGTGGAGATAGATGAAGTTGGTTCTGTCCATAAAGGCTGGTTTGCGAGATGATCTGCTTGAGCTGAATTGGTGGGATCCAGTAGACTGCGTGAGCTGATACCAGTGCTTCACTCAGGGACCCAGAAAGATAGATGTCCAACTTGGATAAACACAGGTTTGCATGAACCTGACCATGATGAGCAAGCATGAAGCGACTGTGGTAAGGAAAAACTCCCCTTTGGGAAGAAACCTCTGGCAGAACCAGGCTCAACATGGCGGTCTTCTGCCGGACCGATTGAGATGTGACAGGGAATTCCATAAGAGTCCAGGAGGAATTACACTCTGATAGGGACGAGGTTGTAGGAGCACCATAGGAAGCCAGATGGAGCTTGGCTACTATGGTGGAGAAGGGGATGGAGGTGGGTTGAATCAACTCATCAGAGTCCAAATCAGACATTGCGCAGCCACTGCTTGCTTGCTGGGTAGAAGGCTGAGACGTGGATTTGAAGTTCTTTTAAAGACAGGCGTACACTGTACGAGTTTTTGCCCTATTCGGGCCGATTCTTCAGTCGTGCGAGCATTTTTTGAATCGGGCCGAATTTCAGCTTGATCGTAAAGGGGGGGAGGAGGGGGGACTGGCTTCTCACGACTACCTCCCGATCAGGAATCGGACGGTCGGTGAAAATCAAACATGTTTGAAATTCAGTCGGCTGTCGTGAGGTTTTCGTGAGCGCAACCTGTTGTTCAAGCAGAGCTATGAGGGGGCGCCCTCCCCTCCTCTCCGTCCCCGCTAGGGGAGGGAGGGCGTCCCTGAAGCGACCTCCGCCCGGCAACGCGCTGGCCGCCTGTTTCGGCACTCCTCCGCGGTCCGCGCTGGCCGCCTGTTTCGGCACTCCTCCGCGGTCCGCCGCCTGTTTCGGCACTCCTCCGCTCGCGGGGGGGGGGCGACCTGCCGTGCCGAGCGGCCGCCGGTGCGTCTCGTCCCTCCTCTCTCCCCTCCGTTCCCCAGACGCCCGGTGCCTCCTGCGGGCCTCGCCAGAGCTGGGCTCGAACCCCTGCTCTGGGTCCCTGTCACCCACCGTCGCTCGCCTGCCTCTGCCATCACAGCGAGCGGTCCCAGAGGGGGCACGACGTACAGTGTGAGCAGTCCGGTCGCGTCCAAGCGCCGCGCCGCACAGATCGTGAGCGGTGAACTTTTTAAACCCCGCGGTTCCGTCGCACAGTTTGAGATGTATATAAGTACCACGACTGAAAAACTCGTACAGTGTACGCCCGGCTTAAGATGAACCCAGGATGCTGATTGGCTTCGTGGAGGAGCAGTTGAAAGCTGATTGGCTTGCGTCGGAGGCGGATGAGTCTCTGATTGGATAGAGGTAGGCAATAGAGTTTCTTCAATTGAGCTTAAGCTCCATTCTGAAAAAGAGAAGTTTGAAAAAAAATTATTTGAATGTATAAAATCTGCAAAAAAAAAAAAGACGAGAAAATTAAATCTGAAAACAAAAAAAATATAAAAATATTTATTTAGAAAAAGTAAAATCTGAGGAAACACCAAAGTTTCTCTCATAACCTCTCATAACCTTTTTTTTTTATTTAGAAAGTTTTAGTAAAAAAAATTTGGATTGCATTTCTTTCTAATTTCCAATTACAGAATATGTTTTTTGCTTGCAACGATATTGGAACAAAATTCCCTCCATAAAATGGAGTTCACTCAATAAAAAAAGTGTTGTCTTAATAATAAAACTCCATCTTATCTTAAATAATTGTTCCATTTCTTTGTTCTCAGACTGTTGATCTACAGATGGTTTCTTTCCATTATCAGGCTCGCTGTTTTTGTCCAAGAGGCAGACCTAAAACTTTCCTTTCAGATAAAGCTTGGCATTAGACAGACTTACCTTGAATCTGTATGAGTTCTTTCTACAGCAGAGAGATCAGAGAGATTCAGCAAATTTATGCTGCTGAACCCTGAGAATCCCCAGTTCACCTTCCTGAACCATAAGTAATCAGTGTGTGGGCGGGCGGCTCTGATTCTGGACCCAAGACCCAAGCACTTCTGGACCGGACTTCACTTTTCAAACCATCATAGACCTTTCTGTTCAGAACGGGCAGCTGGTGGTTTTGTATTGCAGTTTATCTGCAGGTACCTGTGTACAACCCATCATTTTGTGGCTACAGTGACTGCATGTAAACTGGCTGATGTGACAACAACAAGTCACCTGATCAACAGGTGGCCTCTAAATATATTTGCTTCCAAAGATGTTTTAGACTTTCAGCAGCAATCTTCAATAAACTCATATTGTATCTTGCTCCTGCCGCTGATGTTTTCATCCGGAGCTGATAGCTGAAGTGCTGGGTTTATGCTAGCATATTAACTTTATTTTGATATTACTTGTTGATAATCATTCAACATATTTTAACGAGGCTTCGACTAAACAGGGGCGGAAAACAAACATACAGAAAAAGTTGTTTACATTTATGGCCCGACATCCCAGCCAATGCTAATCCTGGGCAGTAACACACTGAATCTGTCAGATTTGGTCATTATAGATCGAAAAATCTTTATTTTAAACCTTAAAGACAGTTAGTATTGGCTTATAATAACCTTAAAAAGAAACAGATAAATAATTGATAGGGCATTGGTTATTAGGATAGAAACTTTTTATAAACCATTCATACAATTGTCAGCTAAAATGATGTTGTAGTTACTCCTTTTTTTAACCAAACACTTAAGTACTAGAAAATCAAAAAACAAAAACTAATGTATAGCACCTCATATAAACCAAAACTCCTAAATTATTAGTATTTGTAAATCTTTCAAAGGTAATCTTATTGTGAACTGGTACTGAGGTCCTCCTGGTAACAGCCCCTCGGGATCCTGAAGATGTCCGTCCCTCTCTCTGGTCTGACTCCTTGTTTTTAGACACAGCTTCAAGGTGAGGTAGCTGGAAGGCAAATAATGATGTGTGCGAGGGAGTGTGTGTCCAGGGCAGCTCCGGCCGCTTGTTTCTTCGACTAACGGTGGCCGCGTCCAGCCTCTGATTAATTAAACATCCCCTGGGGGGGTCAGAGAGTCGTGGAAGGCAATGTAATTTATCATGTGGCTCACGCGTAATGGAGTGTGGCCCACTGCAGAGTCTCTCATTAAATGTGATAAACTCAGTTGTTGCATCCAAGGCCTCTACACAACTCAGCTTGGCTGGATAGGAACGGGTCAGGAACGAGCGTTCTCCAAGAACTCTCAAACAGCCGCAGTTATTATCCGCTGCGTTTCACCTTGAACTACGCCGAGCAAAACCGTCTCTGATCATTTGAAAAGAACTCAGAAGATAGTTTGGAGAAACTTTTAAAGTTAGTCATAAATCTCAGAAAAGTAAAAAAAAAAACAAAAAAAGGAATTTAAATGTTAATATTACAAAAATACAAATATTTATACAATATTTTACAAAAGTAAATGACTATCAAACAGGTGTGCCATGATGTTATTACCTGCTGGTTTGACCCTGATCCAGATTTACAGTTATGAGAATAGAAAATGTAATCTAAATTAGCCTAAATCAAACATCAAAACAACTTTTATTTATTATCTTTTACAAACCTTTTTTCCTGTGCTGTCTGGCAGTGTAGCACCAAGAATCACTTGCTTAGTGCCAAAGAGAGCCCAACAGATTTACTTTCACAAGTGGAGCATTACTGCTTTCGCTATAGTGCCCCGCTTGATATATATGCAAGGACCTTTATTGGATATTATTTTGGGATTATTTCAAATTCAATGGACACAGAAAAGGAAAGGTAAAAGAGAAAGAAAGGAAGAGAAAAGGTTGAGGCAAAACGTTAAAGGGGAGAAAAGGTGACAAGACAACATCCTCGGAGTCCGCTTCTACACCTGCAGAAAGAGATATAAAAGGAACAGGCACAAACAGCCATCACTGAAAAATATGCAGTATTGTTTAATACAAGATGCATTTAGTGACAGCCAAAGCTAATTATAGGGTTTATCTGTATAGAAGTTTATCTGTAAACACCTGGTGTGCTTCTATATGTAAGGTTTATCCATTATCGACTGCAGTCATGTCTTGATGACATCAAAAGCTGGATGACTTTAAATTTCCTGCACTTAAATTCTGACAAGACAGAAGTTGTAATCTTTAGACCAGAGTCCTCAAAAAATAAACTTCTTAATCAACCACTTAATCTGGGTGGCATTAACTTGGCGTCTGGTAATAAAGTAAAAAATCTTGGTGTTATTTTTGACCAAGACATGTCATTTAAATCCCATATTAAACATGTTTCCAGAGTTTCCCTTTTTCACCTCAGGAATATCGCCAAAATTAGAAACATTCTGTCCAGGAGCGATGCTGAAAAACTAGTCCATGCATTTGTTACTTCAAGGCTGGACTATTGTAATTCTTTACTATCAGGAAGTCCACAAAATGCAATTCAGTCTTTAGCTGATCCAAAATGCTGCAGCAAGAGTTCTGATGAAAATCAACAAGAGGGATCATATTTCTCTAATTTTAGCTTCCCTTCACTGGCTTCCTGTTAAATCAAGAACAGAATTTAAAATTCTTCTTCTCCCGTATAAAGCCCTTAATAATCAAGCTCCATCATATATCAGAGCTCTGATTACCCCGTATGTTCCTAACAGAGCACTTCGCTCTCAGACTGCAGGTCTGCTGGTGGTTCCTAGAGTCTCTAAAAGTAGAATGGGAGGCAGATCCTTTAGCTATCAGGCTCCTCTCCTGTGGAACCAACTCCCAGTTTTGGTCCATGAGGCAGACACCCTGTCTACTTTTAAGACTAATCTAAAAACTTTCCTTTTTGACAAAGCTTATAGTTAGAGTGGCTCATGTTACCCTGAGCTACCTCTATAGTTATGCTGCTATAGGCTTAGGCTACTGGAGGACATCAGGGCCTATTTCTCTCACTCTACTGATTTCTACTGTTCTCCAGTTTTGCATTGTATTACATTGAAATGACTGTTGTCATTTCAGCTTTTAACTTTTTGTTCTCTCTCTTTTATCTTCATAGTAGGTACACCTGGTCTGACGTTCTGTTAACTGTGACATCATCCAGGAAAGACAGATCACCACTATTACCATCTAATGTAGAACAGATTACTAGATCAATGTGTGCTTCTGTGCTTGTTTGTCTCTCTTGTTGTGTCTCTGCTCTCTTCATACTGAGCCTGGTTCTGCTGGAGGTTTTTTCTTCCCGCTAATGGGTGGTTTTTCTTTCCACTGTCGCTTCATGCTTGCTCAGTATGAGGGATTGCTGCAAAGCCATGGACAATGCAGACGACTCTCCTTGTGGCTCTACGCTTCTCCAGGAGTGAATGCTGCTTGTCGGGACTTTGAAGCAATCAACTGGTTCCCTTATTTAAGAAATTTTTGACCAATCTGTATAATATGATTGAATTTGACTTTGTAAAGTGTCTCGAGATGACATGTTTCATAAATTGGCGCTATATAAATAAAATTGAATTGAATTGAATTGAATTGAATTATAAGTTTCCAAACTGTTTTAACAATTTCCGGTCTATGAAATTCTCCAAACACATCTGTTTAAATCGCCAAGCTGAAAACCAGGTTAGTATGCAGTTTTTAGATATTTAGAACGCCAAAAAGATGCAATGTTTGCACTGTCACTTCACAATTTGGTGCAAATCTTTGTTTAATTGGCAGATGGTCTTAGTAGGTTTTCTCTGAACACTTGCATATGTAAGTTGTGACTGGCGTGTCAGCAACCCCGTAAAACAACGTTTATGGTTAGTTAAACCAGATCACCTAAAGATAACCTGGATTATGTCGGTCTGTTGTTAATCCACATTCAGCCTGAGAAAGAACAATGCGAACATGATCACAGCTGTACAGGTGAAACAAGGTTTCTGATATCAAATTAAGTCACATCACAATTTCTGTCCTCATCTCATCATCCTTGGTTGAAAAAAAATACACGCAGAAGTTAAAAGCTGCTGCATCATTCCACTGTTTGCTTTTTCTCAGCATAAAAGGAGGAGAATGTAAATAAGATGAGTTTTGTTGGGAATTCGGTTGGATCAAAATATAGCCCTTGTGAGCAAAGGGAGAAGAGAAGCGAACAGATGTAAAAACCCGACACCAGCTAACTTTGAGCAGAATGCAAATACGACTTAATCATGTCATGAATATGCAAATTTGCATTATCTCGCAGCATTCAATAACTTCTCAAGCAGGTTTGAGCATCTTTTCGCTGAAAGCTGTTGGCAGCGGTGAGTGTGTCTCAGCAGATGAACAGAGGGCTCTGATGTTCCCGGGCAGCTCTGCAGAACTGAGCAGAACCTCATCTGATCATCCTCACTAAGTTTATTAACAGCAGTAAAAGCTTTACTATTATTACATTTTAACATGTTGGCGAGATCTGTCTAGGAACATGTTGCTTTTTTTTCTTGTTTTATTGTATAAATGACCAATTTCTACTCCACAAACACCAACAATATACACTGTTCGTGACCTGCCAGATTGTTTATTAAATGTATAAAGTTCCTTAACTAAATATCTAAACCATGATATCAAATGTTTATCCATATATTTCCATGAGTCTCCCTCATGTACTGACATCAGAATCAGAGTTAAGCATAAATCTACCAACATGGTTTCATCCTTTTAAATTTCAAATTCAATGCAGGCATTTACTAGCCTGGGTGCCATTCCGAACTCTGTCCCTCCCACAACGTTTTAGGTCGGGAAGTTCGGTCTGGCATTGCTCAATACTAGCGCGAGTATGCTCGCCCAATATCTGGCGGGCCAATCAAATTGTCAGGGCGGGCTTTATACGATGATGGACAGATGATCAACAATAACGTAATCAACCACGTCACCAAAGTGCGCTTGGGTTGAATTCGTTTACAACAACGATGGCTGCCGCTGGAGAGTTGAGGTGTGTAGAATGACTCCTTGGATCCTTACATTCTTTTTCGCAACACCGGCAAAAATCGTTCACGCTCATCTTCTTATTCTAGGCTAACGGTTGAGTTCTGTTGACAACAACTATGCGTCGGTTAACATACGTCACACACTTCGTTGCTCTTATTGGTTGTAGGTCTATCCAATTGAGTGCAGAGGACTTTTTTTTCCTGGTTCGTTCGAAACACGCCCCATAATCACAGCTCTATGGAGCAGTATCAGACTCAAATTCTGACTAGAATTGAGTATGACTACGTCAGGCTAGGCATTTACAGGCACGCCTGGAAGAGATGTGTAAAAAGTCCTAAATAAGCCTTAAACAAATAAATCTTTCGCAGAAAACATCAATAAAACCCAATCGTTAAAGTATGTTATTGAGTGGGAAGGACATCCCTTGTTCTAAAATGACCGTTTCAGCAACATCATGGGCCGGATTGTTGATAACCCTGTAGTGAGTACTTTGTACAACCCTTTTTGCCATTAGGACGGGACTTGGTGTTCTCCTATAAACACAGTGAGACCTTTGAACGTTCCTCTTTGCAAAATCTCTCTAGGTCATCCAGACTCCTTGGTTCTCTCTATGTTCTCTTCTCTTAAGCTCACCCCCACAGAATATCTGCAGGATTTAGGTTTGGTGACTGAGAACACCATGGAAGACGGTTTATTTCATGCTTGGTAAACTGTTTCCGTGTCGATTTAGCCAAATCTTTTGCATTATTATCTTGCTGGAAGACCCAATGATGACCCGTTTTCTATTTTCTGCAAGAGTTCACCAGGACATTTATTAAAAATCACTCCTTGTTTTTTTGATGCCTCGCACTCTAACAAGTCTCTCAGGGACTTTGGAGGAGTAACAGGCCTACAGCATCACAGAGGCTTCATTGTTTCATGCTAAACTCAAAGCTTAAATTTATTATTCCTCTGACCACACCATATGGTTCAAGTTAAAGTCCCAGTAATGTGACGCAAACCCCACGTGTTTATGCTTTTGATAGTAGGTAAGAAATAAGCTTTTTCTTCAGGCATACTTCCTAGTTGGCATGCAAATGTTGTCCAAAATGCCTCTCCTGCAATTCAGTGAGCTTCTAAGATATTTTTCTACCTCCCTTGGCATCGTGCACACTGTGCACAGTAGCAAGATTAACATAGATTGAATAGAAATTGGCCTTTGTGTAATGTCATTTTAATACTTCAATATGACAACAGGAAGCAGGAAATCATGGATTACTACATATAATCTTAAAAATGCATAAATTAAAAAAAATGCTTCAGTTATGTTTAATATAAAGGGATTATTAGGGGGTTTTAAGAGATTATTTCTGATTTTGCTAAAAACAGTTTTTTCTTAGTGTTGATTTTTTTTTCCCCACTGGGTTAATGTACTTGGATTTTTCAAAAACCTCCAGTATGAGGGAAAAGAAATAACATCTAAACATATGTCTTATTTTAATGGGGTGTTGTCTTGTTATTCTGATTTTGAAGTGATTAGAGAAATGTATCGCATCATATTGACACCCAGGGAAACAGAAGGCTGGATATAACCAGTTAAAAGATCCTAGACACTTTGATATATTTACAAAGAAACTTACAAAGAAACAATGTGTTACTTGCAAAATTGTGTTACTTCTTTCGGAAGCTCATCAGGGGGTGAAGGGGGGGGGCAATATTTGTGGCACCAGTGGGATATTTTCCCCATTGGATAAATGTGCCTAGATTAGATTTTGTATTTTCTGAATATTTTTGTATAAGATTATGATGCTGCATGAAATATTAATTCACTTTGAGGCATTCAACACGTTTGCTTATATTAAAGCAGGGTTCTGTAGGTTGTGAAGAGCATGTCTTCATCCATTGTGCCAAATGCAGACTCTTCAGGTTTCAGTTTTATTCCCCGCATGTCATAGCCGCTTGGTCAAATCTATTATTCTGTCATTGCTTAGTTTTTAGGCACCATCGGTTAATTGAGTATCTCAGAGGCTTGTATTCTTGTCAGGCAGATGTTAATAACAGCAATTAGTCATCTTCCTCTGAGACAGATTCAGGCTACAGGCCTCAGGAAGCTGTCCCGCTCAGCTGAATCTGAAATCCCTTCACTGGAGTGTGTTCGCTCAAACTGCTCTGACGCCGGTCACATTTTAACCCTTCCGTCCTCTAAGAGTAACGAAAATGTAAGATGATACTTCAGAGGAGACAAAGGGCTGAGCTGGGACCCACATGATGTAACCATTACAAGAAAAGAGACGCTTTCATCATCATGTAATGATGCCATGTTAGAAAATCTGAGGCTTTTTGCTTATCAGTCTCTGTGTGCCGTGTGAAACAATGAATTATTGAAAATAGCCGTTTTATTTGAATTTTGAATTTTATTTTTCATGAAAGACTGGTTGGATTGTCAGCAAAATCTTGAATAAGCAAGCTTCTAGTCTATTTCTGCTCTTCTTCCTGCGCTCTGTTCACATCCAACACACCGATGGGCTGCGTAATAAACTAATTACTTAGTTGTCTTGCTCAGTTCAAAAACCACAAAAAAAAGCAATACTTTTTATCGCATATTCAAATGACAGCAAAGCACTGAGCTAGACATGGACTCATTGACACCGTACATTACCAGGTAGAGTCGGTAATCAGATCTTCTTCTCATGCCCACAATTGTACATTCAGCAACGTGACCCGAGAGGCACGCCGCTGCTCATTGCCTGCCATTTTCCCTGCAGCTCCTGCTGCGGCACGTAGGTGTGACTCGAAACGAACTTCCTCCCGCCGGGCGGAGAACAACCGCACGGCCCCGCAGCGGTGCTCCTGCTGGGATATCAGAGCATCTGTCCCCCCTGCGGCTCGCCTTTCAAACTGCACGAAGGCCATCTTCTCCTAGCACCAGGGCTTCTTCTTCTTTTGCTTTTTTTTTTTGCTTTTTTTTTTTCAAAGAGGCAAAGCTCCAAGGAATACATTACAGCCTGCATCCTGAGCCCATCTGCCGGGGGCCACACCTGGGAGAGAGGCTTTCACTCATCCCCGAGCCCACACCAGGAGAGAAACTCATGCTCTGTAAAACTAATAAAGGCTCTCGCCGTCATTATGGGCTGTTAATCGCTAAAATTCGATTTCATGCTCCTCCATTTTGAGATGTAAAGAGTAAAAGGTGACGTTTGATAAGAGAATGACTTTTTTCCCCCTTCTGTCTCACTCATATTAGATATTAAAGTAGATGAAAGGAACCATAGGCTATTTCCTTGCGACCAGTTGCAAAAATTACCCCCGAGAAGCCTTCTATTGGGTAATGTGTCATAAAACGCTGCAAAATTTCATTTAAAGTCAATGACAATCAAACACAATAAGGGCTGTTAAGCGCTGATGTTTCCTTAAAATGAAATCCCATTTTCTTTCCCTGCTGAGGTTTTTTTTTTTTGGCTGGACTTGCTGATTACATGCTTCACACGTCTCTGACAAAGGAGGAAATTGGTTTCCCATCATTATTCCTCACCAATGGGACACAACAGATCTCCAGAGGACAAAGATGGTCTTGACCAGACCTTCGTAAATATTCAAAACGCTCCTAATAAGGGACATGAAAGAGGACGAGTGGCGGCGGGGGCCTCGGCGCTTCCTCTGTTGTCTTTTCCAGGAAAAGGGAGGGATTTGCTCTTTCATCGAATATGGATTTCTCCAAGATGTGAACGTTAATTACAGGATGGCATGACCTGCACACTCAAACGCAGAAACCCGGTGTGCTCAAAAACACAAACAAGAACTCCTGGGCTGATTGGGTATTGATTACCTTGACAGAAGTCATTTGTCTTCTACGGGAAACATTTTTATTTTATTTCAGAGAAAAGGGGCCATGCTACCGGCTGTACGTGCTCATTTGAAGAAACGGGCAGACCAGCTACTTCTAGCATCTAAAGCAACCAAACCTAGATGATATGGTCACTGTCATTTTCAGATTGACGCCAGATGTGGATCTCGTATGCATCCAGCCCTGCAAAAATAAATATATTACTTGAAAGATATTTATTTGATACGTTATGGACCAACACAAAGTACTACAAAACAAAAATTATCTTGATTTTCAAAGCTGTTAAGCATTTGAATTTAGCGCTCTAGAGTCAATAATGTGTCGATCCACCAAATTATTTTAGGCCATGTCTGTATTGCCTTTGCCCTCCATCCATCCATCCATCCATTTTCTAACACGCTTATCTCTCATGGGGTTACGAGGGGTGCTGGTGCCTATCTGCAGCTGTCAGTGGGTGAGAGGCGGGGTGCACCCTGGACAGGTCGCCAGTCTATCGCAGGGCAACACAGAGACAGACAGGACAAACAACCATTCACACACACACTCACACCTCAGGAGAATTTAGAGAGACCAATTAACTTAACAGTACCTTTGCCCTCATAGAGAGTCAAATCTGTACCCATTCGTCTTTGAAAAAATAGCTCAAACTCAATTAGGGACAGGTCTCTCCAAACCCCTTCCTTCACCTCCAGAATACTGTCAAAATTAGAAATATCCTGTTTGGCCGTGACGCCGTCCTGGAGGAGGGCATTGTCCTGAGAAAACCGTGTCCTGTCTGGCAGTGTAGCATTAAGAATATATATATATATATATATATATATATATATATATATATATATATATATATATATATATATATATATATATATATATATATATATATTATAGGGTTGTCAATCGATTAAAAAAATTAATCTAATTAATTACATACTCTGTAATTAATTAATCTAAATTAATCGCATATAATTTTTGCTGTGAAAGTATTTTAAATATTTAAATTTAAATGATTCAATGAATAATCAGCATTAGATAAATTAAAGTTCAAAAACTCTTATTCACATTCCATGCCTTCAGACGTTTTAACATGTGTCGTTGTGGCATATGTGGCACACAGTAACGTAGGGGACACAATGAAAATAAATGAACACTCCCCTCAATATCAACACTTTACAACAGTAAAGTGACATCCGCGCTACTTCCGGGTTACGCCGGTAGGCAAAAACAGGACTGTTCTCCCCAAACACCGTGACAAAACGGGTGAATTAGAGCGTGCTTTTAGTTTATGCCACACAGAGGCATTCCAAATCGTTGGATGTACGTTTCTTTCGTTTACCGAAGGACGAAGAAAGAAATGGCTATTTTCAGTGAAAAAGGACCCAGGCAAAAAAATCCCAATGGACTGGGAGCCATCATACCCCGAAAGAATTTGCAGTCTACACTTCATCTCCGGTAAATACAACTTAATTTTGCACTGGTCATTGTTCTGCTTAAATAATTAAAGCCGCAAGCGGCGTCAATCAGCCCTGCAGCCAAGCGCCTTCGCGCACCGCCGGCCGTTAGCCACCGCAGAAGCTGTCACGCATTTTCTCTGTCCGTCCACCGGCCGATACACACGAACGCGTTGAGCAGCGCAACCATCAACTTACTCTTAAAACGATCTTGTGATACGTTACCTAAAGAAGAAAAATACGTCGAGAACTTGTTGTTTGCTCGGTTGGCGTCTGCCGCTGTGCTCGCTTTCTGCCTTCCAGACCGGCGCGCAGGCGCGAAAAAACCTGGATGAAAACAATAGCAGTGAACTACCCTATACGATTAATTTGCGTTAATTTTTTTAATCCGTTAATTTTATTTAAATTAATTAATCGAAATTAACGCGTTATTTTGACAGCCCTAATATATATATATATATATATATATATATATATAACCTGTCATAATGTGTAATGTACAGATAGTTATAAAGAAGTCCTCAAAAAAGATAAAAAATGAAAAAATCCTCCAACTCTACAGTTGGCTGACGTTTGCAGTTACAACTAGAAATGCTGTTTCTACCATTGTTTGCAATTTGACCCATGCTATTACATTTACAATATAATGCCACTAAACTGATTTGATAAACAACATTTAGAATGTTCTTCACGTCTACATTTTAAGGAAATTCCAGCAAAAACTCATTGCTTACCATGGAAACCAAAGAAGCATCTATCAAAGCTATGAGACATTGAACACATCAAAACCAGCAGAGGATAATTAGATAAAGCTTGCTGATTAACGGTAACTTTCTGGTTTAACTTTGCTCTCTTTAGTGCATCAGTTGAAATAACTGCAATAAAATATAACCACATTTCACTAGAGTCACATAATGACAATAAAAACTCTTGATTCTTGATTGTTCTTAAGTCTTGATAATGATAACTGAACTGTTGAATGCAGGTGGAAGATTTATTTATTTATCGAAAATTTATATTTTAAAATAAAGTACCACCATGACAGATCAGTCAACTCACTAATAAGCAGGGCAGGGAGAAGAGCCACTCCTGGTCTAAACCGTACATTTCAATGGTGAGGAGCACAAGCCAGATGAGGGTGCATGTAATCCTCTCAAACCTTTTGGCTTCCATGTGACTTCATGCTCATCTCTAATTGGTTATTTAAAAATTGGTCCTGTGGCCAAAACAGTGCTTTTTGTCTCAATTTTCATCCAATCAGATTAATTCATAATATCTGTCAATCAAAGTCACACCCCTGGGAGCTTAGAGACACAGGCGTGAATGTCACTCAAGCGTAATGATACTAACAGAAAAGTTATCTGACACAAGAGGTTTGTCAGTCATGAAAAATAGCTATTTATAACTGAATCTTTATTTAAATCTGACCAATACAGAAATATGTGCTATGAATTCATGGCTTTAGTTTCTATATTTAAAACAGAAAAATTGGAGAAAAAATGAGTACTGAGGTTTGGGATGAAGAAAATGTCTCTAGGAACCTTGAAAAAGAATAGACGTTGGTGTGTATTATGTTGTCTAGAATAAAGAATATGATTCATGTGCTACCATGGCAAAATTCTTTTGACACACAGACACATAATATGAATATATGAAATGAAAGTGGGAGTGGTGTCAAGGAACTGTGGGTAATGTAGTTTCAAAACTTGCGTACTTGTCTGTTCTGAAACTTCATAGACTGTGGCCCAATTTATGTTCCAATCCTAAGTAAGAATCAAAGCAAATACGCTCAAAGTGCCCGAATGTATTGTTGTTTCGCCCAGGTTTTCTTCTACGGTTGTCCTGAATGTAGCTTTTGTTTATAATCCCATCAATTCCATCCAGCTCCCACACGCATACTGAAGAAAAACATCTCCACAGCATGATGCTGCCACTACCATGCCCTATTTTGGGGATGCCATGTTTAGCATAACATACATTGAGACAGGTAGAGCCATTTTGGTTTCAACTGAGGTTTTCCCACATCCAGTTCACGAGAAGATTCCAGAATGACACAAAAAGAGGTGCTGTTTAGCGGGCTGATCCCTCATTCGCCTGTTTATTCTTAGATCTTTTCAAAGATGCCAAGTATTTAAAAAAAAAAAATTAAATACCTCCATGCTTTGAAGGTTTTGATATTGTTTTATAACCAAATCTTGCTCCTGTTTTGGGGTATCTGTCACGAACGAGAGACGGATGGACCCAGTATTCAGCCAGACAAGAAAAAGTGCAAACAAAAAGGCTTTAATGAAGCTCAAAAGGGAATATGCAGGCTCGGTGGTCAAATAACATTTCCAAGTCGGTACACAGGCGGGCAGGAAAAAACAGGCAAGGATAACAGGATCAGGATCAGGCTCAGGCTGGCACAGAAGTCAAAAACGCAAATTGGGTCAGGTCAACAGGCAAACGAACAGAACAGGGAATGCTGGACTAGACTCACAAAAGACAAAAGACAATGATCTGGCAGAGTGCAGGTGACAGAGGCAGATATAAGTAGGGGAGTAAGCAGGTGAACAGAGTGAGACTAATTACCAGAATGGGTGGAGCTGATTAGGGGGAACAAAATGGCTGGAAGTAAACTGAAGCTGATTGGATGGTGACTGGTGAAGGGGAGTGACAAGACAAAAGAATGCTGGCAGGTGAACTGAATAAAGGCTGGTGACATAACTGATCAGAGCAGGCCAGAAGAAACTGATAATATAAAACAAAGTACAAAATCAAACCACATTAAAACTCAAACTATTCCATTAACCAAAACTAATACATAACCTAAACCTAAGACAGAATTGATTACATGGAGAGAATTACTAAACCAAAGCAGAAATTAAACTAGACTAATCCAGAACCAAAATCAACATAAAGACCAAACAGAACATAAGCAAATAATAAAAACCAGAGCTAATACTAAGACAGTAGAGTGAACTAATTAAAAAGACCAACATAAACTATAACAAAAACTCAAATCATGACAGAGCCCCTCCCTCAAGGGCGGATTCCAGACGACCTAAAAAGAAAAAGCAGACTAGATCGGGCGGGTGGAGGGGGTCTCAGGACGGAGGGACAGAGTCGAGACATAAACAAAAACAACCCAGACAGGGCGGACTAAAACAAACAGTCTCAAGAAACAAAAGTCTGGTGGGCGTCCCAGAGGACGACCCCGACGAGTCAGGTTTTCTGGAGGACATCCCGGAGGACGGCTGCAACGATTCAGATAATCCGGCGGGTGTCCCGGAGGACGGCCCCGGAGAGGTTGGTGCTCCGGCGGGCGTCCAGGAGGAAGGCGGTGGACCGGAGCGTCAAGAGGTAGATGGCGACGCCAGGCCCCTGGCGACCATCGGCGGAACAGAGCCCCCAGAAACCGCCGACGGAGTAGGACCCCCGGAGACGGACGGCTGGCCAGGATGCTCAGAGGCAGAATCTGAAAAAGAAAATGTCCTGCCGGTGCCGAACTGCAGGCTTCAGGCGGCGCCGGGCTGCAGGCCTCAGGAGGCCCCGGGCTGCAGGCTTCAGGAGGCCCCGGGCTGTAGGCCTCAGGAGGCCCCGGGCTGCAGGCTTCAGGAGGCCCCGGGCTGTAGGCCTCAGGAGGCCCCGGGCTGTAGGCCTCAGGAGGCCCCGGGCTGCAGGCTTCAGGAGGCCCCGGGCTGCAGGCTTCAGGAGGCCCCGGGCTGCAGGCCTCAGGAGGCCCCGGGCTGCAGGCCTCAGGAGGCCCCGGGCTGCAGGCTTCAGGAGGCCCCGGGCTGCAGGCTTCAGGAGGCCCCGGGCTGCAGGCTTCAGGAGGCCCCGGGCTGCAGGCTTCAGGAGGCGTCTGGATACCCAAGAGGAAAAGAATCTCCCGCACACCTGACTCCAATTGAGAAAGAGATCTCCCAACATCTGCCCGCCACTGTTTGTCGGCCGATGGGTCCATGTTTGGCCAGATCATTCTGTCACGAACGAGAGACGGATGGACCCAGTATTCAGCCAGACAAGAAAAAGTGCAAACAAAAAGGCTTTAATGAAGCTCAAAAGGGAATATGCAGGCTCGGTGGTCAAATAACATTTCCAAGTCGGTACACAGGCGGGCAGGAAAAAACAGGCAAGGATAACAGGATCAGGATCAGGCTCAGGCTGGCACAGAAGTCAAAAACGCAAATTGGGTCAGGTCAACAGGCAAACGAACAGAACAGGGAATGCTGGACTAGACTCACAAAAGACAAAAGACAATGATCTGGCAGAGTGCAGGTGACAGAGGCAGATATAAGTAGGGGAGTAAGCAGGTGAACAGAGTGAGACTAATTACCAGAATGGGTGGAGCTGATTAGGGGGAACAAAATGGCTGGAAGTAAACTGAAGCTGATTGGATGGTGACTGGTGAAGGGGAGTGACAAGACAAAAGAATGCTGGCAGGTGAACTGAATAAAGGCTGGTGACATAACTGATCAGAGCAGGCCAGAAGAAACTGATAATATAAAACAAAGTACAAAATCAAACCACATTAAAACTCAAACTATTCCATTAACCAAAACTAATACATAACCTAAACCTAAGACAGAATTGATTACATGGAGAGAATTACTAAACCAAAGCAGAAATTAAACTAGACTAATCCAGAACCAAAATCAACATAAAGACCAAACAGAACATAAGCAAATAATAAAAACCAGAGCTAATACTAAGACAGTAGAGTGAACTAATTAAAAAGACCAACATAAACTATAACAAAAACTCAAATCATGACAGTATCAGAGTAAAAGGGTCTGCAAGAATGAGGGCACATACAAGCCGCATTTTCTAAAAATGTTATTTGTAAGTAGTAAATGCATTGGACCTAAAAGAAAATTAAAAGTCCCTTTTCTAATCGTACTGCTCACCCAAAGCGTTTTCTCATTAAAGGCACATTTACCCAGTTACACTCAACATTTATTTATCAATACACTGATCAGTAGGCTAAGAGCCTTGGTAAGTTAAGTGCCTTGCCCAGGGGCACAGCAGGCAGGCAGGCTTGGTACTAGGCTATCTGAGAAAAGGAACGTTTTGTAGTGATGTGCTCAGGTTGCTGACCCAAAGTGCAGCAGGGATGAGACGGAGCCATGATAAAGGAGAGTAATTTAATGATGAAACCAGAGACTGACAACAAACAGGACATTTAAGGGATCTTACAATGATTTTGGCAGCTCATGGCTGCATGCAAACCCTAGCGGTAAACTGAGTTTATTATAAATAAGCATATTAACCTGGTGGTTTACTACCGTCAGAGCTCAGATATTCATGGTTCTGTCCTGCCTCTGCACACCGTCTTATCCTACCTGTCCTTTTGTTTGAGCATGTGCGAACTGTTGAAGTACAATAGACACACAAAGGCAGCTTCTTACGCTACCTTTGATGCCGACAAAAAGCCGCCTCGCTACTAAGACGACAGACAGCCATTGTGAAATTAACTTTTGTTTGAAGAAGAGCAAACAGACTGATGTATAAAAAGCTGTCTTTATATCGTGGCGTCTCAGACACAAGACACAAACTATAAGATGTGGTGGTACACATTTTTGCATACTGCCTGCTATACTTGCTTAATAGGTTTGAATCCCTTAGTCATAATAATTGATATCAACGATAGAAGCATGTAGATGGCATCGGTTAACAGGGTGAGATGTTGTATATTTATATACATCTCTGCAGGTTGTACATCACATCTATCCTCGTCACTTTTTTTTCCTCCTTTTCTGTGGTATTTTTCTTTATATATAATTTTTGATTGAATGATATCGACCATATAACCAAGAGTTGTGTTTATGCCACATAGGTGGGACTGATGCATGTACACATAATATTTTGAGCAAACAATATTGTCTTCGGCATGCGATCAAGTCTCAATGATACTCAGAGGCACAACATGTCTGCCATTGGCTACCATATACCAGGTTCAGGAAGCCGGTATCAAACTCACAACCTTCTGACTGCAAGACTACTCTTCCCACTGAGTCACAGGTTTTTAAAACAATATTTGATATTTTCCTTACCATTGTGAACTAGGGTTCTTTAATACATCGGGTTTTGGGGTATTAAAGAGGTATGATTACTTTTGCGAGGTGAGTTTACGAAGCGCTGCGCCGTCTCACCCCCAGATTTTATCCCCCATGCCTTGCTGTATGGATTTCCTGTAGGAGGGCATTATAAATTCTCGGCTGGGTTTAATCTCCCCGAAGAGGAGCTATATATTTATGTCTCTGCATTAATGTCAAAGCGACAGCTAACTCTCCTCTTCCCTCGGCTGATTGAAATGTATATCTAATCTAGAATCTTCTGCAAATATCCCTTATCAAAACAAAGCTAAAGAGGAGGAGAGCTGGGCTGGTTAGGGTTGCCTTTTTAATGCCAGTATGAAATGTCATTTCCCTCTTATTACCTCTGCATTTATCACAGGCAGGCAGACAGAATGAATATTGACTAAGGCTGTAATAATAATAGCTTGCGAAGCACAAAATCTGGGCTATTCAAATATATCTCCCTCGCAGTTGCAGACTCATGAGATCTGTTGAATCCTCCTCCCAGTAATTTAATTCCCCTCCATCTCGCCCGTCCTCGCTGCCTCGGCCCGTTCTCGGCTGCAGAGTTTGAGAGCCTGCTGTTCTTCCCCTCAGGATGTCACGCCATATGCTGCGCCGTGCTTTCCTGCCTTCCACATTGTGCTTCTCTGAAGGAATTAACATTTCACTGATGGCTCCTGAGCCATTTTTTTTTCTTGCTGACGAGCCGAAGGTGCAGGGAGCGAGAAACAATAAATATTAAAGCGTTTCCTTTGGAAGTTCTCCAATCAGGGGCTCCTTATGTACGCTGTCAGAAACGTGCTCCGCCGCCATTTCTCTCTTTTCCTGTCACACTGCTGACTCTTTATCCATCTCCCCCTACCATCTCATCTGCTGTGCCGTCTGTGCAGCTGGAGGATTCCTCGCGCGCTCCCTTGATTCCTACTCCTCTCCAGGCGGAGCGTCATCCAGCTTGGCTGTTTGACTTGTTTGGCTCTTCACAATGGAGCAGCCAAACCCGACGTATGCAGAAACGCCTCCAACTGTTTGGTCACGCGAGGCCCGGTTAGCACAGCTCTGCTCTTCGACTGGGGGCGGAAAAGCCGCTGCCGGCAGAGACGAGGCGACCTTACGCACGCTTTACCTGTGACACGAGCACGATGCGCCTCTGCGTCTCCAGCAGGCGATCTTAGAGGGGAGTGTGCAGCCCAGATCTAACAATCTCTGGTGCTCACCAACAGCAGAGTATCGATCTGAGCCAGTAATCGCACTGACACTGCACTCAGCCGGATGATGAAAAATGGGGATGATGGAATGAAAACCTCTTGGCTTATGTTTCATACGCAGCCAAAAAAAAAAAAAAAAAACTAAAACAGAAGTCCTCAAAGACAAACTCAGAGGTTTTGGTTTCAGCATAAAGCTTCCAATTAAATCCTTGGGAAGAACTCTGTGTCCCGCTCCGGATACGGAAAGGCCTTTGCGGGGGAATGCAGCGACTGTCAGACCACATAACAAACGTGGGAATATCATCCACCGGAGTAAAGAGCTCAACTGCCTCAGACAGGCAAATTTAAAACAACAGTAGACAGATAAGAAACGGAGAACAATATCTGCTCCTTCATTTCAAACGTTTTTTTAATCTGCCTAGACTAAATAGGGAAGCCGCCTCCTGCTTCTCCTGAAAAGAAAAACTACAGCAAGAAAAATAATTTAATTCATGAACATAAATCAATAAATATGAGATTACAGGTACTGTTCACAATCATTGAGGAACGGTTCTGTTCCTCCACAGACCTGCAACAGCACCATCTCTCTGCTGAACGACCTGGAAGGATGTTGTGCTCGGTCCGAGGCATCTAGCCGCCCTCCCTGGACCCCAACCAGTTGAAAGATAGGTGAAACAGATGATACCGTCTCTGCTGCCCGCCCACCAGCCCTCACACAACTGAACGAAAAAGACACCTACAGTGCACCAGCCTGGTATTTGTAGACTTAAGTTCTTCATTCTGTCTAGAAGCAGTAGAGCTTTCTGAGTTATCTAAAATATTAGCTTCATCTAAACCTTCTACCTGTATGTTAGACCCAATCCTAACCAAGTTGTTTAAGGAGATATTCCCTTTGATCAGTGGTCCTATTTTAGACATGATTGATCTATCCTTAGTAAATGGATATGTACCACAGGCTTTTAAAGTAGCTGTTATTAAACCTTTACTTAAGAAACCATGTCTTGATCAAGATGAGTTAGTAAATTACAGACCTATATCTAATCTTCTTTTCTTATCTAAAATTCTCGAGAAAGTAGTTGCTAATCAACTTTGTGAACATTTACAAAGCAATGACCTACTTGAGGAGTTTCAGTCAGGCTTCAGAGCTCATCATAGCACTGAAACAGCTCTGGTGAAGGTCACTAATGATATTCTCATGGCCTCAGATAATGGACTTGTGTCTATACTTGTCCTGTTAGATCTCAGTGCTGCATTTGATACAGTTGATCACAATAATCTCCTACAAAGACTTGAGCATACTGTAGGGATTAAGGGGAAAGCATTAGGCTGGTTTAAATCTTATCTGTCGGACAGATTCCAGTTTGTTCATGTTAATAATAAATCTTCTTCAAGCTCTAGGGTCACTTGTGGAGTACCACAGGGTTCAGTCCTTGGACCAATTCTCTTTACTATATATATGCTTCCGATTGGCAAAATTATCAGACAGCATGGGATTAATTTCCACTGTTATGCTGATGACACTCAGCTATATTTATCCATAAATCCTGATGAATCCAATCAGTTACTTCGACTGCAGTCATGTCTTGATGACATCAAAAGCTGGATGACTTTAAATTTCCTGCATCTAAATTCTGACAAGACCGAAGTTGTAATCTTTGGACCAGAGTCCTCAAAAAATAAACTTCTTAATCAATCACTGAATCTGGATGGCATAAACTTGGCCTCTGGTAGTAAAGTAAAAAATCTTGGTGTTATTTTCGACCAAGACATGTCATTTAAATCCCATATTAAACAGGTTTCCAGAGTTTCCTTTTTTCACCTCCGGAATATCGCCAAAATTAGAAACATTCTGTCCAGGAGTGATGCTGAAAAACTAGTCCATGCATTTGTTACTTCAAGGCTGGACTATTGTAATTCTTTACTATCAGGAAGTCCACAAAATGCAGTTCAAAGTCTTCAGCTGATCCAAAATGCTGCAGCAAGAGTTCTGATGAAAATCAACAAGAGGGATCTTATTTCTCCAATTTTAGCCTCCCTTCATTGGCTTCCTGTTAAATCAAGAATAGAATTTAAAATTCTTCTTCTAACGTATAAAGATCTTAATTACCCCGTATGTTCCTAACAGAGCACTTCGCTCTCAGACTGCAGGTCTGCTGGTGGTTCCTAGAGTCTCTAAAAGTAGAATGGGAGGCAGATCCTTTAGCTATCAGGCTCCTCTCCTGTGGAACCAACTCCCAGTTTTGGTCCGTGAAGCAGACACCCTGTCTACTTTTAAGACTAATCTTAAAACTTTTCTTTTTGACAAAGCTTATAGTTAGAGTGGCTCAAGTTACCCTGAGCTACCTTTATAGTTATGCTGCTATAGGCTTAGGCTACTGGAGGACATCAGGGCCTATTTTTCTCACTCTACTGATTTCTACTGTTCTCCAGATTTGCATTGCATTACATTGAAATGACTGTTGTCATTTCAGCTTTTAACTTTTTGTTCTCTCTCTTTTATCTTCATAGTAGGTACACCTGGTCTGGCGTTCTGTTAAATGTGACATCATCCAGGGAAGACAGATCACCTGCTATTACCATCTAATGTAGAACAGATTACTGGATCAATGTGTGCTTCTCTGCTTTTTGTCTGTCTTTTTGTGTCTCTGCTCTGTCTTCTGTAACCCCCAGTCGGTCGAGGCAGATGACCGTTCACCCGCTAACGGGTGTTTTTTCTTTCCACTGTCGCTTCATGCTTGCTCAGTATGAGGGATTGCTGCAAAGCCATGTACAATGCAGACGACTCTCCCTGTAGCTCTACGCTTCTCCAGGAGTGAATGCTGCTTGTCGGGACTTTGATGCAATCAACTGGTTTCCTTATATAGGAACATTTTTGACCAATCTGTATAATCTGACCCAATCTGTATAATATGATTGAACTTAACTTGTAAAGTGCATTGAGATGACATGTTTCATGAATTGGCACTATATAAATAAAATTGAATTGAATTGAATTGAATTCATTCATTCAATAAAATCAGACTAGGGCTGATTTCCAGAACAACAGACCAACGGCAGTTCAGGCTAACACCATCAAGCTAAACATGGGTCCCTTTCTGTTCACTCTGCTAACCCACGACTGCACGCCATTACACACTTCCAGACCAGAGAGATTGCTGTGGACTTGAGGAGAATCTGTTCACAACATACCTCGCTGCCCATCGTTGGGGTCTGCTGTGGAGAGGGTTGGCAGCACCAGGTTTGTAGGTGTGGCTGTCATGGAGGACCTCTCCTGAACCAACAACACAGGCTCACTGACTAGTGACTCTACCTTCTCGGCAAACTCAGAGAAGCTGGAGCCCCTACTCTCATTATGATCCGCTTTTACAGAGAAGCCATTGAGTTTATCTTGACTAGCTTGACCGCATCCTGCGCCAGATCAGCTGAGAACATCGTCGGCACCTCTCTCCCCTCCCTCCGGGTCCTATAAAGCTCCCACCTCACAAAGCAAAACAACAAACAGCCAACACGAGAGCTCAGGGATGTGAAAGCCTCTACACCCTAACTAAATCTAGGCAAAGGGAGACCACTCTCCAATGGGTTGGCCCACTCTCATCCTCCGAGTAGCAAACACACAGGGTACATTATAAGGTGTAAACCAATCAGAAGGCTTTAAAGGTAGGAGGATCAGATTGTGCTTTGGCGAAAAACATCAAAAAATATCAAAAAGTAAAATTAAACTTTGGTACATTTTACCGTCATGAGACGGATAATTAAAAAAAGGCTTTTTCTGTAAAACACAAGGAGACGGTGATGACAAGGACGAGAATGGTTTAGTCACACGAATCCTTAACGATGATGTCACAAAAACAGATTAATACTGAAACAAAGAAAATACAATGATGCACAAATTCAATCAAACTAGTCTTTAAATGGCTCTCACACAATAAAATGGTTTGTGACTTTTATTTGAGAAAGAAGGCAGAGAGAGCCAGACCCAATCTAAAGTCTGAAACTAAACAAAGGAACAGTCTCAGTGAACACCTTCATCATGTTGCTTTTTGTTAGCTGTTAGCATGCCTTCTCATGGGATGAACACCCTGCTTTAGTAAAAAAAAAAGTGAGCCAGACCATGGAATCAAACCCCATCTATGGTGGGTAGCATGATGCTAACAGGGCGAGATCTTCTTGTGCATTGCTGCATCCTGACTGTCTTTCCAGGATATAGCCTCAGGTGTGGTGAGATCGTTATGGAGTCACAGGGGAAAGGTTCGACGCATGTATAAAACATACAGGAGAGGTGCAGGAGAGCCTCTCAAGAACATGGAAATTTGCGGGTCATGATTTCCTTTGCACTAACGAAAGTCCAACATGTTTTCAGAGGTTGTGCAGCTCATGATAAGTGTAGCAGGGGCACTAAAGGTCCAGTAAAGTGTCCTTAACGAGGCTATCCAATCTCTGCAAACATCGTCTTGGAATAATTTAAAAAAGAAACATTTCTGCACACAAAAAAACTGTTTCTTTGTACAAAATCTATGGATGGTTGCAACTCTGCAGAGAAGGTAATACATTTTTAAAATCCAATTAAAATTCAAAGTCACAGTAAAGAGAAAACAGCAACACAAATTTGTGACGACAAATTCAATGAGCCAGAGAAGACACAAGCAGATCCTCAACCCAAACTAAGACAATTACTGATGATGATTGGAGCCCAGTAACCAGAAGATGGCATCGGTCAGAGGGCAGCTTAAAGAACAAACCAACGTCTTCAAAGGCCAAATCTCCTCTGCCTGAAATTCGCCGCTTTGGACTTTGCAAGGAAGAACCAAACTTGAGATACCAGAAGATGGAAGGAACCCATACCCTTCCATGGGGGGAAAGAATTAGCTGCAAGGTCCTGATGGCTGCCAACATTACAGGAATTACAAGGAGATCCCCCTGGAGATGTTTTCTGCACGGCACAGTGGGGGAGGCTCCATCATTCATGAACTGGGAGCTTTTCCCTTTGGTGGAACAACAGAGCTTCAGGTTGTGCCGCGGCTTCAAACAGGAAAAGCTGCAGTGGTCTGATGAAGGGCTCCTTCCAGATAAAAAGGGCTCTCTTTTGGACCATCCTTGATGTTCCCCTGATCTTAATCCCTTTGAAACCGTATGGGGATGGATGGCAAGAGAGGTTTCCAGAAACAGAGATCAGATTTAGACCGCGGATGTCCTTTGTTAACCCATCCATGAGGAGCAACATTCTGACCAGCTTCCTGGAAACAGTGACATCAAGCATGCATAAAGAAAGTTTTGGATTTAGCAGCCAGAGCAGTGGGGCTTCTCACTAACGGGTCCCAGCCTCTTTTGGACACTTTGACACAGCTTTTTATTAAGTTTAAGTGTCATTTTCAATAATCGTACGTACTCTTTTCATTGGGATCCTGCAGGAGGAAATGGGAATACTTGTCTTTTTTTTTTTCCCAGTCTCAGGTTTTTGAATCAGGAGTCCATGTAACTCAACAGGAAATCTTTATTTTTCCTTATAAACTCAAACACTGTTTGGAAAAAGACAACACACTTCTGTTTTTAGTTGTTGTTTTTTTTGTTTGTTTTTGCTTGAAACAAATGGAATCACGTCACCGGATAAAAGCTATTTAATGATCATAATTCATACATAACAAACATTCAGCATTGGACTTGGCTGCCAGGTGATGATTAAAGGTTAATTTCTATAAATAAAAGTAGAAAGATGATTAACCTTCAAGACCTCGTAATTTGCCTCATATAAGAGAGTCCCGCGTCGCTGTGGGCGGTTTTGTAATAAACAAAGACTAAAGAGTCAGACGTGTCTGAAAAACAATTATTTTTTGGAGAGGCTCGTGTAACAAGCACGCTGATGGGTGGGTGGTCATATTTTTCTGCATGATCTGTGTACGTATAGCAGGTAGACACTTAAATTAGCCAATTTGTAAATAAAGCCCGCTCTACGTGATGACATCACAGCCACCTTTTGTTTGTTTGCCACTGAGAATCGCCCCGGTTTTACGTTAAAAGGCAGGGACAATGTGGTTTTCTGGCTCGCTGGCGACCCCTTCCATCCGTTAGTAGATGCAGAAATGTCCTCTTAGGCAGGAGAGATCCAATTGGACCGATTCCTCAAGCTATATTGATCCTGAAACGCCTGATTTCTCTGGACAGCCGCGCGGTCGATATCTCTAAGCTATCAAATATCCTTCTGTATAAAACCTGCACTTAGCTAATCCTTCCAGTTTAGAGGTCAGCGAGTCAACTTCATCCCCAAATATTTTAGCTGCTAATCGAGAGACATCCGATGATGTTATTTCTGTGGAAGCGGCTGTGTTAGCTCAGGAGAGGGTTATTGATTAGGGAACGCTTATTGGGAGCAATCAAACTGTATCTGGTTGTCTGATTTCCCGTCACAGGACGAGTCGCCGGCAAACCTCTCTCCCCTGTGGTCTTCGGAGATTGGGAGGATGTGTGGAGGCTGGGAGGGGTGGGGATTATCCCGGCAGTGCAGAGCAGGGTTCTGCAGCGCTCTGTAAGTGCCACGATGACTCAGTGGATAATGAGCACGTTTGTGATGTATGCTGCAGGGTCTCATGAAAGGTTGCGGCAGGTAGCAGTAATGAAGCACAGGTCTCCGTCTGCAGCTTTGCAGATTCTAGGAGATATAAATCCAGCTGTTATCTTCCTGTTCACTACTGCTTGATAGGATTTAAATCGTATTTTGCATGTAATCCGCCGTCTTGTTCTCATAAAAAAAAACAAGAGATGCTGTTGTCTCTCTGATTTCTTTTTAACAGCGGTGAGATTGTGGTGTTTTGGACTCACGTTGATTTGAATCCCCCATTAACCGGATAAGGGCTGATTATGATAAAGTGTGCATGAGGTATATTTATATGGAACGCAGCAAATGCCCAGCCTGGAAATAAAAAAAAAATAAAAAAACAAGATCATGGATTTCCTTAACCTTCAGATTATCATTAAATTTAATCAAACTGTTGTTTGATTCACCGAATTAAAGGACTTAATTGCACAACGCATATAGCTGTGGTGACATCCACTAATGGTTTACATTAATATAAATAATATTAGGCTCTTATAATGCATTTGAACCGTTATCAGGTTGGAACGATTATACAAAACACAAATTCATTTTCAAAACAATTGGGTGCACAAATATGAATTTTGGATGAATAGTCTTCACTCCTTGTGTACTCAGTGTGATCGACAGCAAACAGTGCAAGGATTCAAGGGGGCACGTAATTAACACATGGGGTGGCAACTCCTCACTGACTACACATGCAAAAAGAGCATTATAAGAGTTTATTGCAATAAGAAGACCACGAAACGGGGTCTCTCTGCAAGGAGTTTTGTTGTTCTCCCTGTGCATGTGTGGGTTGTCTCTAGGCACTCCAGCTTCCTCCCACAGTCCAAAATCAAGACTGTTAATTGGTCTCTCTTAATTGCCTTTAGGTGTGAGTGTGCGTGCATGGTTGATTGTCGTGTCTATGTTGCGACCTGACCAGGTTGTACTCCACCTCTCGCCCAATCAGCTCTGGAAATAGGCAGCACTCCTGGCGACCTTGCAAAAACAAGCGGGCATCGATAATGGATGGATGAATAGATGTATAAGGTGCTTATGGCCCCACCTTCTTCTCATGGCGCCCCAGGCAACTGCCATATCAGAAACCACCACAGAAAATATCAGACAAAATATCAAATGCCCTTTCAGGTCTGAGTATCAAAAACAGTTCATTAGAATGTTTATATCCTCCCCGCTCTAAAACCCAACCCCAGCTGCACACTGATGTTCTTGTAAATCAGCCCGTATGATTTGCTAAGCAGAAAGGATTGCAAATCGATGCCCGGTTCATTAGAGGGAAGAAAGGACTTAGCACAGGCACTATTTCTTTTCTAACCTGGCTCAGGTAGGACTCTGTAGAACGGACGCTCATCTGTATGCAGCGCTGCTTACCATACAGTTGGTGAGGGTGAGACACCCTGACCTTTACTTCCATGACAACATGCTATGCGGTTGTTGCTGCTGCTTTACACTCCGTGGCTGGCCCATTAAATGTGCTTCTTGGAATAATGTCATCACATTTGGGTAATTAAGGGGGACGTGCGCGCACACAATCGCTGCAGTCTAACCTCATCACCGCCTAACTACCGGACGACTTCTTCCACACTTTGCGGCTTGATCTCATTAACTCGGCACAGGACGTTTCTGCTAAAGCAGCAGCGTTATGTGTGAGCAGGTTCTACGTGAGCTCCTGCTGTCGGCGTGGGCTGAGAACTTAGTGACAGACGGCCGCTGCTTAAACACTTCCAAACACAGGATGATATGCATGACTGGAGCTGCATGGGTGTCACTTATGCAGAGAAAAAGCTAGCGAAATGACTTGTAAATGGAGATAGTGTATTATGGGAAGTGATCTCTGAGGTTACATGCTCCGCTGGCCCTGTTGGCCTTTCGCCCATTTAAATTGAACAGTCAATCTTTCATGTCCACTCATGCTAAGAGGAGAAATGCACCTAAATCCTTTATTTTGCTGTCCCATCTTCAGCACCAACAAGGATGAAAAGCATCCTTTTAAAGGTAAATATCTTATTACTTTTTTGTCCAAGAATTTGCATATTTGTATGGACATCATTTCATGCTTGAACGCTGTGTCACCACAGATGTAAACTGGAATGACAGGTGGATGTGTGGGAAAGAGCCGACAACGTTGGCTTGTTTTTGTTCCTTTTGAAGTGCTGATGTTTGAAGCACCTCTATTGTTTTCACACCTTCTACAAATGCAAGAAAACAGCTTAATAAATCTGTTCATGTTAGGAGGCAGCAAATGCACTGAATGACAGGAGTGCCAAAACAAATCATTTGTGTTTTAAGTTTGAAGTAAGAAAAGTCTACATTTTAAATACTGTAAAAGAAAATGAGAAATGCAAAAATATAATAATCCTGTTGTTCTTCCAGGCTTTAACTTTATGCATTTCTATTTCTTTCATACCTTTTCTTCTTAACGTTTTTTTATTCATCCTTAAAGCTAGGGTCGGCAAATTTTTCCAGAAGTTTCCCCAAGTCCTTTTTGAATAACTGCGCATGCACAAGGCCAGGATCGCCTCTTAAAAAATCTCCCAAATCCACTCTGGTCTTAATTCTTTCTACTGAGGCCTTCCTCTTCTCATAAACGTGGTTCACTTCATGGGCCTCTCAGCCATGTTCAAAGTCTACGGTTATAGCAGTGGAGCTACAATGAACGGCTAAACGCTAAGCTAACCGCTAAACTAGCCGCTAAGCTAACTGGATACATAAACACTAGAAGTGCATATGCTCAGCCAGAAAGCAGAAACCAGGAAGGAAAGAGCCCAGACATTGCCGTTACGTGAGCGCGTCAGAATGCTGGCATGTGGGAAAACCAATAGATAAGGAGATACTGCCAGAACTTGAGGGACAGAGGGGGGTGAGAGCAGGAACAAAACTTTGACATATCCCTGTCCTTCAGACCAAGGGGCATAGATTGGTTAGTTTTTACTGGCCTGCAGCTCCCAAAGAAAACTATTTGTTTAACCTTCTTTTTGTGAATACATAATGTGTTTATTACTTTCAGGATGGAAGAATGATCTTACCCAGTATTACAAAAAAAAATTCTGAACAGGATTACCAACTACGGTTTTAATCTCTTGATGAAATTTGTTTGTCGTTCCTGCCAAAACAATGCTTTTATTGTAATTTTTCTATTATTAAAACTTTATTTAAACAGGTAGACAAATTGTGACAGTTTCTCATTTACAAGAGAGACCTGTTCTTGGAACCACGTTTGTGTAAACAAAAAAACTGAAACCAACAAATTTGCTCCTTCAATTTACACAAACTGACAAAAAATTCAATTGACACAATTTGGTGCACATGAAGACCAGTGATGGATATGCAAACCGGTTCCACAACAAGGCAAACTCTTTTCCTGCTGGTGGCAACGACCTGTCCCATAGAACAGGACAGAGGAAAGGGACAGCGTTTCTATGCAGAAACAACACAACCTGTTGAAACATCCTGCAATTTCTGCTGAAAAAAGGCATTCTGCACACAACAAGGTGTTGTAGTGAGATCAGTAACTATTACCCCTACCACTAGAGGGCAGACAGACGTTCTATTAGGGCTGGACAATATAGAAAAAAAAGCATATGGATAAATTAGAAATTATATTGATAGATATTGATGATTGTCAACAAATTGAAAACATATATTTTAAGTGCAGCCCTGGCCTGAATTAAAACTCAACCTTTTATTCAACCAATTTTTTACCAAAACTACAAGTTTTAGAAAAAAAAAAGAACTCCTGCTCTCTGAGTTGGTGGCATTTCTAGGTCTGCGGTTGTGATTGGTCGGGAGGAAGTAATGACTGTAATATTAACCTACATGATAGGCTAGAATGCAAAAGGAAGGAAAACTGTTCTTCTATTTAACTTTTTATTTACCCTTTCTTTTCTATCATCAATATACCTCTATCGATCAATATATATTGTTATTGAATCATTGTCCAGCCCTACGTTCTATCATTCATAACCACTGTGGAGCGGACATGCTAAAGGTGCACAAAACCACTTTCTGCTGGATGAAGCAAACCTGTTACTCTACTATGGTTATTTAAAAACCAAGTTCAAAGAACGTGCATTTCTTTATTCATTAGACACATTACAAGCTAACGTCTTCTTTTCACTGTTGCTCCTTGTGTGAACTATAAGACTGTGTAGCATCCTGCTGTTCAGTTCTCAGCGATGGAAGAAAGGAAGCACACATACAAGGATTTAATCCTCCTCTAGGTTTAACAGACCGGGTGTTAGCTTAATTTTAGCTTCCTTTATTTAGAAGTGAGAGATGTGGTGGTTCAATCTCAGGACATGCTGACTGCATATGATGTTGCTGAGCAAAGATGAATACCATTCAGATTGACAGCATTTTAAAAACTGTGAAATCAAAACATTCGGAGAAAAACCCTGGGTGGAGAAAACTAGGGAAATGCAAAACAAAATAAGTCCTATAATCATACAATAAAACCATGCACTTTTTATTTCAATCAATCAATGAAGTTTATTTGTATAGCCCTTTACAATAGCCGAACGGTACCCAAAGTGCTTTACAATAGAGCCATAAAACAATACATAAGACATACAAAACATACAGATACAATAAAAGGTTTTGTAGTGGTACAGTGCTGCTGGACGTTAAAAGCCTTCCAAAAAGTGTATAGAAAGGAGCAAACAGAAGGAGGAACACCTAAGAGACCGTATTACCCAGGTTAGAATTAAATTCTAATTTAAAAAAGTGGGTCTTAAGCTTCGTTTTAAAAAGGCTGAGGTCAGTAGTGCTGCGGATGTCAGGGGCTAGTTTGTTCCACAGTCTGGGAGCAGCAACAGCAAAAGAGCGATCGCCCCACTGTTTAAGACTTGACCTAGGGATCTCTAACAGAAGCTGACCCGAGGAGCGCAAGGCTCTGCCGCAATTGCGAAAAGTTAAAATCTCAGACAAGTAAGAGGGGGCCAAGCCATAAATGGCGTTAAAAACTTTTTGTATGTATATTGTATGTACTTATACATACATTTCAGCCCATGTTGGTAAATAACTTATAAATAACTTTATGTATAATAACTTGTCTTCACGAGGTTCTTCTGCCTTTGTTCTGGTATCGTTTCGAACCTTTCGCACCAAATCAGGGTCATCCCAGAGACCCAGAACCAGTCTCCTTCCTGAACGGTATTATAGCTAGACATGGGGTTTATACTTGCATATAATTGTCTGAAAATATTATCCACCTTCAGCAACTGGGGATTGTACCTGAGGGTGAACCTCAGACATGGACGTCCACTTTTCTCTTCCTTGTATCTTGGGGAATCTCTTTCGTTTTTTTTTTTTTTTATGATGTCACACAAGGAATCTGTGTGTTTGAGGTGTTGCCTTAAAATGCATAGAGAGATCGCCTCCAATTTGATCAAATGCTATGAAGGAACCATAATCTTGCAAAGCCCATCACCATCTGAGCTTTCCCAAATTGTTTAAAGGCACAGTAACCCTTTGTATGTAAACATCTGATTTTATATCAGGGACAAAATGTATCTGCTTTCAACCGTATTTAAATATTTAAACATATTGACAACCTCAGTTGTTGCCTTAAGCAGGGGACACATTTAAGCATCCAAAACCTTGAAGAATGAACCGTTTTTCAACAAAATTTGGTGAAAGGTAATAGTGAGCCTCATCTGGCCAACATTAATTTAAGCAACTTGAGAAAACAGGAACATGTTGATATTCTGCCAGTAAGGGGACAGAATGATCCCGACTGAAACAAGCGTTTCAGAGCGTGGTGAAAAACAGCCGTCAGACACATTTAGTTGTGTTTTGTCCCCCCAAAAAAACATCTAGCTTAAGTGTATCCTCCACAATTCTCCAACTGGATTTAAACACCAGCGCAGATGGAGGTGTCAATAAAGGCAGAATATGCATGGGATTCTTCCATGTTTGCCATGTTTTCCAGCGCAGGGATCTGAATGTACACTCATGATGCATATTTTTAGGTCAAAAGGTCATTTCTATATGTGCTTTGTGAAGCATCGCTGGGAGCAAAGGTTGCAGGGAAATTAATTCCCACACACTCCTTTGACCACATGTAATGAAAAAGGTTTCATTGGTCGAACTTTAAAAACACTATATTCACATATTTTAACGGCACAGTCATTCAGCAATCCCCCCCCCCCCCTTTGTAGGCTGGTATTGACAGATATACAGCATGTTAAATATTTAAAGCAGTGAAAAAACATTTTATGTGCATTTAAGTCATTGTTTATTTCTCATACAAGTTCATTTATGGTATTATTTTTCAAGAAAACCCAAAGGCTCAGCGGTAACTAAGCTTCATTACATCAATAAATACGAGAACTCGATTAGTAGAATAAATATTTTTAATCTTGGTTTTACATTTAAGAGAGTTAAAGCCCTTATGATCTTCACTGGTCCAAAAATTATTGAATCTCCTCATGAAATCAAGCATTTTTCACCTCAGGGGAAGGAAACAAATTATCAGTAATTCTATTAAGCTGATGCTGCCATTTCTAGGTTTAGCCGAGGTAAGAATGTCCCCGTTAGTCCGTTAAGTCTTGTCGGCGGACATGTGGGACGTAGTGGGAGTGAAAACAGGAATGCTAAAATAAAATCCAAGCCTCAGCCGGGTTCTTCTGACGCCTCTGATTCACTGGAGCATGAGAGCGACGGAGACGACCAGAGGCAGCAGGAGGTCAGAGCACACACGCCTGCCTCCCGAGGTGAGAGTCGCCCCATACTGATCCAGGAGCTGCAGGGCCACGCCGTTGGTCCAACCAAAGCCCAGCTGCAGCGGGGGGAGGGACACAGCAGCAGCGCGTTAGTGTTGCTTCTATTTTTATGAAACGCATCAGACAGCCAGCAAGAGATGTGCCGTTCAGTCATGAACACCTCAAACACGACTTGTGGCTTTCTTACTGTTCTCATTAAGTCATTACAGGGAGGAGAAAGAGCAGAGGCTGGAATGCGTTGGAGTTCGGAGGCAGATGGCAGAAGGCAAACATTCGATGGGCATTGTTTGAAATTAAAATGCTTATGTTGCTGTAAAAACATACACAGTCATAGTAAAAGACTTACATCCTGTTTGAATGCCATGGTTTGACGTATCAGGGCATAATAAACATGATCCAACCAGGTTCTGAAATCATTTAAACCTAGCCCTGAGTACGCAAACAACTCTTACAGGTCATAGTAACTTTATTTATTAAACAAAAACAAAGGCAAAATGTCTGAAAAGCAAAGTGTGCTTGGCAGCAATGCCTTGAAGAATTACTTTTCTTACTGCAAAAAAGGGAACATGCTCTGCGGTGCGGGACTTTGGCTCCTCACAACCACTACTGAGCATTTGTCTTATGGATAAACCTTACATACTCAAGCACACAGATACACTTCTATACATATAAACCCTATAATAAGCTTTGGCTGTCACTAAATACATCTTGTAATAAACAACACTGCATATTTTTCAGTGACGTTATCAAGGCATTGATTGTTGGTACCTGTGGTACTTGTTCTGTTGTATTTGCTGCTCTTTTTATATCTCTTTCTGCAGGTGTAGAAGCGGACTCTGAGGATGTCATCTTGTACTCTCTTTTTCCTCTGCTCTATTTTTGTCACATTTTCTCCCGGTAATAATAAAAATAAACCACCATGCAGGCGGTTTGTGGTACTATGCATTGGAGCCAAACATCTCTACTCTGCTCTCATCTGACCAAAGGACATTTGTCTGAAAGGACTGTTGGTTCATTCAGATGAAACTTATAAAACATAAATCTTGCTGACATATTGTATTTAGGGACAAAGGCTTTCTCCTGGAAACCCTGCCAAACAACCCACACCTGCTCAGTGTTTTCTGATTGTCGGCTCATAAACCTCTGAAGTGCATCATGCTAACTTAGGCTTTTAGAATCTGAGCTGGAGCTGTTGGGTGTTTTGCAATCTCTCTGAGCATTGCATCGTCTAAACTCAGTGGGACATCCTCTCCTTTAGAACAACAGCAGCTGCCTCACATGTTTTACATTTGTGAATAATCTTTCTCTCTGTGGAAGGATGGCCTTCAAACAGTTTGGAATACGCCTTACAGCCCTTGCTAGATTGGTGGGCCGAAACGGTTGCTCCTCTGAGGTCATTGCTGATGCCTTTCCTTACTGGCATTGTGTTAGTACACGCCTGTAAGCCCTCAGAGACAAACTAAATGTCCTGCTATTATAGATGTGCATCCATTGCATTACATAAAAAGCACAAATATCAATGTAATAATATATTGGGATTTTATGTGATTGTGTGAAATGGAAGAGGAAACTCGGTTTTCATTTTCTTTACAAACGATCTGGCGTGACGTCTTCTTTTTACTCCGACTTAAGACAGGCTGGACAAGGAAACTGTGAAACAGAAAAGCAGCCAAAAGAGCACTGGTAACTCTGGAGGAGTTGCAAGGATCCACGGCTCAGGAGGCAGAGGTGTTACATCTGATCACTGCTGCACTTTATATTGTAATGTTATCTTATTCCAACTGCAATCCCATTACACTGTCCTAAGCTGTATGCAATGAAATTTCATTTTGTATACACTCTGTGCATATAAAATGACAATAAAGTTTGTCTAAGTCTAAGAATATGTTGACAAAACGACTATTATTAATGCCCTGACAAGGAGAAAGCTAAGACACAAGTCACATGTTTCTTTTTTACAAACTAGATATTTAGGCTTATATAAGTTGAACCCCATGTCCCATTTCACCTCAATGCTCCCATGTTGGCCTCACGCATAAAATTCAACTAAAAATACACAGAGTGTGAAAAAGGTTCAAAGAGTGTGAATACATTTGCAAGACATTGAATACAAAGGTCTGTAACTGAAAAGTGGGGGGGGGGGTGCACTTTATTTTTACCTGGGTTGCAGGTTTTGTTTATTTAAAACATAAAAAAAGGGAATCACCTGAACTTCATATTCTCCACCACCGCCTGGTTTTCCGTCTCCGTTCACGTCGTACTGTTCGGGTGGAGAGGAAGATTAGGAAGATTACACATTCTGTTATCTCAGCGCGACCGGAGCTCTGAGGCAGCAAAGGGCCCCAAAAAACACGCTCACCTTTTCAAACATGGCTTCATATTTTTCATAAGCCAGCCAGTTAGTTTTGATCCAGCGCTGCGCCAAATCAGAAGCGAGCTTCTTGGCGTCCTCCGAAGACAGTTTGGAGAAACCTGGAAAACAAACGTCTCCCTTTGAACACGAGCAAGCTCAAAGACTTTTGTTTAATTTCCTGTTATTGTTGTTGAAAGATTTTTCCCTTTCTTTTTTTTTTAGCACAATGCAGCTCAGAAGAATCTAGCAGAGTACAAGACAGTAGGTGAGATATTTTTTTATGGCCCAGTGGTGCATTTTTTCTGATCCAATCTGTTACCTGATTTCAATGCAGCTGAGCATGTATTTCCCTTCATGAACACCAAACCGAAAGGAAAAAAGCCCCTGAAGCAAGAAGAAAATAGAGCGAGCTGCTACACAGGCCCATCAGAGCATCACTGAGGAAGATGCCAGATAAAAAAAAAAATAAAAAATGACAGGAAGCGATCCCTCCAGCTGTGTGCCTGATGTGGATGTAATAAACACCCTTTAATGGAAACCGAGTGTGATGAATTGAGACTTATGTTAGACACAAGCCTAAAAGTGGGAAGATTCGTCACATTTCTACTAAAAATGGCAACTGAAGCTGCGGCTGAGCTACGCTGACATTTAACTGTTGTATTCTTTTACCATTTCTCTACATGGCTGCGGTCTAGTACAAATCCAGAGAAAATGAGTCACCCAGTCTGACTTTCCTTTACATCGTCGTGAATTGTTATGCAAAGGTTGGACCGCATCATCCCCGGCTTTCCGGCAAGTTTTGCCGTTGCGTTGCTGTGCTTCCCACCTTCGATGAGCATGTGCTGCAAAGGAGGCCAGGCGTTGGGATAGTCCCACTGCTGCCCAGACTCCCTCAGTGACGTGGGCACCCCGTTGGGGAAGTTGAGAGCGCCGCTCCCCTGTGCAGACAGGAAAGAAACCGGGAGCAAAGCATGAGTGAAAGCTTTGCAGTGTGAGTGTGCCATCTGCTGGAGCCACCGCGCGTCGTTCACAAGGCGCCACCTCGGTGGATGCTGAAGCAATCCTTTCTTCTCCCTCAGAGAATCTCAAGCTCCTGCTCAAGGTGTCTTTTCATATATGGAAAAAAGATGTCTGCCCTCTGTTAATTGCAGGTTTTATTGATGGGGGAAAAAAAAGTGAGATCAAAATAAATATTGTCAGAACCTTGACGTGACCTATAACCTGCACATCTCATTTTGTCATTTTGTGGCTACGTGCTGAATCAACCGCCATAAACTCATGTTAAATAAGAGTCAGTGCACATTTTATTGGTACATGCCACAGTCAGCTTCCAAAGCATCAACCAGCGGATGTCCCGCCAAATCTGATGAATAGAGGAAAGGTTCATTGGTCAGGAAGGACCACCGGGAAGTTTACTACGACAGTACATGTGACCACAATGTCCTTAAAACGTTACAAACAGCATCACAAGGACCAAAGAACTAGGGATGCATGATTTTGCCAAAAATCCAAAATTGCGATATATTTCAACCATAATTGCGATTTCAGACTTTTCTCTGCATTAACCACAAGCAACAAAAATGGCCTGTAGATAAAGAAGTTTGTAAACAAGGACTATTTAAAACAAAAAGTTTGACTCTTTTTAATTATTCAGAATATTATTATTCAAGAGAGCAGCTTTGTTGAACATAAAGTGCAACCAACAAACAAGTCTATGTATTAAACAGTTTGACCGCTACTTAATGCTGTGGTGAGATTCCTGAAGGTTTCTGGTAAAAAAAAATTATGACTATATAAACTCTAAAACAAGTAATAAAATTAGATGATCTCACTGCTCCAATTCTCTTCCATATTACCAACACTTAAAGGACGCAACTTATCCATTAATTGTTACATAGCCAAAACCTGCAGACCTCTGCAATTTGGAAATTGCAATTATATTGCAAATGCGATAAATTGTGCAGCCCTACAAAGAACCCAGGAGCCAAGTGAGGGAGGAAGTTATGGAGCAGTGAAAAGCAGAGTTCTGTTACAAAAACAACATCCCAAGATCTGAACACCTCATGGAGCTGTTAGGTCCAAACTGGAAGAATTTCATCAGCGCTACAAACCAACCAACTTATAGCGCTCCACTTTTAAACGGCCCGGTAAGCAGAGGATTAATCTGATTCATCGCTCAGGTATGAGAAGCTGCTGACAGGATAACGGCGAGTTCTGGATTTTCCGAAAACTCTGCCGTCATCGGAGGTTGACTGACAGAAAGCGTTTGTTAAGAACATGCGTATAAAGCTCTGCTCACAGTTTGCCTAAAAGCCACACAGTATGTGGAAGAAGGTGCTCAGGTCACGTGAAACCACACTGGAAAACGCTACGTTCAAGAAAACTAACAGTGGATAGCATCATGAACGCAGCATCTCCACTGTGAAACACGGCGGTGGCAGCATCATGCGTTTCTCAGGCGGACTAACGGAAACACTGCAGGTAGATCTGAGCAGAGCTGATGGGAAGAGAAGGGTTTTCATAAAATAGATTCATGCGTCAGAATGGCTGCAAGTCAAGACCTAAATCTAACTGAGAGGCTAAAAAAACGGAGGTTTGCTGTTGCTCTAAATCCAATCTGGATACGCTTAAAAAAAAGACATTCTGCAGGCAGGACTGAGCCAAAACGTCAGTCTCTAGATGTGCAAAGCTTGCAGAGCGAAAGGTCAAAAGATTTAAAGGTGCAACTGTAGCTACAGCTGGTCTTAAAAATTATCGACACACCACACTTTGCAGATTATTGTAAGTAAGTAAGCTTTTTAAATTATGTGTCGTTGTCCTTATTAATTCCTTACTTTGTGTTGGTCTACCACATAAAACGGCAGTAAAAAGCAGCGACGTTTGTGGTTGAGGGATGCAGACTTTTGTGAATCTCATCTCACTCCAAGCCCTGAAATAAACAAAAACCGTTGAATCTAACGCAGAGTGACGCTTCCTTGTTGCCCCCACCTTCAGGTACTGCACTGCCTTCTCCCCCATGGCGGGCTGAGAATAGCACCGAGCCCAAACAGGAGCCAGGTTGGAGGCGTAGAACTCGAGGTGTTTGGAGTGCGTCACCAGGCTGTAGTCGAACCACGCTCCCCTCTCAGCGTCCCACAGCAGAGCCTCCATCGCCTCGGTCCTGCGCACCGCAGCCTGGTCGTACCGAGCAGCTGAGTCACCATTACCTGTCAGGATGCGGCACGTCGTCGTTACGTAACACCGGTTAGGAGCTAAAAGTAGATCCAAGGTCAGAGGCTCACCCAGCAGCCGGTGGAAGGAGGCCAGGGTTCTCTCGTTGCGGCACAGCAGGGCGTTGAGGTCCGCGGGCAGGATCTGGCTGGTGCGGGTCTCCTTCAGGGTCCCGTCGTTGTGGCCGCTACCGTTTACGTACCAGCGGGAAGTGAAGTCCCAGCCGGACTCCGCACCCGCCTTCAGATCCATCCACAGCTGCTGCCTGAGCTCTGAGGCCAGAGGGGGAACGCCAGAGAGAGGCGCGCTGAAACATTTACGCATTCAGGGCACTGCTTCACGCACGGCTCTGCTCTTCAGAGAGAACCAAAAGAAATTAAACACGAGGTCTCACGCCGAGATGTGTTTACCTCAGTTCTGCACCGGCTCTTATGAGCTTTAGGGACAAAAAGCAAGAGCGTCTCTTGCGAGGAAGAGGACTGGATGAATTTGAATATATGAGAGATAGAGCAAATACTCTCAGGTGGAAGGGAAAGTTGATATTCTGGCAAACAATAACCCTTCAAAGAGCATTTACATCTCAAAGACGGCTCAGCGAACAGGTGGTTTTCTCCCAGCGTAAATTATCAGAGCAAATCTGTTTTACTCAGGCCATTTTTAAACCCAACAGGAATGCATCGCGGCTTTCTAAAGAGGTGCGCCTGTAAGGCTGCGGCGCGTCTGTGACAATCTAGCTCAGCCTCACGGAGGAGGATTCATTCAGCCAGACAGAAAAATGATTTGAATAATCCATTACCAGCAGGGAGTCCTTCAGCTAATTCCAGGTCGTCTGTGTAGGATTCAGGCCTGGAAGAGAGGACGAGGTTAAAGGCGGGTGAGATGTCTGCTCTTCTGTTTGTGTCTGCAGTCGAGGCCAAAGGCTTGGAGGCTGACGGATAATTTGCTTTTTCACACAAACGTTACTTTTCTTTCTTTTTTTTTTTGCACGAAAGCTGCATTTTGGTTCCCTCCGACCAGAGGACCTTCCTCCGCATGATCTCTGTGTTTCCTACGAGATTTGTGGCAAACTTTAATGCCTCTGATTTGAGGAGTCACTAATGCTCGTGTTGGCAGATTCTCACACCTGAGGCGTGGATCTCTACATAATCACCACCAGCCTCTTGTCTGCTTGACAGATTAATGCCTTACCCCGACTGGTCAGTTCAGGTGCTTAGTCATGCCTTGGTAGGTCTGGAGCTGTGCTATAACTCTTTCCATTTCCAGATGATGAGCAGAGCTCCGTAAGATGTTCATAGCTCGGGGTTTTATTTTATAACCTAATCCAGCTTCAAACTACTCCGCCGTTTTCTCTCCGACCCGCCTGTCTGCTGTGTTCCTTGTACTGCAGGACGTTGCTTGCTGATGTTCTCAAGCAAAACTCTAAAGCCTTCACAGCAGAGAGTTATAAATGAGATCAAATTACACACAGATGGGCTTATTTACTAATTAAGTAACTGAAGGCTGTTTGCTGCACAGGATTCTATTTAGGGCTGTCAATTTAGAGGCAGAAAGAGTTTAAGTCGTCTGCCATTTTAATCACATTCATCACAATAAAATACATTGAAGTTATTTGTCTAGAGATGAAAAATTTCTAAAAGGGTGTGAATACTTTTGGGAGGTGTGATGATGTGCATCAATGTGAGCTTCTGGTCTTTCTGTGTCTCTGCTCTGTCTTCTCTAAGCCCCAGTGGGTCGAGGCAGATGAGCGTTCACACTGAGCCTGGTTCTGGTTCTGCTGGAGGTTTTCCTCCCTGTTAAAGGGGAGTTTTCCTCTCCACTGTCGCTTCATGCATGCTCAGTATGAGGGATTGCTGCAAAGCCATCAACAATGCAGACGACTGTCCACTGTGGCTCTACGCTCTTTCAGGAGGAGTGAATGCTGCTTGGAGAGACTTGATGCAATCTACTGGGTTTCCTTAGAGAGGAAACTTTCTGACCAACCTGGAGGATTTGATTGAATCTGACTTTTTAAAGAGCCTTGAGATGACGTGTTGTGAACTGGCGCTATATAAATAAAATTGAATTGAAGTGAATTGATAAGTTTGGCTGAAGTAGCATTTAATAAGGTTCTCAGTGGTATCAATATCTGGCCACTGATCCAAAAAGTCAGATCGCCCCTGGATCATTGGGCAGAGCTGCGTTTTCACAACCATGCTCCTGTTTCTGTGAGTGACCCCACGGTCTCTTGCAGCCTTTTTTTTAGATGTTCAACAGGGCCATCCCATCTCGAAACATTAACTGTATCCCAATCCTCAGCAATCCAAGCCTGGTTCTTCTTGTTGAACGTCTGTCGCTCCTTGATGTTTTTCCTTGGAGAGAAATTGCTTTTGTGCCGCTCTTCTAGAAACACCTACCACAACCTGCTGCCATTCCTGAGAAAGCTCTGCACTGGTGGCGGCATTTGGAGATACTGAGCATCTAAACACCGTTTCTTTTTTTTTTTGTACCGTGACTGAACCTTTCTCCTTGAAGTTCTTTTTGATCCGATCACTGGCTTAATGTGGTGCTTTTTGGCCCGCAGCTGCGTCCTTGTCTGTAAAGCCTTTTTGATGCTCAAAGCAGAGGAAAGATTTCAAGCACCTCTCTTTTCAAAACAACCACCCAGCTCTTCTAATTCAGCCTGATAATTGGAGCCATAAAAGTAGTTTTTCTTTTCGTTAATATTGGAACTGATTAAATATTACCTGGTGAGTTTGTGAGCACCAGGTCTCAGTCAGCCTCTAAGCCTTTCGCCACGGCGTTTGTCGCTACCTGGGCAAGTCTGCGTCCACGTTATAGCGGTTCAGAACATGTTCTGACCCGCTTGCCGCCACAGCAACAGAACGGTTTTGCATCCAGAACTGGTACTCCTTCTCCAGAACTGGGAGAGCTTCTCTATAATTAACGAGAGGAGAGGGATGAACGCAGAACGAGGGTGACGGTGTTACCTTCAGAGCTCGGTAGGTGCAGGGAGAGAGTCAGCAGCGCTTTTTCTGGCCTAATGGCTTCCCTCAGAACCACACCTAAGGAACTGCTGGTCCTTGGTCGCCTCGTAGTAGCTCTCCACCATCAGCGGGAGGAATGGAGGCTGACTGCGCCTCTCGTAATAAATCCGCCCACCGTTTGGAACAAAGCCGTATCTGTGGGAGGGTGACGGCAGATCTCTTATTCTGTAAATCTTAAAAATCCCCGTTTCCATCCAGATCCCACTCCTGGTGTCTTTTTTTTTTTTTGTATGGTACAAACTAGTGAAAAGCTTTACCTGTTGACGAGGAAGAGGAAGTTCTGAATCATGCCGTAGGCCGTCTCGGTCATCTCAGACAGAAGGAGCCCGTTGATGACCCAGTAGGAGTCCCTGTTGGGGTTGAGAGGAGAATCCTGAACGCCTGGGGAGGCGATGGCTATCAGACCGAAGGAGAAGAGAGCTCCAACTGTTTGGCTCACCAGTAGTAGAGCTCCCTGAAGCGGCCTCCAGGTACGACGACAGGATGCGGGGTGTAAATCTGAGAGTAGAGCTCTGGATGATCTTTGACACTGGTTTGGATCTGGAGGAGAGATTTGTTTTAAATCTACAGCACTGAGAGGAGAGAAAGGCTTGAATAATCCCTCATTTGTTTTAGATCTTGCTTCCACACGACCAGATAAGGCGTGTGTGGAGTCCATCGCAGTGTTTCTTGGTATTAAAGATGCTGTTTTTCCACTCTTTTTATGTATTTCTAAAAAAGAAAACGTATTTCAATTCAATTAAATTTTTTCAAACCCCAGTGGGTCGAGGCAGATGAGCGTTCACACTGAGCCTGGTTCTGGTTCTTCTGGAGGTTTTCCTCCCTGTTAAAGGGGAGTTTTTCTTTCCACTGTCGCTTCATGCATGCTCAGTATGAGGGATTGCTTCAAAGCCATCAACAATGCAGACGACTGTCCACTGTGGCTCTACGCTCTTTCAGGAGGAGTGAATGCTGCTTGGAGAGACTTGATGCAACCTGCTGGGTTTCCTTAGAGAGGAAACTTTCTGATGCAATCTGTATAATCTGATTGAATTTAACTTTGGAAATTACCTTGAGATAACATGTGTCATGAATTGGCGCTATATAAATAAAATTGAATTGAATTGAAAAATGTATTTAAAAGAAAAATCAAAAGAAATATTTTGAAAGACCAGAAAACTTGAAAAGATCACAAGTGCTGTGTGAAAAAAAAACTATTAATACCACTTAAAGGAGCAATAAGTAATAATGACATCTAGTGTTTCAAATCGGAACACACAAACCCTTCACAGAGCGCTGGTACAAGAGAGATGAGGCTGTTGTGCAGCTAAATTCAAGATGACGCCAAAGTAAGTGAAGCCAAAGTAAGTTGTCATCGTTGCATAAACAGATTGCCCACAGAGAAGCAGAGATTAAGGTGACCAGATCTCTTAGATGTATAACCCGGGGACATCTCCAGCCTATTTTATCAGCTATCAGCTGGGGCTGACTTACTTACACAGGATAGGTATATGCTGTTGCTGTCAGACTGGCATGCACAATGCAAGTTTCTGCGTATTGGTTGGAATAATATAAACTGAACGCTTGAGCTAATTGTTTGTTCAGAAAACAACAACAACTGGTGCTTAACTGACGAGGAGAATCTTTGCCAACCCTGCATCCATTTTGAAACAAATTAGGTCTCTCAGACTTCTCCATCTTTCAAACAAGTCCCCAATATTTGTCCTTGTGTTACTCCGTCTTAGGTTGGTTGCCCTTTTTGAAGGATACCGAGACTTCTTAGGTATTGCTGAGACTATTTCTGCTTACTTCTCTTTCTGGCTTCCATGTTTTCAGGCCGCTGCTCTTTTGCAAACATAAATTAAAAACCAAAAGCTGCGCTCTGTGTTGGCAACCCTGGAAGCTCTTATATGATTGGCTCAGGAACCAGGAAGTAAACACAGGCCACAGACTGGCAAGACAAGTTTATTTATAACGCACTGCACCAAAGTAGTTCCGGAGCGTAGCCTACTTCTAATTTTGAAAGGAGAGGACCGATTGTTTATAAGGAAAGTTACTTCCAAATGATAATTATTTTGATAAATTTTACAGTACATTTCTTACTTATTAAGCCTTTGTAAACTTTGCAACTTTACAACCACAACCTTCACTGGTTTATTTGGATTTATGCAAAGGATCAACACGACATAGCACGTAACTGTGAAGTGGAAGGAAATGACATGACTGCCATTTTGTTTTTGACAAATAGAGGAGTGTGAAAAGTGTGGAGCGCTGAAATAAGATTCATTACAACCAACTGCCTTCAGAGTTCACATAATTATGTGTAAAAAGAAAAACTTATGTGTAATTTCATCTCAGTATAAATCCAGCTGTCAAAGCCTCTGGAGAACATTAGTGAGCAAATACTTTGTGAGGATTTTATTTAGGGGTATCAGAGTAAAGGGGGGCTGAACACAAATGCACATCAGAGAATCTACTTGCAATATAATTCCTTTTTATTGGTTGGACTTATTAAATTCCAATCAAATAATTTGAGGTTTGTGGCTGTAACGTGACAAAATGGGGAACGACTACTTCTGCAGGCTGAAGTCTGACTGGAGCTCTTTTGCAGAACCGTGTGTGTGGAAACATGAAAACCCTGCCAACAGCTTTATTCAGGGTGTAACTGTTGTTCACTATAGGTCATCTAAGTGGACAACCTGACGGTCGGTTTCTTCACCTTTCTGCCGAGAGACTTCCACAGGCCGTGGATCTGTTCCCCCCACCGTCGCAGCTTCTCATCTGCTATTCCGCTCAAAAACCTGGGCCTGCATTAAAAGAACCAGCGCCTGTTAATCAGCCTCTGCGATAAAGCCACTGATCAGAGCAGCACAGCTTGAGCTCACTTTTCGTGCCAGTCTGTTGGCGTCCACGTCTCAAACTCGGTCCCCGGCTTCTCGAAGTGCGCTGCGAGAAACTCTTGGAGTTTCGCGGTTGGGATGGTGGAGTTTGGCCACTCGTTGGAGAGGTTTTGAAAAGCCGCCAAAACGACACCTGTAGAGGATGTTAATTAAACATGAGGGTTAGCAGGAGACGGTTGGGTTTAATCAAAGCATTTTTTTGTGAGCCAAGACTCACCAGGGGCCGACCTCAGCTTCATATCAACAAAGTACTTGTCATCGTCAAACAGCTTCGCTTCTTGGACCTGATGCAGGATGGGCCCTGAGCAGTAGATTTCACTGAAACAAGGAGGTGGGAATCGTTATTACAGTCTAATGTGTGCTTCTGTGCTTTTTTTTGTCTGTCTTGTCGAGTCTCTGCTCTGTCTTCTCTAACCCCCAGTCGGTCGAGGCAGATGACCGTACACACTGAGCCTGGTTCTGCTGGAGGTTTTTCCTTCCCGTTAAAGGGGAGTTTTTCTTTCCACTGTCGCTTCATGCATGCTCAGTATGAGGGATTGCTGCAGACGACCGTCCCTGTAGCTCTACACTTCTTCAGGAGGGGAGTGAATGCTGCTTGTCAAGACTTGATGCAATCAACTGGGTTCCCTTAGATAGGATTTTTTTTTTGACCAATTTGTACAATCTGATCCAATCTGTATAATCTGATTGAATTTGACTTTGAAAGTACCTTGAGATGACATTTTTCTTGAATTGGCGCTATATAAATAAAATTGAATTGAGTTGAATTGAATTAATCATCAACATACAACAGGAAGGTAATAAACCTCTGTCAGTGACGCTATAAACAAGCAAACAGGGGGTAAAGTTAGATGTGATAAAACAGCAGGTATATTAATAGGTTAAACAATGTATTTTATTGGGATTTTATGTGATAGACCAACACAGAGTGGCACGCTCTGTATTTGTAAAGAGAGAAAAAAGTATATGCTTTTAACATGTTTTACAGATGAAGATCGTATAAATCAAGCATGCATTTTTAGGCTCTTTAATTTGGCTTAAAAGGTGAGGCAAGTTTATATGTAGCACATTTCAGTAACAAGGCGATTCAAAGTGCTTTACGTGAACAGAACAAAGATTACAGAGGAAAGTACACTGCAATGGAATAGTAACAGCAGGTCAAGGTAGGTTGGACTACAAAGTAAATCTAATGAAGCTTCAGTGAACAACAGTTACAATTGAACATTAACAATTAAAGGACACTTAGTGAGGACGCGGGCAGCAGCGTTCTGGATCAGCTGCAACTGTCTGATCCACTTTTTATTCTACTAAAGATAAATGCATGGATTCGTTTTTGAGATCCTGCTAAGACAATTAGTCCTTTAATCCTGGAAATGCTCTTCGGGTGATGGAAGGCCGACCTTGTAATTGTCTTTAGATGCTTTTGAAGGTTCAGGTCCGAGTCCATCACTACACCCAGTAACGGGGTGAAGCAGCTGAAGCTGTGTGCTAACTTTTGATCGCTCCTCTGTCGGTCCAAAAATTATTACTTCAGTTTTGGTTTTATTCAGCAGTTGAACATTTTGGCTCCATACATTGATTTCTTCTAAGCATTTACTTAGTGCTTGAATGGGTTCATAGTCACCTGGTGACATCGTGATCTAGAGCTGTGTGTCATCTGCATAGTTATGGTACCTGATGTTTTTCTTGATCTGAACAAAAGGGAGCATGTAGATATTGAATAGGAGGGGACCCATGATGGACCCTTGGGGAACCCCACATGTGATTTGTGTGGACTGACACAAAAAGTCCCTGTCCTTTAAGTAGAATTTAAACCATTTGAGAGCTGTACCAGAGAGGCCGACCCAGTTTTCCAGGCGTTCTAACAGAATGGAGTGATCGACAGTATCAAATGCTGCACTGAGGTCCAATAGTACCAGCACGGTGGTTCTTCCACAGTCTGTATTTATATGGATGTCATTAAACACCTTGATAAGGGCGGTCTCTGTGCTGTGGTGAGGAAACCTGACTGGAAAACATCAAAGCGGCTGGTCATTGATAAGAAGGTGTTTAATTGTTGAAATACAGCATTTTCAATAATCTTACTGATAAAGGGGAGGTTTGCCTGTAGTTCTGCAGTAGTAGTTTGTCCAAATTGTTCTTTTTCAACAGTGGTTTGATAATTGCTGTTTTAAGGAACTGGGGGAAAACACCTGACAGAAGGGACGCGTTTATTATCTGAGTCAAATCAGACGCTATGACAGGTAAAAGTTTCTTAAAGAAAGCTGTGGGTAGAACATCAAGGCAACAGGAGGAGGAAGTTAGCTGGTGAACGATTTCCTCTAAGCCTTTTTTTTTTTAGTTTATTTGGCAGAATTTGGACATTTTGTCAAGATCAGTAACCTTGCCTGCAAGATGAATTCTAGCAGTATTTGTGCGTTCACAAACACATGAGAATCCATCTTGTCCCGCTCTGGCTTCAACCATTTGTGTCCGAACAAACAATGGTTCAGGCCAATCACATTGCAGTACTGTGGTTTAAGGTGGGACATACCAGCTGTCACTAAAGCAAGAGCTGCTGAGCCCACAGCCGAACCAAAACGAATACGGCAGTGCAGGACTGTCATAGTGAACCTGGATTCTAGTCTTCACCTGCGTTCAGTTTTTCGACGCTCTCTTTTTTCACTTCTAACTGCTGGAGCACTTCTCCATGGAGAGTTTTCTTCCCAGAAGCAACCTCCACTTTAATTGGAGCGATGCAGTCAATGATGTGTGAGACTTTAGACTGAAAGTCATCTACTAGCTCATCTACTGAGTTACAGGCCAAAGTGGAAGCAGAAGAGAGGAAGTGGAAGTAAGCTTGGTTAAAGGTTTCAGTGGCATCCTGCTTAAAGATGTTTTCTTATCAGTGATGGGCAGTAGCGCCGCTACATGTAGCGAAGCTATTAGTTAAACTACATTTTCCAGTAGCTTGACCGTAGCGTCGCTGCTTTATGAATCAAGTAACTTTCCTGTAGTGACGTTATTTTTTTGATCAAGTAGCGACGTAGCGTCCGCAAACGCTACAAAATCCAGGACATAACTAAGAAATGAAACCACGTTTGCTATTTTGAAACAACATTCAGAGTGAACAATCAATCAGAGTTGTTGGTTGGACATGTTCATGCGCGAGCTTCTACTTTGCCTCTCCTGTCTGTATCTATCGAAACATGCGCATGCATACGGCAGTGGAACTTATGGCAAGCCGATTAGGCAAATACTCGCCCTTACAATAACGTGCAGTTCCAACCCGTATTTTACGCGAGCGCGCGTTTTTTAGTCACCGCGCGTTTCCAGCCAGAACACGCGGTGACGTAAAAAACGCGCGCTCGCGTAAAATACGTGCGGTGGCGTTAATAACGTTTGGTGGCGTTTTTTGCATATTATATTATCAGGAGGTTGTCTTTTATGTGCTCAGCCACTAGATTTAAAGGTATTTTACCCAATAAGAACACTGCAGCACCAGACACAACCAGGAGGTCCCTGATCGTTGGGGAAAGGCAGAAAGAAGATGCACCTTCCTTTCTGGTCCTGTCTAAATCCTGCTTAGTTCAATAATAAAGTCTGATATTACACAAAACTCACTCTGCTTGTTCTCCCTACTTATGCCCCTGGTGCAGAAGATAAATGAAATCTTTAACAGAAATGTTATTATTAATTCTGAAAATATTATCATGTGAATATAAATACAAAGCATACAGGAAATGCAGCTTTATTAAGTGACCTGGTTTATTTTATTTAGCTTTTAATTTCTTTTCAACATTTAGTTCTACTACTTGGCTTGTGCTTTGGTAGTTTCATGTTTAAAATGACAAAAGAAATATGAAAAAGCTTATGGTGCATCTTCTTTCTGCCTTTCCCCAACGATCAGGGACCTCCTGGTTGTGTCTGGTGCTGCAGTGTTCTTATTGGGTAAAACACCTTTAAATCATGTGGCTGAGCACATAAAAGACAACCTCCTGATAATATAATTTGCAAAAAACGCCACCAAACGTTATTAACGCCACCGCACATACTAGGCCAATAACCTTTTTGTTTCATTTCTAGCAGTAATTACTTCAGTTTGTATTTTATTATGCTGCTCATAAAGCACTGTCTACACTGTTAGGTCATTGGCTGATCTTTAATAAATGTTTTAACCAGTGTATCAGACTCATTTTGAATTGATCTGACATTAGGTTGGTACAACGTTAAGTAGCTTCTGATGTAGTTAAGCTACTTTTAACACATTTGTGTAACTTAGCTTGCTATATTTCTATAGGTGGTAGCTTTTGTGTAGTGAAGCTTAATTTATTGTTGAGTAACTGATAGCTTAGCTCACTACACTGGACAAGTAGCTTGCCCAACACTGTTTCTTATGATGTCCCTTTGGCTAAAGGAGTCATTGGAAATTATGCTTTCAAAGCAGAAAAGTGATCAGATAGGGCAACATCAGTTACATTGACCATTATTCAGACCCTTGATGATCAGATCTAAAACATGTCCCTGTTTGTGTGTTGGCTGTTTAACGTGTCGAGTCAAACCAGAATTTCTAAGTGTGTCACATCATTCTTTTATACCTCTGTCTTTGGGGTTGCTAACGTGAAAATTGAAGTCTCCCACAATAATAAAAGTTGTAATTGTTACTACAGCAAATAAAAACTTAATATTCAATTCTTAAACATTTTTTTAATAGAAATACTGTATATTGTGCTATTGAGAGTAGGGGTACTCTGACAGTTTTTGAGCGGACGGTCACCGACACCCTCCACATGGGTGAGCCGCAAAATGCTAGAGCGACAGACAGATCAGCGTGCCCAACCATTTTAATGGGAAGTTGAGTGGAAGGAAAAAGTGGGCAGATTAAAAAAAACACCACAAACAGACCTACGCAGGACGTGGTCTCCAACAAATGCATTCTTTGTGTCAAACCACACCTGAACCAGACATGATCAGATGAGTTTCACCCATGCCAAGGAGAAAACTGGAGGTAGATCACTGCTCAGTGTTCCTAAATCCTCTTTTCACATGAAACTGTTGCTTTTCCTTTAGAAATCAAACTGTAAAGTAGGGCTGGACGATATAGAAAAAAAGCATATCGATAAAATAGAAATCATATTGATCCATATCGATAATTATCTAAAAAATTTAAAATATACATTTTAAATGCAGCCCTGGCCATTTGTGTTGTTGCTTGATTACCTATTTTTAAATAAATGGATTCAAACACAACCCTTTATTCAAACAACTTTTTACAAAAACTGTAAGTGTTAAAAAAGAAAAAAGAACATGTGCTCTCTCAACTCTCTGAAGGCTGATGGAGCATTCCTGGGTTTGTGATTGGTTGGGAGGATACAATGACTGTAGTATTAACCTAACTGATAGGCTAAAATGCACTGTTCTTTTATTGAACTTTTTATTGACCCCTGTTTTTTATATTGAACCATACGTCTATCGATCGATATCGTTATTGAATTATCGTCCAGCCCTACTGTAAAGTAGCGTTCACACTGAGCACCGATGTGTCAGGCCGAGCGACAGATATACATGATATCCCTGTGCACAGGTGGCACACAGGAGCGACGTGACACTAGGCGAGGCCACAGAGGCAGTTCAAGTGACGCAAAATGCACGATTTTGCCGATTGAAGTAAAGCCAGAACGACAGGACACCTGCGATGGATGCGTAGCGACAGTCGTTAGAGTTAAAAAATCTGAACTTTTATCTTCTCGCGCCACGACAACCAATCAGGAAGTGGATGTAGCTGTGACGTGGGGGGAAGGTCTGCGGCGGAGACGAAGTAGTTTTCATTCAACATGGACAAGACAAGCTGATAATGGCGGTCTGCCTGAATGTATGACTCAATTATTACTACTGAGACAAGTCCAGAAAGGAGCGAAGCTGGAGTGGCAGATAAGTGAAAGCATCACTAGATGGTTCCATTGTACTGCTGTATTCCTGGCTTGTCGCCCGCTGTGCGAACAGCTGGCGATAATGTCAGGTGAGCGACTTTGACGCTAAACCAGCGACAGCTTACAATGACAAAAAAGAGATTTGGCTTTGTTAAATCAAGCAAGTTTAATTTTACAATGTCAAATCTCTTTTCCAGTGTCATTGCAAGCCGTCACTGGTTTAGCTCTGTAAGCGACGCCAATGTGAACACACCTTAAGACCTGGATTTGCTGGTGGGCCTCATTTAGGATTCATTTATTTACCAAATGGAAGTTTTGCAAGAATGCCATATACATTTTTAAATATATCTATAAAGCACTTTTTAAAAACAGCAGACACTGACCCAAGTGCTGGACAAAAAGAATGATTAAAAGCATTAAATGTTAAGTTTGTCTCTCAGCGTTGGGTTTCAATGTGTTGGAGCTTAACGTACATAACCGAAAAGCGATTTAATTTTGAGACCTGTGAAAGTTGCTAAATAAACCTTTATTGTATGAAAATGACATTGCTCCACCTCTAAACTGACCTTTGACCCAAACCATGTAACTGTTACTTTGCTACAAAAAGGTTACTCTGTTCCAGAAAGCAACTTTTATGTGTAACATCTGAGAAACAACGAATACAAAGATGTCTTCAGGAAAAAATAACCAATTTCATGTTTACAAAGCTAAAAAATGTTAAAGATGATGTGTTTCTGCGTTGATGTGTAAAAGAAGTTCCTCCTAAACCTGGACCCGTCCCAGAGTCAGGAGTGGACAGACACAGAATCCAAGGTGCTGGAGATCGGGGTTGAAACTTCCAGTCTGATGTTGGTTTATGGATCCGGGTCACCAGCTGGTGTTGGTCCACCGTGTTTTATCAGCTCCAGGAGATCCTGGAGCACTTCATGCTTCCTCCTGTGGACAAGCTTTAGAGACCCTAGTTTCACTTCCCAGCAGGACTTGGTACCTGCTGTCACTGCCCAAAAGTACCAACACCAGTTCATGACCACAAACCCAGGCTTCCTGATCCCCTCCAAACCTCGCTGCCGCACTCATTACTTGGTCTGGGCTCCTTTAGCATGAACTCCACGGCTACGGCAGGCCGTTTTAACATCAAAATCAGCTTCTTCTGGCTAAGATATCAGCTATTTAAGATATCAAAAAAAAAAAAAAAAAACGTTTTAACTAGTAAAAACTACTATCCTGAATGGTACTTTAAGATATCTGCATTTATATTCTGACTAGTAAGAACGATTCAAAATATCTTCAATCACATTTTGAAGAATCAAAATGCCTTTTGAGACATCTCAAATGATGTCGCCCGATTCGTCATTTGAAGGGTCACACATACGGAATTATAATTAAGATATCTTAAAATTATGACTAGTCAATATGACATTTTTAGATATATGGATTCATCCGTGTTTCTTACTTCGTGTCAAGCACGAGCTACAGGACAAAAGAAAAATCGTGTTTCAAAACACGAGAATTAGCGCTGGACATACCCGACATCGCAGACCACTGAATAGCAAACGCCAGTAAAGATGCCTTAAACTTTCCACCAAAAATGCTACGTAAATGGCATGTTTTTACTAGTCAGAATGATAATTCAAGATATCTGAAATACAAAGGCCTTCTAGATTAAAAAATGGTCAAGATATCTCTAATGTTTGAGATATCTTGAAAGGAATTTTGACAATTCTAGATATCTGAAAGCTTTGCCTAGTCATTTGCTTTCAAGATATCTGTATATCAATTTGCACTGGTCAAATCCTACTTTAAGATATATTTAAATACATTCAAGATATCTTGAACAAGGTCATTTGAGATCTTTAATTGGAATGACTAGTGAGATCAAAAACTGAGGCATGTCAAATTACCTTATGACTAGTCATAATTTATCTGAAACACCTTTCAGACAATAAGTAATGTATTGAAGATATCTTAAATATAAGTCCCCTACAAACTGTACATCTGTCATTTAGACTAGTCAGAATGTAATCAGATATCTGAAATTGGTATTTTGCCTAGTCAAAACGGAGATATCTTAATTAGCTATTATGTCTAATCAAAAATCTACACATAACACAACAGTGCACTGACGTCACTGTGTGAAAATCATTTTGAGAACCGTTACATTTTAAGTTTTAAACTAAATTTAATCAAAATAGAAACTAAACCATTCATTCATATATTTGGGTTTCAGTACAGAACCCATCAACCAGAAATGAGTATTGGGTTCTTCCTTGAGAAATGAGTGTTTAGTAGCAACCAGCCGTTGTCTCCCAGTCTTTCATCTCATCGCCAGCATTTAGATTTATAGACCACTTCCATGCAGGAACATCCTCGGCTTGTAAAAGCGTCATTCTTACACTTATCAGAATGAACTTTGGGAGGAATATTAATAGCTGCAAATCATTAAACGGCTATAAAGCTCATAAAAGCAACCTGTCCATCGTTGGGGCTTTAAAAATTAACAGACAAGGTGAAAAGTTTTTCCATCGCTCTGATAAAATGTCTAATCTATTTTTCGCTCTAAACCAGTGTGAATAACGCAAAAACCTTTTGTCGGGCGTTTAGACCAACAAAAGCCCAATATTTGGCTGATGAAAAGGACAGAAACGTGCATAAATCTCTTCAAAATTAAACATGGAAGCAGTGATTCATGCAGATGTCACACTTGGGCGTCCTAGCTTAACAGACGTTGGAACCTCTTTATTAAAATAAGTCAAAGTTTAAGCCCCATTTGCATAAGCCAGAAGTTGGACGTATAGCAGAGCTCCTGGTGTCTCACCTGTCGCACGGAGGAGGCAGCGAAGGCGTCACGCAGGCAAACAGAGTGAAGAAGGTAAAGCAGAAGACCACAGGGTCCTCCATGGTGAGCGATGAGCTGAAGCTCAACTACAGACTGAGGCAGGCGGCCCAGAGCATTTATACACCAGCCAAAGCACTGCCCCCTGGCTTCTGTTCAGCAGGACAACACCACTTAAAGAACCGAGCAAAAACACACAATAAATTTCAGTGAGCTTTATTTTTCCAAACAAAATTCCAAATCCAATAATATCCGACTCCTGAACATGTAAAATTTGCTTCACTGAAAACTGCCAATTACATCAATTTTTAAAAAAAAAAGGGAAAAAAAATGAATCCAGGCTTTAAATTTACTTTGATTTGGAGACGAAGTTAAGGTGTACTTCATTTGATCGCTCCATTAGAAAACAAATTAAAGGGGCAACTCCTTCAAATACTGGTATACCCGTTACCCAAACTTTGGATTTTTCTTTAGTGCCCACTTGTCCCTCCCACAGTTTAACTGATGCATTTGCTGTGAAGGAAATCCTCAGAAGGACTCGCGTTCTCTCGTCAGCCACGCGACAGGATGGCTGCGTTTTACACAAAAGCTGTGTTGTCGTGTCGGCTCCCGAGACGAGGAACAAATGCATCAGGGCAGCAAAGGCGCCAGATTACCCTCCCAACACTTATTTTTGAAGAGACCTTAAAGACGGAGACAATTTATTCACATTTACTCAATTAGTCACCAAATCCAGGGTGAGATGCTCTTGTCTCAGCCTTTAGGGATTACCGTGACGGCCTCCCACAGCCAACCAGGTGGACTCAGGCTGGGACGACTAGCGCCGGGAGGCCGCCAGGAAGCAGACCGCTGCCGAGTGTCTGAACAACGCGATCCCTGTTCGCTCGGGAATGTTTGGGTTGCTTAGGATTTTTAGTTTTTGTAAGTTTTTTTTTTTTTTTTAAAAGATCCCTCCCACCCACCAAAACGAGCCAAATAAAGCAACAACTCAATCGCAGCGCGGCGATTTCTGGGAAGACAGAGCCGCGGGAACAGGGATCAGAGCTCAAACCAGTGAGAACCGTGGCGGGTGCCAAATCGGGCTTTGGGATGATTCTCACTGATTGGAGCAGAGGAGAGCATCTCATCGGAAATAAGGGGAACCTCGTTCTGCAAAAAGGCTCGCTGAACACAAAGTTCAGCGAGCCTTAAAGCAACGAAAAGGTTTTTACGTCGAACTGAACCCAAAACCCCAGAACATAAAGCAACGACGGGCAGAGAACGGCAGCCCGGGACATCTAACATCAAGCAGTCCAACTTCTTTTTTTCTTCTTCTTCCCAGGCCGAATAAACAGCAGCTCTGCACCGCGATACATTTCTCATCATCACAGGCGGAAATGAAGCAGTCCAAGTCAGGGCGGGCGGGCGGAAACCGGCCCCGTGTGCGTTAAGTGCAACTCAACCTGCTGCGGCCCTTTTGATTCGATTCCTGCTACATTTAAAGTCAGACGCTTCATTTTGATGCATTTGGCTAACATTAAGCAAAAAAAATAATAATTATAAAATAAAACAAAGTGGTGGTGGACTATACAGCTTCTGCCCAACAGGAATTTATGTAGCCAAGCTCAAACGAGGCATAAATCAACGTAACAGCTAACAGCTTCCCTTCAGAAAACAAATCTACAGCCAATTAAGCTGCACTGCAGCAAGAAGCACTACTATGCGACAGATCATTCCTCTTTAAACACCAGCGCTCGTTATGATGAATCAGTCTTGGAATCGGCTTCCCGGACCAGGGCTGGCGACAAAAAAACAAAAAATAATCAATCCAAATACAAAAGTGTAGGGAAGCCATCTGTCGAGCCTGTGCTTGTTAACACTGGTAGCAGGAGAGGACGAGGGGCCACGTTTAAACACCAAGTGCACGTTTTAAGGATTGCACCGTCAGAATTTTAGAGCACTAAAACAAAACCTTTTTTTTTTTACCGATTATCCAAAAAACATTTCATGAAAAGCCCCGGAAATGTTTCTGCGGCGTTTAAAATTATAAATAAACTCCCGGGCCGTTGCTGCGGGGCGGAACGTGGCAGCTGAGGGGCAGATCTCCAGTGCTAACGGGGCGGGCAGCGGTCCGCTCTGCCAGCCGGTTTACCGTTTGTTTTAAAACTACTTTAAAAAAAAAAGTATGTACAGAAGGTGAACGCTGAACCCCACGTGGTGGCTTCGTGTCTTGGAGTACGGTGTGGCCGTCCATAGGAGGGGTGGGGGGGGGGGGGGGGTGCAGGGGGGACAGGACAACAAAGAAAAACAGGAAAAACGCTCTTTGCAGAGAGACGCCGCTGAAGCAGGAATCCTCACGACTCGCTGTTTTCGGGCTGCTTCTTGACTTTTAGTGTTCTGGAGCTGAAGACGGAGGAAAGGGTCAGGGTCTCTGAGAAACAGGAGCTTCATCCCAAGCAACCAAGCAGTCTGGCGCTCTCTCGGAGGAAGAAAACAAACAAAAACAAAATAAATCCAGTCTCTGCTCACTGAGAATCCAGGTTCATCAGCCAGACTCAAATTCCACTCAGCCAGCGCTAAAAGTTAAATCAGACCATCTTCCCTCACAAATGGGATGAGCCAACCAACCAAAACCAGTAATGAATTCACCCCTCTGCTCAGGCAGACTGAAATTCTCAATTAGGGGAACGTGAGCGTGGCGTGAAGTGGAGGACGATGACGGGTTATTACTTCAGAACGTCTCGGACTGCTTGTTAAGGCACTTGTTACAAATTGGTTCAAAGTTGGAAACTGAAGCGTGCAGAATGGAGGGGGGGGGTCCTTCCGGGGTCCGTCGGGGCTGGCTTTGTGTCGGCCGTGGATATGAATCGGTTTGGTCCCGCGCTTTCCTCTCGGTGCTCACGTCTTCAGCGTGCTGCGGTGCAGCCGAGCCTTTACATAAAGGCCGATGAGTTCTTCCAAAGCGTCCGTCTCAAAACGCGCTCCTGGTGGCGGCGTCCGAAAGAAAAACTGTACACGACAACGAATTGGAGAAAGAAAATCCAAGACGAGTGGGGGAGGGGGTGAGGCGGGATGTGAGGGGGGGGGGGGGGGGGGGAGAATGGGCCGATCTGTGGAAAACAAAGAAGGAAAGCAGATTAAAAAAAAATACTGAAGATGCGATCAATGATGAACATTTAAGTAATTTCACAGAATTTAACCTGTTATCTGTTATGTTGCATAAACTTAAGTTAGAAAAGTACTTTTAAAGTTTCTTGAAAAAATTTATCTCTTGTCACATTAGAACCTTGAACTTCAACACATTTTGTTGAGGTTTTTACTAAGACTATTTTTATTATTTACAGGTAGAAATCATTTTATCTGATAACCCTAAACCAGGGACCTGCATCCTTTACAGTGTAAAGAGAAACTTGTTCAGAGCCGCAAATGTTGCCTGGCCTTTTGAAAAAAGACAAGTTATCATTTTTAATAAAGATCTACTGTAGGAAATATGTTGTCATCGTTAAAGAAACGCCCTTTTATGTCTATTTTGAGGTTTTAAAAAAAGAGGATGGACGGGATATTTGTGAATAATGATATAACAAAAATCATAGTTTCCACCATAATGAAAAAATATTGATTTAAAATTAAATATCACTGGCACTTTTAGAATCAGTCTGTTGGAATAATTGCTTTTAATTTTCACAGGGGAAAAAAACTGCTAAAACCTGCATTTATTATCATTACTAGATTTAAATACCATAATAAAAATATAATTTGTAGCCAAAGTTATTAAGAGCCACTGTGGGAGGTCCAAAGAGCCACAGGTTGCAGAGCCCTGCCCCAAATAAAACCCAGTAAAGAAGCAAACCACCCCAATGGTACATAGAGTCCATCTGTAACCTCACTGGAGCATAAATCCAGCTGAACTGTGAAGGCCTCCAAACAGCACCACGAAGGCCCAAGAACAAGGAAAACGGGTCTGGGAGAAGTTTATAGACAACATCCCAAGCTTTGAGTCTCTAAAAAGGAGCAGCGTTCAATCCAGCCATAAAGATTACGGCAGGCTAAAACAGACTGGGAACGAAAAGCAACGATCAGAAGCAGCCCAGAGGCTCGTGGTGAACTGGAGGAGCTGCAGAGATTCACAACTCGGGTGGGAGGATATGTTGAAAGGGCTTTTTATCCGGCTTTTATGGAAGGGCAGAAAGAAAACAGAACGTCTTGCTTTGAAGTTCTCTACAAGTCAAGCAGTCACAACAAACATGTGGAAGAAGCTTTTCAACCAAAGGCAAAACAGGCCACTGAAAAACTCCATCTGCAGTGGAACATGGTGGTGGCAACGTCATGCTGAGGGAACTCTCTTCAGCAGGGACAGGGAAGCGGGCCATCGTTGATGGCAGGATGGACCGAGTTAGATGGAGAAAGCAAACAGACTTGGTCAGAGCTTTATTTTCCTGCAGGAATCCCAGCCTGAAGACGCAGCTGGATTCAGTCCGTGGACGGACGAAGACGACAGAGACGAAGCCCAGAAGATTTACAGCTCCTCAGGGCTGAAAACAAACACGCAACACTAAGATTGTGGTTTGGGAAGATATTTGGGAAACCCTTGATGTTACCTGAACATTACAGTTATGACATGTTGCTTGATCTACCCCACAGAAGCCAAGTTCAAGTTTATGGTTTAAGCTGCAGGAGTTTAGGTAAAACATCCGACCCAATGGTTGCCCGTTGCTGAAGGTACCTACAGGCTCACTGCTTGACTTCTTCGCCACTCTCGCTGTGGTACTCCGCCACATACAAGCTCTTGTCAATGATGCCGGGGATGGGCTTGATCTCCGTGCCGAGCTGCTCCTCGATCGCTTTAAGGTTGAAGCGATCGTCGTACGTGATGAGGTTGATGGCCAAACCCAGGTGGCCGAAGCGTCCTGGGAATCAGCGAGACGAAATGTTAACCACGCCGCTGGCCCGCCAGCTTTAGGTAGTCATGACGTTTACGAGCTCTTACCAGATCTACCAATGCGATGGAGGTACGTCTCTCCCAGCTTGGGAAAATCAAAGTTGATCACCACATTCACAGCTTGAATGTCAATTCCTCTAGTGAAGAGGTCTAAAACAGATAGACATATTTTGAAAATATAAAAACAGTTTATTGAACAGTAAGTAGTTTAAAAAAAAAAAGAAAAAAGTTTTTTCAGTCACAAGCTCAACATCCAGAACACAGCTGCCCAGTGAGTCATGTGGAAACATTGTTACTTTCGTTTCAGAGCGCTGAAACTCACAACTCTATTGTGAAAAAAAGAAAAGCGCCAAACAATAAAAGGAGAAAGTTAGATCCATTATGAATTCATTTCAGCGTTAGCGGCACGTCTGGAGACCGTAAACAGTCTGCAGAGCGTCAGATCCTTCAAATGCTGCAGCTAAGAGATCAGGCTGATGCGCGGGCAGGACATTTTTCAAACGGTACGTAGTGCTGTTGAAACTTGGCGTGCCCCCAATGAACACGTTTACACAAATGTAGGACGTACTCAGCCCAGGCTGCGGTATCAATGAGAGAAAGGGAAAATACAGGGCTTCAGAAAAATATCTAAAGGAGCGACTATTATCGCAAACACCAGGAAGATTACCTGCAGCATTTCCCCGCATGTTCGCAGCAATCTTCTGGAAATTACAAGGTTTCTAGCTGGGTGATTACTGAATGTGTTCAGCAAACACTGCAGACGTTCGAGTGTTGAATGGGCGCCGGCAGAACCCGTCTAGAAGGTTTCGGGGCCATAGTGCGTGTGAGAGAATGGCTCCGACCCTTTTCGCGCCGAAACGGCTAATTAGGCAGTCATTTTCAACCTTGTATCCATCAACAAAAACATGCTTTAAACGCGATCCAAGGTTCTGAATGTGATGGAAGCCGCTTTAAAAGGGCGAGCAGGAAACGGTGGAATAAAAACCACGAGGAGGGCGAGACGTTTCAACATGTAAGCAAAGCTTGGAGCAGCTCTCAGAGCAACAAAGGCTTCACTCACCGGTGCAGACCAGGTTCCGGCACAACCCGTTTCTAAAGTCGTGGAAAACACGGTTGCGATGTTCCTGAAAAATAAACCAAGTTATTGAAACTACAAACTTTGTGCTTAAAGTCCATCATTTGAGGTAAGCAGACTAATACTTATAACCAACTGCCATTAAATAGACTGAATCCTAACAAACAGGACTTGTCTATACGAGTAGATTGTATTGGGCTGAGCTGGACTCATTCATCTCTAAACTTCTCCATCACTGGTTATGAATAGAAATAGTTTCTGATCTATATGACCAGCTGATGCTACATAAATACATTTTAAATTGTCCCTCACTCAAGGTTTCCCCTACATGTAATCGATCGTGGCGCACCGCTGCGGCACAATAAAAGCCGCCACATCTTCAGAATGAAGTTTTTAAAAGCTTGTATGGTAAAACAACGTAGAGCATATGAGATGTGTTTACCTTGTATTATGTACAGCCTATATTCGTCCACTTATACTAACCATAATCCAAGTTTGAAATTAATTTAATCACGAAACGTTAAAATGTGCTTCATTTTGAAAAACCAACACAGCCTGCTCCTTCCTGTCTAGTTGCAAAGATGCTAGCAGTGTTTTTTCTGTTATTGGCAGCCGTGAGTGAGCGCCGTCTCTCACAGACGCTGCTGCGTCCTGGAAGCTCCGCGTTTGCAGTCAGAACAAAGAGCAGAGAAGACAGAGGCCCACTCTGCTCTGCTTTCATATAGAAAAATAATAACGCGTGCGCCAAGCATTACAAACCTGGACGTATTGTATTGCACTAAAATAGTTCCCTGAATCTGATTCACGTACAGCTTGAATCACTAATTCTCCTCGTTCACTGTGTGCCTCGACGTCTTTTTGCTAAAATTTGATGCCAGTGGTGTGGATTCAGGCAATGCATAAAAGTTCATGAATCATGTCAAAGTTCATTTGTAGTTCCAAACAGTGTTTTTAAATCACATTTTGTGTGCTTCTTGTTCCAATCATAAGTACAAATGAATATGCAAATTGCACGATGACATCGTCTAGCGACTTTTAGGACAGCCAATAGCGACTTTCCTTGCTGAGGAGTGGGCAGCAGTGGCCGCTGTGTTGTGCTGCTCTCAGGAGGCAAGGAAAGAGAGAGACGACGGTCCAGTTCCTACTTCCCTCAGCGCTGCCTCACAGGCACATCACAGCTGCCTCGTCACATAAATGTAGTTTGTAAGTAGTTGTTTTTGTCTCCGAGACTGTTGCACTAAATTAATTCCCTTAATTTGATTAACACACAGCTTCACTCACTTATTCACCTCGTTCACTTTGTGTGACTTACATCTGTCTTTTTGGTACAGTTTGATGAGCGCGGATTCAGGCAGTGTATTAAAATTCATAAATCATTTTGTAAGCTTACAGTGCCGTATTGGCCACTGTCTAGACGTTATGTGGTGTCTAGACATTAACTATGTGTATATAAACAACTATGTTGCTATGCCAAAGCTGCGTTTTCAGAGGCACTCAGCTGCCTACAAAGACGAGGGTAATGTTTGGAAATGAATTTGGGCGACCGACGGTCAGCTGATGAAGCAGGCTGATGCAGGCAGCTGTCGTAACAGAAGTCGTTTGGCCGAGAAAACAGAGCGACATTAAGAGTGCCTCAAAGTAGAAACTGTTACGTTATAAAAAACCCTGACATGAATATTTTCAGTTTTAACTGACTAAAATTAGCTGAAACTGAGTACATCCAGCTTAGACATCCAGTTGTATTTCTTTATTTATCCACAAACACGCTGTGAGCCGGCGTTTATTTACTACAGATAATTGTCAGCTTTATGCAACATTCCCAGAAAATTTGAGCTATCCCTTTAAAGTCAACACCGGAATTCAGCACAAAAACCTCATTACAAGACGCCATGGTTGTTATAATGCATAACATGCACGATTAACATTTTCTTTAATTAAAAAAAAAACAAAAAAAACGTATTGGTGTATTTTGCTTTTTCCCCCAGTACTGGGATTGGGGAATACAGTGAGATTTTAAAAATAGATTTTTTTTAACAGATATCAGATGAGACCATCAATTATATCGGGATGGTCTATGGTGTGTTATATTTATACTGTTAAATACACTCCAATAGGCCATTTTTCTGCTGTTTCTGATATTTATCTACAGCTGTTAAAAAAAAAATGTGCCCGTGAGACATTTGGGATAAAGCTTTGATTCAGAGATGCCTTTTTATAATTACTTTATGAAAAGAAAAACATTGACATAAATATATATATATCGACATTCTGCCTAAAAATAACCAGCTATTATTTTTGTCCATATCGCTCAGCCCTACCCAGTAGAGAAAAAGAAACCCTTATGCTGCAGTAAGTGACTATTTCGGTTTTGTTTGCCTTTACTTAAACGTTTTACTCATGGGCAGGATTCCAGCTGACCTGTCTCATCTTGGCATGGATGTAGAAACAAGAGTAACCAAGCTGGGAAATCTTCTTGGCAAGAAGCTCCACTCTCTGAGAGGAGTTACAGAAGATTATTGACTGGTTGATCTGGAGCTGAAGACAGAAGAAAATAAGAAATCAGTGATTAGAAAGCAGAACCTACACCCTATAAAATACTTCCAAGAAAAACAACTGCAGGGAGCAGATTATTTTCTGACATAACCCCCGCAGAACGCTATAAAGTAACAGACGACATGAAATAGGATCAAGGATGCAAAACGTACCCTGGAGAATAAGGTGTTGAGGCAATGGACTTTTTGCCTTTCTGTTACATAAGCATAATACTGAGTGACCCCCTTCAGTGTAAGCTCCTCCATTAGGTTGATCTCATAAGGTTTCTGCAAGTGTGCATTCTATAACAGGAGTAAAAAAAAAATTTGATTTGGCTTAGTTGACGAGTTAAAGTGAGATTTGTTTACGAGCTTTAATTACCAGAAAGTATGATTAAATATGACTGAGGCGTACCATAAACTTCTGCACACTGAGAGGAAAGGTGGCAGAGTAAAGTAAAATCTGCCTCTGTTTGGGCAGGAAGCCCAGCATCTCCTCCATCATGACCACAAAGTCCTGAGACAGGAGCTTGTCAGCCTTAGAGGGGGAAAAAAACCCAGAACATTTTAGGTTTAAGCAGAACAAAATACTGATTTAGAACAAAACAACACCTGCTTGAAAGCAAAAGTACTCACTTCATCCAAAACAACCATCTGTACTTTGTTGACTTTGGCCACTCCTTTTTTGATCAGGTCTAAAATCCTCCCAGGAGTAGCAATAACCACATGTACTGGAAAATAAAGACACGAGTAAACACATTTTAGACTGAATCTTTGGAGAGTTTTGTCAGCAGGTCATATCTGAACACCTGAAGAGGTTTTATTTCACTAAGCAAGTTTCTGTCGGTCACAGAGGCCTTGTCCATACGGAGACTGTAAAACTATTCAGGAAAAAAATGATACGTCCACATGAGGACAACTGATGAGGCTGTAGTGGGCATGCCGGGCCCAAAGGGGGCGCTGCAACATCATTTAAGAAGAGATGTGGCTCGCTAGGGCTGGATGATAATTCAATAATATATATCGATCGATAGATGTATATCGATGACAGAAAAAAGGATCAATACAAGTTTAATAGATTAACAGTTTTCCTTCCTTATGGATTCTAGCCCATCATGTAGGTTAATATTACATCATTACATCCTCCTAACCAATCATAACGCAGACCCAGGAACCAAGCTCCGCCCCCTTCAAAGAGCTCAGAGAGCACACGTTCTTTTTTCTTTTTTTTTAAAACTTACAGTTTTGGTAAAACGTTGGTTGAAAAAAGCGTAGAGTTGTGTTTATCTAAAAATAGGTCGCTAAGCAACAGCATAAAATGGCCAGGGCTGCACTTAAAATATATGTTTTGAATGTGTTGATAATAATCAATACCGCTCAATATTTCTATTTTATCGATATGCTTTTTTTTCTATATTGTCCAGCCCTACGGCTCACATGTACAAAGAAAAATTTTATTTATCCACTCTAGGAACGGGTTTCGAAACTGATCGTTCACCATCTCCCAAAATGCCGCATCCATGTGAACTCGCAGCCTAAACGACAAAAAGCCTCTGCAGATACGCAGAATCTCCTCTCCGTGAGGACGGGGCGAGAGCAATTCGAGTCGTTTACAGGCTGCATTCAGAACAATAAAGCACCTTGAAAGCATTTCTAAACCTCAAAGAAGCAATTACATCCCAACAAGAATTCCCCGTAAGCAAGGAAATTTACCCGTTTCGTCGAGCCTCATGATGTCATCGCGGAGGTTGGTGCCACCTGTGGTCGCCATCACCTTCACTCCACCCATGTGTTTACTGACCTGGATACATATTTGGCTCACTTGCAGTGCCAGTTCTCTGGTGGGCACTATGACTAAAGCTAGAAACAGAAAACATCCATTCAGGAACGGTGAGTTAAAGTCAGTCTGAGCCAACGTTACCACACTAAAGTCAGGAATAAAAAGTCATGTTTCTATTAGAATTGTCAAAAAATTAAAGCAACTTCCTACAGTGGGGATAACCATCAGATCCTTGAAACAAAAGCTTTACATTTGTCACATTACTACCATTTTCTGCCTTATCGGAATAAATGATCCTAGACATCGGTTCAGTTACTTAAAGGTATACTATGCAACCGGGGTTGATTTTCCAGCGAGGCTCCCCCCAGAGGGCGAAAGTAAAAGTGCACTGTCGTAAAGATGCTCAGCTGTTCTGGTTTCTCCGTCAAGACAGGCGCGGTTGTTTTGAGCTTAGCAGACAGGCGAACGCAACGAAAAGTGGAAAAAACGGCAGTACAAACAATGACTAACACAGTGAAGGTATGAACATCAAGCTTCCCGCAGGCTATCTTGGCGAGGCGGCCGCCGCCGCGCCAAGCCGCGGCAGTTTTATTATTATTATTATTATTTTTTTTATGTTGGCGAGACGCTACCGCCGCCGCCTAGCCAAGCCGCAGCCGCCGCCTCGCCAAGCCGCAGCCGCGGCCGCCACCTCGCCCGCCGCGGTAGCGTCTCGCCAACATAAAAAAAAAAAAAATAATAATAATAAAACTCGATATGCTTGCATGTTTATTTGACGTTAACACGCGGTTCTTTGTTGTTGCTTTCGCGCGTGCATATAGTGAATGGCAGGGCAAAAACACATGGAGTTCTCGCCGTAAAGCGAGACTTCTGTGTGTGCGGGCCGAGGGCTCTTGCATTGCAAGTGCGGTATTTCCCCCACAGACCCCCAGGGCGGCCGAGAAAACCTTTGTTCGACCTGAAATGACTCATTTAATCATCCAAAACGGTATGGAACACATTAATTAACTGAAAAATGTTGCATAGTATGCCTTTAAATCCAAATGTGAACGTATTCATTTACGGTTTCATTAAAGCTAGAGTGACAAGCACAGAGGTCTGCTCAGTGTTTCCCGCAGGAATTTGGTTATGCGAGGCGGGGGGTTGTTGGACGACACGTTGCCCACGGACCGAATCGGGGAGCGGGCGGGGGGGGGGGGGGGGGGGGGGGGGGGGGTTGACGACGACACGTTGTCCCGGGACCGACTCGCGGAGCGGGGGGTATCCATGTGTTTTTTCCCTGCCATTCACGCACGCGCGAAAGCAACAACAACAAACCGCGTGTTAACGTCACTTTTTTTTTTTTTGGGAATGTTGGCGAGGCGGTAGCGTGAGTTTGGCGAGGCGGCCGCCTCGCCAAGATAGCGCTGCGGGAAACCCTGGGTCTGCTGCTGACCAAAGTTGTCAAAGTTTCAGCTTCATTAGACTATTTACGTGCCATACACACAGTTAAAGGTCTGACTTTTTGCAGATTCATGAAGGCATCGTTCTGAGGGCTGCCAGGTCCCTGTAGCAACAGTTTCCATTGAAAGCCCCAGTCTTTGCATTACCCCGGTAAATGAAAGCTTTGGGCTTTTGGGTTTTCTGCTTTCCATAAGCTAGGAGCCAATGACATATGTAGTGATAAAAACTGCAGTACCACTCCGGTCCAGCGGGTGGCGGCAGGAACACAGCGGTCAAACAAATGCAGAGATCCTGCCACTCATCCGGACCCCGGAGAAACGGATGATGCGTTACATCTTCTCAGCCCCTTTCACAACCCTTTCACCGCCCACAACCCTTTTTCTCACCACGGGCTCCACTCTATTCTACTCCTGTAAGTAAACAAAGCACAGCTTGTTTCTGTCTGGAGAGCTCGGGGGCCACAGTTTGTGTGTGTAGAAAACATCCACCCAAGACTAACTTTTGATTTCTGTTACGCGCAAATATCCCGTACTAACTTAGTAACCGCTTTATAGTGACTTTTCAGCCGCGCCGAACGTGATCCAGTCTGTGGGAAATACTGCCGAGTAATAACGCAGCAGCGGCGGCGGCCGTAACACTGCAGTCTTCCCGGCCAGACTCGCCTGTCAGCGGGTCTCTGATGCTCCCGACAAGTCCGAGCAGAATCAAATCTGCTCATAATCCTGATGAACTGACTGCACAGATGAAGTTTGGAGATGTGCATACTCGCCTAAAATCATCTTAAAACAATTTTTTGTTATAAAGGTTAGAAAATTGATAGGTTTGTAAACTCATCTCCTTACCCCACCCTTGTGGTGGACAGTTTTTTTGGCAACCCCGCCCCCTCAACAACTGGGTCTGTTGGGGGACCAAAGCCCAAGGAAAGTAAGGTAAATGAAATTAGTTTAGTAAATGTGAGGAAACGTTACCCGTGATTTGCAAAGCCCCAGGATTTTGACTGGCAATGGAAAAGAGGCCATTAATCTTCACTGTGGACCTCAGACTGAATGAAGCGGACTTACTCAGAAGTTGTTTTATCTCAGCAACAATCGAGTTCCAGTAATGCAACTTTGGTATCTCCAAAACTGAAAATTCTTGCTATGCAACAGAGAAACTGTGCTACTCACTGATCGGTTTATACTCCAAGTTAACAACCATCACCTCTAGGGACTTTCCAGGACAAACCGATCTAATTCACGTCCATAAACACTCCAGACCAATCATACAGACTCCCTGTTCGGCTCATAGCAACTCCACTGATCTGTGAAGCTTCTCATTTACCAGCAATTTGTGGGTTATTTTATTTTCAAATATCCTTAATTTTGAAAAATATTAGCCTCTGTCGACACTCTACTTCTTTATCCAGCAAGTGCATTTCATAACCGTCTGCAGGTCAGCCATCTTTATTGCATTTACTTAAACTAAAGTAGTAATTTTTACTCGTTGGCCCAGCACACTCCTACGGGGGGAGACAAGTATTCGGATTGACCGTCAGGAGCAGGAGAGCTTGGCTTGAAGTCAAAGGGGTGGGTCACTGCCCTACGTGAGCCTGAGGATCAGCTGCAGCTTCAGTTGCTTTTCCAAGCATCACTTAAGCAATAAAAATCTGATATGAAAATGTTAAAACCATTTCAGGTTTATGTTAGAAGGCAGACTTATTAAAATGTGTGGCCATTTTGCTGTGAGCGGTAGATTTTAATCTGTCTCTTGACGCTGAAACCAGTGAGACAGTCAGTCGACCTTACAGACACCAATAACTAATTCTAGTTCACGTCACTGCTGCTAGGTTGAAGCAGTCAGCTTTAAGAACGACAAATCTTTACATCGTTCTGCCCTGGATGGTGATCCTATTCCCTATGCATTTCAATCAAACCAGAAAGAAACACTCACCTTGTAAACAATCTTTCTTCAGGTCAATGCGTTCAAGGAGGGGAATGAGGTAGGCTCCACTCTTTCCTGTGCCGTTCTTGGCTCTGGCTAAAATATCCCTTCCTGACAGTGCAATGGGAATGCTTTCCTCCTGCACAACAACAGAAATAACGCATTATACCACAAATCCCCTCATGCCTTACAGTAAGCAGATTTTCAGAAAGGTACAAAACGTTTTTACTTTTCAATGCCGTTTTGTTCCCAGTCATAATTTCATGCAGAAACCAAATTAATGCTTCAACTCTTATTCGTTGTCTCAACATCTTCAGACTCTTTAGCAAAATGTGTTCCAACCTCCTGTCACAGGCGACCCACGAAGGGACCGTACAGAGACCCACGTGTCTAAACGGTGGGATAAATAGCTAAACGTATCTGATTAAAGGAAATAATTTAACTATATTATTCTTTATGAGTTTAGGATATAAACTGAAAAATAAAAGTGTGTCAACAGGAAGAATGACATGAAAGATTAAGCTTGGGTCACACTTTCAAAGTAATTTCTTACAGTCCAGGTAGGTCAGCATTTAACAAGGCAGTTAAACAGTTAAACTATGTCCACCGGGTTCAATGGGATGGAGAGAAAAAAACTAAAAGACGCTCCCATGCCGAAGGCCACATTCCCAGCGGGGATAAAAATAGCACGACTTCAAATGCGAAGGTTCACCTTCTTGTTTGCCGTATCACTCAAATCTATCCAAACCCATTCCAAACGTGTTAAAGCCAAACCCACAAATATACACTTTTAGGTTTAAACTTCAACTTGAGATATTGAAATTAACAAGAGCGCAACAACCGGTCAGTAAATAAATTATGTTAAAGACAGCAGCTAATTCAAGAGTTAAGAAAACTGGATCATATATGTTTATAATATTACTGGAAACATGTTTATAAGGAGCAGCTTTAAATGTTTGACATGTCATCACTGGGAACTAATTAGTGCAATAAGTGGTGTATTAATTTAATAAAAAAAAAAAGACAGAACAGGCATCAGACTGTACCTGAATTGGGGATGGCTTCTCCCAGCCCATCTCAAAGATTCCCATAAGTAGCTCCCTCTTTAGGCAATAATCTTCAAACTCATTGCCTTTCGTTGCAGTCACATCCTGTGGTCATTGCAGAACGACAACTTAGTCAGAATTAGGCTCACACGACACGAAGATATCCTTTTCCTCTTTAAAAATCTGACAATAATTTAGGAAAATGCATTCACACTTACCGAAGTTTTGATCCTCATGTCCTTTGGGGGCAATTTCAAATTCTTCTTCCAGTCATCTCCAGGCCTTTACAGGTAAAAAACCCACAAAGAAAACATCTCGTCAGCAAGAAAGTTGATCAATCTAAGAAACCTTCATAAACATGAAGAGGATGTACATTAAAGATGCACCAATCATGCCTTTCAGGGCTGACACTTATAGATTCTCCCCATCCTCTCCTTAGGACTACGAGAGGTAGCCAACAAAGAAATTGTCCTTAACCATTAAGCAGATTTTAATCAAGTCACATGTGTGACATGTTTCTACCCAGCACTAAGGGGAGTACATTTATACATTTAATGAATTCAGTATTTCTTGTGCTGATCAGGACCAATCGACTGAAAAAGACAGATCTGTAGATTCTGATCTTTTGCTGATTGATCCGTGAACGCGTGACAAATGTGTGTCTTTCTACAACTGCAGGACTTACTTGATGACAGCATTTGTTGGCGGGGCAGGCTGGGAATTGCCATTGATTGTGCCTTTTAACATCTGGTTCAACTGGGGCTGTTGAAGACCTCCTCCGCCTCCACCTGGAGCTCCCGTGGGTTTCACCGAGCCCCTCAGCTGTCCGTTCTGGTTGGACAAGCCCAAAATCACTGGGTTCTCTGTCCTGGTGGTGCTCATCTCAACTTCTTTTCTTTCTTTTTTAAGTGCAATAACAATTTTTTTAACAGTCTCTAAACAAAGTGAGTCCACTCTGCTGGGACTCCTCAAACTCAGGATTGCCCTTGGCTTTTTCAATAAATCAAATTACTTTTATTTCTCATCAAAACTAATGGGGCATCGTGTGCCAAAAAATGAATGCCTCCTTTCGAATTTATCAAGAAGTCCGAGCATGAAAATTAAATAAGGGCTTAGCATGGGGTTAACTTTATCAGGAATTCAGCACACCAGGAAAGGCGTAGTTAGCTTTCAAACGTCGGCAAACTGCTCAGTTAGCCATCCCGTTAGCTAAACCTCGGCCTCTGTCCCTCTAAGTCTGTCCAACCCTGGAACACAAAACCAGACAAGGAAACACGTTAATAAAGTGGAATGTGATTAAATAGGCGACTGGGCTTAAAAAATGAACAGTAATTGGACCAAAAGCGGTGACATAAAAGAGTTGGCCTAAAGTCAAAAGTTAGCCGACCCAGCGGTGACCGTTGCTAAATGCTAACAGCACGACTGGGTGTCGGTTAAAGACATTGAGGGAACTAAACAACTTTAAGCACATTTATGGGTCCACGTCTGCAGGCGTGTATGTGAACAAATACTTCAAGTTTTCCGTTTAATACAATTTATTAAAACCAACGTCCGACTGGGCTAGTTAGCTTCCTGCTAGCGCACGGAGCTAAAATGTTTGCGCCAGCGATGAGGATTCCACGTTTAAACATATACATTCTACCGATGAAATACACACGTTTCACGTTTTCGGTCTGCTTTTAAGCGTTAAACGTTTGCTTTTACCCAAAATACACTTCTATAGTCCGAAAGCTTCGCTCTTTTTTTTACATGCTAACGCCTGTCAGTTGCTGATGGAGTCGGGGTAACTGCGAGCTAACTGGCTACACGCGTAGAAATAGCGTTCGCAAATAAACACAGAACCCGTCAAAAAGACGAAGACCTGTCCAGTGCTTGTCATTAGATCGTATCCCGTTGAACACGGCCGTGTTTACCTTGGATAACAGAAATAAAGCGGTTCCGTTTGCGGTTTTTGTAGAGTGCACTCGGTTTTTCTAGCCGACTACGAAAGAGTCTTGTCAAACAAGGATTCAAGATGGCTCCCAGCCGTATTTGAAGCCGTTCCCGGCGCAACAAATCAGCTGATTCCATTTCAAATCAACAAATTAACGTCTAAGCTCTCCTCAGGAAGTAAAAGAGTCAGACCTCAGATTTAAATGTTGACATTATAACAGTTTTAGATCGACTATGTTTTATATTTCACCCTCAAAGCTACAAAATCTCAAGTATTTTATTGTGGTGTCACTGAATTTGTTTTTACTGCCTTGCTCTCTAACACATCACATCCTGACATCCTCACCCTAAAAATCACCTGTCTCGATATATCTTAAAATTAAGACAAGTGAAAAACGGTCTCTTGATTTGGACATGGGGATTTTTAATATGCAATTCAATTAATTTATTTGTAATAGCACAAATTAACTACAAATGGCATCCCATGGTATGCCATTTCCTTGCAAGGAACTTTATGAGATTATGATTAATCTGTCTAATTGTACAGACAGATTAGGTAAAAAGTTTTCTATCTAAGGAAACCCAGCAGACTGCATCAAATCATTGATTTGAAGCCTTCACTCCTAGATGAGCATGAGTGCTGTTTTCTTTGCAGCAATTCCTCATACTGAGCATGTATATGGCGACAGTGGAGAGGAAAAATCCAATTTAACTTCCATCAGAACTAGGCTTAGTGTGAATGGTCATTTGCCACAGCCCACTGGGGGGTTTGAGAAGACAGAGCACGGTACAAAAACACAGAACCGCTAATCCAGGAGTACTTTCTAAGAGAAAAAAGTAAAAGCGCATTAGCAGTACTAGCTCCTAGGAGAGAAACACAGCTAAGCAGATAGACTCTAAGTCAGTTTTTAAGCCTAAAGATTCAAAGAGCACACATACAGTTGGTCACAGAAAAAGCGGTGCTAATAGCTATGTCTAGAAGAGAAACAGGGTCAGGTGTGTTATCCGTAGTAGGAAAACATAAAAGTTGTTTGCAGCAGAAAACAGTAGGGCAGCCAATGCCCTCCTCCATGTTGGTGTCAAAGCTAAACAGAACCCCAGGCCAGATGTAGCTATGAAGAGAAAAAAAACGAGCAAGAGCAGGTTAAAATATTATGTTGTGCTATTTTAAATGACTATCACTTTAATTTTTAGAGGTACTTTGTAAAAGCCCATCTAGGGACAAGTGCTGCGAATAAGCTGCTGCTATTGCACTATGACGCAAACATGGGACTGCTGTTTTGTTCATTTTGTCTATGTCGATGTGTGTCTGTCCCTACCAAATAAACATAATAATAATAATAATAAAAGTAGAAATGACAGAAAAAAATGCAAAATTAGAGCAGTAGGATAATGTACCAGCATATCAAGTCTATTAATGCTGAGAATTTAAATGTGTAAAATGAATAAAAAAAAAAGAAATTTGCTTGATGATGATTAAATTAGTGCAGCTCACATTTATTCACACTTAGAATGGATGCAATCCCAGATAGCCACATAACATCAGATGAACAGGAATGGAATCTAATAGAAAGATCCTTTATTGTCACACACTGGGGAAATTTAGGTATACCAGCGGCTAAGAGTAACTTGCAACGTAATAAATAAATACTGTACAGTTATTAAAAATAGCAAACTCACAAAATTAAACAAGTGTGCAACTCAGTAGGGTGATTTGAAAGAATGTGCAAAAGGTACATGTATGTTTATGCATGAAAAACACAGAGACTACGAGAACAAAACAAAAAATAAATAAACAAATAAAAACAGCAGGGAGGTGAATTTTTTTTTTTGGTTCGTTTGGTGTTTGTTGGGAGCCATGATGGTATAAAGCAGGGGTGTCAAACTCATCTTGGTTTAGGGGCCGCATACAGCTTAATCTGATCCCAAGAGGGCCACACGAGTAAACTCATTGCAAGATTAAATAGAAGTAATAAAAGTGGACTTGTTGTTGATTTTTATATTAAATTAATTTCACTTTTACACAATATATTATGAATAACCTCAGCGTTTTTAAGAAAAGTATGTGCAATTTTAACAATACTTTTACTGTTAAACATTTACTTAAGTGCATTATGCATAAGAACTGATCACAGTGATTGTACAATGTTGAAAAACATTTATTCACATTTTTTGGAACTTAAAAACACTGTTCTGCATGACAAAATACATCAAACAGAAAAATGAAGAAAGGATTTAAAGGAGAAGTCCGGTCAAAAATAAAACTACTACATACTGTGCAAAAAATTATAAGTTTTTTTAATTAATAATAATTCTCATTTAATCATGTTTATGTGGAGGAATCCATCTTGGTCAAGAATAGTACTGTCACCTCCCATTTTTCGACGTCATTCGGCGGACCCGCTGTTGAGCAAGTTTCAGCGCTCTGTTTGTCACGGCGCACTATTTTCCAAGATCAAACTCAGTCGGGTCCTACAGTATATATCTATAAACGCGTGTGTGTGTGTGTGTGTGTGCGCGCGCTCCGCGCAGCACGGCTCTGCCGGCGCTGCAGCAGAGCGCGCGCACACACACACACACACACACACACACACACAGCGGAGGAGAGATCGCTGAAGTGACTTAAGTTAGCTGATTATTATAGTATAAGTATTAAAATATAAGAGCATTCCAGCACATGCTGGGCTGAGCACGGCTTTGCACCGGCGCTGCAGCTGAGCGCGCGCACACACACACACACACACACACACACACACACACACACAGCGGAGGAGAGATCGCTGAAGTGACTGTGTTGAAATAAGCAATGTTTTTTCCTCTTTTACCAGTTGTGTTGTAACATCCGATGGCCATGCACGTGGGCATTGTTGCTTCAGCAATAGCTCTTGGGAATGTCAGCAGTGAAGTCCTCTGGAAATCCGAAATAATTATTGATGATCGCAGCTGTGTAGAACGGCTCCTATTGACTTTGCATGGAAAGCGGAGAGAAATACTGTCGCCGCTTCCGCTCTTCCACGTCGCAGGATGTGATGTCAAACGCCCCTTACTGCCCATATTTGGGCAGTCATGTCAGCCCCCTTACACAGTGATTCAGACGACAATTTATGTTTTTATTTTCTTATTGATTAAAGATAAGTTCATTAAATAACCACAAATGTATTAGTTTTAGTTATAGCTAATGATACCCTGATTTTTCCTTGTTGACCGGACTTCCCCTTTAAAATAAATTTTCCACATCTGAAGCTCAGTGCTACAATCTGCTCATTAAAACACAGCGCCCCTCGTGGACAATATAGGACCTGCATATTTTCAATTAAACGAAGTACATGTTTTTTTTCAATAATTGTTTTATCATTCTCTTCCTTTCATCTCCTCTTTCTTTCACCTTTTCTTTTTTTCTTCTTGTTCTTCCTTTCATCTCCTACTTTCCCATTGTAGTGTCCATATCATTTGAGATATTCCCCGCATGAATCATAATAAAACTATTCACATTCATAAATCAAGCGGAGCACTATGGCAAAAGCAGTACTGCTCCACTGGTGAAAGTCAAATCTGATGAGCTCTTTTTGGCATTAAGACAACAATTCTTATTGCCACATTGCCAGACAGGACACTGAAAAAAAAAAAATAATAATAATAAATTTTTTTTTTTTTGAATAATGATGATGCATCTAGCCACCGGGCCGGACTAAATTGTTCGGCGGGCCGGATCCGGCCCGCGGGCCGTATGTTTGACACCCCTGAAAGTCTAACAGAACTGGGAAGCAGGACCTTCAATAGTGCTCATTTGTGCACAGAGGATGCAGTAATCTGTCACTGAAGGAGCTTTATACCTCTGCAGTAGCTCCATGCATGGGATGGGAGGCATTGTCTAATAACGTCTAATAGTAATGTTATTTTTGCCAGAGTCCATCTGTCTCCCACCACCTGCACTAGTTTAAGGGGGCACCCTACGACAGAGCTGGCCTTCCTGATAATCTTATCTAACCACTTTCTCTCAACTGTAGATCACCGTACAAAATGGATGCCACCACAGAGTCAAAAAAGGTCCAGAATATCATTACTCAGCAGCACCAATAGCAGGTTCTGCTACTTCAGGCACCGCACAAGCAGACAGCCTTCGACTATATCCACTGAAGTTCACCACTGTGGGACAATAAAGTATATTTCTTTTATAATCATTTTGAAGCTCTGTTTTAATCTCAGACATTTAATCTGGTGTGCTTCTGACCATGCACAGGAGGATAAACACCATGTTGAAACCGAAAGAGCTGACCGAGGCCTTCAGAATGATGATTATAATAACAGATTATGAGTCTGGTAAGACTTCCAAGTACCAACATGGCCAGTTCTGGTCCTCCTAGTAAGTTCACTCATTGAGTGTGTCGTAAGATGCTAAAAGAAGTCTCCAAAAACAATAAAATGTCATCACAGCACCTACAGCAGGTTCCAGCTGCCGTTAATGTGAATGTGCACACCTTTGCAATCAGAAAGAGACTGGAGGGGAAAAGTGTTGCTTTCTGAGAAAGACATGAAGGTCAGAATAAAATTAGTCAACATAGACAAAGCCCAGGACTTGTTGAGTAATGTCCCATAGGAAAAAATGATATCTTTGACATAAACAAACCACAATCCAGGTAAAGAACCTCTTATTAACTGTGATGCACGGAGGCATAAGGGTCGTGGTTTAGTGAAGCAAGTGAAATTTATTCCTAAAGTGCCTTTGACAGATGAAACCATAACAGAGCGCTGTACTGAAAACCAATAAAATAATGTAACAAATTAAGTGCAGATATAGAAGACAAAAGACCACACAATGAGAAAAAAGAAAACATTCAGCTAAAAGCCTGTTTAAACCAGAAAGTTTGTAACTGCGTGTCAGAGGAGGAGGTGGACTGCTGAAGAGGTGGACAGCTCCACAGCCTTGGTGCCGCCCCCTGAAAGGCTCGGTCCTCCTTGGTCTTCAGTGTGGTGTGTGGAACAACTAGAAGCTTCTGAGCCTTTGAACAGAGACAACAAGCAGCGGTACATTTAGTGAGAAGATTAGATAAGTAATCTGGGGCCTGGCTGTTTTACGGCTCTTTATGTTAGTGGGAGAATTTTAAAGCAAATCCTAAAATCTATTGGGAGCCAAGGTAAAAGAATACAAAATGGGGGGCGTGTGAGTAGTCTGGCCGCAGCATTTTGTCTGACTGGTGGTTGTTTTTTTTGTCTGTTTGTTCTGTGGAACAGTCTTCCATTGAATATTAGAACAGCCCATTTTCTATGCATTTTTAAGTAATTGTTAGAAACCCACCTCTTTGCACTGACCTTTAACTGAAGCTCAGCAGATTCTTTTATAATTTTTGATAATTTTCAGTATTTGAACTTTTATTATTTTTTATTATTCTTATTTCACATTGTATGTTTGTTATTTTATATATTTATATTGTTTTTGGGACAGAGGTATCTGTATTGAATGTGCTTTATAAATAAAGTTGACCTTGACACTGACAATAGTGATTGTGAGGAGCCAAAGAGTGTGGGAGACCAGAGCCCCAGATAATCGAAAGCACCCCCACAACACGGGAGATAGGGACAGGGATAGCAGGTAGCTACAGACGGGAGGGCAAAGTGAAGCAGCACAAACACAGACAAGGATCTCCATGTAAAAAGTCAGTATTGAATTAAAAAGTTGCACCAGACTGTTTCTGGTTTTTCATATTATTTTACCCAACGAAATCAGGGAGTTGAAAGAACGGCGTGTCTTTCATAGATCAACCAGACATCTTCAAGAAGCAACTCTGACTTCAGGAGGTGTTCTAGATGATTTTTTCAATTTCACGCAATAAGTTAATCCTTGGGTTTGAATTCTTGCAATTTATCAGGGATCAAGAAAGCCAACATATGATTCAATGCTAAAATCTCCCATCAGGCACCACCAACCACACAGATTTAGACATGCATGACTTGACTTCCTGTTCTGGATGGTCCCCAAGAGACGTGACAGTGATACTAGAAAGAAAAAAAAACCCGGGGAAACACGAGAACAAGGTCTTTTACATCCTGATCATCTTATAACCATTATGAAGCGAGACACGGAGGTAGCAGACTTTGGCAGATGACCCAAAGATAACCCTGGAGTCTTTGCTGGCAGGATTCAGTGCCTGGAAATGAGCTCAGTTGAAATCTCTGCACTCAAATCAAAAGTAGAGATCCTGGAAAAAGAACTTTCAGAACTAAAGAAAGAAAACACTGAGCTAAAGGAACAAGTGCTTGAAATGGAAAGATGGAGACCTAAGAAAAAAAAGACGAGTTTCTTCTTAAAAGCTTTCCAGAGCATGAAATGGAAGACGTGTCCGACTTAAACCACCACATCTGGAGTATAGAAAATGAAAGAAGCCGTCAGGTCATTGTGCAGGTTTTACAAAGAAGTCACCGAGACGCGGTATGGAAATCAGCAAAAGACTCTCCTGTAGGCAAAAATCAAAACCTGCCCACGATTTCACCAGAGAGGATAGCCAAGAGAACAACTAAAGCTCAATATCAGTATTGGCTAAGGTGGTAAACTGCAGAAGTCATATCTCGATGGTCATACAATAACAAATTTGTCAATTATTCTGCTTATAATTGATTGAAATATTCAATGCGGCTCCACAGTAGCCATACGCTGGTTCTCGGCCATTCACTGTATGGACGATACCCACACAGAGCTTTAATAGGACGTGCCTCAAAGCTGTGTAGTTTTCATTTCCTCCTTCTTCCCTACTTGTTTCAGCTTTTAATAAATCAGTTCCTTGTTACTTAGTTTGTTTACTTGTAACTACCAAAAACTGTTATTCCTCCAGCAATAGCACATTAATTCCTTATTTTTTCATTTAATTTACTTTTATGCCCTTGATAAATAACCTTAAGCTTTTAACACTCAATGCAAAGGGTCTAAAGAGATCATCTTGAAAGAAAAGCTTTTTTATTATTATTGTAAAACCAAAACTCCACAATGTACATTCCTCCAAGAAACTCACTCATATTTATATTTCATATTTATATGAATGTTCTCATTTAAACAAACCATTCATGTAAATACTTTGATTTAACCTTATATGTGCACTGTTGTGATGTTTATTTTGCCTGCCATGCCTTTACAATTTGTAAATGACTTCATAAAAAAAAAAGTTCCCTCCGACAGGAGTCCCAGAGGACTTGCGACATTTGCTGGGATCCATTTGCCTGGATTTTTTTCCTCCACGTCTCTCGTTGGGCTCAGAATTGTGGCATCTCCAGAGCGAGGATGACAAGTCACTGCAAGAAATTGGCATGTTGGACCGTCTGACTTTTTTAGTAGCAGCAGTCCTGGAAGATGCAATGGCGCCCGACATAGAGGCAAGTTCTTCACTGTTTTATTCCCACAGCTAAAGCATTAGGTAACGTGAGAGCAACAATCTCCTTTCTTCTTTAAGCGAGTCTGACCAGTCGCTGGTCTCCACACCCAAGAACCTTGCCCTATTTAATCCAACAGCCCATGGTTCTCTTAGTTTATCCAGAGGGGTATAGGAGAACATTTGATACAGGTTCTTCTGTGTGTTTTGCTACTCTTTATCATTAAATATTCTCACTCCTTCAACTCTGCAAGGTCTCCGTCTGCATTTGAATCCTATTGCAAACCAGATGTGGCCTATTCTTCTGCTTGAATCGACAGGATACAGGAGGGGAAAAAAACTGTGTTTCAATACAAAGGTTCCATTATCTTTATATATATATATATATATATATATATCTTTATCTAATTGGCAAGTAGATTGTTTTGCATGTTTCTCCAACCAGTCCAACTACGGTACGATTAGATGAAGACTCTTTCAGCGTGTTACTGTGATAACAACAACATAATTTCTCTGAGAAAGAAAGAAAGAAAGAAAGAAAGAAAGAAAGAAAGAAAGAAAGAAAGAAAGAAAGAAAGAAAGAAAGAAAGAAAGAAGAAAGAGGTGGGCGCGTATTATATGAAGTGAAAGTAGGCTCCATTGGTACCAAGCAGATGACAGGAAGGCTCTCTGCATAAATGATCAAAGTCAGACTACCAGACTCCGTGTTTTTAAGGCCTCAGGTGGTTGAATTTCATCTGATGGTATTTTCTCGCTGCAGATGGTGAGACACCAAACTAATGAAGTTACACTGAAAAACACACCCTAGCAGCAGCTTCACATCTTCTTTTAAATGTATTTGCAAGGACGACAACTCAAGTATATTTCTCCTTCTAACCTCTCATGAAACTTTAGATTTTTTGCTTTTTTTTACATGCTAACTCCTCCTTCTTAAATGAACTGGTAAAAACAGCAAATATTTCCTAAGCACTGCCAAGAAATCCTAACCAGGGGCCTCTTCGGTGGCTCTCATATCCAATTAGCAATAGGCCGACAACAGAGACGAGGTGCACAATCTGACCCAGTGGTGCTCCAGGAACAACCTCATCCTGAACACCAACAAGACAGAGGAGGTCAGGGTGGACCACAGGAGGTCCAGGAGGACTGAACAACTTTATACTGTCCACACGCTTCACCACCTCCTCATTGAAAAGGTAAATTTATTGCGCGGTATTTTAATGTGTGCATGAGTGGATCATACAACTGCACAGTGAGCTAAATCATCTGTAAAAGTACTGCTATTTGACTTTTTGACTCGGAAATTAGTCTTATTAGATGCTAAGGACAATTTGCACGCTTTGAGCTTGTCAGGAAGTGTTGTTGGTCAGTGGAATCAATTGATTTAAGAAGGAGAAAAAAAAAAGTTTGGAAAATTGATGCCTTGTTGCATCTGCTTGTTAGGTGTAATCTGTGTGCATTCTGAGCATCTGTCTCATGGACAAGGTCATTATGGTAACACATAATGACAATAAAGATTCTTGATTCTTTTCAAAAGCAGAGTTCAGCTTTTATGGAAGTCCAAACATTTTTGGGAAAAAAAAGTCTGAGAAGGGTGGCGTGCATTTGCATTCACTCGAATGTTTTATGGAAACCTCGAAGATGTGTAAACGCGTTCCTTCTTCCAAAGCAACCTGTGACCAAAACAGCCGATGGACAAACCAGGGCAAGACATCTGCGCCTGACCTCTTTAGTTTTACAAATGCGAGGGTTGTAAAAGATTTTGCGTGCCTAACATCACTAGGAGTGGTCTGCATTCAAGCTTTCTGTCGCTGGTGGGATTTATTTTATGCAGGGTCCACCTTGCTAAGCAGGACACCAAAGAATACTCTGAATCAGAATCCGTTTTAATCCCCAAGTAGCTTCATACAATCGGTTCCATTTTAAGTACAATATACGAAAAAAAAAGGTCGATAGAAATACTTTCCTTCTGAACATGAATGCACACGTACATTTTAACAAAAAAGAATTGCATTGGTGCAAATACGCATGGTACTGATCTGGGTACTCTGACTGTTAAGGGATCACCATAGAGAAGGCCTGGGGTAAGAAACTGGCTCCATCCGAATAAGTCTATTGGGTAAGGACTCTTTAGCCAAAATGGAAGTGTGTCAACTGTCACCTTGATAAGTGTTGTCTAAATACTGCAGTCAGTAAGGAAGGAGGTGGGAAAAGGAGCTTGTATGCTTCCTCTTGCAGCTAATTTAGCACAGGAACCTCAGGATGTCCCTTACCATCGCTAAGGAGCTATCAGAAATCCCGCAATCCTTTGCCTGATATGACGTATAAGCACAGCCCACCTCATGGAAATTAACGAAAATGTCCGGAGACATTTTTCAGAAGGCTGTACATCTGGATTTGACTAGAATCATCCATGTGCATATTTCTGTCAGGTAATGACGTCGAAGTTAACACTCGCCAGTCGCCAAATGCGAGTAAATTTCCCGTTTGAGAAAATGTTTGTACCAAATAAATTAAAAATAACATAAAAATAACAAAACCCATCTGGGCTGCAGATGATCCGTTCACAGCTCTGTCCATCCAGAGCTCAGTCTAAACTCCGCCTTCTGCAGAGCAGGAGGCATGGGGGGAGAGCGGCTCCCAGATAAAGCCATCATTCAGAACCAGTCATGGCTGCACGCTGGATTAGAAAACAGTTCTGCTAACCAGATACAGTCTAAAATGCCAATTAGTCTGTTTATAAGTTTCGTTCTTATTTATTCTGCATTTTTTTTAACTACATGCGCTGTATCTGCGCCCCCCCCCTCTCGGAGCAAGGTGCTTTTATCAGCGGCCAGTCTTCAAAACGTGAATCACTACGTTTAATGTCCTTCCACTCGTACCAAAATGTCCCAAATGAAATCAATAGGAGAGTCAGTAGCTATGTTTAATGCTCTTTTGTTTTCAACGACACAGAACCAGCGGTGCTTCGGTGGGTGTGGTTCCTTGCGCTTGAATTCAGGTGCGCAAAATTACGTTACATGTAATTTAGGTGCGGACTTTTAAGGGTCATTTTAAGGAACTTGTAACATCAGGGGCTTTGGCTCAGACCCATTATTCCTTCTCTCCCATCTAAAGGAGCCCTTTACAGTCTTCATTTATGCATTTTCCCCACTGTTTATCCCTCGCGCGCAGCGCATGAGGGTAAAATCCAGCAGCTGGATCAGCGTAAAGACGCAGCGTGAACCCCTGCGTGCTTTAAGTGTGGCAGCTAAGGGAAAAATGTTGGACCGTATAGGCTTGATGAAACTCTGCCTCATTCACAAATGAGACCAACATGGATAGAATAATGATAATCTGTAGTGTTATTTATTGCCTGGATGTGAATCTGATAATTCATATTGTGCCTTTTATAATAAACTTAATATTTTCCTATCAAAGGTAGGAAACAAAGATTTCTCTTCCAGGGTCCAGTCAGCCACGCCCCCAACCACGCCCCCCAAAAATTAACATAATCTCACTCTTAATTTTTGAGTCCTTTTCTGGTGAGGACTAATATTTTGGCCGATAAAAAATATGCCTGGCCGGTTGATTTTTACATCTACCGGCCAACTTGGCCGGAGAATCAGGAAGTTAATTTCGGACACTGATTAGAGGTATTTGGAAGGAGTCACTCTCTTTGTGGCGGCTGGTATTAGCAAGCAGCGCTCTGTAGCGCCAACCTCAGGGGAAATGTCTAAACCGTTTGTGTGCAGGATGTGTGGCATCTGCAGAGATGTTAGCCGCTCTTTTTGTTTTTACTTTGGACCTGTGCGAGTCCTGAATGGAGGGAAGGGGCTAAAACAAAGTCACGAGTTGATGAATGGAAAACGGCTCAGTAACGTGAACGTTGAAAAAATCTTGCAACTACTGCTGTTAAAGTAAACATGTAAATGCGCGCTAACACAATTCCCTTTTAACGCCGTTTAAAGGGAATTAAGGACAGACGCCTGTGAACATAGTTAAAGTCAAAACGTTAATATTGAGAAGTTATTTTGGGAATAAAAAGAAATGCAGTGACAAATACTGTAACATTGTTCGTTTAAACGTGTGGGGCACCACAAAGCATTTGTGCTCAGGGCACCCAAGGGGTTAGGGTTGGTGTTGGTGTTAGGGTTAGCTGGCACAGCCCCTGGATCTGACTAACGCTGTGGTTGCAAAGCTGTGAAGTGGATGTGCATGTATTTGCATCATTGCTCTCGTATGACTGTTGCAAAAGCCTTGCTCTCAATGCCTATTCTCATTTTTAGCTGTCATTCCCTTTAGAAGTGCCTCGTATCTCCACCCAACAGAAGAGCTTAAAGGCAAATTGAAAGAAAACCATAAGAGGAAGTACACTTCTTGCTGCAGAAGTGTTAAACGGTCACCCGGCACCTAAAATAACTCCGTCATGGCTTTGACAAAGACCTATGTTGGACCTACGGTAAGACTTGAAAAAAAAAGATGCAACTCTTTTGATGGTCTTTAATGACACTTTTGTGGGGTGCTTTTTTTCTACCTGCTTTTGTAATATAAGAAGCATGTCATTTTAAAGTTTTGCGTCCAGATTTTCAGATTTGTTTGTTAGACTGAAACTTTTTACAGTTCTAAAGGGAAAAGCATTAAACACACAACAAAAGCAGGTCTGAGTGTGATCTAACATACATTTCAGTTGTCTTTAACTACTTCCATGTATAACTAGCAGCTACAAATTGTGAAGTAAGCCAATGTAGTATAAGAGAATTAAAGTTTTTACTCAGTGGCAGCTTTTCAGATTTCAGATTTTAATGTTAAAACCAACTGAGACTAAAATTTAAATCTTATTTGATTTTTTTGCACAGCAGAGATGTATCCTAACATAAAGTCTGTGAATTAGTCAAATTAGGTGTGGACTGCTTGTTTCCTGTTATTTAACTAAGCAAATAGTGAGAGAAGAACTTTTCCATTACACATGTAACTGCTGGGTTAATTTTCTAAAGCAGTGTAAAATGTTGGAGAAAAAGCATCCATTTCAAGACTTTCCAAAAGGAAATAATTAAGTTTAGCATGCAGGTTGCTCAGTATTTTTGTGAACATCTCCATTGGATCTGTGAAGCAAAAAGAGGAAATGAGTGTGATAATATTAGGTATAATCAGACGTATTAATATTTACACATTTTTGCATTTATATTCTGGCAGATGCCAGCTGCCACGTCTTTTAGAGCACAGAGACACGCTGTTGGTAGCTTCAGCTAGGAGAGAAACACAGCTAAACAAATAGACTCTAAGCCAGCAAAAGTGGGGAGTAACTAGTTATATTTACTCAGTAACATTTACTTGAGTAACTTTTTGAGTAAAATGTACTTTTAGGCGTAGATTAATGTCAAATAAACATACAGTAAACAGTATATATTGCCATTGAAAGCACTTTGCACTGTTCTAACGTACTGTTTACATTAACTGCTGTAAGTATTGCTTTCAAGTTTAACGCTGAAACAAATGGTTTAGAAAAGTTTCTTCTGCTTGGATTTGTTATTTTGAAATTATGGTATTCTTTGTATATTTTTTATTGTCTTTAATAAAGAAATTCAACACAATATACCAGAATTTGCACATAACATTATATTTTTGTTTGTTCGATTACATAATTTTTAAATAACAAATCGTCAGTTGTTATGATTAGTTACTCAGTACTTGAGTAGCCTTCATACTGAATACTTATTTACTCTTACTGGAGTAATTTCTTGGCTGACTACTTGACTACTTTTACTTGAGTAAAAAATATGTTGAAGTAGTGCTACTTTTACTTGAGTACAATTTTTGGCTACTCTACCCACCTCTGTAAGCCGGTGGCGCAATATATAGAATGAAAACAAACTTGATGCTGGAGCTCTGTCAAAAAGATCTTCTACGAGAGAGAAAAGTTTCAAACACAGACGGGACCAAATGTATGAACTATGGTGAGAAACAATAGTGCCTCCCAAGAAGGAAACACAGCTAAACACAGAGACCCCAGGGCAGGTGTACCTCATATGGAGAGAATAAACAGCAAGAGAATCCGAGGTTATTTGCAGCAATATTGCATAAGTGGAGAGTAGTAGGAGAACGTAGCAGAGTAAAGAAAACTGGTCAGTTCATCATCCAGCAGTCTGAGCCTTTAGCTTATATTTGATTTGGGAATCACCAATAACCCTGAGAGCAGAACATATGGAAGAATCATATCTCTAAAATCTGATGCAACTGGATAACTTAAGGCTTTACGTAAGAAAGAGAATTTCAGGTTTAATTTCGGACTCTTCCAACCAAAGAAGAGATGATAAAAATTGTAACATGACCTCTCCTTTTAATCCGCGTCAAAACTCTTGCTGCAGTTTTCTGGATCAACCAAGGCTTTTTAACTGGATTTTGTTGGCTTCCTGACAGTAATGAATGAAGATGACTCCAAGGTTCATTAAATCAGCGCTAGAGGCCAAGTAAATTAAATCCAGAAGAGGTGACAGATGAAGCAGTTCTTCAAATGCTCTGCCTTGTTGGATGTGTTGCTAAATTTGCTCCAAAAATATCTCTTGAGGTCCGTGAAGAGGAAGTGGAAACAATCTGGCACATTCAATTTCCTACAACAGATTTGACTGAGAAGACTTCTGGGTGCAAGACTGTTTATTGGTCATGTAATGATTCCCGTTTCACTTCTGAAACAAAACTACTGTGTTTAAAGAAAATCCTATCTCTGTCATTAAAGTCTTTGTTCTTCATTTTACAGGAGATAGATTATGAACTTTCTGACTATAACTACACCTCAGAAATCTGCGATGAGGAGGATGAGGGGCTGCAGACGTTTTACGCGGCGTCCCGTTCGGTGCTCTACGGCTTCATCTTCCTCCTGGGTTTGGCAGGAAATGGCCTGATGGTTGCCGTCCTCCTAAGGCGTTGCCGTCGGCTGCGCATCACGGAGATCTACCTGCTGCACCTGGCCCTGGCTGACCTCATGCTCATATTCACGCTGCCCTTCTACCTGGTTGAGAGCATCACTGGCTGGGTATTCGGAGACTTCTTCTGCATGCTCAATGGCGTGTTGAGAAATCTGAACCTCCTGTGTGGAAGCTTCCTCCTGGCCTACATTGGGTTCGATCGGTATTTGGCCATCGTCCACGTGATCCCCAGCCTGCAAAGCAGACGCCCCAAAAAAGTGAACTTAATGTGCGCGTTGCTTTGGCTCATCAGTTTGCTCCTGTCACTGCCCAACGCCATCTTTTTGTCTGTTTCAAAGTACACAAACGAGTCCTTGGCCGAATGTCACTACTATCGTTTTGAAAACCATGCGCATAACTGGATGATCGCCAACAGGTTGGTGTACCATGTGAGCTTTTTCTTCTCCTTGGCCGTCATGTGCTACTGTTACGCCACACTCGCCGTCACGTTGTTCAGAGGTCAGAAAAGCCAAGCGAAGAAGGGAGCCGTTCGGCTGGCTTTGCTCGTCACGCTTGTGTTTTGCGTCTGCTGGCTGCCGTACAACGTCACGTTGCTGGTGAAGACCTTGATGGACTATGACGTCATCGGGGTCTCCTGCAGGTCATTCACCCTCGTCAACCAGGTGGACGCCGTGACTGAGAGTCTGGGCATATCCCACTGCTGCCTCAACCCGTTCCTTTACGCGTTTGTTGGCGTGCAGTTTCGCAACGAGCTCTTGCACCTTCTGTACCGTCTGGGCTGCGGCCGCTTTTGCTCTCGTTTCATGAGAGCTCAAGATTACAGAGGAGCGTCTGTTTCCGACGGAACGTCGAACAGCACTGCCATGTACTAACCAGCTAACAAATTCCTTGATGCGGCCATTTTGCGCCCACGTACTCTGAGCATTGCATTTGTTTACTTTTCCTTTTTAGTGAAATATTCTTAAGAATTATGTAAATACTCAACAATGCTTAAACGTAAAATTTTACTTTGGATACTTTTCTGAAAATGTATCTTTATTCTTATTACTTTGGACCAATTGAATCTTATGAGAAGTGACAGATTATAACCCCCCACAAAACAAAAAAAATAGGCAACTTTGTGGACATTTTTACTGGAATCAAACGCCAGGTTGGCATGAATCAACCTGAAGCAAAATGCTCCATTTGTGTCAGAACAAGCCAGCTACAAATAAATCTTGGCTATTAAGGTACAAAATGGCAAAAGGGACAAATTTTTTTGCTGTTACATTGTTATAAGTAGTTCACAGCTTTTTTTGGCACTCCATGTCCGACTGATTTGTTTGTAAAGATGGTAAAATGCTACAGCTTTATCCAGCCCTCTGGCAATATACTCATCTTTCCTTTCTGCATGTCAAACCTTGCATTTATTTTGCTGCTATATAAATGGATAACGGCTGATATGTATTGTATCATTTGCTTGTAATGTAGTCAAAAACTGAATAAAGATTTTTTATATTACATAAAAAACTGTCCTCATCCTAAAGAAATAAACACAATAACCAAATCAACTCCAGAGATTATTATTCTATTTGTAGACTACTATTAAAACACAGACAGAACAACTGCAAACAATCACAAATTGCATCTTATATACAGCAAGTATATATTATATATTTATATATAATTTATTTCCACAACAGTTTTTTCTCTAATTGGAGAAAAAAACAAATCAACGATATTAAAACAAATAGAAATTTGAGGCACTCCTCTCTTGAAACCGTCACCAAGCAAATACACAGATTTTGTTGAAATTTACACAATTTACAGTATTTCTTTTTTCTTTTCTTTTTTTAGAAAATGGCTTTAAATTTATTGAACAGTGTTACAGTGCTTTTAAATTTTACATTTCTTAAAATCGGCTTCAGCCCAAAACGCGGAGATCATCACTCAAACACATACGGGAACGACGGTAAACGAAAACTGGACTTTTTGGGGTAAATCTGAAGCTGGTTCAGAAAGGCATATTGGCCATGCCGCCAGAGCCGTAGCCAATCGGACTGTCCAGAGACATTCCCCGCTGCCTGAGAGGCTGCTGGCCCATCATGCCGGCCTGAGGGTGGGGAGGCCCCACCATGGGTCCCTGGTGTCCGAACGGCTCCCCTGGAATCGCCATGCTTCTCTGCTTAGCCTGCATCATCATGATGTTCTGCTGCGTCATCAGGTTGTGCGGCTGGGGCGGCATCATGCCGGGGTATGGGCCCGAGGGATGGTGGAGGAGATTATTGGCCATCATGGCTTGCTGTTGCTGCTGCGGCATCATTCCTGTCCTTCCCATCATGTGTCCGGGAGGACACATGGCGGCAATGCTGCCGGCAGACATCATAGCCCTCGACCCGCCCTGAGGAACGCCGATGCTTTGTCGGATTCCTCCGTGGGACGGGTGAGGCGGCAGCTGCTGCTCGGCCATATTCTGCAGGCTGGCTAAATGCGGGTTGCACGAGGGGCCGCCGCTGTGCTGGGGGCCGGAGGAGGACAGCTGCTTGAGGAGCTGCTGTGGAGCGTGCTGCTGGGAACGTGGGCCGTGGTGCGGATTCTGATGCGGCTCGCTCTTGGGGAAGTACTGGAGAGTGCTGCTGGGCTTGTCGGAGGGAATGATGCGGGACAGATCGAACTCGGGGATTCCCGTGTGAGTGGGTCGTATCACCTCACTTAAGTCCGGCCCGTCGCCCAGAGGGAGAGACGGGAAGGAGTCAGACGGGTGAGGCGCGCGTTGGTGATGATGGCCTTTGTTGAGCATCTGCAACTGCTGATGCGGCAGAATATCGTCGTTAGACTGAGGGAAGTTCTGGGGCATGCCTCCGATCGGAGAGTGCATGGGCCCGTGTGACGGCGGCTGCATGCGAGGGAAACCCGCCGATAACGGCGACGCACCGCTGGGCCCCATCCCATCAGGGGCCCCTCCTCCTCCCATAATGACAGAACTCATGGCTGGCATGCCCAGATCAGGCCCCGAGGCATCATGGGAAAGGTGCTGCTGACCTTGGCTGACCAGTCCCATTGGGCTTTGAGGGTCATTTTGTTGACAATTAAGTATCTGTGACATCTGGGCGTTCCCCATGTTTCCTAGAGAAAGAAAAAAAAGAGAAAACATGAATAATACAATCAACAAGCTAGTTTAGTTCATATCATCTATCATAATATACGCATGTTCTTAAAATGTCTTTAGAATTTTTCACATTGAAGCTTTGCATTAGACCAACCAGAAATTAGCAGATATTTATAAACTGAAAGCAAAGGATGGTGCATGGCTTCTAACTTTAACAATCTTAATAGAAAAATCCTTCAAAATCTTAAAGTGTGGCATGCATTTAAGCTGATGTTCATCTCAACAAGCTATTTTCTTTAATAATATTCTGATTAATACAGGTAAATTTCTTCTTTACAAACATCTTTATCTACAGGCCATTTGTGTTGCTTGTGCTTAATGAAGAAAAAAGGTCAACATTAAATCTCAAATCATGGCTGAAATATATTAGTTTTCACACTGGAGTCAGAATTTTAGAAGTAATGTGATCGCCGGCTGACTTCAAGCAACTTGGACTCTCTGTCTCTCAACTAAATGTTCCTTTTACCTGAAAAGAGGGACTCTTTTCCACTGAGCATCTGTCCAGTTCCCCTTCACCTTAACCCAGGTAAGACACTTTTGATAGTGGCTCCAGTTCATAGGGCTGGGCGATAAATCGATTTAATCGATTAATTTGAATTTAAAATATATTAAGATTTAATTTTTGGAGAATCTGGATTTTATTTTGCTAATGCACTCATTGGGCTTCCATGAAGAGAACAGCAGCAATGCTGAATTTATGTTTAGGACAATATATTGTCAAGATATTGCAAAAAGGAAACTTTTTTTTAAAACCATGAGACGAGGCACTTTTATTTATTAATTTACTTTTATAAAGTTAGTTTGAAGTTACACAGCAGCAGTGAAGCCTGTTCTTAGCTCAGCGTGTAATACCACCAGCAAACATTTAGTTATTTTTCAGTGTTTTCCATCTTGTTTTACAAGCATGTTTCACAGCTTGGATTTAGTTGCACTTTGATTTCAGCTCAACTTTATGGCCATTTCGCATCATTATTTTGCACTGCCAACATAGCTGAACTTTTATAATCAATTTAAATGTAAAAGTACACAACTGAACAATTACTGCATTTTTGCACCATTATTATCTTGCACTGCAAACATTGGACTTTTCAACTTAATGCCTTTTTGCGCCACTATTTTTGCACTATAAACATGGTGGAACATTCTTCTGTACACTTTTTTAAAAAACTGTTTTTCCTCCTCCACTGTTAAATTCTTATCACTGCTGCACTTTATATTGCAATGTTATTTTATTCCCATTGCAATCTCATTACATTGTTGTAAGCTGTAGACAACGAAATTTTGTTTTGTATGCACTCTTCATACAAACTGACAATAAAGTTTGTCTAAGTCTAAATCAACTCCCGGACTAAATGCTTGACAGAAAAGCAGGTGTTTAAAATAGTCTCTTTAATTTCTGTAAGTGAAACGAAAAGGAGGAAGAAAAAAAAGATTTTTTCCAAGTTCAGGAGTTTCTTCACACGTCCTGGACACGCCCCGTTTCCTCCCCTTAGCCCACCCCACATGCTTTCTGCCTCTGATGGCTTCATCATACCTCCAATAGTGACACCAGACAGCAGAGGTCGATCTGGCAGCATCTCGTCGTCGGAGGTGGCGATTGTTTTGATTGCATCGTGGTAGAGGGGGGTAGAACTGGGAACGGCGTACTTGGACATCTGAGACATGATGAGGGATAAAGGATTCTGAGACGGCGGAGCACCAGGGGACGAAGTAAAGGGCAGAGCGGCATTTATCGAAGCCGGCTGGCTGAGGGGCGTTGAACTGGAACTTCTTGGGGGATGGGGCTGACCTGCAAATGTTGCAAAAAATGATACATATTATTATTACAGCTACAGATGGAGAAGCTCAGATCTCTGTTCTTGCACTTAACGCGTACCTGTTTCAGTGGAGCTACTTCCTCCGTTGCCGATGGGCTTCCCACTGGTTGGACCGCCTGGACTTGGAAGACCTGCTTTAGGCGACGTCCACCCGGGAGAACTCACGGCCATGGCGGGAGACTTGAGCTGCCGCGGAGACGCGGCTGGAGAGTGCAACCCGAGGTTGGAAGACCCCATTATCTGGGGAGATTTCAAAGAGGAGGAGCAGGGAGTTCCTGCGCCGGACGCCGGGGGAAAACCGGGGTGGTGCCCGGCGGAGGGGAGGGGTGACCTCAGTCCCGGTGCAGACGGAGAAGGCAAAAGAGGAGATGGCTCTTGATTGAGGGACGGGGACTTGAGCTGGTGAGGAGGAGGCACTGATGGAGAGGCAAGGGGGTTAACGATGACCGACATTTCAGGGCCGCTCCTGGAACCGAGATCTGCTCCCCGAAGGCCTTCGGTCTGAGGCATATGGCTGAGCCGTGACGTAGCTCCAAGTTGATTGGGTCCAGGTTGGTCAGGTCCGAACATCTCGGGGCCAGGCTGCTGAAGAAAAGGCCCATCCACCTGTCCTCCAGAGAAGGTGCCTTGGCCAGGAAACTGGTAGGGGCCATCAGGCCCTGGCATCATTCCCTTATTCCCACTCCTTCCACTTTGTGAAGCACTTATTTCTCCAGGTCCAAACATGTCACCTAGAGGGCCTCCACCTGCAGGACCCCCTCTGAGCCTCTGTGACAACATCATCTGCTGCTGCTGAAGATTCATGTGTGGGTTCACGCCCATCGGCATGTTGCTCCCTAAAGGGGAATCAACCAAGTCTCTCATCGGATGACATTCTCCAGGAGACCCCATCATCTCCCTTGAACCAGGAAAGTCCATGGGATCAACCCGACCAGAGGGTGGACCTCGGCCCATTCCCAAGTTGGGAAAGTCTGGGCCCCCAAAACCGTCGATTATTCTGGGCCCCATGTTTCCCTGGTGCTGCTGCTTTGCCAATCTGTCCATTTCAAACCTGGAGACCTGCATCTGTCGTTTCTCCATGATCCTGAACATTTCCTCGCGTGTTAAGAGCTCGGACTCGTCTTGGAAATGTTGGGAAGCTCCGGCAGGGTAACAGCCATGAAAGCCCCCACCACCGCCGATGTTGTTAGGCACGTCTTCCAGCCATATCATCCCAGGACGGATGGGCCGCTGAGGCCCCAGACCCTCTATTGAGCCAGGAAAGCCCCCTCCTCCAGGCTGCCCCCTCTGGATCTGACCGAGGAAGCGAGGGCCGCGCGGACCCTCTTGGTGCAGGTCAAAGACCTTCCCATTTCCACCAACGCCCCTTCGCATCATATTGCCAGGACCCCATTGCTGGTCTCCAAGCTTGCTGTGGTAGGGAGGTGGGGGACCTCTCATCATCATCGGGCCCACCTCAGGAATCATTCTAAAGTGCTGCGGGGGCCCGGGGTGCTCAATCTCCTGCTGCCGCCTCTTTTCCTGGTAGTATTCTTCTTTAAGCTTCCTCCAAGCCATTTGCTCCCGCGTGAGCCCCTCCAGGCCCATTACGGGGCCCATTGGGTCTCCAGGTGAGGACATCTGGTGATGCGGGTGGTTGTGGTGAGAGTCTATGTGGGGGTTGTCGAGGACGGGCCCGCCAAGGGACTGCGTTTGGGAAATCATGGACTGGAGGGGCTCCTCATACTTTTTCATCGCTCCCAGGGGAGCTGAAGGCAACATGCCACCACTCCCACAATTCCCAGGGGTGTTCGTACCAATCTCAGAGTCCTCAGTACCACTCCTCTCAGTACTATTATTTAAATTTGGTGGGTTATTAGGACCGCTGGTTGAGCCCCCTGGATCTCCAGTGCGCAGGAAAAGTCTCTCTATGTCTCTCAGAGTCTGTAAAGAGCGCTCTCTGTGTTCGAGCTGCTCTTTGGATAGACAGTCTATGTTCCCGCCGCCACTCCTCTGGACTGCATCACTCTGGAGATGAGCAGACAGGATGCTAGAACTCCCAGATGGGGACGGCGCTGCACCCGGGAGTCCCATCGCCCCCGTAGCATCTCTGCTGGCAGCATCTGAGCCTGCAGGCGCAGCTTTGAGTCCTCCGTCTGTCCTTTGGGGGGCGCCGTTGTTACTGCTGGGAGCTCCGCCAGGTCTGGCCTGACTGGACTCGCTGTCAGAATGTCCAGACGACGACGGCGCCCCCGCCGGAGGCAATGGACCTCCCACTCCGGCTGAGGCTGGCCGTGGAGTTCCACTTTGGGATTTAGGAGTTCCAGTTAGCGGAGAGCAGCTGGAGCTGACCTTCTCGGGGGGGTTAGGAAGCTTTCCTTGCGGGTAGCCCTGCACCAAAAGAAAAAAAAAAAAAAAAACATTAAAACCTGTCAAACAATTTCTCTAGACATAAATAGATAGAAATAAAAGTTTCCCAAACTGTGTTTTAAAGAATCTGTATTCCGTGTAAAATGTTTCGCTCTATCTAGCGTTGATCAGTCTGCAGGGGCAACTTTTATACTTATTGCAAATTAGCATTAAAAACGTATCTTTTCTTGTGTTACCGGTAACTCGCAAACAGAATAAGGTTTCAGACATTTGAAACTGTTATAAATAAATCATTTATAATAAGTTCAGTGGAAAGTTATCCAGTTCAATTTGGATCAAATAATTTTGGATTTGGGCCAGTATGAGATTTACATGTTATGCTAACTGTGAGTAAAACCACCACGGCTTCCCAGTATTTACAAAAAAAAGAAAAGCTACAACATGATCAAATGACTCTTAGTTAGAACACAAAAGCAAAAACTATTCAGACTGCTAAACCTAAATTGGTTGTTACAGTTCTTGTGATTACTTGTAATCTACTTTTTTCTAATCTAAATAAATAAACATGCTTATGGTGCAGAATATTCTGATTTTGCTATTATGGTGTTAATAGAGTAACAAGTACAAAAAGCTGATATTAAGGAGCTAATTAGTCAGGCTATCTGCTCCAGCAGCCAGCCTACAATCAGCTGTCTGCTGATGTTTAACAATTAACCAGGGAAGGCAAATTTTCAGCACTTTTACAGTTTTCTGGGAGTTTGTTCCAGATCAGTGGAGCATAGGAACTAAATGCTGCTTCTCCATGTCTGGTTCTGGTTCTGGTTCTGCAGAGCAGGCTGGAGCCAGAAGACCTGAGTGGTCTGGAGGGTTGATGCACTGATAACAAGTCTGTGATGTATTTAGGTGCTAAGCCATTTAGGGATTTATAGACTAACAGAAGTATTTTAAAGTCTATTCTCTGAGATACAGGGAGCCAGTGGAAGGACTTCAGAACTGGGGTGATGTGCTCTACTTTCTTAGTCTTAGTGAGGACGCAGGCAGCAGCGTTCTGGATCAGCTGCAGCTGTCTGATCCACTTTTTAGGCAGACCTGTGAAAACACCGGTGCAGTAATCAATTCTACTAAAGATAAACGCATGGATTAGTTTTTCCAGATCCTGCTGAGACATCAGTCCTTTAATCCTAGAAATGTTCTTCAGGTGATAGAAGGTCCACTTTGTAATTGTCTTTAGATGCTTTTGGAGGTTCATGTCTGAGTCCATCACTACACCCTGATTTCGACTCTGATCTGTGGTAAACTTGATAACAAAGAACTGCTGATATTATTGCCAAACAGACAGATTTTTCTTTTTTGTGAGTAAGCAAAAAGCGGAGTGGTCATCTTCCAGCCAGCTGACCGGCAGTGAGCGGCAAGTATGTGGGGGAGAACCAGTGCTGTCTTACCCCGACTGAGAAGAGTGGTCACACCGGTACATTCTCTGGCATCTCATTCAAAGAACCTTAAACGGTTCGGTATGACAGAACATTTGACCCGTTTTTAAACCTTGGTTTAATATTGGTATCTGACCGCTGTCTTTTTTTAAAAAGATCGTATGAAGTCCAGACCAAATAAAGAAACTGCGAAATTGCTCTCCTGCATTAATAGGGAGTTAGCGTCATGCTAACAGCTAGTCAGTTGTGGTATTTTCACAGCGCTGCCATATAGTTAGTGTCCAGTCTGGCCCACCGTTACGGGTTCTCTTCTCTACAAAGTACAAAAAAATCCTGCCAGATAAAAAGATTTAAGATTGACGGAAGCTTTTTTAAACGCTTGTGCAACTGGGTGTTTTCAGCATGATCTTTATTAAGAGGAACACTCTTCGACGGGAGTCATGGCGGTGCAATAAAAATGTTAAAAGTGCACTGAGACGTGGCAGATTATGGGACTTTAGCAGTGGGTATTTTCATCAGCAGCACCGATGCTTCTACATAGGGAAGTTTTGCTCACCGGAGCGTCAGTTGCTGAACAGGCGCCGCCGGCGGGAATTGTTTAATGGAAAAATAACGGCCACGTGTGTTTTGACGTGTCGCAACCTGTTGTTAAAAACGGCTTCCTTTCTTAATTCAACGCAAAAACAAAACAGGGTACGAAGCTCAAAGAACTCCCATTCAGAAAGCCCTTCATTGTTAAGAAATCATGTGCCCTTTACATATTGCAACGAGTAATGTGTATTTAGCAAAAAAAAAAAAAAGAAAATCATAGTGGGGTTTACTTTTTGCAGTTTTACTCTAAAACAGTCAAAAACAGTAATAAAAAAGAGGTATAAGTGATAAACATAGCTAAACCAATCATTCTTCCCATTTAATTTGCACGTCGACCCACTTACAAATTCTGACTACGAAAAATAAATAAACTAGGCTGGTTGCCTGACCTGCTCCAACTTGGAGTTTGGAACATTTTGCTGGTGAAACAGGAGGATGGAATCACTCTGCCCTTTCATCACTGCCTCAGCAGCACTGGGAAAGAAATCAGCACAGATCCAAAATTAACTCATTAACGCCGTTACCATCTCATCTGTAAAGCCAAACGACGGGAAAAAAAACATCCTTCTCACCTGTTGGCGAGGCTGGTAGTGAAAACATAGACCAGCTGCTGCGAAGGCTGCAGCAGCTCCGCCTTCAGCCTTTGCCCTGATCCCAGAACCGCAGAACCGGATTCAGGCATGAGTCCAGCAGGCAGGCGATCAGCGTGTCCCTGGGTAGGACCTGAGAAATAAACGGATCCCTTTAGTTACGGCACTTTAACACTAGATGGAGCTGAAACCAAGTCAGAGTTAATGGGTGCTCTCTCAAGCTGACATGGATTCTGCATGTAGAGAACATAAAAAAAAATAGACCTGTCAGAGGATTTCTGGGTGAAATTATTAGAGTTACACGTGTGTTACTGAGGATTTTCTATCAAAGTGGACAGACGTACGCTGGGAGCCGGTGTGCGGCCTGTCTTCGTCGTCCGTGTCTGGTCCAGAGCACCATTCGTCTCCACTGTAAGGCTGTTTCTTGGTCAGAACACAGCGCCGTTTGCTGCGCATAACACCCTCTGGAGAAAAAGAAACACACTCACATTAACATCTAAAGTTTACTGCTAATGTTATTCTAGTTTTTTTTATAACATTGATAACCACCTCCATTGTTTTGTGTTGGGGAATCAACAATTCAGACAGTCCCAGCTTAAAGTACTTTAACTCCAAAACAGACCTCAAAGGTTTATTTCGTTCTAAGGTTTAGCTGAAGGGCAAATATTGTCATATTTTAGAGACGGAAAAGCTAAAGATATTCAAAGTATGAAACATAGACCACAATTAGCCTTTCCGTTGTTTTTCAAAGCTTGCAAGTAATTTCAAAACTCAATTCTTTTCCACAAAAAGGCCTTTTAAGTGACTAAAACAGGAACAACTTCCATATATGGGTGATGGTGCAGCGTATTGTCCTGAAGCCTATCACCATCTATGATTGTGGATAGTAAACGGATTGTTTTCGTGAACTTTATAGTAAGAACATCTAAAATAAATGGAAAAGGAAACATGGGCGAGCTTCCGTGGACGTAAGCACATATGGGAAGGACCGACTTTTCCTCCCCCATGAAAAACTCTCCAGGATGAAGAAAATATTTGGATTTAGGTAAAGAAAAGAAATCAAAAGCCGAGGGAGGAGGAGCCGACACAGTTCACGTCACAGCTGGGACAGACGGCTTGAGCAGGGAGTCGACAGCCAGACCGTGGGTGTTCTTTATGAATATAAGAACGTTTTTTTATTTTACATTACAGTGCCATTACATTAAATTACATAAAATCCATAACTCCTCTCTCCAAACTGTCCTCTTACAGGTTTATTACCCACGCTAATTAGCTTTAGCCGCATCTACTTGAATGCTGCCAGTTTTCAGATTACAGTTCACGGCTCAAGTGGTAATTCACAGGGATGCAGGCAGGCCGAGTGAGCTGAGAAAATTTAACTTCCTCCTAAGCAGCCAATTTAAGTCTAAAAGCTGCTATAAGACAACATTTCTCTTGACTTTCCCCTCTTCACTCATCCTATAAATCTTCACCTCATGAAGATTAAAATTTGACATGCAGAATTGGGTGGCCATTATGCACCGGTGCCTAAATTGATTAATCCAAACTACATCTCTATTCTGCACCTTTCAGCTACATTGTCTTGTCCACGGTTGCTTTTTATCGTTCATGATTTTCTACATATTTAAAGATCCATCAGGAGCTGCAAGCCTGAACACAAGTGAAAAGGAAAAGCTGCAGGAATAGTATTTATGTCCTTAAAGATCATAAATCGTCTGTAATTTCCAGTGGATCTACAAAGAGAATTGCTGATTAACAGCCAACGCTTTAAGTATTTCTCTCCCTAGTCTCGCTAAATGAGCAGTGACAGGCATTGTTCTGTCAATGTACAAAAAAAAGGAAGAAAGAAAATACGAGGCTAGAAAGAACTGAACCAAGGTCAGCTGGGTTGGTTTGAAGACAAAACAGAAACACCTTGAAGGAGAGTTCCTCCAGAGATCAAACTGGGAAGAAACCACGTGGGGGAAGTATAACGCGTTGTTTCTAAAGCAGGGGATTTCCCCTAACTTTGTTTTAGGGTGCTTGATTTCACAGCGGCCACATTGAAATGAATGCATGTTAGACATTTACATCGTATTCAGAGCGGCGGAAACGTTTTCACCAAAAAACCTTTAGAGGAACTCGAGTTTCTTAATGGCGTTGTAGATTTTCTGAAGGTTTTTTTCTTTAGGCTTTATCTGTCTTTTCACTTTTTTTCAGTTCCGCTCTTTTTACCGGGCTGTTACAACATATGAAATAGTTTAAAAAAAGAGAAAGGGAGAAAAGTTATCAAGTGAAAGAATCAGACAAAGTGTCAGGCCCAAAAGATTTTGTTCTGCTTTTAACAGCTAACATGGTTCTGTTTTTCTTTTATTCAACCAATTCAGATTTTAGTAGATTGTAATTTTCTTTCTAATACATAAAATATCTTCAGTAAACTTTGCTCTGTTGGAAGAAACTAGGGATGCACTGATATGAAAAGCTGCACCGATATCAATGTATGATATCAGTATTGCAGATATGGCGATAGCAAATATTTATCGATATTTTACTTTTATTATATATATATTTTCCTATCCTTTCGACGCTGTTAAAAAACGACCACACTGCTGAGTTAAACGCCCTGTAAGCTGCGCTGCCTCATTATCACTGTCACATGACCAAACAAATAACACATGGCCACCCTCTCCCTCCATAAACACATACAGTTATTAATATCAGCCCGGTTTTACTTATCGGACCGATACGATATGTTAAACGGTATATAGCCACGTAATATGTTTACAAAAAAAGACCAAAATAAGGTTATATACACCAAGCCTCCATCTTGATAATGTTTAGTCCTTTTTGTGGTGAAATATAATTTGATCTCGGTCGTGATTAACAAATATAAACAGACGTGGCGCTATCGCAGAAATATCATAATCCCTGTTTGCTTAATGGGTAAATAAATTGTAAATAATGCCGGACCGAGCCTGACCCTCTAAAATGCTTCGCAGTAAAGCAGCAGCTCGGCGTGATCAAAGACCAACCGTTATTAATTAAAAAAAAAATAAAATCTACAGCAACTCTAAGAGCCTCATATCAGAACATTTACTCATGTCAGTCAACTCTGCGTCACATCTGAGCCTCGGCAGGTTTAGCGTCCGCTTCAGTGAACACCAACGTTCAGATGCTAATAGCCTTTAGCCGCTTCCTTGTTTTAACTTGTTTTAATGTGCAGTACGTACTTCCATTAAAATCGTAAATAAACACAAAAGGCTTTATTTACTCACAAACTGAGCAAAAACGAAGCATAAAACACCAAAATATCAACTAATACGCCAGCAAGACGTGATAATCTTTCATAAAAACTTTGTATGCCACCAGAGTGAGCTACTGATGTATAAATAAAAAAAGTCAAATAACCTGGCTATGCACCTTTAAAAGTTAAATAAAATCGTCCAATATCGACGTTAATGCGGGTATATCGAGCCTCCCTAGAAGAAATATTGACCATAAAAATAGTTATCGCCATGTACAGTATATGTTCCTAACCTTTATCAGAGTTTTACTGAACCCAGCACAAAGGGAATCAAAGAACATGGTGTTTGTTGATGCGTTCACTGACAGAAAAATTGAAGTTTTTGGCTTTGATGGATTTAATGAACAAAGGCCGAAAAAAATACTTCTCTTGTTTTATTAGTATTAGGTCTGCTGATCAAAAATTGGAGTCAATCAATGAGAGAAATAAACAATTTTTAACACAGAAAAAAAAGTCCAAATAAAATAAAGACATTACGAATGTTTTAAAAGATTACAGGAAACCTTGCCTCATTGGAAGCAAAGGTGTTGCCCCCCCGTTTTACATTTTCTCTTTGGGATTTTATGAATCAGACCAAAACAAAGAGGAGCATAATGGTTAAGTGGAAAGAAAATGACAGTTTAAGTACAAATAAAGATCCGGAAAGCGTGGTGTTCATTTGTATTCAGCCCCCTGAGTCAAGGCTTTGTAGAAACAGATTTCTCTGCAGTTACAGCTGAAAGTCTCTAGGAGTATTTCTCTACCTGCTTTGAGAGTCACAATTTAGATTTTATTTATTGCTCCATGGCAAAAATAACAAAAACAGTCACTTTCTGTCACGCATTTTCCATGAGCAAAAGGGAGTAGACGGAAGATAAGATCTTATTTTGTCCGCCCTCTAGTCAAAAAACGAAATAACTTTGCACTTCTTTCTTTGCAAAACAGCTCGAGCCGAGTCAAAATGAAGAGAGATTGTCTGTTAACGTCAATCTTCACGACTTGCCAGATCCCCTGTTTGGACTTTGACTAGGCCATTCTAACACATGAATATGCTTTGATCTAAACGGCTGCACAATACCAGGAGAAACACATGTGATATCATTATTATTGTTACATATTGTGATGACTACGTTATTTTCAATTAACCAACATGTTCATCCCTTCTCTGTCTTTGCAAACATCAGAATATGCCGGCCCTAGGTTTTACCAGCATTGTCACTAAAATCTTTATTAGGTTTGGCCATAAAAGGCAGGGAAAGTCTTTCCAAATGCCAAATTCTATTATTGGCAAGCAGAGTATGAATATAGGGCACCTGGAATATTAAAGCCAACCAAATATTGCATCCAAGCATCCTTTCCGACTGCGATATTGCTCACACAGAACTTATAACAGCTAGTGTGATTCAATATATCTAATCTAAAGCCCCACACTGTAGCTCTGGCTGCATGTTTAACATCATTGACCTGCTGGATGGCGAACCTTATCAAGCCCTTTGCAGCCACTAACGTAGTTTCTTCCAGGATTTTCCTTTATTTAACCCAGTCCATCAGCACGGACTAGCTTCCCCGTCTCTGCTGAAGGAAAAGCATCGCTGCAGCATCAGCCTGCCGCCATAGCAATGGCTTGCTCAGGCACATGTGCAATGGCAGTTTTTCGCCACACAAAATCTGAACGCAGCCCAAAAAGTTTATTTTGGTCTCATCTGACCAAAGCACCTTTGTTTGCATTTTTGCTGCTTCCCTTATTTGATTTATTATGGTTTTAATTTTAACACTGACTTACTTCTAGCTGCCAGACTCCAGCAAACAGATTCTCCCACCTGAGCTCCAGATCTCTAAAGCTCCTCCAGTTACCGCGGCTCTCCTTACCTCTCCTTCCCTGTCGCTAGAGGTCGGCGGCCATGTTTTGGTAGGTTTGCAGTAGTCGTTGCATTTTTTTAGCTGATGAAACGACCGGTTTTCTGTGAGATATTCACAGCTTGAGATATTGCTTTATAACCTAACCCTGCTTTAGATTTCTCCACAACCATCTGCCTGACTTGTCTGCAGGGTTCCTCAGTGTTCATGATGCGGTTTGTTCCACTGACTTTCATTACACAACCTCTGAGGCCTTCGCAGAAGAGGTGCATTTACACGGAAGTCGACTTAAACTCAGGGTAGGGCTGGACGATAGTTCAATAACAATATATATTGATGATAGAAAAAAAGGGTTAATAAAAAGTTCAATAGAATAACAGTTTTCCTTCCTTATGCATTCTAGCCTATCATGTAGGTCAATATCAGAGTCATTACATTCTCCCAACCAATCACAACGCAGACCCAGGACCCAATCTCCGCCCCCTCCAAAAGATTCAGAGAGCACAGGTTCTTTTTTCTTTTATAAAAACTTGCAGTTTTGGTAAAAAGTTGGTTGAATAAAGGGTTGAGTTTGAATTCAGTGCTCTCTATCTAAAAATAGGTCGCTTAGCAACAGCATAAAATGGCCCAGGGCTGGACTTAAAATCTATGTTTTGAATTTGTTGATAATTATCCATATCGATTAATATGATTTCTATTTTATCAATATGCTTTTTTTTCTATACCATCCAGCCCTAACTCAGGGTGGATGTGATTCACTAATTACGGGACATCTGAAGTGGTTGCACTGGATTTTATTTCAGAGGATGAGCACGCCACACTTTTCAGAAAAGAAACAGCATAATTTTCTTCCCATTTCATATTTAATTACAGTGTGTTGGTCAGTCAAGTAAAACCCAGGTGGAAAACATTACAACCACAGATTCCACAGAGAGATTACATCTGAAGGACACCGTCCTGTCTCAGAGTTCGGTGCTGCCGAGTGTGTTGAGGAGGGCTGCTACCTTTTCCCGGCGTGCAAATGCACAGCAAATTAGGAAGTTGCTATTGCAAGGCAGGGCAGATGACAGCAGGAGGAGGACTTTTACACCGATAGAGGGACATTATGACCTCTCCTGCTACCAGCAGACACAAAAGGGTTATTCAGGAAGCCCAAACTTGGGCTTGTATCCAGTAAAGGTCAGCAGGTTCAGGGCGACTCTGATGTTGAGCACGTGTGACGAGAATAGCCTTAGCTGTGCATCCATTTAACTGGGAGCTCGTACTTTCAAATGAGCCGCCTCGTATTTCATCCACCGAGAGCGGAGGCCACGCCTCTCCCCCAGTGGGCCTTTTTTTGTTCCCTTCAGGATGTGGATTTTGCATACAGCACTCAAATCTGTTTTTACAGTCACCGTTTGTGACGACCTGCCTCCCCGTTTAGAGACAAAGGAAGCAAGTCACCACAAATTAGCATGGTGTAGTTATGAAGGCGATACTCGGAGCAGCCGTCGGGGAAACCAGTGCGAACAGATGTCCTCCGTGGCGGCGAAAGCACGAGAGCGTGCTGCATAGGAAGCTCAGAGGAGTTTCACTAAACTCGCTAAAGCGATCTGCAGCCAGACTCTGGTGTACAGAAGTGAAGAGGCTTCAGCAAACAAAAGCAAACCAGACACTTTTCCAACAACAACAACAACAACGACGACGACGACGTCACGCGTTTTCCCACACGCAGACAGAAACTAATTGAATGTCTTGACGGTGAGACACAGCAGAAAGAGTTAAAAGCCCAGGGGGGGATTTTCTGATGCTTCAGCGAAAGGTCAGGGCATTTCAGCAAGAGAGAAAACAAATTCATCCGTCCTCTCGGTCCTTACATTCACTTCCTGCTGTGGAGGAGGCGAACGCGCGTAAGCTGGTATTTCGGGTAAAGATTGGGCTGATAGGAAGTTAAAGGAAGTGTAAATTTAGACCCTGTGCACACGGCGATGTTATTGGGTTAAAAGTGAACCACAGCGCCGCAGGCGTTCTCTGAAGACGCTACGATTAGGACGCATGTTCCTGAGTGGACGGATGTCAGTAACGTGCCGGTCTCTGCTGCCCGTATGGGGAAGCCCTGGAGGACGCTCAGTACAGACCAAGCAGTAAGCATGTGCATGTTGGGGAGTTTCTCTCGTTTTTTTGCTTGTTTTGTTTTTATTTTCCTTTTCTTTTCAGCTTCAAAGAACTACTGCCCACTAGTGGCGTGGCAGGGAAATGAAAGAATAATTAATAATAATGAAATAAGACGTAGATGTGTCAACGGAAGCGGAAAAACAATAAAACAATCCCGCTTTAAATGGACTACAGGGCCCGTTTTACACAACTTACCCCCTTTGGCTTCTGGCTCCAGCGCCGGAGTCGGAACGACACCCCTGGGTTCGGCGGACTCGACGGGGACGCTCCGGTCCCGCTTGGATTTGGTTTTCAGCATCCCTCCGCTCGCCGACTGGCCTGCGACCTTCGGGCCCGGGTTGCCGAGGGAAACCTGGCCGGATTTGGCCGCGTGGATCCCCGGGACGCCTCCCTTCGAGCTCGGGAGCGCCGCGGCTCCCTGCGGCACGCCCGGCATCTGGGACCGGCCGTCGCTGCTGACCTGCTTGCCATGGTTGGCCACTTTATTGTCCATGTGCATCTGAATGGTCGAGGTGGACGCTTGGTGAGGAGAGCTGCGGCGCCCGTCAGTGGAGCTCACATCGCTCACTGGCAACACTAAAAGAGAGAAGAGGAATCAGCGCCCTTCAACCGGAGGGATCACATGTGTCAAACTTTTTCACTCACCTCATGTCACCTAGACGCTCAGCTGACATACTGCCATGTTGCTCTGCAGGGCGCCTCACTGACCACACACACACCTGGAGGACAACGGGAGAGTAATGTCATCAGATGAGGCAGATAGCAACCTTTACAGTCGCCGTTATCTGTCTGTGTCTTCAGCCTGAAGGTCAACATCAGCTTTTACGTCTGAAGACAGGCGAGAGAGAGGAGCGATAAGATGGCAAGGCTGAGGAGACACCGCGAGGCGACTGGCCCTTTAAGGGAAACTGAGCCAAAAGTGACTGTGAGCTGGGGGAGGGCCCTGAAACTCAGAAGTAGCTCAGCAGAGTTGAAGGTCCCACCCTCCCACTAAACACTCTGCTAACCACAAAAACTCCAGCGAGCGATCTACAGCGGCGCGTCTGCTGCCGAGGCTTTCCTCCCTCAGTCTGAGGCTCCGTCTCCCCACGCCGAACCCAAACGGACGGCCTTATTGTGACAGATCTGAGCTGACTCACTCAGCTGAGCCCACAGACCTCATCAGCAGTATCTGCGTTTGCTTTTAATCTATTCTGCCTGCACGGAGAGGCCGGACGACAAGGAGTTCCCCCTCCAGCTCTCGGCTATTTTTTTTTAGCTTTCCCAGAAGAGTTAACGGCGTAATAATAACAATAATAATAATAATGATGACAGCCTTAAAGCGAACCGGATTTAGGAGAACCACAAACCTGTCCTCGTCCCCAACCTCGCGCCTCTGATTTTAACCTCTGCCTTATAAAGAATTTGCATGTAGAAACCAGTTGCACACACACGTTCTTCCTCCTTGGAGTCCAACCCATAAAACCTCAGCGGCGTGTGAAGGGAAAAAAAAAAAACCCAAAAAGCATGACAACGTTTTCTAACGTCTGCAGGTCTCAACAAGACCCTCCCACACCTGTTTCTGGCAAACAACAGAGGGTCAAAACGATTACCTCATCTAGCTCAAATACTCCGCCTGACATAACCCATTTTCTACTGGCTCGGCCCGCACGGTCGGCTCACCTTGACGGACGTCGGTAAACACGGAGCTGTAATTAGTCATTAACCAACACCGGCGTAGAGAGGCGGCCTGTCGGTCGGCCGGGGGCTTCGTCACTCATTAACTCAGACGGGGACGATACGACGACGCTGCTGCCGCCAAAGTGTGACTCACAAGAGGAGCGAGGCAGACTCAGAAGCTGGCCTTCGAGTGGATGCTTATGGAAAGAAAATAAAGAATAATAAGGCCGCTCTGAGACGGATGCCAGACGTGTGGCTGTGGATCAGGTTCACGGCCATTTCTGCTGCAGCCGACGCGATAAGAGAATCAAGGCGACACAAAGAGCTTCCATAAAAAAAAAAAAATCTCCTTCACACTTTTACGAAGGTTTAAACTGATTAACGAGAAGCAAGAAGATCAGTTCCCACGGTCCGGACCCGCCCTCACCCCTCGCTTGTGCACTGCCAGTCGGTTTGCTGATAAAAAAGCTCACACAAAGAAACACAAATTCAAATGTGTGGAAACACAGATGCATCTCGATAGATTAGGACTGGCGCTACCCAGCGCCTCTGGAACCCCTGTGTTGCACGTTTTTTAGTGTCTCCTTGCTGTCACGGAGGTTTCTACCTGCAGAGGAGGTCACACAGTCGCCTGAATCCAGCGAGCTGGAACAGAGACTCACCTAAAACATGCAGGACAGGGGTTCCTGAGGACCGGGAACCACTGCATCACAGTATTATTCAGTTATTTTACCAAAAACACCTGAATCGTAAAGGTGAAACTAGGTAACAGAGTGCATATATTACACACAAAGCAACACAAAGTCAATTTTGACGATTCATGCTTGGAGTCAAAATTTGGAATTTGTAATAAATAAAAAGATTTTCAAAACAGAAGTCTTATGTTTTGCCCATTTTCGGCGAAACCACAAAAAAAGCCAGTGCTGATGAAGCTAGGTTTTCTTAGCATATTACTGGAAAGTTAAGCCAGGCATCCACTGTACGATATTTTCAATCGTTTTAGTCATATACAGCTCAAACTGTACGACGAAACCGCAGGGTTTAAAAGTTCACAGCTCTCCATATGTGTTGTTAGTGTACGGCACGACGCTCTGATGCGACCTGACTGCTCACACTGTACGATCAACTAAGATACGATCGGACTAGGTCTGGACAATATAGGAAAAAAGCATATCGATAAAATAGAAATCATATTGATCGATAATTATAAACAAATTCAAAATATATATCTTAAGTGCAGCCCTGGTCATTTTATACTGTTGCTTAGTGACCTATTCTTAGATAGGGAACACAGCCCTTTAGTCAACCAATTTCTTACCAAAACTACAAGTTTTTAAAAAAGAACGCGTGCTCTCTGAACCCTTTGAAGGGGAGGAAGCGTTTGTGATTGGTTGGGAGGATGTAATGACGTAATATTAACCTACATGGCTAGAATGCTAAACGAAGAAAAACTGCTATTCTATTGAATTCTTTATTGACCCTTTTTTTCCATCATCGATATACGTCTATCGATCGATATATATCGTTATTGAATTATCGTCCAACCGTACGTCAGACTCAGCCCCGTAGAGAGATGGCGCTTGTCGGACTCATCTATCCAGATGCCAAACATAAACAGTAGAAGAAGAAAAAGACGGAAGTGTCGATGCTCACTGTTAAATATAAGGCTCAAAAGAACGAAACGCGCCGCCTTGGCAATTCTACGAGTTGCTCCTCCGTAGTTTGACTCCATGTCACACGTACCGCTGTCATGCTTCTCTCCTCTCCTGTGTTTTCGTCTGACAAGAAGAAGAAGAAGAAGAAGAAGAATTCCCTTGTTTGCACATGCTCAGTGTGCAAGGTTGGGGGGAAATCGGCTCGTAGATCTGCTTCAACAGCAGGAGGCGCTCACCATCACCTCAGGAGGGGCGACTAAATTTCAGACATGTCTGATTTTCATCCGACCGTACCATTCCTGATGGGGAGGTGGTCATGAGAGGCTAATCGCCCCTCGTTACGTCGTGTCGTATCCCCTCTGGATGCTACACGACGCAGGATCAAGTTCAAACTCGGCCCGATCCAAAAAAATTCTTGCACGACTGAAGAAATCGGTCCAAAAAGGGCAAAAACTCGTCTATCCAGCTTTAGGTGGACAGAAAAAAGTGTGGTAGAAAAAGTTTCACAAGCAACAAAGTTAACTGCAGCCGTGAGAGGATTAAATAATCAATGGACTGAATTTTTATAGAGCTTTTCTAGTCATACTGACCTTTCCAGCCACATTAACCCAACTGCACTCACTAAAGTGGACATATTCATACACCGACACACAGACCCCAAGCAGGTAACTTGGAGTTTAGTGCCTTGCACAGGGGCAAATCGACCTGTGACAAGCTGGAGTCCAACCCACACCCTTCTGATTGCAAGACAACTCTTCTACCTGCTGAGCCGAACAGAAGCACACAGTGACTTTGTGAAGCAGGGAGTTGGGGACGGATCACCAGCCACCGCAGAAAGACATGAGCTACACCTGCTGCTTTCCTTCTGTTAAGTCACCACTGAACCAGAGAAGCATCTTCCTGGGCTAAGGAAAGAAAAAAAATAATAACTGGACTCTTAGTGTACTAAAGTCCTCTTTTCAGATAAAAGTAAAGTTTGTTTTCCCATTTGTAATTCATTGTCCCAGAGTCTGGAGGAAGAGAGGAGAGGCCAGCATGGATTTTCCACAGTGAGTCGGTGATGACTAGAGGAGCCATGTCTCCTGCTGGTGTTGGTCCACCGCTTTTCGTCGAGGCCAAAGTCTGCCAGGAAGTTTAAGAACCCTTCATGCTTCCTTCTGCTGGCAGGCTTTACGGAGACGTTGAAGCTACCGACACCTTTTTTAATGGCCATGGTGTTGCCGACCGGACCGGAACGCCACAGAGAATCTAGGGAGTCATGAAAATGACGAGGGACACCACAGAGGAGACGAAGGCCACTATTAAATAACCTAGACTTCCTGAACCGCCCCCACCACGGGCCCCAAGCTGGTATCCTCCATTCATTGACCAATTTGATGCAGTAATTCAAGCAAAAGGAGCCACAACCAAGTACTGAGCGCATGTACTGCACACCGCATGGCTCACATTTCTGTTTTAAACATCCTTCATCCAGTTGTGGTAATTTCATATATTTGCTGTGAGCCATAATCATGAACATTAACAGAAACAAATGCTTAAAAGTATCACTGTGTAACAAATCTACATGGGTTTTACATTTAAAACAGAATTACTGAAATAAATTAACTTTGGGATAATAATGTAATTCACAGAGATTCCCCCAGTTCTCTGAAACTGGTTTAATTAGTTGTGAACAAATCAAATAGTTGATTAAACAGTCTCTTCTTGTGTTAATTTATCAAAATCCCTACAAATACATGAAGTAGATATCAATATATCATAGAATATTAAAGCAATAAATGATATCTTGCAGCATTAGTTAAAGAAACCAAAAGCAAGCAGAATATTTAATTTACGTTTTTTTATCTATAAAAGATCACACCCAAAGTATCACCACTAAAATTAATTAGTTTCATCTGCATTCATTAAATTCTGACCTCAGCAATTTAACAAATGAGCTCAAACAATAATTCAGTCTTAATTGATGACATTTCTACAGTGATATTAATCAAATCCAATCAAGCCGGCTAATCTTTAGCTACTCTAAACTAATATCATGGTTGTAAAATTAAAGTTAACTTCCCGTTTCAGGGAAGTCTTCTTATTGCAGATTATTTCTAACTAATTTCTTTCTTTCTTATCTCAGTTTAGACTTTTGCCCTTTAACTTAATGAAACAACAGCAAAAATAAGCAGAAATTAAAGTGAAACGAACTACATTTATTTTCAATAGATAAAGATGTTCTCTAGGATGTTTTATGAACTTTTTAAGAAGCCAACTTGAGCTTAAATAAGCCAATAAAAGTTCATTAGATCCACGCAGCAGTATGAGAAATAGAGGTACTTTGTGTAAAAACACAAGTACTGCTTGTTATTTAAAGGGAACTGCTTCCTATGACTAATTAGTTAAACCTGATTTGTGCCCAAACCAAAACAAACTGACAATTGGCACTAACCAACCACTAATTTGTAAAATACATAAAATCCTAAAATCAAAACATTTTTATATTTTTTGTCCAACTGACTGAAGCACAACCAAAAGTGCAGATCAGATGAAAATATTAGGATAGCTCAGGTTCAAGCGCCACCAGGATATACTGTAAATGTAGGACAATACAGATGAAACCAGATTTTTTTTTATTCTCACAAATAATAAACTAGGTAAATAATATCTCGTTTTAGGTCAGCTAGTTTTACCAGATTTCATTTAATTCTCCAAATGCCAGAATTAAGGGAGATCTGCGAGTCTTCCTGCATGGAGTCTTTCATGTTCTCCCTGTGCATGCGTGGGTTCTCTCCGGGTACTCCAGCTTCCTCCCACAGTCTAAAAAGATGATTTTTAGGTTAACTGGTCGATCTAAATTGCCATAATGATTATTTTTCCATTTGGAGGAAGGTATCATGAGGAAAGAACATCATTTGGAAATGACCAACATCTCAAGACATCAGCCTGGAAGTTAAGGCTCAAGTTAAAATACGTCTCACATAAAGACAGTGACACTAAGCATACTGCCAAATAGTTTACAATGTGGCTTAAAGCTATATTTGGTAATCCTGTTCAGAAACACTTTTTCTAATGTTCAGGGTGTATAACCTTATCTACTGGTTGTCCCACATTCTATCCTTCTGACGCGCTCACATAACACCAGTGTCTGTGCTCGTTCCTTCGTAGTTTCTGCTTGCTGGCTGGGCATGCACACTTTTAGTGTTAGCTTAGCGGCTAGGTTAGCGGTTAGCTTAGCAGTTAGCCGTTCATTGTAGCTCCGCTGCTCTCACCGTAGACTTTGAACATGGCTGAGAGTTGCATGAAGTGAACCACGTTCATGTTTATGAGAAGAAGAGGAAGGCCTCAGTAGAAAGAGATAAGACCAGAGTGGATTTGGGAGATTTTTAAGACGCTATCCCCCTGAGGAGTGGAAGAGCGAGGTAAGCCAGTCTTGCGCATGCGCAGTTATTCAAAAAGGGACTTGGGGAAACTTCCGAAAAAAAAGAATCGCCGACCCTAGCTTTAATGACAATAGCTTATTTTATGGAGTGCTCATCACAAAGTCGTGAGCTCAGTCATGTCGAACCTTGGAGAGCAGAGCTGAAAAATTGTGCGGAGGCCTGCCGACCCAGTTAGATCGGTTCTGTCCGGAGGAATTGGCCAAAAAAATAAACTATTGTGAGAAGTCTGTGGGAAGAAGTAAGACTGAGCAATATGTCGAGATTTTAAAAATATTGAGATTTTTGTAAAAGAGATATAAGATGAGAGTATATCGTTTGTATCGAGATGGTCTATGTTGAGTTAGAATTATACTTTAATGTATTCCAGTAGGTTACTTTACAGCTGTTTCGTACATTTGTCTACAACAGTGCCTGCCTCGGGATAAAGCTTTGATTCAGAGATGCCTTCTCATACTTTATGAAAAGAAAAACATATCAAGATAAATATTGTATATTGGCATTCAGGCTAAAAATATCAAGATATTATTTTTGGTCCATTTCGCCCAGCCCCAGGAAGAAGCCCAAGATGTTTGACCAAAGGGCTGCGTGACATTATAAAATGTTGCGATAATATCGGTAAATTCTGCGATAGAGGTATTAGTTGTGATATATGCCTATTGTCTTTTTTAGTCTTTCATCTTGCTTCCATCACGCGAGAACCGTTAGCATTTTGGACAATGCCATTTTGCGAGCATCTGCTGCAGTGAGACTGTCCAATTGGCTAAATATTACATTAACATGTAAAACGCAAGTTTATAACATCTGGAATATATCAACCAATGATTAATGCATTCCACAGTCCTTGTCAATATAAATATTGCACACATTGATATTGCGATGTCGATATTTGTGCAGCATTAGTTTGACCCGCGTACTTTAAAGGCAGTCTGACCAAAATATTAAGAAAATGTTTTACGTCTAAAAGTTAAAGACTAATAATTCAATAATGCCATTTATTTCCTCATTATTCTGGCATTCAGCAAGTAAAGTGATAGATGTGGTAATCCTAACTGATCTAAAAACTTTATTCTGTCAATGAGATGATCGCAGATGCTTGATTAACCTCGGTGTCCTCGTCACGTTAAATCAGAGCTGATGAAGAGGGCATTTATGGTTAAAGTCTGTTTACCGTCACCCAGAGCGATGATCCAGAGCCCAGCATCAGTCCATCGTACTCATGGTCTTCACATGCAAATGCCAAAGAAAAACGATATAGTACGGGGATACATTACACAGTGCTGTCAGGCTAACGAGGTTAAATCCAGATCCTCCATTAGGTTTGGCACATCAACTAAAGAAAACAGAGCCGCTCTGGGACCTGAATTTTCTAAGTAAGATTGAGTAATCTGCACTCTCATAACTCCCTTACTGTCATGCACAATACATTTTGAGGACAAAAGTATGCTCTACAGCTTGCAATCAAAATATATGAAGATATGTTAGCCCAACTAAAAACAGAAGAATCAGCTTTAAACTCTTTTCGCATAATGCATGTAATGCATCAGAGGCGCCAATGAACCCATGCCGTCTGATCTGATAATTCGAATAAAGATTAAAAGACATTCACACATATCGTTGACACCAGAAATTAAACCGCACAAGGAGAGAGAAATAAAATATGTAAAGGAGAGTCAGTGTTTCTGTGGTCGCTGGTTCTTTTCTGCTCAATCTGTGATTTCTGCTTCTGCAACAACTGGCAATCCGAAAGAAAAACAAAAAAACTACAATTATTTCAAAACAGTACTGCTCTGTTCACTCTCCACGGTCTGTAATTACAGGTTATCCTGCTAAAATCCTCCTTTTCATTCAGGCTCCTGCACAACAAACAAATCCATGTGAGCAGCTATTCAAACAGAAAATAATCAAGGTGCTCCAAAAAAAAAAAAAAAAGCATCTCTATTGTCATTTCCTTAAACCATCCTTAAAGTATTACAGTAAATGATAGCAACCAAGCAGATAAATGGTACATTTTTCTTTTTATTATAACACGCATCACTTGTCTTTGATTTCTGGAACCACTTGAGAGAATGAGAACTTTTCCTACATTAACAATCATGCCTGTCCAGGTGGAAAGGTTTTAGATGGTGGGGGATCTGCGGAATACGTACGATAGGCGAGTAGCTTACCTGCTACAGGCAGCAGTCAGAACAATCTACATTTGGAGAATCAAGAAGGAAATATAATCAAATTGATATATAATCAAAACATCTACTCAGAGAAGCACCACAAAAATAAACACACGAAAAAAACCTCAAACCAGATTAAACAAATGTCACATATGTGCCACTTCATCCAAAACCCAACTTATCCCACCGCTGACTGGCTATGACTCAGTTTCCGCCCTTTAATACTTAGAATTAACCATGAGACACTAAACACAAGTTATAACGAAAGCAAAGACTATGAGCTTTTAACCTGAGCTAAGAAGCATGTATGAGTTGCTGCTAGGGCTGGATGATAATTCAATAACAATATATATCGATCGATAGATGTATATTGATGATAGAAAAAAGGGTCGATAAAAAGTTCAATAGAATAACAGTTTTCCTTCCTTTTGCATTCTAGCCTATCATGTAGGTTAATACTACAGTCACCACATCCTCCCATCCAATCACAACACAGACCCAGGAACCAAGCTCCGCCCCTTCAAAGGGTTCAGAGAGCACGCGTTCTCTTTTCCTTTTTAAAAACTTGTAGTTTTGGTAAAAAGTTGGTTGAATAAAGGGTTGAGTTTGAATTCAGTGTTTGTGTGTTCTGCATCTAAAAACAGGTCGCTAAGCAACAGCATAAAATGGCCAGGGCTGCACTTAAAATATATGCTTTAAGTTTCTTGATAATTATCGATATCGATCCAATATGATTTCTATGTTATCGATATGTTTTATTTCTATATCGTCCAGCCCTAGTTGCTGCTCTGGCGCAGGGGTGCTTAAGTCACCAGGAATGTTGTCAGGTTGGAACAATTGTGCCAAAACCGAACAAATGTCCGATGTAAAAATACTTTCAGTTAGCAGTTAGCTTGACTTTCTGATGACAGTTTTTCCCCATTTCACCAACCTCACACGACTGTTGTCAGTCAGGTAAGATGCGGAATGCTATGGTACCCAAATAAGCCAGCGGCAGTGTTAGATATGGGCAGAATGGCTAACCCACCAGGATAGCATGGACTGTGGGGCGTCGTGAGAAAAAGAGTGCTCCCCATACACTGGCAGTCCACTGCTCCCTAAGGGACGCATATATTTAGATTAACCTAATCTCAACTGGATTATTCTACAATGTAACAAGATCTGTAAAATTACAATTTATTAATGCAATTAATTTATTAAGGAAATATTAATAGTTTTTTAATTTAATTACCAAATATAAAATGTTTGGCGGTGGGCAGGAAGGGGACAGAAGAAGGGTTTGTGAAAGAACTGCCACTGCCAGCAGGACAAAACTGACAAAGTTCAAGAAGAAGAGAAAGATGGAGCTTTTTGCCTGGTACAACACTCGTGTCCAAAGGAGGCACCAATAGGAAAAACAGGGCCAGTGTAAATATCCAATATTAATACCGATAACCAATATATATCGTTCTCGGCCCTTTTGACGTAGTGGAAAAAATTAAAATCCCCACAACGCCGACATGGCTTCTCTGCTTCAGTTAAACACAAATGGCAACAAGGTGGACATAAACCGGTCCTTAATGTTGACCCAGTTTTACTTGTGAAAATTGTCTAACATCAATCGATACCGATGTTCACGCCAATATATCATCCATCCCTAGTCCAAACCTCATCCTCAAACGATGGTGTCCTGGTTTTAGACGTTACCCTAATCCATCACACCAGCATCTTCACAAGGTTTCTGCAGAGCTCAGGACATGCCGAGGAGGTAGTCAGCTATTTCAATCAGCTTTGTTGGAGCACAGACATTTCTAAAACTGGTAGCCCTTGCAGCAGAGACAGAGGCCCCTGTTTTACAGCTAAAATCTTTAATGTTCGCTTTAACCACTAATTCAGACGCGTTTGTGAAAGAAACCGAATAGGAAAACTGATAATAATTACCCTTTACCCCCGAAGGCATGAAGATCGATCCAACCAAAGGAAAGCTCTCTGGGAGTTGCCCGAGGATGTCACAACTAGTATAAAACACATGCAATTACCCTCTAAAAATGCATGTTAAACAATTATTAATAAATTCTATATTGATGCTGAACAGAAAATCAAGTTACCAAGACTGTTAAAAAGGTTTCTGCTTGGAGATGATCCAGCTGAACTGGGAAGGATGCATCATGTGGCGCTACGTCTCCAGATGCTGCAGCTCTAACTTGCATTTTAACTGGGTCAGTGTTTAACACAATGATCCGCGGTCTTGAACGGTTCTGAAACACGATAACTGTCCAGTCACAGTTAGCTCTTTCATGTTTTCTTAAATGCATCAGCAGTTTCTTTTCACACTGGGATCCATTTTCTCTGGTAGGTTGGTGTGAATGACTGACACGAACTGTTACTCTTTGCAACAGAGACCCACGTTTTTACTGCGACCTTTGGACAGCGTTAAGGAATAGATGGTTTGGTATCTAATAGGAAATTAATTTTCACAAGGAGATGACTAGAAATATGTAATTCAAGTGTCGGTGCAAAATGTAAAGGCTTACTTCAGTCTCTGCTTTCATTTCCACCTAAATAACCTGCGTTGAATGCCAGCAGACCAAAAGGTTTTTGCCTGACAAACAACTTAGGGCTGGGTATCATCTAGGATGAGCCGATTCGTTACGATTCTTGATACATAGCTCATCAGGGTTTCCCGCAGCGCTATCTTGGCGAGGCGGCCGCCTCGCCAAACTCACGCTACCGCCTCGCCAACATTCCAAAAAAAAAAGTGACGTTAACACGCGGTTTGTTGTTGTTGCTTTCGCGCGAGCGTGAATGGCAGGGAAAAAACACATGGATACCCCCCGCTCCGCGAGTCGGTCCGCGGACAACGTGTCGTCCACCCCCCCCCGCGAGTCGGTCCGCCTCGCATAACCAAATTCCTGCGGGAAACACTGCTCATGATACGATATGATTCTCGATATAGCTCAGCTTGATTTGATTTGACTCCAATATCGATATTTAAAATTAATGCCCAAACTCAGTCAGTCAACAAAACCAGCCAAATATTATATTTATGTTCAATTTATTGAACACTGATATATTAACAGGAAAATAAAGTGCATTTGGTTCAATGCATTTAACATATCACAGAAACCCAAAATGTGCCCAAACGTCTGATTTTAGGGACGAAGGCGCTTCTAAAATCCTTTCGGCCATTTTGAAAATTCGTCTCGCTTGCAATTCCTCACTGAGAACAGTGATGGTGCGATGTAATACCGCTCCCTGGGGGTTGGGAGGTATATTGATATTGAAAGCCAGAATATTAATATTAAATTGTTTTTAAAAACATCAATATTAATCTTTACAGCGATTTTTATGCACAGCCCTATAAGTGTTAGGCTGTTTTCCTCCTTTTTCAACCACACACACAGCGCCACATCCTAAAAAAAAAATAAAAATAATCGCAGTACTCTGTGGGTCACTTATGTGTCGTTTCGACAGGTTGTGCATTATCGCATTTTTTGAGAAATATTTCCTCATTTTTCGTGGCTTAGATTCAATGTAGTGCGACTAAATTTCTGCTTTCAAGTCTTGCCACAGCTTCCCTACTGGATTGAGGTAAGGACTTTGAATAAGTCGTTCTTAAGGCTGAAACACACCAAACTAACACGCTGTTCAGATCCGTACAGATTGTTTCCCTCACTTACTTTGTTTTTGGGGAAAAACAGCTTTAAAACATAACTCAAATTTTCACAACAGTTAAATCTTTTTCTCTTAGTTCATCAATAAATTGTGCATATAGTGGCACTGAAAAACAACAGCTATTGAAAGAAAGTTAAGTAAAAAGACCGACTCGTGTATTTTCATGCAACAAAACTATTTTGTCTGTGAAACAGGAGGCCCGGGGAAGAAAATTAACACGATTGCCGTCTGGTTATACAGGATTCATGTTTTCTTCCATATTGTTTCGCCTTATTGCCTTTTTAATATATCTTTTACTAAACATGTGGCCGAACCCGCTGCTGGGAATGGACTTCTCCAAAAGGTGAGGTCTTACAGCGCAGTGACTGAAAATGCTTCCCTTGCACTCGAGCAAGTTGCTGCAGAGGAAAACCTGATTTAAAGATGGGATCCTGTCCAGACGGGTCCCATCACTGTTTCTAACCAAATAAGTGGGAATAATTCAATGAGTTTTAAAAAAATTACAAGTCACATGATCATCATGCGTTAAAAAAGGTCATGGAAGTCATGCATGGCCACAAAACGCAGGCCAACATTCAGTCATTCCAATGGAAACGGGGCTGTAATCCGCCGCTTGTGAAGCAGAGGGTATCATCAGTGATTTAAAGTTATTAAGCAAACTATTAATGAGGAAATTTAGGGATATAAAATTTGCCCCCACCCACCACCATAAAGAATGCTGGCACTTTAAAACACATAGTTTAATAATTATAACTTTTGCTTTCTTTCAACAACATAGTAAATAGGACGCCGAATATCCAGCCACCTTTACTCAAAAGCAGACCTGGATGAACCCAAATCTTCATTTTGACTTGACAATTTTGCTGCACGTGGCAAAAAGTTCGGACACCACTGCTCTATGACACTAAATCCTAACAGAACGTACAGTTTAGATGCCTGTGGCTGTAAATAAACACAATGTGGAACTGCTCCAGGGGGTGCAAATACTTTTCTATGACGTTACAGCTGTACTCTGACAGAAATGGGATTAAACCAAACATATTTGCTCTGTAGCCATGAGGAAGACGCACATAAGAGCTCCTGTTTAGTCCCAGTGGGTCACGCAGGGCTGTTATTAATAGACGCAGAGAGTCCTGGAAAGTCAGGGCCACCAGAGAGAACAACAGACGAAGCCAAGGCAGCTTCTGCTGCGGCGTGGACACAGAGAAACACAGAGGCCGAAGTGTTTAACACGACCCACGAATTAATAATGAATAACGTGACGCAGGGGCTCATACGATTACACGGACGCCACGCTGAGACGCTTGTGACATCAGATCGCAGCGTCCTGCATTTTTGCGTGGCGCCAGCCAGAGAGGGGGGGGGAAATGGACTGATTGTGATGTGTCTGCTAGGAAAAGGCCGTGGCTAACACAACATGTGTGACTGACAACAAAATAAATCCCCAATGAAGGACTGACGTGACTTCAAAACGTCTCCACTGCTATGGGGGTTTTCAAGTGATTTCTCCAGTGGATCAGTGAACCAACAACAGATTAGAGATTACAAACGTTTACAATAAATACCTTTTTAAGACTTCCTGTTCTTCTGTTAGAATAATTTCAGGGAGCTCTGCAACGTTTCCCCAAAATCTGACTTCTCACTATTATTGAGAGTTTTCGCTCAAACTCATAAAAATATCCGTACTTCATCTAAATAGCTAGCTGCCATATGCTAGAATGACCGAACACATGCACAAACAAAAGACTGCTGAATTAGAGATTCACAGATAAAACGGAGGTCTGACCTGCCAACTATGATTTTGAACTATTCTAATATTAAAAGATTCTCCCCGCTCATGCATAGGATCTTAGGTCACAAACCTTTACCAAATTTTTGTTAAACTACCAAAAAGTGCATCAAAGTACACGCTGTTGGTTGATGACAGAAAATGGTGGAAGTCCCTAGTTTTGATTTCATGAATAGGAAAAATCATTCGATTCACTATTTGACCCGCCAATCACAATCAAGGCCCATCAGGGGAAAATTGGCCGATTATAAACTCTGGCCGACTGACAGGTGCATTTGCAGCCTGAATGCATAAAGACAATTTAGCACAGACACAATCATGGATAGATATAAAGAAAGAAGAAAAAAAAAACTTTTTCAAATGTATTCATCTCTGCTGGGATATTATACACCTCAACATACGTAGGTCCACCAAGTACAGAAATCTCCCCCTGATCACCACGGACCACTCACTACTACATTTAAACAAAGTGTAAATGACAAAAGAAATAAAACCAGGAGGCGTCTGGTCTCTGAATACCCAGAAAACCCAGCGGATACAATACTACTTGTGTTTGGGAAGCATTGCAACACCTTCACGGTTTCACCAACAACCATAAAATAGCAAATAAAATAAAACCATAATAACAATAAAAACTCAGAACAGTTTTATTTTCTAGGAATTATTTTGCATGTCGTAAAAACAGAAAAGAGCTGAGATTTTAAAGGACATTTAAAATGTTTACATGCTCCGAGCTGTGCGGACATGTAAAGGTATTTAACAGCGAGTGCTCGATCACCTCTACGCCTTAACTTTGATCTTGCTGGCTGACCGGAGGGCTCTCGAAGGTGTGTGGATGTTGAGAAAGATTGAGAGAGACAGAAGCTGGTTGCTCATATAAAGCGGTGTTCTGTGATATTAAAGCTATAGTTGGTAATCCGGTTCTTTTTGTTATACTGGGTGAAATGATCCTTCCATCCTGACAATAAAACCTGTAAAAACTCTAACCAAACAGGGTGTGAATGTGCGTGTGAATGGGTGTAAATCGCTTTGGGGTCATCGGACTTGATAAAGCGCTATACAAGTACAAGCCATTTACCATTTATCTATTGGTTGTCCCATATGCCAATCATTATGAAGTGCTCACGTAACGCCTGTGTGCGTGCTCAGTCCTTGTTAGTTTTCCGCTTGCTGCACACTTCTAGTATCCGGTTAGCTTAGCCGTTAGCTTAGCAGTTAGCTTCGTGTTAGCCGTTCATTGTAGCTCCACTGCTCACACCATATACTTTGAACATGGCTGACAGTCGCAAGAAGAAAACCGCATACAAGTTTATGAGAAGAGGAATGCCTCAACAGAAAGAATTAAGATAAGAGTAGAGTTGGGTAATTTTTTTCAAATGATCCCCCTGAAGAGTGGAAGAGAAGGTAAGACGGTCTTGTGCATGAGCAGTTATTAAAAAAGGGACTTGGGGAAACCTCCGGAAAACTCGCAGATCTACAATTTAATGGAAAGCTTGGTGGAAGAAAAATATTAGCAATGTATTTGTACACTTTCACAAGTGGCGCATTACTGCTTTCTCTATAGTGCTCTGCTTTATTTGCGGGGAAAAACTTCATTGGACATTATTTTGGGATTATGTTAAATTCAATGGACACAGAAACAGAAATGTAAAGGAGAAAGAAAGGAAGAGAGAAAGGTGAGGCAAAAGCGTTAAAAGGGAGAAAATGTGACAAAAATAGAGAAGAGCAAAATGAGAGGACAAGATAACATCTTTGGAACAACAAAAAAGTACAAAAACAGAAACAGTAGCACAGGTACAAACAACCTAGGCTTTTGATAACATCAATGAAAGTACGTCGTATTATTTAAGATCAGATGTATTTAGTGACAGCCATGGCTAATGATAGGGTTTTCCTGTATAGAAGTGTATCTTTAAGCACCTGGATCCAAGCACCTGTGAGTGTGTTTGTATATGTAGGATTTATCCATAAGAGAAATTTTCAATAGTGGTTGTTAGGAGCCAAAGACTCACCCCCCGAGGCGCCGACGCAGACACCGCGGCAACCAGAATCCCATATGTCCTAAAAGGGACCCCAGAACACGGGACCAACACAGGAATAGCCCCAACCTGGGCAAATCCAGTCCATACCCCAACCAGAGCCCATTCCACAAACCCGGAGGTGCCCAAACCAGGCCCACTCAGCACACCCCTGCCACGAAGACCACACCAAGCCAACCGGCCGGCCCCCCAACGAGGCCACTCGCCGCCCAACCCCCAAACCAGAACCCTCCACGCCAGAACCCCACACCCTATTACCGGGGCAAGAAAAGCGCCAGCCAACACGCAACCCCAGCCCTGAACCCAGCAAGATGGCCCGCTCCTCCTCCAAGCCTCAAATTCCAGATGGCTGTCAGAGAACAAGGGTGTGAAAAGTTAGTTATTTTCCAATTAATTGCACAACTAAATCCAAGGTACATACTTCCATAAAGGTTATTAACACATAAACTGAGTGCTAAGTTGTCTACTTTTCTGCTATACTAAAAAGTGAAACACATCAATGCTGAATTGTCGACTACTTAATGGTTTTGAACAACTTAAGACAATTGAAATATTGTCATACTGCAGCTTAGTTATATTTCTTTGATCTTTCTTAGAAAGAACCCTATGCTTTCAAGAAAGATTGCTGTGGTAACGAAAACGGTGTCTTGTATTTTTCTTGGTATTGGAATCGAGTTCGACATTTCACCGTCATGACAAACCTACACAGAGTAACCACAAAGGAAACAGAGATAACATAAAGAAACAAATATGTCTCCCTTCAACGCTTAGCATGCACAGGTGTCTGCATGTATTTAGATGGTCAGGATTCAAGATGGTCCAGAACCCAAAGCTCCAGAGGTCTAGTAGGAAGCAAACACATTAGAAGACAAAGTGCAGACTGCTAACTCGTCATTAAAAAGTAGAGCTACATAATATGTTGAATCGCAGTTGCCTCCACAGCATCAATGCGTGCATAACTGCAATTTCTACGGACTGCTTGGATGCAATATTTGGTAGATCATTATATTTCCAGGAACTCGCATTAACGGGTGTTAACTCAACTGCATGCAGACGATTTATTTGGACAATTGGATGGATTTGCACAGCCCTTAATGCACCAAACAGTGGAAAGTAGTGGGGAAACTGCGATGACGGAGGGAGTCGGACGAGAAAAAACGTGGGTTAAACACAACTGCAGTTTTCAACAACTGTATCGCAACCATTTAATTTCCTAATATCACACAGGCCTTTTAAAAGGTTTGTTATTCTCCTGTCTTTGGAGCGTCTCGGACCTGTGTATTCTCAAATGGTTAAGATTGCAATTATAGACAGAGAAGCCTCGGTGTGAAACTGTTTTGACGTACCAGTTTTACACCTAAAATGTGCTTTATGGGGCTTTAATGCGTTTCCTGTTTCTCTTACTTCCTGTACGTTACATAATCTTTCAGCCGACAGCTTCATGTGACATGGCTTCAGTGAGCAGCGACAGCAGGAAACGTGACCTTAGACGGACCTTTCTTTGACACCAGAGCAAAGCACTGAATGAGAGAGAGAGACAGAGGCGACAGAGAGGCGAGTTCAGCAGAAGCCGTGTTTTGTTGTTGTGGCCGGAACCAAACAGAGGAAAGAAAGCACTGACAATTTTCACATTCTGAGCTGCTGGCTGCTCTACACCAACTCCTGCTGTAACAGGACGAAAATAAAGCGTAGAGAAGCTTTCAGGAACTCAACGAATGGTTTCAGCGAGGCTCAGGAACAGAGAAGACCTGGGTTTGTGTTGCACAGAGGGTTAAGGGTTGTATCCTCTCCAAGACATTCTGGGAAGACATCCAAATGGAGCAAGGAAAACAACTTAACTGCAGCTTCATTACGGGCTGAAGGCATGCATTATGGCACAGAAGCAGCTGTAAAACAAGACTGATGAGCAGAAGCCATTCAGCTTTGAGATGAAAACACCTTGCTGTTGATTTAAGAGAGGAGAACCAGCCTGCAATCCGGAGCAGCAGAACATGTAGCTGCAAAAATAAACTTCTGAATCGAACATTTCATGCCGTCTGCACCGCTATGAATAAATGCAGCCTCGGCGCTTTGCACGTCACTTCTTTCTGCACTGTAGGGCAACCATTTCAGAAGCAGGAATGCATAGTAAATATTGACATTTCAACATTGTCTAATTAGAGCAAAGTGCCAAAACCAAACTATGATCTAAATGTTGTTCCTCTGTAAATCATTAGAAGTTGCACAAGGCATTACGCAACAGCTGGGACCAAAACTCGGGTCTGAATGTAACCTCGGCTGAAGTCGAAGCAAAGCAGAAACAGCCGCCTGCACTCACTGAAACATGTTGAATTTTGCCTGGAGACTATTTAATATTTTACCTTTGACAAATATTTCTCAAATTTATTGTTTGTTTTTTTTTCTTTTTCTGACTGACCAACACAAAGTACTGCAGCATACAGCTGAAGTTGGGGGAAACAGAAACATGGTTTTTAACATTTTCTACAGGTCAAAATATGAAAAAGTGCAGCATGCCTTTTTATTCAGTCATCTTTACTCTGAAACCACCTGAATAAAATACCGTCCACCCTAATACCTTCAAGAAGTCAGTTAAATAGTAGACAATTAAATTACATTTTATAGCACCAGTTCACAATACGTCTTCTCAAGGCACTTTACAAAGACAGAGGCGACGCTGCGCATTAGGGTTGTCAAAAATAATTGAGATCTCGAAATAATCAATAATTTTAAAATTAATTATTCAAAGATACTCGTTTGTGTCAATATCGATATAAGCCGGCCTATTCTCATTTCCCCAAAATTGTTTCACTTCTTCCGACCGCAGCGCCGCATTAACAGAGATTTTCCGTCTCCCTGCAGCCGCTCATCTTAACAACAATCTGCTGCTGGAAGTTTAGACTCCAACATGTTCAGCCAGAAAAACATATTCGACCCAATTTATCAACAAGACAAACAAAAAAAGCAATGTTTGGAGGAACTTTCCCTGGGAGGCAGATGGACAGCAAAAAAACAAACAAACTGCTGAACGATGCCACATGCTAAGCTAACGCTACGATGCTGATGCTTGAGAGCGACGGGAAAAGGTCATCAAAGTTCCTGCAACAGTGCAGTAGTAAACCTCGCGGACGACACACTTTATGAGCATCTCCCAGCGAAACAATGAATAATGGTCCAAGATCCAGTGGAAAAAAGCGCAAAGAAATATGATTCCAAGAGGGAAAAGACTGGAACGTCGCTGGAAATACAGTATGACCGTTGGTGTTCAGTGAGCTAACGCCATCTGTTTAAAGGTTAGCTTCCACACCATGCAACGCTCCGTCCTACTGCGGCACAGGTTAACGCAGGAAAATGTTAATCAGCCCACCGTCCAGTTGGCTAATAAATGGTGAAGTAATAAAACAATCCCGTACTACCCCATCTGTTACTTCTCAGACGTTTTCTTGTGAAGCTATTGGAGGCTAACGTGGTTAATAATAACACGTTAAGGTGGAGCCACTGACAATTAGCCCAGAAACCTGTAGCAGCGTATCCTGCTGTTGTTAATCACCAAGGAAACATTTTAGAATACACTGATTATTTATTTGTGCCTCAGTTGTGACATTTATTTCTATCAACAGCAAGTATACAGGCAAATGGAAGCCCACTGTTGAACACTAAATAAAAGCACAATAAAATGTAATAATTGCATGACTGATTCAAAAAGGTACACATTTTCATAAGGAATATTAACACATACTAATCGTTAAAGCTGGGCGATAAAAATAATATCTTGAGAAATTTTAGGCTGAACACAGATATAATATTTATGTCAATATGTTTTTCTTTTCATAAAGTCATAGAAAGGCATCTGAATCAAATCCCAAGTATCTCATAGGCACATTTTAGCAAAGAGCTGTAGATAAATATAAGAAACAGCTGAAAAATAACCTCCTGGAATACATGAAAGTATAATTACGCAACATAGACCATCTTGATATAAACAATATAGTCTAATCATATATCTCTTTGAAAAAAATTGATATAATACCCAACGAGGAAGTGACATTTAAATGATATATTTCTCTAAATAAGTAGAAAATTGTTCCCTACTTATTGGTTTTGCCCAAATAAAGGAAGTTAAAGTTAAGTTTGCCATGTTTTGCTCTTAACCAGAAATAACCCTGTGTTTTCAACGAAAAAAAAAAGTAACCACAGTATCAAAAGTAGAGTTGAGTATTTTTATTTTTTCCAATATTAGTTTGAGAAGCAGCTAAGAGCCCCATGGCTGCTGTGGAGGAGCTGCAGAGATCCAAAGCATAGTTGAGAGAATTTGTTGAGAAGGCAGCTATAAGACTTTACAACTCTGACCAAGTGGCAAGAAGTAAAATATCAAGTTTGCCTCAAGGCACGGCAGCTGCACAGCAAATACATGGAAGAAGGTGATCTGCTCCGCTGAGTAGGTTTTGTGTGGCAGAGATAAACACAATCACCTTAAACACACCATCTCCACTGTGATACATGGTGGTAGCAGCATGACGCGGTGGAGGATGTTTTTCATCAGCAAATACAGGGAAACTGGTGAGAGTCGATGGGGATATGAGTGGAGCTAAACGCAGTGTAATACTGGATAAAAAGCTGTTAAGAGGCTGCAAAAGACTTTGAACCGGGGCGGAGGTTCACCTCTCCGTAGGACAACAACCCTAAACGTACTGAGCAACAATAAAATGCTTTAGATCAAAGTTTGCTAAAATGGCCAAGTCAAAGTCCAGACTTAACTCCAATGGAAACTCTAAGCCCAGACCTAAACTGATGTTCACAGATGCTCTCCATCCAATCTGATGGAAGAAAGAAAGCATGCAGCATGGGAGCTCGCTGAGAGACGACTATGGCTCACTTTTTGTTATTCTCCCCCGATCGGCCAAAATCGAGTTAAAGAGCCAGCCTGGGTCCTGAGCTCCGAATCTGCCTGCTGTTGATAAATACAATTAGGAGCCTGCTGTAAGTTTTTTCCGTTGACAGCCCTGTATGCAAAACATGCAAAAGATAAGCACAACAGCGCTGGTATGAAAACACGCAACACAATGCAGGCGTCACAGATAAAGGCTTTATCCTTGGGGAATTCGCCCGAGGTCTTCCTTTTTGCTTCATTACAGCCACACTTCAGTGTCTTGGTATGTTCTGTTGTCAGGAAGCGTTCTCAGTATCGCATTATTCTTTCATGGCTCACCTTAGCGCCACTCCCTGTAACTCACCCCAAAGTTCTCAGATCACCTAACCAGATAAGAGACACTTTGTCAGCGGCTCTACAAATCTGTGTGGACCTACAGCGGAGAGGTGAGCTCCGTACGCAGCGGCTGCATTTAAAAGACGGCGGCCATGAAGGCCACGCGCACGCCTTAGCTGGACCAATTCAGACAAGTACTGTACGTATCTTACGAATGCAAATTGTTGTCGACTAGTTTGTTCTTAAACGACAGTCCGACCTGCTGCTTTAAGAGACTTAGAAAAAGCATGCATGCAAGTGGCTGTACTTTTATACAGAAAGTCTAAAAAAGAAAAGAGGAAGCTGCTAGCAGCTCTTAGAAAGTGAGACATTTCACCTCCAGAGGAAAGAAACGTACAGCTCTCAGTAGCCCTGACAGACAATTTGGATCAAGTTACAAACTCTGTTAGGAGCTATATATAGTTCACTGAGATATTATAGATACACACACAGCATCAAGTCCAAGTGTGCACGCACATGTAGAAAGGTTGTGCACAAGGAGAGACAACAAAAGCCTGTGTAAGTAGAGCATCAAGGCGTTATCAACAGGCCGACGTGTGTGTGTGTGTGTGTGTGTGTGTGGGGGGGGGGGGGGGGGGGTTCATGTATAAATAAATGAATACAAAGAGGAAGAAAGTAACAGGAAAAGACTGGCTTTAAATAAACACGACACCAGTTTCCAGAGGCAACACGTAAGCACTTTGCTGTGCAAATATATCTCCAGCTGTAATGGAGCTTTGATCATATCAGGGTTTCTGCACATTTCCCATTCCTTTCAGTCCATTTCTGCCCAAAGTACAGGCATTTACTGCAGTGGTCAGACTTCATCGGCAATATGCTTCAAACACGAGGTTAAAAAAACTGTCCGACTGCATAAAAAAAATAGACATTAAACAGAAAGAAAAGTAACGAATATACAGCAAAAAGTTAGAGATGGACTGACCAGGCTTGCCTTTTTCTGGGCTGCAGGCATAAACAGTTTCTTTAAATCCAAACAGAAAATGAAGGTAAGCGTCGAAATCTTTAAATGATTCGTATTAAAAGGAAAAGTAGATCAAATGACATGTCCTTAGCTGACTTTAAATACTTTTGCGTGCAGAGGAGTTCACAGTCAGTTAAATGGGTGAAAGGTGGCCCAAACCATACACCGCCCGCCGCCGTGCCTCACAGTCGGCACAAGGTTTTCTCCCAGCGTCTCGTTGGCCTCGCCGCCGTTTGACTGAAATGTGCCTTCGGCAAAAAACAAAAACGAAAAGCAAGTCGTGCGGACACGTCGTTTCAGGTGAGAGTTCGGGACAACACTCCCCTGGCAGCACTATCAGTTTTTCCTGTCACAACGTGTAACGTGCCAAGTGAGACGCGCAGAGCCTCAGATGGGGCCTGTGGGGCTTTTCAGCCATTCCTCCAACCAACCGGCGGCCTGACCTTGGGGCGAATCGGCCAGGAAGTTCGCCCCTGGGCAGATCGGCAGCCGTCTCCTACATCTCCCCAGTTGGGGATAATCTTCCCCGCTGCAGGACGACGGACGGCAGTTTGGAAGCGGCCTAAAAAAAAAAACCGGCCTTAGACTGATGGGCCGCAACAGTTGCTTGCCGATTGCTAATGTCTTCCCGCCCTGGCACGGTGTCAACACCAAGCTGTAATAGAATCTGCTGGTTTTATGACTGCAGATGCTCAGTTAATCAAATGGTTTAATAAGAGCCGTCAGGCCAGTACTACTCGGCCCCCTAAATCCAACAGAAGCAGCAAGGGGACGTGCTTATTTTATTTTAGTTATTTTCATCCACAGGTTTCATGTTTTGGTTTCATTTTTATTCAGTAAATAAAGAGTGTGCAGGCGGTTTGTGGATGTTTTACACCCTTTAAGCTAAATGTAAAGAATGTTGAAGCCTGATGAGGATCAGATTGTGTTTAAATATGAGCTGATGCGTGGAATCCAAAAAAAAAATCAGAAAACAAAAACCACAAAACACCTGTTTGCGTTTAAGTGTTTTGCTTCTGCTGAAATCTTTAAGGCACATGCAGCTTTGCAGGCTCCGCGTAGCGCTCAGCGGTGGTATGGGGGCTGCTGTAACTCAGCCAGCACCTGCTTTCCACGCACCCACGGCGGCAGCCTGTCACCTGGCCAGCCTCGGCTGCTCACATCAGCTAGCTGCCCAGCTAACGTCGGGACTGGACACATCTGGATGCATGGCGCGCTGCACCGCGGACAGGGCTCGGGTCGGTTCGGCCCGGCATTCCTACTGGGGGGGGATTTGAGGACACGCGCCCCTGACGTGAACCCTCCCCGCGGCGCCTCCGGAGCGGAGCCCCGCTGCGCCAGCCACGGAGCTAAGCTAGCATGCTAATGCATGTCTCCGCTAAGCTGACGTCGCCGTAGCGCCCTGCTTCTCGTCCCCCCCGCCCGCCCCTGCACACGCATCTGCAGGCGAGGCGAGCGCCTAGCTGCTGGGATGTCAACTTTCTCGTCGAGCTCGCCGACTTCCTTACAAAACGAGAGAAACTTCCGCGCTCCGACGCGTGCGCGGACAAGGCGGCTGCGAGGCGATGCGTCGGGCGGCGACGGGCGTTCCGAGAAGCGGCGGTGCTCTTACCCCATTCCGGCGGCCGTCTGGGATCTGAGGAGGCCGATCGTGTCGGGACTGACACGGCCCCCGGGTCCAGTCCACACTCCCCGGAGTGGCCGCGGCCGCCGCTGCTCGCTCCGCCGTCGGTATCACTGCGCAAAAGATGGTCCCGATCCCGTCGTTAGGTCGGGGGGGTGGGAGGGAAAAAAGGAAGCTGCCGCTCGTTGTTGGCGCCCAGCCGCTAGTTGGTGATTAATAATATCGGCATGTCTGCGCTGAAGTTTCGCTGGAAATCAGCGGACGCGTCACCTTGCAGCGGTTCATGACTCCCACTGTTGAAGCTGTGGAAGGGCAGGACGCGTCCGTATGGCTCCCAGGCGCTGACAATAATCAGGGTGGCCACACGGGTATCCGGATGTCCCTCTGCTGAGACTGCATGTCAGGCTGGACTTCATGGCTCAACGCTTCTGCTTTTTTATTTTGTTTAAACCGACAAAAACACACTCGACACTCAAAAGTTACGATTTTAGTGCATTTTACCCGACTCCACTATGTGCTTTTTTATTTATTCATGACACTGAATTTGCTCTCCAACAGTAATCCAACAGAATTCAGAAAAAAAATATATATATAAAGAAATTGTTTCATAATATATATGTTTATATTTTTATTTGCGAATACAAAAACTCAAACAAAAGCTACATTTATTATAGTACATTGGAACATATTTTGATTACACAGATAAAAAAAACGGAGGGCTGCACAGTGGAGCAGGAAGGAGGTTGTTGGTTCAGATCCTGGCCTGGCTTGGAGTTTTTCTGCATGTTCTCCCTGTGCATGCGTGGGTTCTCTCCGGGTACTCCGGCTTCCTCCCACAGTCCAAAAAATATGACTGTTAGGTAAATTGGCCTCTCTAAATTCTCCTTAGGTGTGAGTGTGAGAATAATTGTTTGTCCTGTTTGTCTCTGTGTTGCGATGGACTGGCAACCTGTCCAGGGTGTCTCCCATTGACAGCTGGAGATAGGCACCAGCACCCCTCGCGACCCCACAAGGGATAGATGACTCAGAAAATGGTTGGATGGATGGATCAAAAATTTTTGATTATACAGATAAAAAAAGAGGTTGTGGGTTCAGATCCTGGCCTGGCTGGAGTCTTTCTGCATGTTTTCCCTGTGCATGCGTGGGTTCTCTCCGGGTATTCCAGCTTCCTTCCACAAACATGGTGGGTTAGTTGGTCTCCAGATTGCCCTTAGGGGTGACGCGTGTTTGTTTGTCCTGTGCGTCTCCGTGTTGCCCTGAGATGGACTAGTAACCTTGGTGTACCCCGCCTCTTGCCCAATGACCACCTGAGATTTGCCCCGCCCCCTGCAACCTTGCAAGGGCAGGTACAGGGGCCTGCAACCTTTACAGTCTAAAGAGACATTTTCCCTACAGTCCACTTGAATTAAACTCATTTAGAGCCGCAAATGTTGCCTGGCCTTTTGAAAAAAGACAAGTTATATTTTTTGATAAAGATCTACTGTAGGAAATATGTTGTCATCGTTAAAGAAACACCCTTTATGTCTATTTTGAGGTTTAAAAAAGAGGATGGACAAGATTTTGATATTTGTGGATAATGATGTAAGAAAAATCATAGTTTCCAACATGATGAAAAAATATTTATTTAAAATTAAATATTACTGGCACTTTTAGCATCATTCTGTTGTGAAAATTAAAAGCAATTAGAGAATAAAACTGCTAAAACCTGCATTTATTATCATTATTACATTTAAATACCATAATAAAAATATAATTTGTTGTCAAAGTTATTAAGAGCCACTGTGGAAGGTCCAAAGAGCCACAGGTTGCAGAGCCCTGGTATAGACAAGGATGGCTGTATCATTCCTCTCTATATATATTTAGTTATTTATGCATATTTTGGTTACATGACTGAAAAAGGGGCAGAAAGCAAAAAAAAAATTGCCCCACATCTCTGCATTGAAATCACTCCAATATTCCTTATGCAACATTGTTTAATTATTTTCTCCTTATGATCAAAAGTTGACATTAACTCATCTTGTCTAGATTTACTGCAGCAATTGACACATTATACGAAAAAAACGTAAATAATTATAAGCAAATTTACTTTGTTGTATTAATATTTCATTACATGTTTTAAGTTTGTTTTCATGTCATGTTCTTCAAATATTTTGGATTTTATTTACTAAAATTAATATATATATGGCTGCAAAAGGAACAAATAAAATGCATTCTACTAGGACAAAACTGACCAAATAAAAATTATTGATTTAATTAAATCTATGTTTTATTGCATATTTTAGTTTTTAGTTAATAAACTAAAACTTTCTTTACTGTTCCGAACACCTTGTGCTAAAGTACCGCTAGCAGCAAAATGATCCCACAGCATGATGCTGCCACCACCGTGCTTGATAGCGGGATCAGTGTTCTAGGGTTTGCTGAATAAGCCTTAAAATGTTCTAGAGATTTCAGCATCGCTTTTTAAGACTTAGGTAAATAAATGGACATATTAGAGAGTGTATATAGAGGTATTGGAACATTATCTTTTTTATATGATAAATTTTCTCCATTCTCTATAATAAAGAGTAATCAGAGCCATGATTGATGTTTTGAGACCATTATCAACTTTCCAGTGAACACCATCCAGTCACCCACACAAATTACACCCAACTCAAACAATGGTTAGAGGAATCCATTAAAAAGATGGTCACTACTGTTCCAGTGTCACTTTGCTGTTTTGCTCAGATGATACTCCCCCTGGTGGTCTGGGACGAAAACTTATTCTTCATAACGTTTCCTCAAAGTCGTTTGAGGGGAATTTTGTACTTTTGGATTATTTTTGTGCCACACATACGGTTAATAATGACTTCAAGGGACTTTAGCCAACTTTAGCTTTATAATATAACTAAATGTCCCCTGCTGCTAAGCACATATTATTCTAAAAAGTCTCTTCTTTCGGCTTTTCGCTTTCAGTGGTTGCCACAGTGAGTCATTTGCATATTCATAAAGATTCTACAGTGACAACCTTATTTTCTCCATTAATAAAGTATTTATATAATCCAAACTACATTCACAAAAAAAAATAGCTAAGCACTCAGAGGGAAAGGTTGCATTTGGATGTGATTTATTACATATTCACATCAGCGATGTATATAAAAAAAAATCTACACACCCCAATTAAAACGCTGAGATTTTTGTAATAAATGAGATAAATGGATTCAAAACTTTGTCCACCTTTAATTTGACGTGTATTCTGCACAGTTCTGATAAATTCAAAGAATAAAAAGCCGGAATAACGTGGCTGCATGAATGTAGCCCTAAAACTCTGAGCCTCCTGTTTATGTAGTTCTAACATTGAGTCCAACATTCATTCTTCTTGGGTACACGGCATCTTATCAGATTAAACGTAAATAAAGAGATTTTTCTGACATTTGCTTATTTGCATGCTTAAGATATAACCAAATTTTGTGGAGAGGTTGTAAATAATCGAAAGGATTTCACTGTAGAAAGGTATCAATCGGGACAATACCATTGAAGGAAATCCACAGGAATATCTGAACTATATCGCTAAAAGTATCTGTTCACCCGTTTGAATTGTATAATGAAGATGGCCCCATTGCATCGATGGTCTTGGGTGCATAAAATTCAGCCCCTATGCATGCAGACCAGCATTAGTGAAAGAATGGGTCGCTCTTAGGCACTCAGTGAATTCCTGCGTTGTACTGTGATAGGATGTCACCTGTGCAAAAAGTCCAAATGTGCATCCAAATGCAATGCAAAGCGTCTGTGTGCTGGTGTAAAGCATGCAAAAAAGAGCAGTGGAGAAATGCTCTCTAGAGTGATAAATCGTGTACTTCTGCCTGGCAATCTCCTTGGTTTCAACACTTGCCTGGCTGTACTGAGTCAGGTTTGGCGCAGAGATGATTATAGTTTGGGTCTGTTTTTCAGGAGTTGTGCTCGGTCCCTTAGCTCTAGTGAAAGAAACTCAGAACACTTCAGTGCGCCAACAGATTTGGACAAAATGCCAGGTTTCTGTAATGCTAAACCTTTTCCAGCTTTACTTTGACGCGTGTCATGGACAATTACTCTACAAAACAAACACATTTACGACAAAAATCCCAGTCTTGCCTTGCAAAAGTTCTCGCTGCCTGTGGTCTACGTCTTATTGAGCACAGGCAGCGATTGGGCAGAAGAAGAATGAGAACCAGTGAGCGTGTATACTGACAGACAAGTGGAGAATGACAGAATGCAGGTGCGTTAATCAGGAGACGCGGTGAACAGCCGGTGCAGAACGAGAGCAAGGAGCCTGAGGAAGGGGGACTAATAGCACCTAAATACATCACAGACTTGTTATCAGTGCATCAACCCTCCAGACCACTCGGGTCTTCTGGCTCCAGTCTACTCTGCAGAACCAGAACCACACATGGAGAAGCAGCATTTAGTCCCTATGCTCCACTTATTTGGAACAAACTCCCAGAAAACTGTTAAAGTGCTGAAAGCCTGAGTTCCTTTAAATCAAGATTAAAAACACATTTGTTTAGGATTGCCTTCGACTGTTCTAGTTAAACTGTTTTACTGAAACATAATTAGTTCAACTCTGTAGTCCAAGTGTTTTAAATATTTGCTTTTAGTTTCTATTCTCCCATGTTCTATTTTGTTTCTACATTTTATTCCAACTTGCTTTTATTCTGTTTTATTTTCCTATATTTTAATCATGTAGAGCACTTTGCATTGTCTTTGTACTGAAATGTGCTATACAAATAAATTTGCCTTGCCTTAATAAACATGAACGGAGCTGAACAGAGATATAAAGAAACTATCAAACCAAAACGAATATCTAACAAAGATCTAACAGAAAAATATACACAACAGAACAATTCTATTTTATTTATTTATATAGCACCAATTTACAACACGTCACATTAAGGCACTTTACAAAGTGAATTCAATCAAATCATCCAGACAGATCAGTTAAAAGTTGTTGTTTCTATCAAAGGAAACCCAGCAGATTGCATCCAGTCATCACTGCCTTGCAGCGTTCCCCCCTCCTGGATGAGCATTGAGCCACAGTGGACAATGGCTTGCATTGGGTTGTTGACTCTGCAGCGGTCCTTCATACAGAGCATGCATGTAGCAACAGTAGGGAGGAAAACTCCCCCTTTAACAGGAAGAAACCTCCACCAGAACCAGAATCTGGCGCAGCGTCAGCAGCTATCTGCAACGACCTACTGGCAGTTGGAGAAGATAGAGCAGAGACACAAAAAAAACACAAAAAGGGTTTAGGGTTGTGAAGATTTTTTTTTATGTAAAGGAAATGGACGGAGCTGTGATGTCAGCAACAGGCATCAGGGGACCGTAACTGGTGGCATTACAAGTGGACCGATTTTGTTACCGGCAGTCGCTGAAGTGTCCAACACTCAGTGAAAAGTGCGAGTAGGGGTAACCAGACACAGAGGGAGCGTCATGAATGCATAAGACTGTAAACAGCATGTACGAGAGTTCTCAGGGTGGCCATGATTTGAGCTGGGCATCCATATGTCATCGTGGAAACAATGGCTGCATGGGAAACTTTTCTCAAGCTTTATGAGTGCGTTGATGGAAACGTCTGACCAATGTTGCACAAGCCAATATATGAGATCTGACAACGATGCTGGATGAAATGGCCTGGTCGTCAGTCCCAACTCTGATTCATCCCAAAGATGTTCTTTTGGGTCAGGAGACATGCTCTTTTCATTTCCTTACGGAGGTTGCTATGTGCACTGGCGCACAGTCTTGTTTAAACAAGACGGGTCATCCTAGAGCTGTCCTCACAAAGTTGTGGGTATGAAATTGTCCAAAATGTCTAGGTATGCTGAAGCATTAAGAGTTACTTTAACTGAAACTATGATTCCCTGAACCCCCTCTGCACCAAGAGACGAGATAAATCCCTCCAAAGATAACATCTCCACTTCTCTAGACTCTCGTGGTTGCTCCCTTTACATCTCTACATCTGGCACTTTGCACTCGGTGATGTTAGTCTTGAATGCAGCTGCTCAGCCACCCTTTCCATGAAGCTCCCTACGTAACGTTCTTGACCTTGAGCTGAAGGCCGCGTCAGGCTTGGAGGTCTGTCGCTGTTGGCACTACAGCAACCTGTCCTTAGCATGTGCATCAGCCTCCACTGACCCTGCGTTGTGTTTTCAGGTGATTTAACAACTTCACAGTTTCAAAAAATGATGGTAGAGGCAGTCTGCATCCGTCGGTGCTTAATCGTTTTACACATGTGGCGATGGAAGCGGTTGGAAGACCTGGATTCAATGATCCATGACTTTCGGCTGAGTCGTGTATCTGTGATCAGTTCAATTATTGGACATAAACCTGTAGCGGCTTCTTCTGGACCAGCAGGCTTGGAGCGAGAATTTGTACCAGAGCTGAAACACCTTCTGTTTGACACTTGAGAAAAGATTGCTTTCATTTAGCCAGACAAAAAAAGAAACACCATCACACCTGTTACCAGCAGCCACGTTTTATAGTCAGGTAATTATGTTGCTTAAGAGTTTATTAGTGCCAAATGAGTGAAGTCATTATATCCCAATTTAGCATGAAAACCCTCACAGACTTATTTTGTTTAGCTGCATAATTAGATTAAATCACAGAAGTTGTTGCCTGATTGATCTTGTTACACCCATTGTTCGTTGCTTAATATAAATGCTAAACTTTATAGACGCGTAAATTGTTTAAGGCTGAGCTGCACGCCGGTGTTGATTCGGTAATTTAATGCTGGAGGTGCGGATTGGTGCCGAGCAGACCGGCCAGAGAGATCTGAGAGCGAATAAAACAGGACCTGCAGGGAGAGTGCGCCGCGTTCGTTTATTATGAAGAAAATGTAGAAAGATGCTCTGAATTCCACCCTCCACATCCCTCCCTCCGAGGCATGTGTTATCCGAGTCTATTATCCTCCGCTGCCATGTGGTATGGCGGAGGAATGAGCTCAATTAGGTGCGGGGAAATGAGGAGAGAAGGCGGATCTGGACCCCGGTGTTTGTGGGGAATAAAAGGAAGAGACGAAACGCCGGAGGAAGGTCAAGAGAACAGAAGAAAAGGCGCAGTGGGAAATGAGAGAACAGGAGTGAGGCGAGGGGCGGCAGACACAGAGAGGATGAGAAAGTGAAACTATGTTGTCATGGAAACTGGCATGGATCTGAGGAGGAAAATAAGAATGTAAATTGGTTTACCCTCAGGGAACGTGACGGTGCTACGGAGAAAAATAAGCAGTGAGATGTACTTATCGGGGAACTTTGTCTAACATTAAATGCCATTACGAGACTGTAAAAGGAATTAATAGCAGTGATGATGACAAAGTGTTGCATGTTTAAACGCAGGGGGGGGGGCATAATGTACAGCCTTGAAGCGTCTAGCAGTTGCAACGTCTCTTCAGGCTGCAGTTACTTACAAATGAATAATTTAAAAAGGCATCGGCTTGGGAGGCGCACAGGTCAGTGTGAGTGGGTGAATTACTAATACGGCTGAACAAATTGTGCTTTAAGTGCTGCCGCGGCATGCCAGCAACGTTATTTTACTTTAATAGGTTGACACTTTTTATGATGGTGATGCCTGAAGGGCCTCCAGAGCTCATCATCTGAGCGCGTAACTGTTCCCAGGACGCTGACCTCGAAATCTTGTTTTCAGTTCTATAAAATGCCTGTCAGGAGGTTGGAGAAGTGGATGGAGGGAGTCGTTAAAGAGGTTTTCTGTGCCTTATCATTATTTTCCCTCTCCTGTGTAAGCGTTTTCACACTCCCCTCACCTTTGCCTTCTCATTGCTCGGTACCAATGCTCTGTGATCCAGCCATTGGATTCGATTAGCTGGAGCTGGCGAGAGATATTACGAAATGTTGCCAAGAAACTACCCATATCTTCCCGCGGTGACGAACACCTCCGCCACAGTGTGTAGCACGGCAGGAAACCAAGTGTGTCACCTACGGTGCTGTGACAAAACATTTACCCCCGAGCAGATTTGTTTTTTGCCAAGCTTAAATGTTTCAGATCATCAAAAGAAAATGTTCACACATGACAAAGATACCTGAATAATTACAAAATATTCTTTTAAAGTGATATTTAACTTACTAAGTGATCAAAACCTACCCAAATCAACGTAGCTGTCTGTAAAAAACACAACAGCCTAACTATCAGACTCAAAAAGGGTGCAAAGCTTGTCCAACGGGTTTCAGACCGCACCGAGCAGCACTATCCACAAATAAAGATACATTGTCGTCAAAAGTCCCCTGGCCACTTGGACACTGGACTAGGACATGCATTGTCCTGCTGGAAGGAGAACCTTCGTCCCAGACACAAATCACAGGCAGACTGACATTGGTTCTGCTCCGGATTATCCCTGTATTTAGCACCATCCATCTTTCAGTTTCCCGCTCCCCTGCTCCTGACAAACATCCCCACAGCATGATGCTGCCACCACCACGTTTCACTGTGTTCTTGGGCTGTTGGGATGTGTTAGGTTTTGCACCAGACAGGTGTTTTCGTTGGTGGTATAAAAGTTACATTTTAGTCTCATTTGACCAAAGCGCCTTCCTCCATACATTTGAGGAGTTGCCTTTTAGCAAACTCAACATTTGCCTTCTTATTTTTAACACCAAGTAATGGCTTTTTTCCAGACACTCTTCCATAAAGCCCACCTTGGATGGCCTTTAGGTTTTATTTCATATATCTTTTCTGTCCCTTAACTATTTTGTGCAGATCACTTATAAGATAAACTATTGAAAATTCAGGTTGTGATGTAACATGACGTTGTTTCATGTTTCTTGGATTTCCCTTCCTTGCCTTGCTCTTAAACAGAATTACGTTTTTAAAAATGTTTATTGAAATGATTGGTGGATGACGAGGCAGGCAAACAGGACCAGACTTGACCAGATGATTTAATGGCAGGCAGGGATGAGCAGGGAACCAGAAGATGCAGGTAGTGACAGAACAGAACAGGCGATGTGGACCGGGGAACCACCAGAACGGGAAGAGCAAGAGGCTGGAACTCACGGGGAAACGGGCAGAACTGCAGCACGCAGACACAGGCAACTTTCTTCAGTGAAGAGAACAGAAGAGTCTGGCTGGCTGATCACACAGGAACTGGCAGAGTCGAGGTACATCAAACGAGATGAGATGAACGAGAAGAGATGTTCTGGCACTGAGTGAATGACTAAGGCAGGAATATATAAAAAGATTAACAGGTGAGCCCCGTTGACTGCAATTAGTGGCAACAGGTGGAGCTGATCTAGAGCAGAGTGGTGGCTGGAGGGAGACTGAGGTGATTGGATGATGGCTTAGATGTGAAGGCTGATTAAGAAAAGTCCAGAAAAGCCCAAAGCAAAACAAACAAAAACCCAAATGATGACATACCTAGCCCCTGGATTTGTCTGCCCTGTGACTGACTACCTGTGCATGACCCCTGCCTGTTCTCTGAACTCTGATCTAGCATCAGCCATCCTGTCTAACACCTCTGCAATGATTACGCAGCTCTTTGCATTGCCAGATCCCAGCTTGCTCCTGCAATGTTTATTATTAATAAACATTCTAATTGAAACACCATGTCGAGTTTGAATTGTGTCTCCTGTCTAATCCTGCATAACATAAACAGGCTAGTCATGCTCAAAAACGATCCAGTGGGATTGTATTATAACAATTCTGCAATGGAGAACAGGTCAATGTTAATATGCATGTAAAAAAAAAAGCACACTCAGGCTCGTTGGCGGTGTTTGCTGCCAAGGAGGGAACAATCAGTTCCTTTTTCACTTAGAAAACATGTTTTTTCCCCTTAATAAATGAAAGTTTTGACTAAAAACGACATTCAGTACTTACTCATCCTAGCTGCGTCTGACGTTAAAATTTGTCTGATGATCCGAACCATTTTGGTGCGATTAAAATAGCAAAAACAGAAGAAATCTGTATAGGGGCAAATACTTTTTCCTGGCTCCTCATATTCTTTAGTAACCCTTTTAAGCTGTGGACACACTATTAAATTTTGTCAATTTCTAAAATATGCTAATCAGAACCAGATGTGACGTTCAAGCTAACAGGATGGCTTGAGCAGATTTTTCTACGTCAATGGAAAGCCCAGCTGTACCTACTGAGCGATCAGTCTCCCAACTAAAGCCAACTGAAACTAGTGTGGGTGGTAGTTAAAAAAGAACCACCAGTCAGGTTGGTAACCCCATCACAGAGCTTGACTGCTACCACATTTGTCTCAAATCCCCTATAGACTGGTGGAGACTTTGCCCAACTGGGAATATTGGGTAAAACCCAGCCTGTAGTGCATCCTCGGCTTCAGCGTGCACACAAGGCACTTCTGGGAGCAATATGTCCTTTGCTAAAAAAGCTCTGATATCTCTTAATAAGTGGTTGTCAAACAGACTTCTCTCTATAATATTTTTTTTACGGTCTCTCACTGCAGCAAGAATGGATTACAGCAAAAATAATCCACAATAAAATAATCTGGCAATTGAAGCTACGCTGCAACATAGCTGCTGTTGTGACTGCAATGTTCTCTGAGTACATCAGTCAAAGGCCACAAGTGGTAGAGGTACAAAGACGTTTGTGGGAATTAGCTTTTTCAGCAATACCAGAACTGGAAGGATGATCTCTCTAATCCAGTCAAGAGGTCCTTAATGGAGGAGGTTAGATGACTGGGCGAAGGCAAATCCATCATTGTCACAAAGTTACCCCAGGGCTTTTAAAAGCTCCCTGGAGGGAAGGAGCCAGAACTGAATGAGATTCATCCTGAGACGCTGAAGGCTGCATCATGGTTGACGCTTGTTCAGGACCAGGAAAGAACCTGAAGAGTTGCAGACAAGGTTGGAGGGACCCAGAGAGGAAACCTGCAGCCAGTTTCTTAGGTTTCTCATTTACTCAAGAACAAGGGTGTTTCTATCAAGGCCAGACCATTTGCTGAACCTCAGATTCAGGAGAAGCAGTGTTGGTTTTCTTCTGGTCTTGCAAAAGTGGATGGGCTCCCGACCCACGCCGAATTGCTGAGGCAGATTATTGGAGTTAGACTACATGGTCTACGCCTTTTTTTTAAATTTATTTAGATATTTTCATTTATGTTCATAACTTTTATGGACAAAATTTCTAGGCGCAGCCAAGGTGTTGAGGGGATCCGTTTTGGTGGCCTTAGGATTGCGTCTCTGCTATTCGCGGATGAAGCGGCTGGGATGAGAATCAGTGCCTCCAAATCCAAGACCATGGTCTTGGATTTGGAAAAGGGTAGAGTGCCTTCTCCGGGTTGGGGAGGATGTGCTGCCCCTAGTGGAGGAGTTTAAGTATCTTGGGGTCTTGTTCACGAATGAGGGGAAGATGGAGCGGGAGATCGACAGGCGGATTGGTGCGGCATCTGCTGTGAAGCGGGCGCTGTACCGATCCGTTGTGGTGAAGAGAGAGCTGAGCCAAAAGGCGAAGCTCTCGGTTTACCGGTCGATCTACGTTCCTACCCTCATCTATGGTCACGAACTTTGGGTCGTGACCGAAAGAACTTGATCCCGGATACAAGCGGCTGAAATGAGTTTTCTCCGTAGTGTGTCTGGGCTCTCCCTTAGAGATAGGGTGAGGAGCTCAGTCATCCGGGGAGGACTCAGAGTAGAGCCGCTGCTCCTCCACGTCCAGAGGAGCTAGTTGAGGTGGCTCGGGCATCTGGTTAGGATGCCTCCTGGACGCCTCCCTGGTGAGGTGTTTCGGGCACGTCCCACCGGGAGGAGGCCCAGGGGGAGACCCAGGACATGCTGGAGGGACTATGTCTCTCTGCTGGCCTGGGAACGCCTTGGGATTCCTCCTGAGGAGCTGGCCCAAGTGGCCGGGGAGAGGGACGTCTGGGCCTCCCTACTGAAGCTGCTACCCCCGCGACCCGACCCCGGATAAGCGGAAGAGGATGGATGGATATTTTCATTTAGCCTTTATTTATACAAGTATCTCATTGAGATCCAAGATCTCCCTTTCAAGATAGGCCTGTTTAACAAAACAACAAAAATACAAAATGTTACAAACACAAAAACAATACAAGTAATTAAAACATTTGAGTCAATTAAATAAGGTAATAAAATATACCTTAATTATTTCTCTTTTTGACTTAAAATAAATTTGAATTGTCCCAGAGGAATCAAAGTGGATAGTTTCAGATCCTGCTAAACACTATTCCATGTTGACGGGGCAGAGTACAAATGTGTTTTTTCCAAGGAGTGTAAGTCCTGAGAGCAAAGTGACAGATATGATGATAGGTAAGGTGATAACAGAACAAGGACAGCTTTATAGATGAAATCTTACCAATACACAAGTCTACAGATTGATAATGATGGCCAGTTTACCCGAGAATATGAATTACAGCATCCAACATATGCAGAGAGGGAGTAGGTGCATTCATATACGCGACATCACAGTAATCTAACAGAGGCAGGAAGGTCAAGATGCTTCCTTGTGCTGAGAGAAAAACTGTCACGATCCCCTGGTCTTTGATTAATTTTGGGTTCCTGGGGATTGTGTAGTCCTGTTTGTGTTTTCACTTTAGTATGGTTTATTTGTCAGTCTGTTGGATTTGGTTAATGCTGTTAGTCAGTTTGCTGTTTATTATGATTTAAGTAGTTTATGCTCGTTCTGTTAGATCCTTATTTTCCAACCTGGCTGTTCTTAGTTCTGTTAGTGAGTTTGTTTGGTCATATCTGCTCATTCACCGTGGTGTCCTATTAGGTTATGCTCTCCTCCTGTCCCTGTCAGAGCATTGCCCTCTCTCTCCCTCAGCCTAATTAGCTTTACAGTGTTTACCTGTGCTAATTGCTCCACATGCTTTCCCTTCTGTTTCCTCCTCCTTATTCAGCAAGTCAGTCACATTCAAGGTCAGGTCCTCCGTTATGCTACCCTGGTTCTGGTTCCCTCCTTTTCATGTTCCTGGTCCTTGTTTCGCCTACCTGCCAGTAAGTTTTCTTATTTATTTTTTAATAGACCAACTTTTCACCTCAACATGTAACTCCCAAGCCTTTTCCTGCACTTTTGGTCCATCAACAACTAATAAACATCTGACAAAAACAAGATCTATCTCTAAAGAAAAAACCTGGTTGTATCTTCAACATCTTTGCAACATTTTCAATATGTAATTTAAAGAAAAGCTTATTATCAATTTTTATGCCAAGGTACTAATATGTTTTAACTTTCCACTGGTATACCTGTCAATGTTTCTATATAAGCAAGAACTTGTGGAACTTTCTTCTGGTTAGCAAACATGGCAGTAAACTGCAGTGTCATCATCATAAAAATGTATCAGTAAACATTTTACCGACATTGTTTACATATATTGAAAATAGAGTTGGACCCCATGGCACACCTTTTGTGATGTTTAAGTAAATTGGAGACAGACCTCTGTGGTTCAGACACTTTCTACGATTTGACAGACAATCAGAAAAACAATTTATAGCATTATCTGATAAACCAAATCTGACAGCTTTTTGACAAATGATAGTAAGAAAAATGCCAATGCTTTAGACTATTCAATTCAATTTTATTTATATAGCGGCAAGTCACAGCACATGTCATCTCAAGGCACTTTACAAAGTAAAATTCAATCAAATCCTCCAGACCGATTGGTCAAAAAGTTTCCTATCTAAAGAAACCCATCAAGTCTCTCCAAGCAGCATTCACTCCTCCTGAAAGAGCGTAGAGCCACAGTGGACAGTCGTCTGCATTGTTGATGGCTTTGCAGCAATCCCTCATACTGAGCATGCATGAAGCGACAGTGGAGAAGAAAACTCCCCTTTGACTCTCCCTGTGGCTCTACGGTTCCCCAGGAGTGAATGCTGCTTGTCGGGACTTTGATGCAATCAACTGGTTTCCTTATATAGGACATTTTGACCAATCTGTATAATCTGACCTAACAGAACGCCAAACCAGGTGTACCCACTATGACAGAAAAAAATGACAGAGAACAAAAAGTTAAAAGTTGAAATAACGACAAACAATGCAGATTGGAGAACAGGTCAATGAAAAGAGCAGCACTGCAGTAACTAGCATCCAAGACTTTAACTATGTTATTTACAACTTTTGTAGTTCTTGTAGATGTACTGTGCTGTTTCCTGAAACCAGACTGGTGGCATGACAATGTATTAGCTGTCCACAAAGCCGATTAACAGCCAGTTTTACAAAAAAATGGGACGCTGATTGTTTAGAACACCAGGATCAGCACCTTTCAGTAGATGGAGAACAAAATGATGTAAGATTGCACAGAGAGATAAGAAACATGAAAGACTGATTCAGTTATAATATCTGCTGCTAAATGTAAAAAAAAAATAAGGAGGAAGGTTGTCAGATTTATGAGGAAAGTGACCATTCTCTATTTCTGAAACTTCACTGACAGATGCATTTTAAAAAGAGACGGTGTTTCTGTTGAGATGGTGATTTATGGAGGAACTGAAAGGCTGACCGGCATCAAATAAGGATCCGGAGGCAGTGAAATGTCTATTTAAACAATTAAGCATCTCTGACTTGTTTGATACCATAGTGGAGTTTATAGTTAATAAAATGGGTAAGATTTGAGCAATGATGGTTGCCCATGAGGGTCTTAACAGTTGGTCAAACTCTTCTTGGTTTATTTAAACATTTTGCAGTCTGAGGCACCATTTTGCAGATGGTGTTGTTCTGTTAATGTCTCCAAACAATAACCTAGGGGGAGGGGGGGACTTTAGACTGGATTAAAGCAGCTGGGATGAGATTGAACTCTGAGTCTTTGGTGATGGTCTCAATTGGAAAAAATGTAGTGATCTGTGTCAGGGGTGTTCGTACCAGTACAATCCCACTGGCAAGAGACCTCGAGGCAGACCCAGAAAACACGTTAGGATCTCAATCTGGATGATGTTGTTAGGGAGAAAAATGTCAGCACTTCACTTCTGAACCTTTTATCTTCACAACTCCAACCATAAATAGATGGAAGACATCGAGTGTTCATGGGTGATGAATCTAGGAGGAAAGGACTGATATCTTTGACATCTTTATCTGCTATGTTTTTCACGTTTGTTTTTATTATAAAGCACTTTGTGTTTTTGACTTTTGAAAGGTGCTATATAAATAAAACGTACTTACAAATAAAAGGAAGGAAGGAGACATTTGACACTTGATTGTAGGGAGTTCCTGTACCAACATGACCACAGCATCACAATCAGGATCTAGAGTCAAACACGGTGGAGGATTTCTTCTGTCTTGGATGTCCAAAGAGTTTCCCTCTCTTAAATAGTAAGATGCTGGTAAAATACAGGTCTGATCATCACCAGAACCAGCAAAACACCATCTCCATGAAAACATGCGTGATATGGTGGAAGTCTTGCACACAGTCCTACCCATAACATGATGAAAGGAAGTTTCCGAACACCAGATGGACGGCTTCTTTTGGATGCAGGCCAGCGTGGTGATGAATAAAGCAAAGAAATCTTTGATCAAGGAACTGTACAGAAAGCAGCAACCGCACAATCACAAGACCACCCAGAAGAAGCCCCATTGTTCTGGTTTTCTCTCATCATCGGAGGGGAGAAGGATATGATAAATAATTTAAAATTTAAAAAAACCCGGTTAATTTGAATTCTAAACAAATATGTCGTTTTTGACCTCACATGTCTTTAACGGGCAGATTACATTACGTGTTATTACTTTTTGAAAATGATGTGGTGTTCAATCTGCTCAGTTGATAGCTGTGCTTCCATAGTTATGGAAAATGTGTTGATTATCCACATTCCAGGAGACTTACTCGGTTGAAGATGTGCAATAAATCTGTTGTTTTCTTAGAAATGGGATATATGAGTGGAAAGCTCAGTTATCCTGGGAGCTGCGTGCTCACTTAGATGGCCTTGGACACAATGCTGTGACACAACCTATCAGCCAGCACGACACAACAGTTTAGCTTTTAACAGTTCAAACTGGAGCTGCTTTTGAGAAAAGCCTAAAGTTGTGACATTTACTGCTGCTGAGGTCACAGTCACTGCGGACAGACTAGGAACCAACTGCTGTGACGTTAGGCTTTTGCCCTCACATCTAATGATGTGATATGTGGATCAAGAGATAGCCTTAACTGTATAAATATGAAACATTAATCTCAACTAATGCACACCCCACATTTTTGATTTCTATTTGTAAACATTGTTGAAAACCATGTAGCATTTCCTTGTAGCATTTGTGCTACAAGGAAATGTGTTGATCTATCACATAAAATACCAGGGAAATATGTGTGCAAATAAGTTATTTCGTTTAAAAAACATTTTTGCAATAGTTCTTAAGCTATAGAAAACAGATAGCATCTTGGCATTTTGAAACATCATGATTTATTTATTTTAATATCTTCCTCTTGCTCTTAAATACTTCTTAATGCTTAGTTTTTGAACACAACACGTATAGCCTGTTCACAAACCACAGTCGACAAAATGTGGTTACTGCATGAAATGAAGCGCAAAATGATTCATACCTCTGGCAGATTTGAGATCATATTTTAATTTTGTCAACATGTTTCTTCTTTGATAGCGGATCTGAGGAGGAAGATACAGATTATGGTAATGACAAGGAAGACCTTCCACCCTCAAGGATCAGGAGGAACAATACAAGCGGAAACATGCAGAAAAGCAGGTCAGCAGTTATAAGAAGGGGTTGATTGCTATACAAGCAAATAAAGATTTTTATAGTTATTAGAAGAGTATAAATCATTTTGACACAATTTCCTTAAAAATGTTAAAACAGCAGTGCGCCAATTGCAGGTTGGTCAAGTGCGAGCCACCAGAAATGACAGACTGTTGGATAGGCGTCGAAATGTTTTCAGAAAGAACTGAGCAAAAGTCTAATTACCTCCAATTTAAGCCTCTATGCTGTCGTGATGACCCAGATAACTGAGAATTTGCACAGGCAATAAATAAAAAAAGGTTAAAAAATAAAACAACTGGACTTCTATTCTGAAGAGGAAGGCGTTTCGCTTCCCATCCAGGAAGCTTTCTCAGTTCAAAATGGCTGGAGTAGTGTGGAGTTCCAAGCTTTATAGACCTGCAGGCCTCCTTAGAATTTAGATTCACCTGGAACTGATCGCCCCTCTCAATGGAGAGTTATTAGGCTCATCGTTTGCCTGGCTCACAGGAGGAATGTTGTGGTCACATGCATGGAGGTGTGACTTGGGGTGAAACTTGTCAGGAATCAAACCTATTGCTGTGTTATAAGTTTTTGAAAGTTGAAACCTGAGTCCTCCTCCTCTGTTTAAAGTTTGCTTTTCTCGCTTTACGTAAATGGCTTCCTTTACCCCTCTCTCGAAACATCTGTCTTCTCTGTCCAAAGTTTTCCCATTTTGGACAGAGAAGAGTGTCCTTTGTCCTTAAGGTGTAGGTGGACAGCAGAGTCTTGTCCTGAGGAGGTAGCTCTCCTGTGTTGAGCCATGCGTCTATGGAGACGTTGTTTGGTTTCTCCAATATAAAGATCAGAACATTCCTCACTGCACTAAACTGCATACACCACTCCGCTCATCTTAGGTTTGGGGGTTTTGTCCTTAACCAGCCTCTGTCTGAGGGTCCTTTTGGGTTTAAAATATACTGGGATTTTGTGTTTAGAGAAAATCCTGTTCAGAGACTCCAGCAACATATGGGATGACAATGTTTTTGTGGTTGTTCTTCTCCCTGTTCTGTTCTACAACGTCTCTTTTGGATTTCCTTGCTGATTTGACAAAAGCCCAGTTAGGGTATCCGCAGGTTTGGAGAGCATCTTTGACGTGTTTCTGTTCCTTGTTCTTCCCTTCTGTCCTAGTGGGGACATGTTTAGCTCGATGGTGTAAGGTTCTGATAACAGAAAGTTTGTGTTCCAGTGGGTGGTGAGAATCAAAAAGCACATATTGGTGTGTGTGTGTGAGTGGGTTTCCTATAGACTTCAATGTTGAGGCTTCCGTCTCTTTCCATGCTCACCAAGTAGTCCAGAAAAGGTAGCTTGTTGTCGTTGGCATTCTCTGTGGTAAATCTGATGACACTGGAGATCCCATAGCACAGCCATGATTATGTTTGTAAAAGTGATCATCCTTCTTTGTGGATTTTAGGAAGTCCATATAAGCATGGAACGTCTTCTCCTGGATATAATCTGTAATAAGATAAACGGTTGATTACCTCGTCTTTTTCAAGGTGTTAGTCTGTGATCTTCTTTTTGTAAGTACTGGTTGGATCTCTTTTTAAGGTCTTGTGTGTGGTGGTGTTGCTCAGTAGTGTGAATATTTTGTCCCGGTAATCAGAAGTGTTGAGGACCACGGTGCATCTTCCTTTGTCAGCTGGTAAGATGGTGATACTTTGGTCCTGGCTAAGAGATGTTATGGCTTTCCTTTCCTGTGGTTTGAGGTTAGAAGGAGGTCATTTGGCATTTGGAGAGGGTAGCTGATATTTTCAGCCTGAGTTGTTCTGCCTCTGTTTCCGTCAGATTGTTGTTCCTGATGGCAGATTCAGCAGCAGTGATGACTGTCTGTCTTATCCTCTCACTAATCAGCTTGTTCTGAGCATTCCCAGGAATCTCTTCTGCCCTGTGTCCCTTGATGGTGGAATTCAGTCTTAAGCTGTTGGGGATGAGTCTTTTCTGTCTGCATCTCAAGTTGAAACCAAGGTAGTTCCTGTCATCTGCAAGATTCCTACCGTCTTCAGCTTCAGCATAGAAGTCCATTTGTTTAATTTTTTTAACCTGTTTTTTTGGATTGATCCATACCTGGACTGAGAATCTTCACCAACACACTGGCATTAAAAATCGTATTCCCTATCACAAACAAACATCTTGGTCAAATGAAAGAACATTTCAAATCTAAATCATCCAGGGGCATTTTGGATTTGACTGTAGATGGCTTTTTAAATAAATATTTAGTGCAAATTAATGAATTAAGGTTTTGTTTTGAGGTCTTTTCTTCATGTTAATAGCAAAAAGAAAGCTTTATCAGCTCTGTGCAGAAATGTCTGGTTTTCCTTTGGGGAAAAAATGTTCTGGGGGTCTTTAGCTTCAAATTCCTAGTTTCTTGTTCAAAAGTGGATCAGCTGATACACAGTATTTTAGTAGAAGGGAGGAAAGAAAATTTAGTCGAAACATTAGACTTTCTTTGTAGAAAAACAGAACCACCAGTAGATGGCGGTAAAGTTTCTCTAATGAATGTTAATGACACTGACACAGTGAACCCAATCAAAAACATCAGTAGAATAAAAACAAATGCGGGAAAACGATTTAAAAAATAACTTTAATGTTTCCTTAAAATTGGGAATATAATGTCTGAGGATATATATATATATATATATATATATATATACATACATATATATATATTTTTTATTAATCTTGCCAGAAATGTTGAATGTGCTGACATAAAGCTCAGCTGTTGCTTTAGACCTTAGTCAACAAAAACAGATCCATTAACTTTTTTCTTTACTAATAACTAATCAATCAAAAGTTGTTTCATAGGCACTGCTTTTATGGACAGACAGTAAAAAAAAAAGTAAATCTGATTGACATTTTATTCAAACAAATAAAATTTACAGGTCGTTTTTAATTGGAATCTGAAATTTCATGTCATAATAATCCAGTGAAAATTGTCTCTGCATAATAAAACATGACATCCATTCTAGTTGCCACTGTGTGTATTCACTTTTGCTGGGGCAGTGGTAGACACAGAGCAGGCCCTGTCTATGAGGTTTACTGGGGCCACACGAGGTGAGGGCCGGCATCATTTATGAATTGAAGCTTGACCCTAAAAGAAGGTTATGAGGACTGGAGGTGTTGTTGTGACCTTTTACAAAGCTGTGAACGCTGGGTCCTGCTGGCTCAGGTCTCACAGTGAGACAGCAAGCGTACTCATACATACAGCAGAGTCGTCTTTTAAAACAGCGAGAGCTCAAAGAGGTCTGGATCTTATTAAATTCCTTTGTCTCGGTCCCACTCTCTCCCCTCCTGGTTGGCCTGTCTGTTTTTACTTTGTGTTATTCATATTCATTCCAGTGTGACCCTCCTCCTTCTATGCCTTAAGCGTCCCATAATGCATTTCGTTGCGACTGCAAGACAGATGTGCTTAGCGGTGCAGGAACAATCTTGTAGAAATGTTCGAAAAATGCAGATACCAAACACCAGGATAGGACGTAATCCTTGACATTAAATAATCCAGGGTTGTGCAAAGGCTTCGCTGCAGCGTAAAACTGCACTGACCTGTAAAATAGACAACCAGTTTATCCTATTGATCCTTGCAGAAATCCCTTCGGAGCAGCTGGCTGACAGCGGCCTCATCTGGAACTGCCATCAGTCGCTTGTTAAATGCAGTGTGCGAGTGGGGTGGGAATGTGGCAGCATGCGGTCCCAGCCAGTCCTTAACCAGACACTAGGAACTGTGTGCACAAGCAGCGGATCACACAGCAGTTTTTTTGTGCGCGTGGGTGTATGTGGTCTATATGCCTGTGTTAGAACCGAGCCATGATATAGAATCTGTACTTCCTCCTCTTTCTTTCAGTCCTGTCTATGTAATTGATCCCAGACTGGACATTTGAGTTGCCAGCAGCGGTTCATATCATTTTTATCTTTTAGACAAGCCCTCTACTGCTTCCAGATGGGAAAAGCACTCAGGGGTTCAAGCTTGTTTTCGAAAAAAAAAAAAATCTAATGCTTTAATGTCTTTACCTTGCAAAAACCACGCAGCAAATGGAGAAACCAACATGAGTGAAACACAGCCTGCAGCAGATGTGTGTCTCTTTTTGAGAACTGGATACCATAGCTGTGCATCATTTGTTGTTTATCTTTGTGTTTGTTTCTGTGGCCAATGTAAGTGCGAATGGATGTTCTGCACCCTGGTGACAGTGGCTGTGGTTTAACCCTGTGGAAAACAGCTTGTGCAATATCACTGTGTCCTTTCATGTCATACATTTGTGATGATTTCCTTTTGTCCTCTCTCCACATACCGCATCAGACGCACGAACAAAATGCCAATGATCTAAAACATCGATCTGCACAAAAGTTGCCATTACCTCACTTAAACAAAATAAACAGAAAAGCATAGTTTAAACAAAGTTGATGAAATATAATTTTTGTCTTACTTGTCTCTTGGCAAAAATTATGATAAATAAAAGATTTTTTTTGAGTAATCTGGTTTAAAAAAAGGAACTAAGAGTGCAATAAGGGAACATTTTCCAGTAAAATACAGTTTAGAATTTTTGAAGAAAAACAAACGTAAACCTTTTGATCTGCAAATAATGTGATTAGAAGACTGGAAAGCTAGTTGTTTTAACAACTGCTAGCTTAAATTTAACCAGTAAATCAGTTGTATGTAAAGTTTTAACATAAAACAAGACAAAAAGCACATGTTTAGGTCTGCATCATTTTATATATAAGGTACAAGTATTTCTGCAGCTTTTTATTGTTAGCTGTGTTAGCTGTGTTAGCTGTAGCAACCTGTAGCGCTAGCTTCTACTGAGCCTCAAAAAGGTTAGCTCGAACCACAGCTTCCACTGAACCTTAAAAAAGTTTGTTCTGTAGTAAATATTTAACATGACATTACGCTGAACAATAGGATACGAACTTATTGTTGATAAATAAAATGAAAAACTAGAAGAAGAGCTATAGCTTTTTTTGAACCCTAAAAAGTTAGTGGTAAAGCTTTAACAATTGCCCCGTGTCATATTCAAAACATTAGATTCAGCATTTTGATTTGGCTAATTAGTCAGATTGTGTAAAAATACCTTATGAAAATAAAACAAAAATTAAGCAGCTATTAAGCATTCAATTTACCTCACATTTCTATATTAAAATAGTTATTTTATGAATTATTTTATCCTAATTATTTTATGTTTGATGTAATATTCTAATCTTAAATATTGTTATATTTCATTAGCTGTAAGCGGGAAAATCATAAACAGTGAAAAAAGGCTAGAAAACATCAGTCTGTGTGTATTGGATCTCTGAAATGTGTTTCACTGTTTCAGTTACTATTGTAATTCATTAATTATCTTGCTTAAGACACCAATTTTCAAGGCAATACTGGTTTTAGGTGAAATGTGTTTTCTAGCATGATCAATGATTCTTGCTGGTTAGTTAATCAAACGTTGTTTTGTTTTATTCGTTTGTTTTATTCGGACGTGTAGAGAATTTATTTATCTTAGCTATGTTTTTTTTGTTTTGTTTTTGTTTGTTTTTCCTGTCCAGATTGATTGTGTGACGTATGATTTTACCAGACAAATGAATTTGATGCAAAGTATAATTCAATTGGATATTCTGTGGTTCTTAATAGTCAAAGATTTAACTTCAGTCCGTTTCAGCCTCCTCACAGCTGGTAGCTTTTGGTTGCCAACATAAACGGTTTGTCTGACAGAACCCTTTTGACAGACCAACACGGTTTGAAACGGGGCAATCCAATGAGCTCAGTGCAGATCTCACAAAGAGGATCATTTTCCCAAGCCTTCGCCACACACCCAGGAATGTCTCTTGGAACAGTTTCAAAACAACTGCGGATTCCAACGCTGTCACTTCAAACACAGAGTAAAATACAAGAAGGACCTGAGGCCACACTGAAGACGTCTGGAAGAAGACACACAGTGAAACTTTATGCTCAGGAAAAGTTGATCTCAATGGTAAACAGGAACAAACAGGGAATTGATCTGCTATGAACTGGATGATTAAACTTTAAGAATCACTTTATTCTTAAATGTTTTACATCAACATTTCATGAACCATTTCAGACCTCATGGGAACGGGATCAAACTCTGTTGTATCATCAGACTTTTCCTACAGCCGTAATTTGACTGAACTACTCCTCCAACCAACCAGCGTTATGTATTTTTCCAATTGGACAGCTCAGAAGCGTGCGTGTAAGTCTCACACAGAATGTGTTATTATCCCAGGAACACAACAGAGTTAAACCACGTTGGACATTCCCATTACGCCACGGGGAAAACTAAACAGTAATTTCACCATCATACTGGAAGCCATTTCTTTTTTAAGTTGATTTCTGGTTTAATGGAAACATCTCAACATTTAGCTTGTCAACATCTCACAGCGCTGTCTGGGCCTGCTGTTGCCAATGTGGTGATAAATTGGATAATAACAGAAAGCGATCATCAGACGCCGTAGCATTAAAAGCTTGACTAAGAAAACAAGGGTGACAGTGACAACCAAATTAGTCAACTGTCTGTAGAGATAAAATTCAGTTAACGCTAAGTTTTACTTGTGATCTCTGTCCTTTTTGAAAGCATTCAATAGTTTCTGGTTTTTAAAACTTTTTTTTGTTGTTGTTTAACTCCACAAACTTGAAGATGTTATTTTCAATTCCACGTATTACTGAGCAGTCAAAATTTAAAGTCAACTATGTTGTAAATTTTCATCAGATTACAATTCAGGCCTTAACATAAATATTTAAATGGATTTGCTTATTGCTATAAATGTTGTTTTCCTTTCCACCGTCGCTTCATGCTTGCTCAGTATGAGGGATTGCTGCAAAGCCATCAACAATGCAGACGACTGTCCACTGTGGCTCTACGCTTCTTCAGGAGGAGTGAATGCTGCTTGGAGAGACTTGATGCAACCTGCTGGGTTTCCTTAGAGAGGAAACTTTCTGACCAACCTGTATAATCTGATCCAACCTGTATAATCTGATTGAATTTGATGTTGGAAAGTGGCTTGAAATGTTTCATGAAGTGGCGCTATATAAATAAAATTGAATTGAATTGAATTGAATTGTTACTTAATTCTATCAAGACTAGAAATATTATTACAGCACAGCGAAGAGTTCTTTTTCTTTTTTTTTTCTTTTCTTATTTTTGCCTCTTTGTCACAGTATGATTGTTTCAGATCAAACAACCAAACAAGATAACCTGAGTTAATAGAAAATGCAGTTTTGGAGTTACATTTACTGAGGGGAATGCTACCAGATCAATGTCTTGCTACATAGCCAAAGTACGCTCGAGTTAAGGTGTAATGTATTTGGATGGACCCAAGAAATACCTGAAAACAAGTAAGTAAAACTTTAACAGTTTATTAAGATGGTGGCGGCGCGGACCCCCCGGTTTGTGCGGCAGCACACAGCCTCTGGCGGTTCCTGAAGGCAGAGTGGTGGGTTAGTGACCAGCGGAGACAGAAGGGATAATTACTAGAAGCTGAGTCACTAACCTGGGGCACGAGGACGGCTTAGTTTGGCAGCGTCCAGGTTTCAGGAAGCAGCGGGGTCCGTGAAGGGATAATCCAGTTCTTAGTCCAGGTCCAGTCCGGGTCTTGGGTAGGGGGGAGATCCGTTAAATCCAACAGAGGTATCCAAGGGAGAATCCAGAGACGGGTCCAGGTCCAAGTCCAAATCCAAAAGCACAACAGTCAAAGGGGCAAGCAATCTCCGTAATTTACAGGCAGGCGGGGTCCGAAACACAGAAAGGCAGTCCAAATCTCTGAGGCTGATGAACAGGACTCAGGCGGGCAGACAAATCCAAAAGGGGTCAGACTGGCTCAAAAAACAGGGGCAAAAACAGGTCGACAGGCAGACAGGCAGACAGATACTCAGGTTAATGGCTGGAAGTTCTCACCGTGAGGCTTGAGACGTTCTGGCACTGGAGACTGCGAGGCGCAGAGCTTATAAGCAGGTAGGGCGGGGACAGCACAGGTGTGCTGATTGCAATTAGCAGCTCCAGTGCCAGAAACGTTACATAAGGATCACAAACTGACGCCGTTGGAAATTTTTACTCCAGGATTTTCTGGTAGGGATCCCCATTCAGAGTTTAGTCAGCTACAGCAACTTGTACACATCCTGAAGTAGCCAAGCAACCCCAGATCATCATGCTGCCACTGCCGTGCTTGAGTTGCAAGATGATGCTTTGTCCTCTGAAATGCTGTTATTTTTATGTCAGATATAATGGTACGGATGCCCTGAAAGACAAGTGAGAAAAGAAATATAGATTAAAACATTTCTAATTTTTTTTTGTACTGCCCTGAAAGACAAGTGGGAAAAAAAGTCTTAAAAGTGTTTGTTCTTGTAATACTTTGTTTTAACACTAGAAGCATTGAAGTAAAACCACAGACCTTCACTGATGGCTGTATTCTTCAAATGGATTGATTGGAAACCAGACGCCTGGTTTCCAAGAATCAGTGTCCCAATTTCTAGATTAGATTTTTGCAAAATAACATAAGATACAATGAAGGTTAAAAAAACCTGTATTTGTTGGCCATGGTATGTGTGTTATTATCTTATCGACCTTGTATATTTATGAGCAATATAGAATTAATTACAATGGTGATCCAGGATATTTGTAGGATGACAACATCATGACTGTTCTTTCTTAAGATCAAGACTGTATTTCCCAAATAACCTTAAAACTTGCTGTCAGTAAATGCTTATCATAACTTAACTTAGACATGGGTGTAAGAAATAATGTGGCAACAATTTAAATATGAATGCTTCAATGATTATTATATAAATGTATTAGTTTATTTATTTATGTCACAGTTATAACAGCTACATAAAAAGTCATTGGGGGAAAAAACTCTTGGTTTAGATTTTTAAGTCCGTTTTTTTCTCCATCATCACATCACCCAACAAAAAAAAAAAGAAAAAACAAAACTTGTTGTTTCAATCTACTTTTTTTTCCTCATTTGCCTTTCAGGGATTCCATATAACAGGATGCACATCTTCCAAAGAAAGTTCCGTTTTCGTCATGCCAGTCCCATATTTTCCCACAGGTTTCCTGGATCTTTAAGAAGTTTTGTTTTTTTGGAAAATGTAAAAGCTTTTGTGATCAATTTGATCAGCAGAGATGTTGTTCCTGGAATGGATGACATTTTCATTCACCTTCTGTTTCTTGTCTCCTGCAGCAGTCTAGATGCTGTTTTGGGTTCTTTTGTGACCTCCTGGATAAATCACCGATGCGCTCTTGGAGTACTTTTGGTAGCGAATAATCACCCCTGTTCCATGTTTGCTCCATTTGTAATTAATGGCTCTCACAGTCCAGAAGCCCCAGAAATGACTTTGTAACTCCTTTCAGAGCGATATGTTTCATTGACTTTGTTTCTTCTCTGTTTTTACGATCGGGAGCATGATGTGTTGCTTTTTGAGATATTTCTTACCTACTTCTTATTGTCAGATTCTGTTAAAGTGATCTCCTCTATAAGCCTGTTGGTAATCAGGAATGAGTGTAGCTTGTGAAATGTGGGTCCTCAGAGTTAATTTATGATTTCATAAGGCTGGTGGTGGGTTTGGGGGCGTTATATTTCTACACTGGGATATTTCATACATTTTTCAGTAATACCTGAAATCATTATTTGAAAAACTGCATGTTGCTCTGTACAGTTTCCAGTTAGTAGCACTGCTGTTCCAGTCCGGAGGAAGGGTCTTTCTGCTTAGAGTTTGCATGTTCTAACTGGGTGCTTCTTCCTCCAATCCAAGAATACGACTGTCAATTTACTAGGTTTCTCTAAATTGCCCTCACTTTTGAGAGTGTTTGTGAATGCTCGTTTGTCCTGTGTGTCTCGGTGTTGCCCTGTGATGGACGGGGGACTTGTACCCCGCCTCTCACTCAATGATCGCTGGAGATAGGCACCGACCCAAGCAGGTATGGATGGGTGGATGTTGTGTTTCCTTAGAAGGTACAGTATAATTATTATATAATCGATTTTTTTGAGGATCTAAAACATTTAACAGATAAATCAGAAGAAGTAAAATAAACGTCTCTTACTGCAGGTGCAAATGTATCATCGGAGGAGCTTTTGAGCATCACGTCGTGACCTGGCCACTATCCTGCAAGAAGAATGGCTTAAAATCCCCCTGACCACTGTGCAGGACTTGTATATGTCATTCCCAAGACGAATTGACGCTGTATTGGCTGCAAAAGGAGGCCCTACACCATGCTAATAAATGATTGTGGTCTAAAACCGGGTGTTTCAGTTTCATTGTCCAACCCCTTGATATATACTGTATATATATATATATATATATATATATAAAAATATATATATTTATATATATATATATATATATATATATATATATATATATATATACACACACACATATATATATACACACATATATATATACACACATATATATATAAATATATATGTATACAGTATGTGTGTGTGTGTGTGGTGTCTGCTTCAAAGGTATTGTCATCGTGGTAAAACATGGTGACAGTGAACAATTCTTGATTCTTGAATAAAAGATTCTTGATATATACAAAAATATGTAGTAATATATGATATATAGAGGATGACACTCTGTCTGCTGTGTCTGCCTGTGTGTATTATTTGTTTACATCATGAGCCAGTATCTGTCTAAGACTAATTTCACCACGGTAACGCGTGATGACAATAACTCTTCTTTACTCTTGATTCTCAGCTCTGTAGGGCATAAAACCAACATATTGAAATTCTCTATCACCTGCCTCGATGCTGGGGGGGGGGTCTTTGGCTGTTCACAACCACTATTGAGCATTTTTTCCCATGGATAAACCTTACACACACAAGCGCACTCTCACAAACACCTACAGGTGCTTGGATCCAGTTACTTACATACTCATCAATTTTTATCTTCAGCTACGACTTTATACATTTTGTATTGATTAAAACTGTATATACTTCAGTGATGGTATCAAGGTGTTGCTGTATTGCAGGTGATGAAGCAGACTGATGAAGTTTTGTCAATCTCTCTCTTCTGTCTCCTCTTTCTTTCACCTTTTCTACTTTTTTTCTTCTCATTTTCTCTCCTCTTCTACTTTTTCAATGTAGTGTCCACATAACATGAATTATTCCCTACATAAATCATAATAAAACTATTTACATATATAAATCAAGCAGTGCACTATGGTGAAAGCGATAATGCTCCACTTGTGAGAATAAAATCTGTTAGCAAAAAACCCCCAAAAAAACAAAACATAATCTCTATCAGCTTTAGGAACACAAAAAAGAAACAGTCCTTGTGTCTTCCTGACTCTGTCTCTCTAATCTGATTCTCATCAAAGGGATTAAACCAGAGAGGGGGTGAAAGTGCGGGATTATTGCACGTTTCTCGTGTTCTCAGGCTTCAGCTGTCACGTGAAAAACAAAGAGGCCTATGACAGACCACCTGCTCCGAGAGGATCGTTGGTGTGAGCTACTGTATGGTAAACAGCTGAACCAGGAGCAGCCTGAACGTCGCGCTGGGAGGAAGGCTGCAGAACGGGGGAGGCAGCGGACTTGTCCGGAACGAGGCGCTCCTGAGCAAATCGTTGCAGAGGTCGGAGCTGAATGCGGCGTATCTGCTGCCTGGATCCTGACGGACAGTGGTCAAGTCTTTACTCAGTATATAAATACTCCACGCTACATTAGCCCCCAAAGCCTTTCCACATGTTGTTTGCAGAAGGCCTCTGTGGTGCTTAAACCCCGATCCTCATCTGGCTCTTTCCAGGTCAGCTCAGCCAGGACTACACAAACGCTGCCTGACATGGACCTGCTCTCATTTTCACCAGAGGGGGAAAGAGCCAGACCATGTGTTGCCCTGTGGTTTTTAAATACCCAAGCTGGCCCGCTGTGAACCACGCTTGAACCGAAAAAAAACACCAGTAAGGTGCTCAACGACGTGGATTCAAACCTTTCTTCCTAAATTAGATCGACCCGGTTGTTGTAGGATATAAACGTGTTAAGAAACGAGGTCGGATAAACTGACTTGTTTCACAATTTTTCAAAGTTGTGAAAATGTCATAGTTGGTTGTAAAATAAAACCATCTCAGCGGCTTTCTTTACCTTTTGTTTAACTCATTCGGAGTTTGGCGAGGCAGAACATGTTGTCTATACCCATCACTGCAAAAAGGGAACTACATGTACTTAACATTTTCTTGAAATTAGAGTATTTTTCCTTGATTTGAGCAGGTAAATAAGACAATGGAATAAGATGTTTGCACTTAAAATAAGAACAATTCATCTCCATCATCTTATTTCAAGTGCAGGATATCTAATTATCTTATTTTAGGGGTAAAAATGCTCACTCCATTGGCAAATAGTCTTATTTAGCTGCTCAAATCAAGGAAAATATACTAATTTGAAGAAAACCTTACTTACTTTTAGTTCCCTTTTTGTAGTGGCACTGTACGTCTCGCAGGTCTGCATTTTGTTTCTTTTCAAGCCTGACCCAGAGACCCCACTGAGAAAACAAATGCCTTTCTGCAGTTCAGAAGTTATGGGTAAGATATCTCCTAAACAACATTTTGTGCTCGTGTGTACTCCTGGGGCTCAGTTAAGGAAGGAGGCCCCTTCCTGCCTCCCAAGGCCAGTCAGCTGTGGGCTTGCTCCGCTGCGATTCAGACGGAGGCCCCGCTAGGAGCCCTCTGCAGACAAGGCCGACATGGTAAGGCGGGGTTGGGGGTTGCTGGAGGGATGCGTCTGTGTTTTTTTTTTACAAGAGCAAACTTCTGCACGGCTGTTTGCCCGACCGACGTTCAGGAAGGCTGGCCAGGATGCAAGGTGCTAGCCTGCGCAGCAGCGCAACGCGGCCTTCACCTGCTCAATGTGTGGTCCTTCGCTCTGCAGCCGAATTAAGTCTTTAAAGTCAGAGGAAGTCTACATTACTGGAGAACGGCCAACCCATTCTCATGAGAAAGGAAAACAAAGAGGTCAGACGGCAGTTTCTGTCGGAGAGAGGGAAAACGGAGAGAAACCAGAATCTCGTTAGACTGTAAGTGGAAACACACATCCTCACCGTAAAGCCAGCGCAGATTATTCCCCTCATCCACAGCCTGAATCATCTTCTGTTAGACTTTAGCAACACATTCCAATACTGGTGGTCCCCTGAAATGAGAGGTTAGTCCTGCTCTCAACAAAGCCAGCGCCATAATGACTGATTTAATCACAAGGCCCGCTCTGAGCACCCACCTGTTCTGCCAGCTTCTCTCGCTTATAAAACCTGGTCCTGCCAAGAGCTTGCAGCCTGGGCGGGTGGCGCACGTCGGGGTGGAAGTAATGTGGAACGCAGATCTCTGCGGGCCTATCTGGGTCTGATTCTGCTCTCTCATCCGCTGCCAAGGACGAAGACGAAACTGCCAGAGCTCGGCCCGGACCGGATCTGCCGAGCGGAGCGTGGAACCTGAAGGCTTTCACCGGACCAAAAGCGCTCCAGATAAGAGATGAGACTTCCCACTTTGTCCCACCGTTGTTTCTCAAACAACTCACATTTTCCAGCCGCCTGGTCCCTGTTCTGGAGGAGAACCAGGCGGGCAGCCAGCAGATGTGGCAGGACTGCAGAGCTTCAGAGGGGATGTGCTTCACCAGACAAGAATGTGGTCCACGCCGTCATCCAGCAGAACCGTCCTTTCTGGACCCGTTAAAGACGCATCATACTTGTTTTGCAGTTTGTCATATTTATGAGGCTGCAGTGTGAAGCAGAGCGACTTTAGGATCTAAGGCTCAGATGTCCTCTTCAAAGCTTGGGAAATCTGCAGCAACAGCTTGTGACCCTGGATCTATTACAAGTGGACGTCATTTTTCTTTGTGACTTTTGTCCGTTTTCTCTAGATGCGGAACTAGTTTGCCGTTATGAAATCAGTTCAACACATATTTACCGATTTAAACCATGCAACCAGACAAAAGTAGGATATGAGCACTCATTGAAGTTCTAACAGTAATGAGGAAATCTTACTCCACCCCGTGATTCAGGAGACTGTAGAGCCACCTTTAGCAGAAATAACTCTCTGCTCATCGAAGTTTGCAGACATTTGTTTTATGCACAGCTCTCTTAAAGCGCTCCCACAGCTTTTCAGTCAGGTCCAGACTTTGACTGGGCCATTATAACACCTTAATAGCTGTAGCTTTATTGCCACTATGTTGATAGCTGATGAGTTTCAGATGACCTTTGGCCATCAGACAGATTTTCTATATTGACAGGGGGGTCATGGTCAGCTAGTCATTCATTTAGATACGACTTTACAACCTTAAGTTACTGCCTTAATCTCCTGGCAACACTTCTAAACGACTATAACTACTTGTTCAGCCTTTTTTCAATGGTTGTTAGCTCTGACAATTGACATGATACCTGGAGCCTGTGGAGTTTGAGAAGCAGATCTTGATTTTGCAATGTTTACAGGAGGGGTCACCAACCTTTTTGAAACTGAAAGTTGCTTCTTTGGTGTTGTGTCATACGAAGGGCTACCAGTACTGACCTTTGACCTAGAAGAGTCAGAGTTCACCTTAACGTTATGTAAAATAAACATATTTAGCACGCTTTGTTAAAGATATTGTCATTTTTAAATGTATATAAATCAGAATCAGATATACTGAAATTACTGTTTGCTGAATGTTACTGAAATGCATGTGGGATAAACAGGAAGAGTGACAGAATAAAATAAAGTTTTAGATTCAGCTCACTGGTGGGTTGTGGGAACCATGTTGGTGACCCCTGGTTTAGAGGATTGCATCATCTGACTCAATGGTGAACTTCACCATTGCCAAGTTTCTTTACCTGAGTCCACTTGAGAATCACTGTAGAATGATGGACTTCACATCATTTAGAAATGGCCTAATAACCCTTCCCAGATTGATGGGCAGCAGCAATTGCTTCTCTAGGATTGCTGCTGGTGTATTTCCTCTTTGGTGTTGTCTTAAAACCCACGCCTGCTTGCTCCCAGATAGCAAACATCTCTGTTACAGAGGTGGTCACACCTACTGTTGACCAGTGAATTATGTACATTTCACCAGCAGCATCTAGAAGCTCCTCTTAAATCTAAGGATTATGACGCAAAGCCACTAAACAAAACAAAGCAGAGAGCTCATCTTATTATAAACCATAGATCTTCCTAACAGATTAAAGAATGTATCCATAAATTTTCACATCAGAAGTTGAGATTTCAAAAAAACATCAAGTTAAAAATGACACAAGATGGTTTAATTTCTTACAAAGTTGTTTTTGGTGCTGTGTTGACTATTGAAATTAGTGGGACGATGCAAACTGACCGGAGCTCCGTATCACATGACATCCTCATAGTAGCGTGTGTTGTCTTAATGAAACGCTGAAACTGTTTTATTTTAAAGCTACACACTTCCTGGCTGTTTTTATCTGGAAATAATCTTTTCATTCAACACATCATTTCACCCTTAATGTTGTCTTATTCGGCAGTTTTTAACACATCTGTTTGTCCTCCAGCAGAATCCTAAATTTAGCCCTTTCCTCTGATTCAGCGAAGGAAAAAAAAACAAGCTACATTTAGAGCTGTTGCTAATTAGAGGGTTCTCGTCAGTCTGGGGTTGCCTCCAGTGTAAGCGTGGGTTTATGGACTGTGTGCACGGCGGCAGCGCTGAGCCTCGGCCTCTCACGGTGCAGCCTGCAGGCCCCAAAACCCGCACAAGATTTTTCCACTGAATGTGAGAGAGGTCTGTGCTTTTACACATCTGGTGCACAGTTTCCATGCGGATCCACTTCTGTGCAAAAGTTTTAAGCTACATCACATTTCTGTCAGACTTTTAGAGAAACTTGGGTCACTTATGCTGCAAAGGCATAAAGTGACTGTAAAATCAGACAAAGTCCAAGGAATAACAACCCATGATTCCTGGCAAATACTTTGAACATTATGTCATCTCAACAGCAAACTTTAATGTATTTTTTAGGGTTTCAGCTGACTCAGCCAGAGAGATTAGATGTCTGGTACCCTTAAATAAAATCCGGTGCAACCAGCAGGCTTCTGACGTCAGCGCATTAGCAAACAGAGTCCGCCTCTGTAATTTAATCTCACTATCAGTCCAGCTGTTCTGTGAGGGCCTCAGAGGTTTGTTGGAGAACATCAGTGAACAAACAGCATCATGAAGACCAAGGAACACAGCAGACTGCTTAGGTTCTTATATTATCAGGTTCTCGAGAAATTTAAAGCGGTTTCCTCCTGTTTAGAGGGGAGTTTTCCTCTCCACTGTCGCTTCATGCATGCTCAGTATGAAGGATTGCTGCAAAGCCATCAGCAATGCAGACGACTGTCCACTGTGGCTCTACGCTCTTTCAGGAGGAGCGTCATTAGCTGCTGACTGGATGCAGGAGCTATTCTGCCTGGGGTCTCCTTCATTTTCATTACACATATTCTTTTATAAAATTATTTAGACAGTCCCACACACACACAGACCTACATAGACAACAAACTGTAAAAGCACAGTGTGAAACAAAATTATATTAATAATAATAAATCAGATATATACATAAAATACAAAATAACAATTGTCCCTGTTGATTCAAATTGAAGTACTAAGGTCCTAAATTAAACCCAAATATTCAGAATTTTACAATTGCTCCACTAATATGACGAGGTAGCCACAGTCCTAAACCATACATTATAAAATTCTGAAATTTCAACTTCAGAAATTACCGTAAAATCATGCGTCACACACCAAAATTGAAGTTATAGCTGCTGCTCACAAGTATTTCACACTGTTCAGAATTCATTTTTGTGTAAACAGAAGAAGTTTTAATCTCTTTTGAAAGCATCTTTTATTGTTCTCTGATGTCAAAAATCCAGGTGATGGATTCCATGCAACCAAAAAAACAAACAAAAGAAAACAGCAGCCTGTTTTTGATTACTTCTGCAGCGATGAAACTCACACCCTGTTTCACTAGTCTGACGTGTACCATAATTGTGAGTATCTGAGAAAAATGGCAGTTTATAATAAATAGTTTCAGGTATTTTTGCAACAATAACATTCCTTGTCATGGTTTAGTTTTGATCTAGCTTTTTTCCTGTTAGTTTTCAGTTCCTCCTCCTCCTCTCACTCAGCTTACCCTCCACTCCCTCTGCAATCAGTCACACCTGTTAGACATTAATTAGTCAGAACTCACTCCACCTGCCAGCCTGCCTACATAAGCCTCCCTCAGTCTTCTTTTCCCTGCCGGTTCGTCATCAGACTCCACTCACGCCACGTCTGTCAACCTGGTTTGTCCCTGCTTGCTGTTGGAACCAAGCCACCTCTGTGTCTCAAGTTAAGTTCCTGCTGCTGGATTTTCCTGTCTCACCTCTGAGTTTCTAGTTAGGCCTTTGCTCGCTGCTGGATTATTCTGCCACCTCTGAGCTCCTAGTTCGCTCGCTGCCTTGTCGCCTGGATCTCCTGCTGCCTCTGTTCTCCAGCAGCCCTGCTCTCCCTAGTACTCTCTCCGGTCCGTCAGCTCCTGCTTCACATCTACACCCCTGTTCCAGTCCTGCCTCTCTGGTTTCCTTCATCCACTGCTCATCCTTTATTCAATAAACTCTCAGAAATAAAGCTCTGTGTGTGGTGTGCATTCTGAGGTCATCCTAAGACAAAACTATAACATTCCTGATAAATGTTACTAAGAAGACTTCAGTCTACATTTGACTACTAACCAAGTCAAACTTTCACATATTGTCACTACATTAATTTAGTTCGGACAACCCAAAACAATGTGTGGCGCCTTATTTTGAGCAACTCGTGTAGTTTCACTTGAGTTTGACCAAACAACCGATGCATAATCTAAATGGGAAAGTACAAGTTTACTTTGTAAAGTGCCTTGAGATGACATGTGGGGAATTTTATGTATGATAAATTTTGCTATACTGTTTTAGTGTCTTTTAAGCTATTTAATGCTGTTAAAGGCCCGGCATGTGCATTGCAAATCAGTGAAGGCCATAGTTGTCACAGTGTTCAGTATTTGTTTAAACTTAACACTTGTCCATGCAACAATACAGAAAGATTCACCGATATACGAATAAACTGAACTGAATTAAGTTAAAAAACGAGTTCCCTATCTTTGAACACCTCACAGAGCTTTGATCAGTCGATCAAAAATAAAAAAAAACTGTGGCATTGTATTTAAACTGAGACCTCCAACCTACACTGGGCAGGGGAAGCATTCACCAGAACAGCAGTCAGGAGGTCTGCAGTATTTCTGAAGGATCTGCAGGTCTACTGCTCAGGCTGGAGAATTACTGAAGATTATAGAAGAGTGGCAGGAAGAAAACCATTGTCAAAAGAAAAACACAAAAGAAAGTCCTGCTTACAGTTTTACATGGACCATACAGGGTACACGGCTACATGTACCATGGAGAAGGCGCTCCAGTCAGATCAGAGCAAAACGACACCTTTACCACGGAGGCTGGTCAGAAATGGTGGGAAGATGGACAGAGCTAAAGAAAGAAAAGCTGTTAGAGGTTTTAAAGGACTTGAAACTGAGGCGTAAACATAACACCAGAGGTACACAAAATAGTTCAGATCAAAGTATATTTGGTGTTACCACGGCCTAGTCAAAGCCCAGCCCTAAGCCTAATTGAGAATCTCTGGCAAAACCTGAAAATTGCTTTTGATCCAATCCAGTTGAGTCTGAACTACTTTTCAAAAGTTTTTGTCCCTAGATTTGCAAAGCTGGTAAAAAAAAAAACCAAATGCCTCCAAACCTGCAGCTGTAAATGCATCTGAAAACAGTTCTGCGACGTGTTGCCTGAGGGGTGCTGAATCTAAATGCATGCCACACTTTTCAGATTCAAAACTACGTGTCCTTCTCTGTCACCCCCACAGTTATTTTACTTAACATATAAATATAAAATGGGGATAAAGTACATTAAAGTTTTGTGGTTCCAGCTTCCAGGAGTTAAAGAGGTTTTAAGTTTGTCAGCCAGTTTAGACAATTTAGAATAAATGACGATAAATTGAGCAGACCTCAGTTCTGCATCCCCTGACCTTGGATTTGACCTCCTGCTAGTTGTGATGCTCTTGTCTTCAGCCCTCACCGTGGCTTGTGTTTTGTTTTCATACTTTTCCCCTGGTTGAGAACAACCTGTGTGTGTTTCTGGGGAACCCAGAGGTCCTGACCTTGCCTGGTCTTTGTTTTTTAATCTTCTTGGAAGTGATGGAATTTCTAAAAAGGCTCCCGTCAGCCAGCATCTTCCATAATAGATGAAGCAGTGGCATCATCCTGACACCCGATACGTTCCTCCCTCAGTTTCAGCCGGTCGCCCGGTCATGAGCGGAGAGACGGGCCGAATGGAGCGACAGCGAGGAGGTGGAAACGCCGGTGAATAATTTAAAGTGCAGTTTGGCAGAATTTCTCCCTGTCGATGCTCCAGCCACAGTCAGTCGCTCTCAGGGTGAACAGCAGTGTGGACCAGAAAGGGGACACGCTATCGGCGCTCCTGATTTGAGATTTCCAGCCGTGGCACCACACAGAGTCCGAGGATGACTCCATACGTCTGCTTCCTCCTCTGCTGCCTGGCACTTCCTCTACAAGGTAAAGACTCATTGTGTTTTAACAAAGAGGTTCAGGTGGAGACAAGCTGCGGCAGGTAGTTGTTTTCCCCTGATTGGTATTATTATTCCGTCAGGCTGCTGAGTGAAGCCAGGGGAGAGTCATAAAATTTGATCCATCAAGGATTACAGAGGCTAAAAACTGTGTTTAAATACCTGTTGTTTGTCCTGGAACACACAGGTGAATAAACCTGTCAATCCCGAAGCTGTTGTCGTGTCTTTCTTTGTTGATAATTACAGTAATCGACTCCAGTCACCTTGTCCTGCAGGTTTGGAGATATTTGACCCCGAGGAGGTGGAATACATTCGCTCCAACGTCACCGCGACTGTAGGAGGCTCCGTCACCTTGGACTGCGGCTCCGTTATGCCCGCCATCTACATCTGGGGCTTCACCAAACCAGGCACTGACAACAATGTGGCGGTGGCGCACAACTACGGTCAGGGCCCCAAGGTCCAGTCCCAGGCCAGCAGCCTGGGCAGCATCAGTCTGCAGGATAACAGCTCCGCGTTGGTCATAGAGCAGCTGCAGAGGGACGCAGCCGGGATGTACACCTGCCAGGCTCTGTACGACGCAGACGAAGGGGCCAGGATCACCTTTTACTTCACCCGACTGGAAGTAGACGAGGAATAATCAGTTTCCCCAGTTTCTTTAGTGCAAAACTTGGTCGTCTTGTAATGCACCTTGTGAGGAGACTGCAGAGGTCTCAACCTGAACTTTCACCCATTAGTGACGAGCAGTCCGCCTGACCCCTTAGTGCAGACTGAGGCACCTAGAGCAAAAACATATTTTCACAATTTTCTACGCTCCACAAGCTTATCTGCCATTAATTATAAAAAAATCAAGAAAAAACTGAATTAGAAATATGGTTTGGAAGTAGATGTCAGATTTTAGGCTTTAAATGTTTTTTATTCTTACAGTATCTTTGACTAATTATAGATCCCATAGACCAGGGTTGTCCAAAGTGCGGCCCGGGGGCCCTCTGCGGCCCTTGAGATGACTTTAAGGGGCCCTCGACTACAATTGAATGGTTTAAATTTGTGTTGCCAGCTGAGGCGGTTGATGCAGATTTACATGTAAAGGAATTGATACATTTGCCTAAATAAAGCAAGAGTGACCAATAACCTGTTGTTCCTAATAAACACACACACAAAAATAATAACCCTGAAAACATTATAAGCTGTTTTTCTTCCTTCTTACCGGGAAAACCTACCAGACCCTTTTTATGTTTCATATCAACGATGGGTTACAAAGCCCTTTCCTGTTGAAATCTGACTCATTTGCCTGTTTAATTAAAATCTTGTGAATTTTGTCGGTTATTAAAAGTTTGGACACCCCTGCTGCAGACCTTCAGCAGGTCACATTTAAGCTCCGAGTAACCGTGCAGTAATTGTTAGAGAAAAACCATGAAATATGTATCTAATTATTTTGGTTTCAGAATAACAAAATATAGGATTTCTAAAAATTAATTATACAGAAAGTAACTCAAGTGTCATTTTGAACACTTTATGCAGAACAATGCCAAATCCGATGCAAAAAACAAAACTGCCCCCATAGGGAAAACTGCGACTGCCCAAAAATAGCTTTACTATGTAACACCTATAGTCTGGTGGGCCGCGTAGTAAGTTGTGTGATAAACTTCCATCCTTGCGTAAAAAAAAAACAGATGACAAAACAAAAACTTTGACTCTTTGTATCAATCTGTTCGTTTGCAACCAGAATGTCCGTCGGAGTTCTGGTTAGCTTAAAATTACTGATAAATCCGTCTTTTGAGTCAAACTATTTATTTTCGATGCCTTCAGGCTTTGCTTTGTGAATGTCCTCAATGTAGGAACATAGTTTGTGTAAAAATTGAGACAAACCTTAATGTCATCCTGTTTTTTAAAGATGCATAATGCAAGTTTTGAAGTTAAACATTATTTATTTTATTTTTTTATGCCCTTACAATTGCCTGATGTGTGAAATGAGTTATCTTCTATTTACCGCTGTTGCTTCTGTAGGCTGGGTTAGTCAGTTTATGAGAGAGTGATTCGGGCTAAATCCTCTGGCCGTGCTCTTGACGCACTGCACGCTCTTGTTCACCTGCTACTTTGTTGAGTCTCCGCTGTAATTGATGCAATGGCGAGAGAACACAGGGGATAACTTCAATATTTATAACTTCTTACCTTAGAAGAAATTACGACTCTAAACAAAAGACCTGTGCAGTCGCAGCGGCAGATGCTTTTCCCTCTTCTCCCATGTATGTGCACAACACAGCTGTAATTTCTTTTTCTTTGTTTTTTCCCCAGTGTCCTGTCTAGCAATGTGGCAATAAGAATTGATATCTTAATGCCAAATAGAGCTCGACAGATTTTGCTTTCACAAGTGGAGCAAACAGCTTTCGCCATTGTGCTCCGCTTGATTTGTGCATGTAAATAGCTTTATTGTGATTCCTGCAGGGAGAATTTCAAATTATATGAACACTACAATGGGAAAGTAGGAGAGTAAAGGAAGAACAAGAAGAGAAAAGAAAAAAAAAAGAAAGAGAAGAGGTGAAAGAAAGAAAAGATAAAAGGGAGAGATGATAAAACGTCCTCAGTCTGCTCCATCACCTGGAAAGAGACGCAAAAAGAACAGCACAGCTGTAATTTCCACTTGACGCCAGAGGGGGCAGACGTCTGCAGAAATCCTGGAACTTACTCTGTGCTTCTTTAAATAAACATTTATTTTGTATACTTTCAGCCCCATGACTAGTAATTGCACATGTTTAACGCTTTGGTGGCATCTTGCTACCTTTACTCTCGCCAGATGGATGTAGTTCCACCAAGCTCCACACATCCATCTGGAATCGCTGCCATTGGGAGGGGTTTCAATACCACATAAAATGGACGAGCCAATCAGGATCGCCGGATGGGATTTTTGTAAATGTGACATATCAGAGAAGCGACTGTTTGGCTTCAAGCAGTGATATTGATGCTGCTATTTCATCAGTGTTGTCCCTGTGCGTAATGCAGCCTTTTATTCGCAGATTTTCCATGCACAGACGACATCGGTCGTTTACCGACATCGCGCTATATCCATCATGGCGGCTGTTCTGCTTTGGTTTTCGCTGCGTCGCTCTCGTCAGCGTCACGGGTTGGTTTCGATGTGAGTGCCTGAAGTAGCACGTCACAAAAGATGACGGACAACTGGTTTATCCAATCATATGCAAGGATTTTTGATAAGGCCCCTCCTTCTGAAATAAATCCCCAGTGGAGCGATCCCATATGCATCTGTGGAGCTCTACGGAACGAAATCCATCTGACGAGAGTCAGGATGGCATCTGGCAGTGGTGATACAATGCGTCCCAAGCCCCGCCCACAACGCCCACACACCTGATTAACAGCGTTGACTGTAGAAGTAACAGCGTGTCACAGCAGTTTATAGCAGAGTCGTGACAAGCTACCAAGTTTTGCCTTAAAGTGATTGTCTGAACTATTCTCTGAATGCGGTCCTGTTTCTCTGCTGAAGGTCTACACAGCTGCTGACAGCAGTTAAACGATGGAAAACATGAGTCTGGTTCTGCAAAGTTAAAGAAGACTTGTGCTAAACGTCCTCCTGACTGAAACCTAATGCAGAATGACGCGCTTTGATCAGTAGAGACTGCGCTATTGTCTCCTGCAGCCATGTAGACATGCAGGTTGTGGTTTCAGTTTCAAAGCCTTTCCAGTCCTGACTATTGAAACCACCTGGATGGTGGCTTCATTAGACAAGACTCTTGTTTTCCAAGCACACACAGGTCATTAGTCTTTTTTTCCTTCCTAATAACCACTGTGTTTTTTGATGTGTTTGACTTCATTAGACTGCTTTTTGTAACCTTCAGTGCATCTATGAACCGTAGCAGCTCTGACCAGTAGCTCTCCAGTGATCAAGAGATTGCTGGAGGCCACAAACCGCCTCTTGAATAATTTTTGGGTCTCTTTCAGCTAATCTGTACCGGCTGAAGTCTTTGCACATAAAGCAAATGTTTTCTTGAGCAATTAGTGTCTTAAATAAATAAAATAAATAAATAAAATATATTATTTCACAGAGCTGTACCCGTCTTTAGAGACAAAATGTCTTCTACAGGTGCACCTCTGTAAATGTATTTATATTTGAAGAGTTTCATGAAGTCACTGGAAGCTGCTCCCACATACGGTACGGTAAATGCTCCCAGTACTTGGCAGAGGCTCCTTTTGCATGAATTACTGCATTCCTGCAGGACGCCATGGAGGCGATCAGCCTGTGGCTCTGCTGAGGTGTTAAGAAACCTGAGGTTGCTTCAGCAGTGGCCTTCAGCTGTGCCACTGTTGGCTTTTGTGTCTCTCACCTTTCTCTTGACAACGTTCCAGAGATAAAGGTCCTCTGCTCATTTTAGGAGATCAAAAGGTGTTTAACGGCCTGAAGGAAAAAAATAAGACTTCCAGCTTGCTCTGCGCCGTAGTCCAACCCACAGACACACTCGTTCCATCCTACTATTGCTTGTGAACGTGGCACAGAGATAGTTTGAGAACCATGCGCTGTGACTTAAGAGGAGCTGATTCTCACTCGGGTGGAAATTACTCCAGTCTACGCTGAAGGTAATGGCTTGAAGATGCTAACAGAACCACATCATCAACAAGAGGTTCTCAAAAAATATACCAATCCCTCCTAGAATAATCCCTGATACATGAAGGCTATACAGGATGGGGGACCAAGGCCAGTCCTGACAAATCCAACCCACACTGGGCAAAAGCTGGACCTTGGGCCAAGAATGCCCTCAGCTGTTGCTTTGGAGTCACAAGGACCATCCCACGTTCTCCCCTTTTGAATGAGTTTTACCTGCAATCGTCTCAAGACTGCTTGGTCACCTTTGTCTACAGTTTTTCCTTCCACTCACTTTTCCATTGTTATGCTAGGGTACATCCCGTATGAACTGGCAACTTTCAGAGTTTCTCAATGACTGTCTTCCCCTTGATTGTGCGGGCCATAACGTAACATTTCTGTACAACACAAATCTTTTTTTTATTGGTCTTACGATCTCAAACACTTAATGTTGGCCTTTTAGCTGTAAGCCAGTAATCAGCAGAATTTCTAGAAATAAAGGCTTGCAATATGTCACTCGCTGAATTAAACTACTGGTCGAGGCAGATGAGCGTTCACACTGTGCCTGGTTCTGGTTCTGCTGGAGGTTCTCCTCCCTGTTAAAGGGAAGTTTTCCTCTCCACTGTCGCTTCATGCATGCTCAGTATGAGGGATTGCTGCAAAGCCATCAACAATGCAGACGACTGTCCACTGTGGCTCTACGCTCTTTCAGGAGGAGTGAATGCTGCTTGGAGAGACTTGATGCAATCTGCTGGGTTTCCTTAGTGAGGAAACTTTCTGACCAATCTTTATAATCTGACCCAATATGTATAATCTGATTGAATTTGACTTTGGAAAGTGCCTTGAGATGACATGCTCCATGAATTGGCGCTATGTAAATAAAATTGAATTGAATACTTAAATACATGAAGTTTGTAACGATATCCTGAGGTACTTAGCTGCCCCTTTACAGGTGATACCTTAATGCATACTTTTTATCACTCAGTCTGTATATATATGTGCACTTTATAGGCCTATATAACGGCAGTACGGTTGGTTTTCATGCAACCACAACATGGTTCTCTTGTGCTTAGGGACGTCTTAAGGAGAAAAAAAAAAAAAAGCCCAAGGCTGATTTGAGAAAGCTACCGACACACTGCCCAATTCATGGGGTTTCATTCATTCAGGGTGTGCTGGGAAGGAAGAGAATGGTGGGCGGACTGGCGTTAACAGGTCGGATATGCGGCAAAAGGGGGTAAAATTCCAGGCTGGACAATGAGCTTTCTTGTTCCCATGGGCTCCTTAATGAAGGGGTGTAGCCGCGTGGGTGGAGGGGTGCAGGGCAGGGCTGAAGCAGAGTGCCGACTGACAGACGTGGGAGATGAAGAAGCTCGTTTGGAGAAAACCTCAGCCCTTATCTCAGTCTCATCAAGCCGGGTTGCATCTGTCAGCATCCCCTCTCCTCCCTTCCCTGGACCATTATTCTTTCATTTCTGGCCTCATTTTTGACCCCATTGTTTTGTTCCTCTTTATTCCAGAGAACAGAAAGAGCCTGCACTGAAGTAAAATGAAAGTTGAAAGCAAATGTAAGACTTTGCAGAGAGAAGCCAGTTATCTGGACCATTACTTCTTGTTTTTTGTTTGAAGCCTTAACAAAAAAAGGGGGCTGAGAACTGAGCCGGCCTGTTCCTGGGAAAGAAAAGGAGCGTTTTCTGCCAGTCTCTCTGGCACTACTGCCACCATCAGATCTGAAAATAACAGCCGGAAGAGGCAGAGCCACGCCTCGGCACAGATTCAACCCAGGAATATATCGCATGCACCACGATGCCAGGCGAGCCGGGGCCCTTAGGATCGAGAGCCGAGTCTGGCAGAGAACTTAGCCAGACAGGCACCAAGCGTTCGGAGAGCCTGAACCGCAATCGTCCTCAGTGAAGCCTCTCATCAACGCGCTGCAGCTCCGATCAGCTGAGGAAAACACCGGGATCGGGCTGTTAAAGCAGGGTTGGGAAACCTGTTTCTTTTCATGTTAGCAGAAGCATTTCTTTCCCACACACTGCACTGAACATTTCTGCAGATACTCCAGTTTGTGTTTAAGGTCTTTCAGCACCACAAAGCATGCTCTCATTTATCTGTTTGTCACGTTGTAAATGTCTTCTCCATTCATACCCCTCATAAACTCTGTCCAGATATTCTCTCTGTGTGGATGAAAATCCCCATACCATCATGCTGCCACCACCTTGTCGGCCAGTGGGGACGGTGTGTGCAGCTAACGATCTTTTAAACACAAATATTGACTCTAGTCGTATGGCTTTGTTTTCAATATACACAAAAACTATATTTTAAAAAAGCAGGACTGCACATCCAAATTGAAGGAAGGGAACAACCTGCTTTCCCAAATGAATCTGGTCTAAATCTCTGAGTTCAAGACACTGAATTTGAAATAGACACTTAGGCTACTATGTGAATTTCACATTTTCATGTAAATGTTCTCAACATTTAGTGTTTTGAACTTTTAAACAAAGTGGACTTCAAAATGCAATTTTACTGTTAAAAGTCGTCGGCTCTCTTTAGTCTTTCCTTCATAGTTTTTCTTCCAGACCTTTCAGACCTTCTAAGGCGGATCTTGAGGCTCTTTGCTGTTTAACGCTCTCAGGGTTCTGTTGAAAACACTAAGAGAAGTTTACCGGTGAAAATTACACATATCACAGGATATGAGCTCATGTAATTCACACTGCATAACTTTCCCTCCCAATAATATTAGGAGTTTTGAAAACAGCTAACTTTTGGGAATTTTATGAACATTAGAAATGTGCAAAACATTCAGAGTGTATTTAAATATGTTAATGCAGTCTTGATCAACAGATCTCCATTCTCCCTAATAGTGCCTTTTTTCTGCTTCTTCTAGCCTTTTCTTGTTAGTTCTTGTACCTAACAGTTTGAACAAGTCTCGCTTTAAAAAAATTGGAAAGTGGATAAAAAAAACATGAGAAAGTAATGTCTAAGAAACGAGGAAAAAATGGAAACAGGACTTGAGAGATGCGCCATCCTTCTGTTGATCATCTGCAGTATGTGAAGTTTTCAATACGGCTGCAACATGCCGGAAAAATATGTGGTACTCGCGTTAAGATTCAGCTGCTCGGTAAGCTCTCTCTGAATGTGCATTCAAAAATAAAATAGAAAATATGCTTAATGTTCAACTGAAATATGAGGGTTTTTTTATCTTTTGTTTTGGTGCGCCCCTTTCTGGTGGCGCCCTGGGCGACTGCCCAAATATCCCATATCGAAAGCTCCATGATTCTGTAAAAATTGTGACCCTCATTCTTCACAAACAGCCATTTTGAACCACACAACGACCTGATTGGACTCGCTCCATGAAACCCAGTTCTTTCTACACAATCTGCAAATCTCACATCTGCACTTGCAGTCACTTCAGGACCAAAAACATCAGTAGTTCATGTGTAAATCGACATATTTCATTGGCTGCAAATCCTTTTCCTCCTTCTGTTGCCGCTTTGCTGTGTGAACACGTTTTACATCCTCTAACATCCACAGATTAGTATCAGAGGGCAGCTCGGACATCGGGGTTCACTGTTAACGCAGATCGCTTCACTTCTCCAACAGATTGGGGCCATAAAGGTCAACGGCGCTCTCTAAGCAGCCGTGCGTTTGGTGGAAAGTGATGAGCTATCGAGTATCCAATGAAGCACGGAGCAGCCGGCGCGATCTGAACAGTGCGGGGAGTGTTCCCGGCGTTCAGGGGTCACTGCAGCGGAACGGCCCGTCGCCGAGCCACTTCAAAGGCCTGCCAGAAATATGGACGGAGGCTGGGAAATTCAGCGGGCGCCGCGCACGGCGGAGGGAAAGAAAGACATGCTGAGAGGACTGCCGTTTGTCTCCCATATCGTCTTTTTATATTATTACAAAACTTTACACAGACAGTCGCTAACCTCCACGCCGGAGTGGGACACAAAGGGACAAAACGACAAAAATAAAAAGTATTTCTCATTCAAAGGGCATAAATAATATAAAAGGCAAACTTTTTTCTTTTAAACAGATACATTCATATGAAATAATATTTTACTACTACAAAAAAATAAATAAGTCATCTAAAGAGTTCTTGATGTTTTAATGAGTTATCCCTCCAGTGGGATGAAGAGTTTCTCTCTTTTGTTTCTTTTCCATCTCTTTCGTTCCCTGACGCCCCCCCGGCTCGTCTCAGTCCACCGGCTCTGGGTCCGTTTCACCGTAACAAGCAGTGTCTCTGACCGTCGTCCACGGCCGTCCTCCCGCTCCCCTCCGCCCGGTGTCCCCACCGGGGTGCGGGTTGTGCTCAGGCCTCCTGCGGCCCGGCCTGGATCAGCTCCCCCACCAGGCTGCTGCTGGAGATCCAACCGGGCTTCTCGTCGCAGTCCAGGTCCGGCAGGCAGAGCCCGTCCCAGGACACCACGCGGTCCTCCGTCTCCGCGCTGTCCTCCGGCTCCTCCTCAGCTGCAAAGAGGACGGAGAGAAAGAGAGATGAGACGGTTAGCAGCTTGGAAAAGCTCAAGGCGTAATTTAGTTGGTCTGAAACCATGAGAAACGCTGATGCTACAAAGACAAAAGTATTTACACCCCTGGAACTTTCTCAGAATGCCTCCAAAACAAACTTCAATGTAAAATTTTGTGACAAACTACCACCAAGTGGTAATTATGATGTGGAACAGGCCTCTCCAAAGTGTGGCCCCCAAACGCATTTCAAGAAAGGTTTGATCCACAAGCACAGGTGGCTGAATGCAGATGGAAACTTTTTTTTTACTTAGGGCAAAAATTATTACTAAAAAGTTAAAATCTTACTTTGAAAATATGATGTACAACAGAAGGTATTAATCTTTTAATAACCACACATGCTCTTTAATTACATAATAAAAATGAGCTATGACATTTTATTATTTAAATGCAGACTTTGGTGCATTAAAATAGGCTTTAAATTCATTAATTAAAATTGGCTAATTACAGCAAGTGTTCTCAAAGAACAATCCTGTTCTTACATTGCTAGACCAAAAAGTCAGTATTATTGTTATTATTAATAATGATATTTATTAATTATAAAAACAGGGCAATCCTGGAAGAAGACCTGTTGGGTTCACCTTCCAGCAGGCCAACAACCCTAATCGTACAGCCAGAGCAGGAATAGAAATTTACTGTATATATATATAAAAGCATATTTGTGTGTGAGAATGGCCTAGTCAAAGGTAAGAGCAGAATTAAATTGAGATTCTGTGACGAGTTTGGAAAACGGATGTTCTCAAGTCAACCTGACCTTGAACTGCAAAAATGTCCCTCTGTGGATGTCAAAGGCTGGTAGAAACATCCCCCCCCCCCAATAAAAGCAGCTAAAGGTGGATCTGCAAAGTATTGACAAAATGCCGCCCAGGCTACAAACTGAGAGGTGCATCGAACGTCAGGACAGACGTTTGGAGACAATGAGGAGAAGAAACAGCTAAAGCTAATCTGATACTGGTCATAACTCAGTCAAGCTTAATACAGGATGCCTTAAAGCAGCTGGAGCGCCCTGCTAATAACTGTACGCCTGTAGTGCGCAATATTCTCAGGACAAAAAAAATAACTTGATTTACAGCAGTAGACTGACTCATTGTCTTGCTTTTAAAGCTACAAATCTGTTGAATAAAAGCTTAATCATCCAGGTCCTTCAGTTAAAACATTAAAATATGCTGTTTTTACATCTTGCTTCATAAAATAACGCGGCATGGTTTTGATTCAAAGCAACTTTCCGCAATAATCTGAGCCCAGACGGGCCACAAACATGCGTGGAAATGAGAAGCGTCTCAGTCACCGGTGCTATCCCCTGGAGAGTTTCCACTGCTTCGGATCAGACAGCAGGAATGCTGGGAGGGCGAGGACTCCCTGTTCCCGTCAGGCGGCTGGAAGCCGGCGTCGGCCTCTGGGTCCGAGCCGCGGCACTGTGGGGAAACCTGGCCCAGAGGAACCATCTCCAGCCCGTCCTGCTGGCAGGGCGCCGCGCGGTGCATTAAAGGCAGGCCGCCGTTGCTCTTATTGTAGCATCTGGTCGGAGAGAGACGGAGATTAATCAAGACGTGGCGTGAGTTTCCTCCGTCAACAGTAAGGCTTTATGCCCGCAGAAACAACGCAGAAAACACAACAACAAGCAGAAAAACTGTGAAGCGGCTGCAGGAACAGACTCTGACGTTGTGGTTTTAAAGATGAACGCCGCACGCAGAGAGCTTTCCCAAGTTTCCCCAAACTCAACACCGCTCCATCGCTACACGGCGGGACTGCTACACCCCCCCCCCCCCAACCCCCCCACCCCCTTCTCAGCAGCCGGGGGTAAATAAACACGGAGCTCATTAGGTCTGCTGGCTGGATGCACACAGAGTAAACTGTGATGCTGGGGACCCTTAAATACATAAACAAGACAAGCAGGAGGCCAAAGCTGCATCTGTGCGTGTGTGTGTGTGTGTGTGTGTGTGTGTGTGTGTGTGTGTGTGTGTGTGTGTGTGTGTGCGTGTGTCTCTGTTTGGGCCTCATAACAACTTGCTGTCAGCTGCATCTTATAAAATGTGAGGAATGTCTCACATGGAGTTTCACTTGAAAGATCCATTTTTTTTCATCATTCACTGCATAAACACTTCAGATTCTTTTCTCCTAAAACCGTAACTGAACAATATCGAGGTTTAATGCTACAGGCCAACATAAAGTAGTGCATGGTTGTGAAGTGGAAGGAAAAGGATGCATGTCTTTAAATTACTTACAAATAAAATCTGAAAAGTGTGGTGTGCCGCCCTGTAAGTACTTTTGACGTTGATCCCCTTGCAAAAAAAATGACTGCTGCAGGTCTTTTGGGCTTTGTCATCACTACAGTCTCAGCCTCCAGTCAGACTGAATAGAGAGCCTCTTTGAATATTAACCTTCTTCAACAGATTATTCGATGTAGGTCTGGACTTTGACTGGGCCATTCCAACGCTTTGCTTTAAACCATTCTGCTGTAGCTCTGGCTGTGCGTTTGGAGCAGCTTTCCTCTTGAAAGATGAACCTCAACTTTTCCAACCTCTAACAGGTTTCCCTGAAGAATAAAGCTCTGTAAATCTTTGCATGAGCTTTTACCAGCTTCCCTCTCCGTCCTAGAGAGAAGCTTCAACACAGTATTATGCTGCCATCGCTATATTTTGCAGGGAGGATGGGGTGTTTGGGTGTAAGCTTTCCATCATAAGTAGATAGATTATTCCGGAGCTCTTAAGCCTGAGGGTCTAGTTTCCAAAAAATGCATACTCATACTTTATAAGGCATTTCTCAACTTGTACAATCCCTAAACTGCTCATCTTGTTATCAACTAACATAAAGGTCCTGGAGGATGTTTTGGATTGACAGTAAATTATTCTGGGCCTGAGTAAACGAGATTTAAATGCCCAAAAAATAAATTTCACACACAAAATAAGTTGCCACACTACCATAAAGGCCAGATTTGTGGAGTACATAGCTAATAGCTATCATGTTGACATCTCCCACTTGAGCCGTGGACCTCTGCAGCTCCTCTAGAGTCCCCATCGTCTACTACTCTGGTAATTCTTGACTTCTCTGGTGTGTTCCTTGGACGTCATGATGCCGTTTGGCCTCTAATTTCTTCTCACAAACCTTTAAAAGCACTGGATTTTATTTATTAGCTTAAAATGTCGTTGAAAGAAAAGCACGCCACACTTTTCAGATTTCTCATTGAAGAAATTATTTTAAAGTTGCACCACTTGGTGTTGGCCTGGCACATAAATTCAGAGTAGAATGCACTGAATTTGTTGGCCGTGACGGGACAAAATATCAAGGAAGATATTCTGTAAGGCCCTGCATATAAGGTGGACTTTTAGCTGAAGAGCAAAAACCGCCAATGCCACGAAGAGACAAAAGGAGAAGCAAGAGTGTTGGATCAGATGAACATTTCCCCACCTGTTGTTGTTGCAGAGGTTCTGGCAGCTCATACAATCAGACGTCTCTTTCTGTGGGAGAGCTGTGTACATGCTTCCACCCTTACAAGGCAACACAAACATCGGATTTAGTCACATCAAACAACAGCAGCAACAATAACATAAATCTAGTTATGGTTTGCAGGAGGAGACAGGGGCCAAAACTGGTCAGGGCCCCTGTTATGGCCCCTGTACTAAAGACATAATACTGAATCAATACTGAATCAATTTCTTATGATATGTGCTGGAACAGGAACCATAACTGGTTGGTACGTTGGGCCCATTTCATTTTTTCACCTTGACATTTTTAATAGAACAATTTTTAAATTACTGTGTCTCACTTTCAGCTTCAGCAGTATTAACACAGGATCACAGTTTTCAAGGGTGTGCAACCTGCAGTTCCAGAGCCACAAGTGGATTTTTGGCTCAGTGGCCAACTTAATATATTACATGATTACATTTTGGCCTGTTTTAAATATTTTGTTCTTTGCCCCCATGAAAAAACACTGGCCCCAACCTGGCCCCCCTGGTAAATTTGGTCTACCAAATTTTGGTCTACCAAATTTACCACTGCAGCAGAAGACTCACATTTAGGTGGTGGTGAGGGTGCGAGTGCTCGCAGTCGTGGGTGCCGTGGGGTAGCGGGCCTTCGTGGCCGTGAGGGTGGCCGGGTGAGATGTAGCCGCTGGAGCCGTTGAGCAGCGCCAGGCCATTGGGGAGTTTGTGGTGGAGGTGATGGCATCCTTGAGGTAACATCTGGCCGCCGTAGCCCCCGTGGACGCCTCCGTTCATGCGTCCTCCGCCAGCTGTCAGCGTGGTGTACTCCAACACGTGGCCGTTCAGGTCGGCCGGCTGGTACAGGTAACCAGGAGGGTCATACTCTGCAAGGCGGGGCATAAAGACAGAGCTTAGCCTCTTTAATGTTAAAAAACAAATCTTAAAATTACACTTTTGTTGCTTTTATTGCTCAAAAATTGTGTAAAATGTTGCAATGTGTTATTGTTACTAATTTTGATTTGATGTGTATTTGAATGTAATTAATCAATCATTGTTACGTTCATAATTAATTCTTAGTGGCTTGCAAAAAAAAAGGATAAAAGTGTAAATCAGGAGTCTGCAACCTGTGGCTCCAGAGCCACATTTAATAACTTTGGCCAAAAATATTCAAGAACTGCGCAAGTTTTAAGGATGTAACGATACTAAAAATACTTGTTTTAACAGTTTTCTAAGGTAATGCAATATATGCATAAAACTTTATGATTATTCTTTTTATGAAGTAATTTTCTTTTCCTTTGGTTGGAAACTATATGCTTTTTGAGATCATTTTCTATAAAACTACAATGTTACATTGATAAAAAAGCATTAATTCCTTTTATCAAAGGCTTGAGGATTTCCTTTATTTAAAATCATAAAAAAACAGAAAATTGTGCTTAAATTTTCGAATCTTAGAATTTCCTGCAAATGAAAATAAGCCAATTTGTTTCATGGCGCTTTTTGTGGCTCAAATTTTGCTTAGCTGGACCAAGAGCAAAATTGGCTCTCAGAGTTGGAAAGATTACTGACCCCTGGTGTAGATGAGGAAAATATTTTTGCTGCAGTATCAAGTTCTACCACCACATACAGTTTAACACCATCATTTGCAGGCGTCAGTAACCACGAAGGAATAGTCTAAGTTTTTAAAGGAGAAGTCCGGTCAAAATCAGAATTCAAACTGCTGAAAGTACTTTAAATATAAAACTACTACATACTGTGCGAAAAATTATAAGTTTTTTTAATTAATAATAATTCTCATTTAATCATGTTTATGTGGAGGAATCCATCTTGGTCAAGAATAGTACTGTCACCTCCCATTTTTTTACGTCACTCGGCGGACCCGCTGTTGAGCAAGTTTCAACGCTCTGTTTGTCACGGCGCACTATTTTCCAAGATCAAACTCAGTCGGGTCCTACAGTATATATCTATACACGCGTGTGTGTGTGTGTGTGTGTGTGTGCGCCCCCCCGCGCAGCACGGCTTTGCATCTAACAGACGGGGTTTCAGTTTCAGTTTGCAGCAGAGCGCGCGCACACACACACAGACACACAGCGGAGGAGAGATCGCTGAAGTGACTTAAGTTAGCTGATTATTATAGTATAAGCAGTGTTGGGGGTAACGCGTTATAAGTAACGCGTTAGAGTACTCTTATTAGTTTTTTTCAGTAACGAGTAATCTAACGCGTTAGTTTTGCGAATTCAGTAATCAGTAACTCCGTTATTTTCCAAAATAAGCACTCGTTACTCCGTTACTTTAAGAATTTCCCTCGATAAGGAAAGTGAAGTCCCGGCTTTTCTGCATTTAGTCAGATGCGGCTGCTTGCGTCTGTACCCTGCTCCTCCTTGCCTCTGTGTGTGTGTGTGTGTGTGTGTGTGTGTGTGTGTGCGCGCGCACCTGTGTGTGTAAGCTATTTGTGTTTGTACCGCGGCAAGATGGGCGAGAAGACAGCGTTTGATTCTTGGAGGTAAGCACGTTATTTTGAGTTAAACAGCGAAAAGGACAAGAACATGGGTCCGGATGCATCGGCGCATGAGTCGAGCTCGTAGAGAAAAACCTGTGTCGACGCGCTTATGCGCTACGTGACCGATACAGGAACTGTTTGAACTGACTGACGCGCCAAACTGTTTATGTTTCTTCTGAACTGCGCGCGTGTGCATTCGCGCACAGCATCTGGATTCAGCGCGCACAGCAAAGCTATGCTGCACAGTCGTTTCAGAAAAAACGGCTGATCTACACTGAGTAGAAAGCTGCAACTCTGAGCAGCTCTTCCTCCCTTTGTCATTCTCAGCCAGGCCCGTATTAAGACAATGTGGTGCCCCTGGGCACTATACCTCAAAGCCCCCCCCCCCCCTTACCCGTGCTGTCCTCCGGTCAAAAACATCAGACATAATCAAGGGGATTTCTTTACTATTTACTAACTTACACAACTACATGTAGGCATATGAGCAGTGAGCAAAATTCAAATATCTCATTTTAAAATGTTGAAATAAAAAAAATCTTGATTTATTTATCATTTATTATTATTGTGACATCAGTGTTCACAAAACGAATAATGCATGGTCTTTCAACAATTTCAAGTAGCTAAATAATATAACTATTTATGAAAAATATATTTTTAAAGCATGTGTCATGTGGTGCCCCCCCATGGTTGGTGCCCCTGGGCACTGGCCCACTGGCCCTTATGGATAACGTGAGCATGAAAAAAATCCCGATCACTGGAACGCAAATAACGTGATTCACCATGGCAATGACAGGAAATAAGTTTGGAATTGCGCATGTCCTGCGAGTAGAATTAGAAATATTTAAAGAAGGCATATGGACAATATTAAACCATAAGAAACAATGCCGTTGCTGCTGAAAACCGCAAGAGAAAATTATTGAAAAAGTCAATGCATGCGTGATATGAAAGTTATGTGATGGAGAATTAAAGCTGCTTTCACCACACTTCACTGTTCAACACAAAAGGGGGAGTATGTGTGTGTGTGTGTGTGTGGGGGGGGTGCATTGAATGGACATGTCAGCAAAAAATTTGTAAAAAAATAAATAAAAAAGCCGGAAACGAAAAAGTAACGCAATAGTTACTTTTACTAGTAACTAGTTACTTTTATAGTGGAGTAACTCAGTTAGTAACTCAGTTACTTTTTGGGAGAAGTAACTAGTAACTATAACTAATTACTTTTTCAAAGTAACTTGCCCAACACTGAGTATAAGTATTAAAATATAAGAGCATTCCAGCACATGCTGGGCTGATCACGGCTTTGCACCGGCGCTGCAGCTGACCGCGCGCACACACTCACACACACACACACACACACACACACACACACACACACACACAGCGGAGGAGAGATCGCTGAAGTGACTGTGTTGAAATAAGCAATGTTTTTTCCACTTTTACCAGTTGTGTTGGAACATCCGATGGCCATGCACGTGGGCATTGTTGCTTCAGCAATAGCTCTTGGGAATGTCAGCGGTGAAGTCCTCTGGAAATCCGAAATAATTATTGATGATCGCAGCTGTGTAGAACGGCTCCTATTGACTTTGCATGGAAAGCGGAGAGAAATGCTGTCGCCGCTTCCGCTCTTCCACGTCGCAGGATGTGATGTCAAACGCCCCTTACTGCCCATATTTGGGCAGTCATGTCAGCCCCCATACACAGTGATTCAGACGACAATTTATGTTTTTATTTTCTTATTGATTAAAGATAAGTTCATTAAATAACCACAAATGTATTAGTTTTAGTTATAGCTAATGATACCCTGATTTTTCCTTGTTGACCGGACTTCCCCTTTAAAGGAGCGTTGGTGAGAGCAGCTTTTACTGGTCAATATCTCGCCTGACGCAGACAGCAGTCAGAGCAATCTCAGCTCGGAGAATCGAAGAGAATTTCTCATCGCGGAGTTGAGTTAGCAGCTAGTTCTAACAGGACCAACTAAAAGGCAAATACATCTCACATCGCACAAACATTTCCTTCTATTTTCAGTTGGCCGGAGAGCAGAGCCTATGAAGCGTACCCACGCTTGGTAGGCAGAGGTGTTGCAATGCAAAAATCCGCACTAAAAGGTTTAATTTCAGAGTTGTTTCAGTTAGTGGAAATCAGCTCTAATGCGTCTCCTGCTCTTCGCAGCTTTTACTCGTCTCCTCTGAGAGAATTTAGCCCCGATTCTCCAAACTGAGCTCACTGGGAATGCTCTTGTTTCACAGGTAAGATGCTAACAGCTGCACCATAATGTCCTCCATTTTTATTAGGAAACTCTAAATAGGAAATCTGTTAGATAATCAAGTCAGTACGTGCATGTTGAGATTTATGAGGGTACCTTACATCTACGTCTTATCAACATCTTAACGGAGGCTGCTAACAGCTTGCAGACAAAAGGATGCTAATGTAGCTCTTCTGTTAGCTCTTCTTCCTGCAGCCCCTTTCACTGGTGGCCACAGCGAGTCTGTCTCCATCTAACCATCTTCTGCATCTTCTCTCACACCAACGACCTTCATGTCCTCCTTAACTCCTTCCGTAAATCTCCTCTTTGGTCTTCCTCTAGGCCTCCTGCCTGGCTGTTCCAGCATCCTCCTACCAAGGTACTCACTACCCCTCCTCTGTACGTGTTCAAACCATCTCAGTCTGGCCTCTCTGGCTTCATCTCCATGATCTGTTCCCCTCATGAACTCATTCCTGATCCCCTCCATCCTCGTCTCTCCCAAACAGAACCTCAGCTTCTTCATCTCTGCTACCTCCAGCTCAGCCTCCCGTCTCTTCCTCAGTGCCTCCGTCTCTAAACCAGATGACATTACTGGTCTCACCACCGACTTGTGCACCAGCAAAAAAATAAAAAATAAATCATTCGATGCAACCCAAAGAATATGCCCTGCAAAAAGGGAACTAAAAGTAAGTCAAATTTTCTAAAAATGAGTGTAGTTGCCCTTAATTTGAACCGGTAAATAGGATTATCTGCCAATGAAATTAGTATTTTGACTCCTAACATAAGATAATTAGATATAATGTGCTTGAAATAAGATGGTGGCAGATCATTTACACTTGTCTGCTCAAATCAAGGACAGATGCACTAATTTCAAGAACATTTTACTAACTTTCAGTCCCTTTTTGCAGCGTGATCTGATTAATCATTAACACAAACAGACCGAAATGACGGTTTACAAATAATTATCTTGAAATTAGATTCCTAGTTTGTCTAGTCAAACATTGCGCACACAGTTTGTGTTTTCCAGTAAATAACCCAGCATTCGACCTGAGAAGGCCCAACAAATGGTGGGAAGCGTGCTTCAGAAAGACTGGACCTCTGACTTTTTAAAATTTCCTCCACAGCTTTTAAAGCCACGGCTATTTCCACATCCAAACGGTCAAGGAGCGAGCGGACCCAACCATAAGCCAAGATTTTTGCAAGCACCTCGGGATCCGCGCACACACTGGGAATGAACGCTTGGAACATGAGTCACGAGCCGCTGCGGAGCCAACCATTATTAAAAGAAATGAGCCCATTGTTGTGTGGACACAGATTTTTGATTTTTTTTTTTTAAAAAGCATAAAGTCTCACTGTTCATGTTGCTCTGCTGCCGGTTCCTCCACAGACACATGGCGATGAAGGACAGCAGGATGAGCACCATCACACCCAGCACGCAGCCCACGATCCGGTACAGCAGCCCCCCGGGTGGGCTCGGGGGGTCCGGAGCGTGCGGACCAGGCGGCGTGAAGGGGTGCTGACTGGGCGAGCCCGGAGACTGACGAGCTGCGGCGGAGAGGAGGATCGGTCAGCTGCCTTTCGCTGATCACAGGACCGACGCTGCGGGCTCGGCTGCTTCCGCTCTTACCTCTGGTCTCGCAGATCATGACGTTGCTGTAGTCGCTCTCCCCGCCACCGTTGAAGCACTGCATCTTGATGTCGTACGAGGTCTCTGGCTGCAGGCGGCCAATCATGTGCCAGGTTTTCACACCTACAGCAGCCGCACAAGTGACGGGTGTGACAGTTACAGGCGAATCGACATGGTTCCTACACATGGTTTAATTTAAAGATCCCAGACTGTCCCAGGAACAATTTACTGCGGTTATAATCCTTTTAGACCCATTTTAAACACAAATGTATGAATTATGGTGGATAACTCTAGTGCTCAGACTTTAAATATGGAACCTGGAAGAGAGAAGGAAGGAAGGAAGGAAGGAAGGAAGGAAGGAAGGAAGGAAGGAAGGAAGGAAGGAAGGAAGGAAGGAAGGAAGGAAGGAAGGAAGGAAGGAAGGAAGGAAGGAAATGAAGGGCGGACGGGCGGACAGACAAGGAAACAAAGGAAGAACACAAGGAGATGAAGGAGAGACAGAAAGAGATGAAGGAAGGAAGGAAGGATACAAGAAATGGAGGACGGACGGGTGGACAGAAGGAAACAAAGGAAGGACACAAGGAAATGAAGGAAAGACAGAAAGAGATGAAGGAAGGAACGAACGAACGAAGGAATTCAGAAAGAGACGAAGGACGGAAGGAAGGAAAGATACAAGGAGTTGAAGGAAGGATACAAGGAGACAAGGGATGAAAGGAAAGGAATGAAGGAAGAATGGGTAGATAGACAAACACAAGGAAACAAAGGAAGGACACAAGGAGATGAAGGAAAGGTAGAAAGAGACGAAGGAAGGAAGGAATAAATTCAGTAAGAAATGAAAAAAGGAAAGAAGGAAGGAACAAAAGTCTGGAAACAAATATTTTTCCATATTTCCTCTTTTCAGACTTCAGACCTGAAAAATAGTAAAATTATTGTTTCGGGGTTTCCGGCCTCTGAAGGAAGCCTTTCTGGTGCAGCGGAGGTTTAAACCGCAGATAGGTTCCTGTATATTTTCCCTCCAAGGAGCCAGAATTTGTTAGAGTTTTTCCTTGGTCTTCAGCCGCTATTCGTCTCACTTTCAGCCCGGTCCCTGTTCACAACCACCACAGCAGAGCAAGCCGGACCCAGACAGTCGTTTCCCTCTGGTTCCAGCTCCATATATGGCCGCTTCATGTTTGCTCTGGCTGGCCTCCAGTATTCCCACTCCCTGCATTCCCCACGGCTGCACAACCGCACACTGTCACACCGCGACGCGCCGTGGAATCACACACAAGACAACGGCCTCCCCACGTGGAAACGCTACATTTCCAACAAATGAGGCTGAAATAAGCTGCTGTTTATGGTCCGAGCGGCGCACAGTGACCCCCTGGACACGTGCCACCACTGCCTGAACGTGTGCTTTGACACACAGGAGTCTTAATGATAGGAGGGGATATTTATGTACCTTAATTCAGACCAGTGTTTTATCCTAAGTTACAATTTTTTTAAAGAGAGAAAGATATGAAGCCAATTTAAGCTGTACCTGTTGTATCTTTTTGCATAGAGTTTCTGCTAAAATGTTTGAAACTTTATCCTTTTTTTCTTGTGCATATATGAACCACAGCACATCTAACACATCTGCATCATTTGCTAAAGTTACACTAATAGCCTGGATTTTTTTTTAATGAAGGTACAAAGTGGGGACGTTACCTGCAGCCAAGATGAGGTTTATTGAGTTTGCAGGAAACTCACCAACAAACTCAGCCACTGTGTATTTAAGTCATTTAAAACTTAAACCTTCTCCAGCTCCTACCCTGTATTTTCCAACCCCGACTACTGCACTGCTCCTCCCTCTATACCTGCAGGCTATTCCTACACCGTCTGCCTTCTCAGCCATAGAGGTCTCCCTCCCAGGTAGCTCATTGTTAGGTTTTTATATTAACTGAACACTGCATCAGGCTGTCGTCCCAGTAGGAAGCCTCTTCTGAAGATGATGCACAGGAAAGCCCGCAAACAGTTTGCTGTAGTCTGGATATGTTGCCCAGCCCCAGGTGGGTCTCCCCTGCAGTCAAGCAGCAGATTGGCATACTGAAGGTGAAGGAGCGTAAGGTCTCCATCACCAAGCAGAGCCGTTAGGGCTGTGCATAAAAATCAATACAAAGATTAATATCGATGTTTTTAAAAACTATTTAATATCGATATTCTGGCTTTCAATGTCGATATACCTCCCAACCCCTAGGGGGCGTTATCACAGCGCGCCATCACTGTTCACAGCGAGGAAGAGCAGTGAGACGACTTTGCGGAACGGCCGACAGGATTTTAGAAGCGCCTTCGTCCCTAAAATCAGACGTTTAGGCACATTTTTTGTTTCCGTGATACGTTAAATACATTGAACCAAATGCACTTTATTTTCCTGTTAATATATCAGTGTTCAATAAATTGAACAGAAATATAATATTTGGCTGGTTTTGTTGATTGAATGACTTTGAGCATTAATTTGAAAGTAATAAATATCGATATTGGAGTCAAATCAAGCTGAGCTACGTATCGAGAATCGTATCGAATCGGCTCATCCTAGATGATACCAGCCCTAAGCGCCGTGACGACATCAGGGAGGAATGGAAGAGGACTCCAGTGGCAACCTGAGAAGATCTAGTGAGCTCCGTGTCCAAGAGATCTTTGCCTACAAGTCCGTCAAACATTGGGAGTATTGATCTGGTGGGTTCAGTAGTAGAGCGGGTTGTTAGTCGGTGTCTGCCGTTTCTGGTGTTATTAAATTAACAACAGGTCCACTAAAAGGGTAACATCATCCGTGAAAAGAACAGGTTGTCAGATCCGAACCTCTTGATTCAGGAGTTCTCTGGCAAATGCCATCCAAGCTAAATTGTGCCGGACTGTGAGGGTAGCTTTTAACTAGTTTTATGATGTGATGTTGCCTTTTAACCGTTTTTATCTTTTTATTTTGTGTTGCTTTAGGGTTGTTTTTATTGTGAAGCACTTTGTAGTTTTTATCCTGTCAAAGGCGCTGTATTACCACATTTACTTACTTACTTACAAGGAGACAACCTCAAAAACAGGAATGGCTTTCAGGTGGAGGCTATAGATATCCTTCCCCTACTAATTTTTTGACTGCTGTTCGGCAGTTTTGCATTTGACCAGGGTCGGTGTCGCTGCCGGCACCATGAGGCGATACCTGGGCCCTACAGAGGTTGTGCAGACATACAGACCTCCAGAGGGCCACTGGCGTGATGACCCTGACCGATCATGAGGCCCCAACGTCCTCTAGTAGGCGCTGTCCTCACTGTCCAGCACCATGTAGCCTGGATGGCGTCTGCCAGAGAACCCCAGAATCAACAGTTTCGGATCTGGCTGCAGTGAAAGTCCTGCTGCCTGCAGCATCGTTCAGGATGACTGGTTTGGTGTTGGGTCCGTGTTGGTCTGGGGAGGCATGTCCACGGAGGGACGCACAGACTTGTGCGGGATAAATGATGGCACCCTAACTGCCCCAAAGACGAATCCCTCATACCCGTTTGTTAGCCCGTTCACTGGTGCCGTGGGTCCTGGCTTCCTCCTGATGCATGATAATAACGGCCTCATGTGACAAGAGTATGCAGGCAGTTCCTGGAGGACGAAGGAACTGATGCCACTGACTGCCGTCCATGCTTCCCCAACTTAAACCCAGCAGAACTTCTCTGGGCCGTCATGCTTAGGTCCATGTGACGCCAACAGGTTACACCTGAGCCTGTCCAGGAGCTCAGTGACGCCCTGGTCAGGACCTGGGAGGAGATACACCAGGACATCCAGCATCTCTTAAGGAGCCCCAACGTTGTCAGGCATAGAGGTCGGTGCTGGGGGGGCGTAGAACCTACTGAGGACCATTTGGAGCTGCTGCAATAACAGCCGAGCAAATCGGAGCAGCCTGAAGCATCAGGTTTTCAGTTTCCGATTTTCTGTGACTTTGGATTACCCAGAAAAAGGGATTACATCATTTCATTTTCATGAAATGAGGCGGCATGCTTTAATTCCTAACACATCACCCAGCATGATTTTTGTTCGACTGAAAAAATCCTTTAACCCTGAAACTCCAAATGTATCACCTTTGATACAAAACGTTCTGGGACTTCTACCTCTTCAACAAACTCAGTATTTTTCTGAACAAACAATTTACAACATATCAATGAATATGTTTTACACAGCCTATATAAAACGCGGAAAACATGAGGTCAGTGTATTTTTGGGTCTAACGTATCAATTACGATACAAAGAAAATTTCAAAGCCCTGAACGTTTTAATAAAAAATAAATTAATTAAAGCAACCAAAAAGATTTTCTTTTTAAAAAATGTGAAGTTTGCTCACAATTACCCGTATCAGGCTTTAAAGGATTTAAATGTTGCAGCAATTTGTGTCCTGTGATTGATATAAGTCGTTACGTGTCCGACTGACTGACACTTTGAGCGGATTTTGTATTTCGGAGCCCAGCCACGCGGCAGGTTTGTCCCCAACACTGATGACTACACGGAAAGCCAAACACTCAGAGTCGTGTCGAGTAATCAGACGCCTCTCCTTCCCTTCCTGTACCAGGCTCAACTCTTCCAGGGAGCAACCTGAGCCCCTTTCCTCTGGACGGGCTTCGGTTACAGCTCGGCACCATTAGCTGGCAGCCATATATTAAAAGCAGACCTCAGAAGACACCCTGTTCCTATAAATCAAAGGGGGACAGCGACGTCCCCTCTTTCACTACCCCCAGTATCTGTTGCACTTCCAGCTCCCAGTTTATCTGCCCACGGTGAGGTTACATCTACGGCAGGGCGAGGCTGTCGACAAACAGCTCGTGAACTCAATCTGCAGCAACGCCCTGAACTCCCCGCTTCTCTCACCTTCCACCACGTCTCTCTTGTAGTCGCTGTCGTTGTCGCTGTCTGTGGGTCTGTAGTAGATGTAGAAGCCTTGGATCGGAGTGTTGTTGTTACTCGAGGGGTCGTACTGGAAGGGGGAAGAAAACAGATTTGTGAAATCAGCGGGCAATTACAAACCCAAAGCGGGGCCATTTTTTTTCTCCCACAGCTAATGGCGCGCCTCGACATCAGCAGATGGTGATTGCACTGTCTGCCCCAAGAGCGGGGAAATAATGAGACTGGCTGGAGTTAAGTGCAGAAAACGAGGGGAGCTTTCTGAACCCATCAGTGGCTCGATGTTTCCTCCTTCATCAGCAGAGCTGCTGGCTGAACGGTCTGGGTTGTGGCTGCGACAAACAGGTATTGCTGCTGCATAAGACACCGTTTCGTTGACGTCTCTGAACGTTTTCATACAAAGAGAAACTATCCATCAGAGCCAAAATATATTAAACTGTTTAAATACTTTTCCTTTTTTCTGTATTACATTAATTTTGGGCCCATATCGCTTTTAAAGAGACAAACGACGTTGGTTTGTTCGGCTTCTGGCCGTATTTGGTAAAATGGGTCTGGTAACTTTTATCCAATCAGGGTTGAGGTTATGGAGAGCCGTTCCATTCAAAAATAAATCTATATTTATTTGCTACAATGTTTAGGTTTATTTATTTTATTCAATGTGTATTTACTTAAATATTTATTTATTTATTTCAAGATTTATTTATTTATTTCATAATGAAATTTTTTTGGGACACTTATTTAAAGCTACTTTAAGTATTTTAGGGGCTGTTATTTTTCAGAAAACCCCTGTACCCTCATTTGAAAACAAGAACATGAAATAAATACACCATGATATAAAAATGGACTCAAAAAACATAAAAGTCCCAGTAGCTTTAAATAAATGTGTCACAAAATAAAATTCCATTATTAAATAAATAAATAAATCTTGAAATGTTTTTATGTTTCGTTTTAAATCATGGAGACATTTATTTATTTGATGGAATATTTAGTAACAATTAATAACAATATTTATCTAATTTTGAATGAAATCTGGAGGTACAGTAAGTGTATTTTGTATTTAAAAAAGAGATAAACAGAACAACTGTCTATTGGCTAAAATAATTAAGCCCTGACTGGAGATTGTTAAAAACTAAAAATGTGTTTTTTGTTTTTACATTTGGTAATGAGATATATATAAGTTCTAACAAGGACACTTTTCAGTGTGGAAGTTGCAAATAAGTGAAGATAACATAAAATTAACCATTTCACAAAAGAGAGTTAAACTTAAAATTGCTAGTGAAAAAAAATTGAATTTATAACCCAAAACCAGCATCAAAATCCAAGGTCACAAAACTCTGATCGCTGCATTTCTATTGCTTAACGATGTAAAAAAAAAAAAATGTGAGTTAGGGCACCTAGTTGAAACAGTTACGGTTGGGATTCAAACTAACAACCTTTGAATGTCTCATTTAGTCACTGGAAGAATATTCAAACTAATTGCTGATCCACACGTGAACTTGGAAAGAGTTACTCCCTAATCTGGACACCAGAACTAGTTCTGCATGTGTAAAATATAATAATCTTTTAAATTAAACATCCCAGTGAAGTCTCAGTTAAGATCTAAGACTTTGTGCCTTTGAGCACCGTTCTACAAACTGATGAGCGCTAAACCGAATGTGCAAACTGTGGAGTTTCAGACAGACGTGGTCATAATGAAACGCCTTATGCACAGAGTTGTAGCTTGTTTTTTTCCATCTGATGAGGACGCCTCAAACACAAAACGATGAGAAATAAAAAGCTCAACTTTGATGATCTCAGACACCTCCACACTGATAATAATGGAAAAGGTAGTGTTTGTTTTTGTCTACATGTGGGTTTATGTAAATGTGAGTAAAAGGAATTTTCGGAAGGTAAAAGATTTCTGTATTTAGGTAAACATTTGGGTTTGGATATCAGGCGATTAAAGCCGTTGCGTTTAGAGTGGGAGACATTTTCCGGAGGGCCAAGAAACAACTGTACAGGGTTTGTTTTCAGGTACAAAGTTTGTTGTAATGCTTTATATAACGCCTCTGTCTGCAAAGCAACAGTTTTCCATTGATCTGGTTTTGAAATATGCCAGAAATACAAGAACAGAGGATCTGGGTGGCGCAGTGTTTCTCAGTTTTTTATTTCGTCCGTCAGCTCCCCATGTCTCTTTATCACTGTTTGGGAACTCCATATTTAATTTTTCACTAAAGCAAGCACAGAATGAACCACGGAGACATTTTTCTGTGTCATAGTCACCTGTTTTTCTTCAAATAAATTGGTCAACATGGGGTATAATGTTTCAACACGTTTTAGCTCCATGTTTTCTAGTTCTCTAAACAGCAGACAAGCAGGCGTATTTCTTAATATTCGCCGTATCTCCAAAACCAAGATATCCTTTCAGTGATCATTTCTCAAACGTTTTATAAAATTTACAAGCTGGCAAACGTAACAGCGTACTCGGATAGCCACTAAACCGACACGAGGGACAGATAAAAGAAACTCTACACCAAGACATGTTAAGGTTTCAAATGAAAGTGTCCGGTTTGTTCAACTCACCGTCCAGCGCAGCATGATCTGTGTGTCGCTGATGGCGTCCGTTGCTATGATGTGAGGTCCGACCACCGGACGGTCGGCCTTGCGGGGGCTGGCCTGTGGCACCTGGTAGGGCTTGGAGGGAAAGCTGGGGAGACTGTCGCCGTACGTGTTTGAGGCCAGAACCCGAAACTTGTAGGTGGAACCTGGCGGACGAAAAACGAGGATGCCAAAGCTTAGAAGTGTTGATGTAGAAGAAGTTCTGGTGGACATAGATGTTCCTGCTAAGAAAACTCACCGGGCTCCAGATTCCGGATTTCCACGGACAGCTTCAGAGGTGAGATATTATCCGCCGCCACGTGCCACTCCAGGCTGCGGCCGCGCCTGTACTCCACGCGGAACGCCGTGATCGGAGAGCCGCCGTTGGCCCGCGGGATCCACGCCACGTACACCGAGCTGTCAGTGGCCATGGAGATGGTCGGACGGTCGGGAGCCTCGGGAACTGCGATGGAAACAAACGGACGTTTTAAGCCAGGAGTCGCTCAGGACACAGATTTGCAGTCTTTGCTCCGCGTACGCAGATACATGCAAAGATGTTCACATGGACAGAAGCGGTCACAGAGAAGCTTTGGAGGAGGTATACTCACTATCGGGGCTCTTAGTCACAGAGATAGAAGGCAGAAGGGATGGAAAGAGAAGAGGGTTAGCTGAAGAAAGAGACGAGCCCTCAAGCAACAAAAGCTTGGTAGCAGCGTGAGTAAAACATGCGTACAATGTGACCCTGACAGAGTTTCTGCTTACAGCATTTCTCTTCCAAAGAGTCGCTACATGCTGTCAGCTGCAGCTTTACTGTTTGGGCTTCCATGCACGCAGAAATAAAGCAGACGTCTTTTTCTTTTAAACATTACGCCCCGAGATGAGTGCAACTAGCTTTCTGAGACCCCAGTCGCTTTCTTCCAGTGAGAATGACAGGAATCTGCAGACAGTTAGCCATCTGGTGCACACCTACCCCTGTCGTGCAGGACAACTCCGTAGATCGTCTTCGTGGGCCTGTCCTCCGGAAGCTTAGGTGGAACTGGGACGATGGGGGGCTTGGAGGGATTTTTATTACTGGGAGAGGTGGTCTTCTCTGGAAAACAAATAGTAAGGAAAGAGCCGGACGTAAGACATTAGTAGCAGCAGAAACCAGCAGCAGATTAAATGCCTACCGTATTTTTCGGACTATATGGGGCACTTAAAATCCTTACATTTTCTCAAAGATTGATGGTGCGCCTTATAATCCGGTGTGTCTTATATATGATTAAAGTTGTGCTTACTGACCAATTATATGTGGTACAACGCACTCAGAAATCTGTTGAAATGTGTAAGTATGACTTTGGTTAGCAACGAAGCCACTCCGCTCAATGGATATTCAGAGCATTACAGTACACTGTGATATTACACACTTGGGAAGAATATTTAGTGCGCCTTATAATCTGGTGCATTTTATGGTCCAAAAAATACGGTACCTTGCTATGTATTTGGATTTTGAAAAAAAAAAATATATATATATATGCAAGGTGGGTTTAAATTTGATGAAACAAATGCGATGCTCTGAATAATCAAGTTCTGACCCCTCTTTGAACTGTCTGTGCCACTTTTTAAGCACAACAGTGCATGTTTATTGGGATCTGTCAGGATGCAGCTTGTAGGCTGCATGCTGAGTCTCTCTCCCTCTCTCTCTTTCCTGCGCAGCCTGATTGGTTCCACCTGTCAGGCTGCAATCAACCTCCAACTGCTCCCACCTGGTTCCACCCTTATTTAAGACTCACCTCATTCTGCTCTCATTGCCGGCCCGTAGTGTCTACTCCTGCTCAGTCTCTGCCAGTATCCTGTGTCAGCTCAGTTTTTGTTGCAGTCAGCCTGAAGTCGTTGCTTCAACATGGTTTTTGTTCAGTCATTTCTCTAAGACTCTGCTCAGCTCTGCTCATCGGACGTTCTCAAGCTCTGCAGCTGTTTCATGTTCTCCAGTTCCTGAGCTGTTTCCACGTTCTCCAGTTCCTGCTGCAGTTCCACGTTTTCTAGTTCCTGAGCTGTTTCCACGTTTTCTAGTTCCTGAGCTGTTTCCACGTTCTCAAGTTCCTGAGCTGTTTCCACGTTCTCAAGTTCCTGCTGCAGTTCCACGTTCTCAAGTTCCTGCAGCTGTTTCCACGTTCTCAAGTTCCTGAGCTGTTTCCACGTTCTCAAGTTCCTGAGCTGTTTCCACGTTCTCAAGTTCCTGCAGCTGTTTCCACGTTCTCAAGTTCCTGAGCTGTTTCCACGTTCTCAAGTTCCTGCTGCTGTTTCCACGCTCTCAAGTTCCTGCTGCAGTTCCACGTTCTCAAGTTCCTGCTGCAGTTCCACGTTCTCAAGTTCCTGCAGCTGTTTCCACGTTCTCAAGTTCCTGGGCTGTTTCCACGTTCTCAAGTTCCCGCTGCAGTTCCATGTTCTCAAGTTTTCCGCTCCAGAGTTCCTCCCGGTCAGTCTCTCTGCGATCCTCCTGCCAGCCAACTTCTGCACCCTTCATCTCCGTCCATAAAAGACTCTGGTTCCTCTCGTCATTCACCTTCCATCCTGTTCAATAAACTCACTTTAAGAACTAGCTCTGTGTGTGCGTGCTGTGTCCGGGTTCATCCAAAGACAAATCATGACAATTACGGGCCGGCCAAAAGGATGAACCCGAGCACGCACAGAGTTGGTGCAGAAGTTGGCAGGGTCTGCTCCACCTCTGCTCGGGGACTTCATGGATGCCCCGCCCGTGGTCCGTCTAGTTTGGCTCGCTGTGTTGCTACGTCCACCTCTGACTGTGTTTCCGGGTTCGCTTCCCGTGCGGCCCACCTCGGACGTAGCCTAGCGTCACTTCCTGTTGCCCAGCGTTTTCTAGTGTTTGTTTTGAATTATTTTTTGGGTCCTTGTGTTTTGAGTTACTTAACGTTCCTTAGTTTTTCAGTACCCCTTAGATTTCTTAGAGTTCTTCAGTTTCGGTTTTTTGTTTGTGTTCAAGTCCCGCTTTAGTTCTAGTCTTGCCTTTTGTATATTCTTTACTTATTTAGAAGATTTGTTTCTGCTTTCTGTTAATTTATTTAGGCTTAAACCTTAGTTTTGGTTTACCTAGGATTTTTTGTTTTTGACTTATTTAGGAGTTTTTCGTTTTCTTTAAAGTATTTGAGTTTCTATTTTGCTTTGGTTTTTCCAGTTCTGTTCTAGGTTAGCCTTTAGTCTCCGGGTTTAGCTTTAGAATTTTAGTTTTTACCCTAGTTTCCCGGTGTTTACTTGTTAGTTGTAGGTTAGTGATCTAGTTTTACATTAGTTACCAGTATTTTGTCCTTGTCTCCCGGTTTTGTTTTATAGTTTCTCTCTGGTTTTTGGGTTCTCTTCCTAGATTCTTGGTTTTGTTTTGATTTTCTAGTTTTAGTCCTGTGTACCTGAGATTTCTTAGAGTGATTTTTAGTTTCGACTTGTTTTGAGTTCAAGTTCTGCTTAACTTACTTGAGTTTTTGTTTTGCTTTTGGTTTTATTTTTTTTTCAGCTCTGTTTAATTGTTTTAGGTTTGCCCTTAGGCTTTCGAATTTTGGTTCAGAATTTTAGTTTTCACCTCAGATTTCCTGGTTTTCTCGTGTTCTTATTTCTAGCTTTAGTTATCTAGTTTTTTTTTAATTAGTTTAGCTGAACCTGCCCTCGTCCCCCTGTTTTGCTTTGTTTATAGTTTAGCTCTAGGTTTCGGTTCCCCCTCCTAGTTCTCTGGTTTTGTTTTGTTTTCCCTGTCTAGCCCCTGCAGTTCCTCTCGAGTCCTGTCCTAGTCTTGTAGCCCCTGTCCTAGTCTTGTAGCCCCTGTCTTAGTCTTGTAGCCCCTGTCTTAGTCTTGTAGCCCCTGTCTTAGTCTTGTAGTCCCTGTCTTAGTCTTGTAGCCCCTGTCTTAGTCTTGTAGCCCCTGTCTTAGTCTGGTAGCCCCTGTCTTAGTCTGGTAGTCCCTGTCTTAGCCTTGTATCCCTGGCGTCCTCTTGTCTTCCTCTGTGTTTAGGCGCTGCCAGAGCCCTCCGGCGCTTCTAGTCGCCGGCTGAGCCCTCTGGTGCGCCAGCCTGTCGCTGCCCAGCGCATGCAAGCCGCCGCCAGAGCCCTCTGGCGCGCGCGGCCAGTTGCTGCTCGGCGCACTCCCTGTGCCCTGGCGTGTTAGGACGCCCTCCGTTCGTGTTCCCTGGCGTGTTAGGACGCCCACCGTTCTTGTTTCCCCTGACGTTTCCATACGCCAGTTCTTTCCCCAGGCGTTACCCTACACCAGTTGTGCTCCAGCGTTTCTATACGCTGTTGAGCCCTGGTGTTATGGTCCGCCTGTACTTTCCCCTGGCGTTTCCATACGCCCGTCCTCTCCCCTGGCTTTTCTGTACGCTAGTTGTGCTCCAGCGTTTCCGTACGCCGTTGAGCCCTAGCGTATCAGTACGCCTGTCTTGCCTCTCTAATGTTCCCGTACGTCTGTCTTTCCCCTGGCGCTGTGAAGCGCCCGTTCCTTTCCTCTTGGCGTTTTCGTACGCCCGTACCTTCCCCTTGGCGCTGTCGTGCGCCCGTTCCGCCTCGGCGTTTACCTCACGCCCCGGCAACCTTTCCCTTGCGTCTCGGCGTTTACCTCACGCCCCGGCAACCTTACCCTTGCGCCCCGGCGTTTCCCTCACGCCTCGGCGATCTCTTCCCTTGCGTCTCGGCGTTTTCCTCACGCCCCGGCAATCTCTTCCCTTGCGCCCCGGCGTTTCCCTCACGTCCCGGCGATCTCTTCTCTTGCGTCTTGGCGTTTTTTCTCACGCCTCGGCAATCTTTCCCTTGCGCCCCGGCGTTTCCCTCACGCCCCGGCGATCTCTTCCCTTGCGCCCCGGCGTTTCCCTCACGCCCCGGCGGGTACCTGGCATTTCGTTTCACTAGTAGTGCTCCAGCGTTTTCGTACGCTGTTGAGCCCTAGGGTTTCAGTACGTCCGTTCCTTTCCCTTGGCGTTCCCGTACGCCCGTTTCTTTCCCTTGGCGTTTTCGTACGCCCGTTCTTTCCCCTTGGCGTTTCTGTACGCTAGTTGTGCTCCAGCGTTTCCATACGCTGTTGAGCCCTAGCAGATCAGTCCGCCTGTTCTTTCCCTCTGGCGTTGTGTGCGCCCGTTCCTTCCCTTTGGCGTTGTGTACGCCCGTTCTTTCCCTTTGGCGTTTTCGTACGCCCGTTCCTTCCCCTTGGCGTTTCTGTACACTAGTTGTGCTCCAGCGTTTCCATACGCTGTTGAGCCCTAGCGGATCAGTCCGCCCGTTCTTTCCCTCTGGCGTTGTGTGCGCCCGTTCCTTCCCTCTGGCGTTGTGTGCGCCCGTTCCTTCCCCTTTGGCGTTGTGTACGCCCGTTCCTTCCCCTTTGGCGTTGTGTACGCCCGTTCCTTCCCCTTTGGCGTTGTGTACGCCCGTTCCTTCCCCTTTGGCGTTGTGTACGCCCGTTTCTTCCCCTTTGGCGTTGTGTACGCCCGTTTCTTCCCCTTTGGCGTTGTGTACGCCCGTTTCTTCCCCTTTGGCGTTGTGTACGCCCGTTTCTTCCCTTTGGCGTTGTGTACGCCCGTTTCTTCCCTTTGGCGTTGTGTACACCCGTTTCTTCCCTTTGGCGTTGTGTGCGCCCGTTCCTTCCCTTTGGCGCTGTGTAGCGCCCTTACCTTTCCCTGACGTGCCGCGCCCTGGTTGTGCTCTGCCACGTCTGTGTTCTCTAACCCCTTTGGTTCCTCGTGTTTTCTGGCCCTTTGGTTCCTCGTGTTTTCTGGCCCTTTGGTTCCTCGTGTTTTCTGGCCCTTTGGTTCCTCGGGTTTTCTGGCCCTTTGGTTCCTCGGGTTTTCTGGCCCTTTGGTTCCTCGGGTTTTCTGGCCCTTTGGTTCCTCGGGTTTTCTGGCCCTTTGGTTCCTCGTGTTTTCTGGCCCTTTGGTTCCCCGTGTTTTCTGGCCCTTTGGTTCCCCGTGTTTTCTGGCCCTTTGGTTCCCCGTGTTTTCTGGCCCTTTGGTTCCCCGTGTTTTCTGGCCCTTTGGTTCCCCGTGTTCTCTAGCCCTTTGGTTCCCCGTGTTCTCTAGCCCTTTTGGTTTCTCCGTGTTTTCTGGCCCTTTGATTCCCCAGTGTTCTCTATCCTTAGGTCCCTAATGTTCTCTAGTCTCTGGTCCTACGTGTTCTTGACCTTTTGGTTCCCTAGATTCTCTGGTCCTCTGTTTGCTGGCTCTTTGGTCCCTCAGTATTTCAGTTTTGACTCTTGCCTGCCTTCCTGGGCCCCCTCCACCCACCCAGCGTGGAGATTCTGGGCCGTCCGGTGTCCGGCCTTGGGGGGGGGGGGGGGGTACTGTCAGGATTCAGCTTGTAGGCTGCATGCTGAGTCTCTCTCCCTCTCTCTCTTTCCTGCGCAGCCTGATTGGTTCCACCTGTCAGGCTGCAATCAACCTCCAACTGCTCCCACCTGGTTCCACCCTTATTTAAGACTCACCTCATTCTGCTCTCATTGCCGGCCCGTAGTGTCTACTCCTGCTCAGTCTCTGCCAGTATCCTGTGTCAGCTCAGTTTTTGTTGCAGTCAGCCTGAAGTCGTTGCTTCAACATGGTTTTTGTTCAGTCATTTCTCTAAGACTCTGCTCAGCTCTGCTCATCGGACGTTCTCAAGCTCTGCAGCTGTTTCATGTTCTCCAGTTCCTGAGCTGTTTCCACGTTCTCCAGTTCCTGCTGCAGTTCCACGTTTTCTAGTTCCTGAGCTGTTTCCACGTTCTCAAGTTCCTGAGCTGTTTCCACGTTCTCAAGTTCCTGCTGCAGTTCCACGTTCTCAAGTTCCTGCTGCAGTTCCACGTTCTCAAGTTCCTGCAGCTGTTTCCACGTTCTCAAGTTCCTGAGCTGTTTCCACGTTCTCAAGTTCCTGCTGCTGTTTCCACGCTCTCAAGTTCCTGCTGCAGTTCCACGTTCTCAAGTTCCTGCAGCTGTTTCCACGTTCTCAAGTTCCTGGGCTGTTTCCACGTTCTCAAGTTCCCGCTGCAGTTCCATGTTCTCAAGTTTTCCGCTCCAGAGTTCCTCCCGGTCAGTCTCTCTGCGATCCTCCTGCCAGCCAACTTCTGCACCCTTCATCTCCGTCCATAAAAGACTCTGGTTCCTCTCGTCATTCACCTTCCATCCTGTTCAATAAACTCACTTTAAGAACTAGCTCTGTGTGTGCGTGCTGTGTCCGGGTTCATCCAAAGACAAATCATGACAGGATCAAGGGTGTGAAATCCAGTGTTTTGCTGCACCGAGACAGGTTACTGTTGCTATGCAGTAACTCTCTTTTTATTTATTTTCACAGACACTGTTCTGTGAAGGCCTTCAAGTGATCAAACAGCTGAAGTTAACAGCAAGCAGAAATTTCACTTTTAATTTTAAGCTAACAGACCAAAATTTTATGTGTACATTTAAAAAAAAAAAGCAATTTGCTGAGTTATTTCAAACATTGCAACCCGTTCAAATCGATGATTATAGTTTTCATGTAAGGTTAAACATACGGTGCCTACAGAAGCTTGGGCATGGAGAGCACTCTGCTGCACTCTGTACTTCGACTCATTTTTGCGTTAAAAGAATGAAATACTGGTAAAAAGCTCAGAGGAAAACTTTGGAGCGCTAGAGAAGATGAAAGATATGTTTCCGCAGCAACACGATGCTAACTACCTGTGGCGTCTGCATTTGGGGTGTTGAGTTTTTGTGCCCCACTTAACATGTCATGCCAGAGACGCTACTGATAACTATAACTCAGAAACTGCTTTATTTTGCTAGTCTGAACTTTTCAGCAATCAACCATCAACAATAGGATCTGAAAATGTCAGCAGTCTGTTGGAAGACTTTGACGCCAAGTAGGTATATTTACAATTTAGAAAATATACACTGAGGCTGCTGCTACAGTTTTGCTAACAGCGCTAACAGCTAAAAACGAGTGTGATTTTGTTGCTGTATGTAGCAACTTTTCAGACCCCTTTCACAATATTTGACAACCCAGTAAAGCAAAGGATTTTTTTAACAGCAGCTTCTCTGAAACTACCACCGATAACTCAATGTTATCATTTGTCATTTGCTGATAAACTAAGAGGTAATATGAGAGTAACTAGAGTAATTCATGAGTATTCCATATTGCTGCTCTTAGATATTATTTCTATTTTTTCCAACCAATTCTCTCTCTCTCTCTCTCTCTATATATATATATATATATATATATATATATATATATATATATATATAATATTTAAATAAATATATACTCTGATTATGGTTAGTACAAGTGTGCAAATGTAGTCTATCCATATTATTGGGTATACATATCTCGTATGCTTTGTATTGTTTAAAAAAAAAAAAAAAAAAAAAATTATATATATATATATATATATATATATATATATATATATATATATATATATATATATATATATATATATATATAAAACAACTGGTCCTTACCCAATATGCAAGAAACTGATGTCTAAATCGCGCTATGATTCCTTAGGCTGGAGCCAGCCAGAGTTACCGATTTGTCCCGAGAGAGAACAAAGAAAATGTGCAAGCAGTAGATCTCAGAGGACGCAGGTTTCATCCCCACAGAGGAAGATTAAGCACACAATGCAACAATCAAACAAGAGCCAAAAATATTTTTACTGAAGAGACATTAAATCAAAAGACATAAATTAAAAACATGAGCAGAGCACATTTGTAAGAAAACAAGATTATTTTGAGTGCGAGAGTGGCGTTTTAAGAGAGAGCATGTGAGAGTGCAAATAAGGAATCCTGCTGTTAAATTGAAAATGTATGCTCTTTTTTTTTTGGAAGAAAATAAAATCCACATATGTTGAGAATCTTCTGGTGACCCATGTCCAGTAAAGAAATACGAAAAAAATGACATTTTGCTTTGTTAACGTTGTGCAGAAATACAACTTTTATTTTGCAGAGGATTTTCATGCATATACAGAAAACTTAACCATGCAAAATACAAAAAAAGAAGAGATTTAAGGCTTTTTTTAATGGTCCAGGTCATTCACAAGGTCAATTATGTGGTTTAGTGAATGCTTCAAAAGTTTCTGACCAAGTGTTGAATAACTATTGTCTTTTTTTAAAGCATGAGTCCCTATTCTTGTATTTATGTGTCTGGAGTGATGAATTTTCCCTATTATTAACCTGACATAAACCACTTCAGTTCAGAGAATGAATAAATAAAACGGCTGTTTTGCTTTGGTGGACCTACCTTTCCCAGTTCTGAACGTCAGCATGGCGGGCTGGCCCTCGCCCGCCGAGCTTCGAGCCACCATCAGGACCTCGTAGAGGCTGGACGGCTCGAGCTCCGACAGCCGCAGGGTTTTCTCGCTGCCGGGGACTCGGACCGTGTGCCAGCTTCCCACCACCGTTCCCATGTCGTCAACCTGGTGCCGAAACACACAGAGGCCTTTAAGCGACGGAGAGGATTTACCCTTTCAGTTCAGTGTTTTTTTCCTTTCTTTTTCTTCCTAAGCTCAGAAACAATGCCGGAGAGATTTGTGTCACAATTTCCAACTTCCAAGTCTGAGTCTTGCTGCCAGTGCCGTGTTTATTGGTTCTGCTGCCGTTTTATACTGTGAGTATGATGATTACTGAAGCAAATAGTTATTTTAAAGGGGGAAACAACTAACCACACAGTCCTTACATCATTAATTCACTTTGGTCAGTGAAACAACGGTGAAAACAGAAGGAAGAAATACAGTGCCGTATTTTTCAGACTATAAGGTGCACCGGATTATAAGGCGCACCGTGAATTAACGTGTCTGTGTGTGTTTGTCCACATATATAAAGCGCGTTACATTTTCTTCCCAAGTGTGTAATATCACTCCGCCCCTCCGGTAGGGTGTCCAGATGTCCCAGAAAAAGCTGTCCCCGGAAATGTCCCCGATTTCAGCGCATCATGATGGAGTAATTTAGCGCAACAAGAGGTATTTACCCGGTCCTGCCGCTGTCCCGACGTAGTAGAGCTTTGCCGAACGCACCTTCCCCGCCCCCCTGTCGGCGTTGCAGTTTAGACAAAACAAACAAACCCCCAGGCAGAGATTATGCTCTTAACACAATCAGAGATGTTCCCAGTTTTCATTAGAGAAATCAAATCTGGTCACCTTAAGGAGGAAATACACTGGCCGCGTAATGTAAGCGGTGCAGGTTACGGGCGTGTTTTTGAGAGCGTTAATTTACACCAGATGCAGCAAAGTACGCTCCACAGCTGCGTCTTGGGTAACTAATTAAACAAAGACAAATTATCAGTAAAATATCCTATGTTTTGATCTCCTAAAAGGCCGTGTCGTGACCATATCTGGTTAGAAATTGCATATTTTAGGTTGTTAGCTTGTCACAACTACATCATCCATGTCGCTTTATTTTTAACGACTCTTATTTTAGGATCCTTCCAAGAGTGAACTTTGACAGAGGATGTTTTCCCGTTTATTCCCTACCAAACAGGAGCGTATACGCATCTGAAATTAGAACTTCAATCTAATTTAGCCGTAGCGTAGCGTTATGCTTCTGGTGTACATTTATTGAAAATGAAAAGCTAACCTAAGCGTAGGACGCACGTATGCTGCTTTGCTGCACTTTTCAACGCGTTCGGTGTGTTTCCTCCTTAACACCGCGCTCTCCTGAGAGGGAGAGCTAGTTGAGAGGACAGAGTAGTTGGACTACACTTCCCTGTTTCTAACATAAGGCCAAAATAAACGTAACTTTTATATCGAATTACCTTAATTGGTTTACTCCGGAGACGGGCTGCCTTACATGAACGCACTTCTAGTTTCGACATTACAGTCAGGCAGTCTTATAGACAGCTCAGGGGTCCTATCAGGTAGTGACACAGTGTACCGTAATGCTCCGAATATCCATTGAGTCGAGTGGCTTCGTTGCTAACCAAAGTCGTACTTACACATTTTAACAGACTTTTGAACGCATTGTACCACATAAAATCGGTCAGTAAGCACAACTTTAATCACATATAAGGCACACCGTCAATTTTTGAGAAAATTTAAGGATTTTAAGTGCGCCTTATAGTTGGTAATAGAAATGTTCTCACCTTGCGGTATTTAACGAAATAAGCGCTGATGGTACTGCCTCCGTCGCGACCCGCCCTCCACTCCAGGTCGTAGACGTCCGGCTTGTGGGTCTGCGGCGGGCTGATGATGATCGGTGCCTCCGGAGTGGGACGGTCGCCGCTCCTGTCGGCCGGTGGGTTAAATGGGTCGTCGTCTTCGGTCAGGAAGCTCTCGTCGCTTTGAATCGGATGAAGCGACGGTGAAGCCTCAAGAACTCCGGCAGTGGATCCTGGCTGTGGACCTGGGAATGAAAAAGATATTTAAAATATACCTCAAGGAAGACAGGACCTCAGATCAATCAGATGCAAAAGTCTCTGGGGGTCAATTTAGAGGATAGAGTCGATTTTCTCCTTCACAGAGACAGAAATGTACAGAAAGTTAAGGTCTAAACCCTGAAATGTGTAGCCCCTTTTAGCAAAGAGTAGCTTTTAGAGTTCTTCGGATTTAAAAAAGACAAACGCAAGAAGCATTAAGATTTGATTTTATCCTCTTTTAATCTCAGAAGCCGATTTCTTGGTGATTTGCAGTGTTTTGCTCAGAGGAAGGGGCCCTAATCTCACGTGTATAAACCAAAAACAAACTTTAAAAGGACAGAACATCTAAAAATGTGCCAATAAAAATCAACACAGTCATATTGTCTTCAATAGAAACTTGATTAAAATTTTTTGAATTGAAATCTTAAATTAGGATATTTGGCAAAACCTAACCATGTGTGAAAAAACCCCTAAAATATTGAAATTTACTAAAGAGAAAGCATTTTACATTTGAACTAAAGGAAGAGCGGGGTTAGATAAACTGTAGATAAGAGCCAATCAACTTATTGTGGTACACTGAAACTGAAGATTGACATTTGCCTTTAATTTATAGGTTTGGAAATAATCAGATCCAATCACAAGCCCGACCTGATACCGACGTCCAGCCATGGCCAACTTTTCTTGTGGATTTTTCTAGATTCCTACATTTTATTGAAAATTCCTTACTTTTACTCAAATTTCTAGATTGTTTTCTGGAGTTTTTATAACATTCAGGACATTGTAGTGCAAAATATTAATGTTTAGCTGCTTAAATAATCGTGCCTTATTGTCTGTAGCTACCACAAAACACGAGGGAAAACAATGCCGACATTGGCTTTTGATTTTCGGCATTCTTGGCATCAGACCCCCAGTTTGTGCTCCAACTACTGAACTTTACACATTAGATTCTGATGTTTCATTCAGAGGATTTTAAATTTGTTGGAAAACAATAAAAACTAAAGCAAAAATAATCCCACAGTAATTTTTTCAGGTCTTGCAGAGAACTGAATTTGTCTGTTTATTATAATTATGCAATACAAGAACATGTCCTGTTCTGCAGTGGTGTTTAACAGAGAAGTTTGCAAAGCTCAAGCAGTGTTGGAATGTTTACCATCTTTTAAGAGTTAAAAACATTGAACTCTGCAGAACTACATCAACTCAGGTCCAGTTGGGGAAACCGCGCAAGCTCGGAGACTCATTACAGCCGACACGAGTTTGGTAGATTTGCCCACCGAGGTTAAACAGCGTCAGAGCTGAAGACCCAAACTGGAAGAAGAGTGAGGTTTTCCACATTTCAAGGCTCGAGGTTCTGTAACGAGCTGCTGCTGCTGCACGCACCGGTCCACTTTGTAAAACAAACAGGCCTGAAGCTGGTAACACTAGCCCTTATCCCCGGACCGGGGCCAGCTGCCGCACATTCCACACACCGGCCATTAAAATACCGGAGAGAATCAGACCTCAGCAGCCCCACATCCAGCTTCTCTTCTGTCCATGCTTTCCCTCATTTAGTGCAGAAACCACGACCGGGCCTGCCGCTCCAACGCAATCCCACGGAGAGAGGCAGGATGCGTCCTGGAGAGACATGCCCTGCCTGGTTCTTACCAGAAAAAAAAGGAGGAAGCCATTAGGGATAGCCGCCTGGAAGTGGATGTGATGGTAAATCCCAGAGGATTAAAGAATGAGCTAAACGTTAAATCTGTACTTTACTCCCTACTTTTTAGCATTGATCTGTTTCTATCCAGATCCTTAGCAGCTGTATTGTTATTATTGTTCACCAAGTTGGACTGGTGCAGCATTTTGTTTTACATTTCAGGATTATTTTTGCATCCTCCGGTCAGATGTCTTTCTGCTTTAATATATGGCGAGAGTAAACATATTCAAGGAATCTTCCTCCAGCAATAAACAGACCATTAAAAAATGTCCAATCAGTGAACACTTCTTACCTAAGCACCAGAAAGTTGCAGCATCACTCCTTTTGCTGTGGAATTTGTTACCGAGTGTAAAGGAAGCTTTATTAATGGTCTCCAGGGTCAGTATGCCTGAATCAAAAGGCTGAATTAGATCCTCGTCGACGTCTGCAGAGGCCTAGTGATGAGATCGTCATTTGACTCAAGTAGGTTGGAGCAGGAAAGCATCTAAAAGTTGCAGGTTAGCTGCTTTCGAGGACTCGGGTTGGAGACCCCCGTTTCTATTTCATGTCGAGACTAAAGATGAGCAATGTGGATATAAAGTTTTGTCATTATATCTTAATATTAACTGCTATAACAATAAAAGCGATCGCTATCACAGTAAACCATAATAGCAAAGGCAATATTTAGTTTTTTACGTTTATAGATAATAACTGCCCATCCCGGAGTACAGAGGCACATGTGCAGTTCAATCGTGCTGTGACAAAGCAAGAGAGAGCAGGACTTTCAGCACATAACAGGAAGGCTAAACGAACAATGGCAAAGTTGCTCTGCTTGATCCTTTTGACCTTTCAACCTTTTCTGATGAAATATGAGCTGGAAATGTTGGAAATCTCAGATTTACATCGTCCCAAAGAGACTGTGGTATTAGTAGTTAGTGGCTAAGCTAGCCATGCTAATCGCTGGTACTGGATGCTAAGGATGACTTAAAATGTGAACTCAGCCGTAATTTTCAAACATTAGTAAAGGCCTGTATAGCAGCGGCGGCGCTTGCTCTCACACGGTGGGATGTCACCGCTGCTTGTAATAGAAATAATGAGTGATCGTTTAAAGCGGCAAATATAAAAAAAAACTGAATGCTGTTGTAGTTTTGGAGAGAAAATCCAAGAAGAAAAGACTCGTTTGTAACAACTGAACAGAAAAAAAAAAAACAGTCACGGGAAAATTGTTTTTCCACTGATAATCAACCAAACTCCTTTCTAGTAGTAGTCCTAGCAGAATTAGGGCTGCTAGATCTGTCATATTAAAACACTTTATGCGTCACTGGAAAGTATTTCCTGGTGATGGAAAACATTCACACAAAACTCAGAAATAACAGATTATTTCTGCCGATGCATTATCATAACTATTTACTCTGAACATGACAGGCTGGATAATCTCTGTGCCTAGTACCGGCCACTGACCACAGAGTGTTTACCACATCTCCCGATTATCAGCCCCAGGTTTTGTGTATAAAGGTGGTCTGCAGAGGCTGAGCTCAACTCTTCCTGGTGCGGTTTGTGGAGGGGAAGCAGCGAAGCCGCTTGATCCTGTCTGATTTGAACTCCCCGTGTCTGGGCATTAATCACGCCGCAGATAGCGGGCCGAGTGAAGGAGTGGGGCCTTGGCACGCTGCAGTCAGGGGAGGGGAAGAGCATAGGAGGCTCAGGAGGAGGAGGGTTGTGATGTGTTCATAAATAAAAGGCAGTTGTGTACGATGTTGACAGCTGGGTGGTCTGCTCCTCGTCATAACCCTCCACGACTACTCCTTACATTCCAGCGTCCGGGGCTTATCCCCGACGGTGCGCACAAAGCTCACTCTCACGCTCAGCTCAAGGCTCAGGAGGAGGGCGGCCTTGGCCTGCCCCCCTCCCCACCTTCTCACTCACAGAAACACACAGTCCCACTTGCAGGGCAAGGACACCCTGCAGATACTGTATGTGCAGGACCACAGAGATCCCATCTGGTCAGATGCCTTAACCCCGACCAACACAAACTTACAAGGACGCTGCGTTTCTGGACGTTTCAGAACATCTTCAGTCCTGACAAAAAAACAAAAAGTGCTCTCTTACCCTTCCCTCCATGTACGGGGAGTTGCTGTTTACCCCATTTTAACTTAATTAATCCTTTTATCCCATTAATCCAACCTGTTGATCGGATAAAAAAACCTTAATTTATTCCTCCTGCAAATCACTGAAGCTCTTTTCCTTTCTGACAGTTTACTTTCAGTTTTTCTCACTCTGCTGAGTTCTCCTACTGCATTATTTGTTATTATTTCAACTTTTAACTTTATGTTCTGTCATTTTTCTCTTCACAGAAGGTACACCTGGTTTGGCGTTCTGTTATCATCCAGGGGAGGCAGATCATCCACTATTACCATCTAACGTAGAAAGTACTCCTGGATCAATGTGAGCTTCTGTGCTTTCTGTGTCTCTGCTCTGTCTTCTCTAAGCCCCAGTGGGTCGAGGCAGATGAGCGTTCACACTGAGCCTGGTTCTGGTTCTGCTGGAGGTTCTCCTCCCTGTTAAAGGGGAGTTTTCCTCTCCACTGTCGCTTCATGCATGCTCAGTATGAGGGATTGCTGCAAAGCCATCAACAATGCAGACGACTGTCCACTGTGGCTCTACGCTCTTTCAGGAGGAGTGAATGCTGCTTGGAGAGACTTGATGCAACCTGCTGGGTTTCCTTAGAGAGGAAACCTTCTGATCAATCTGGAGGATTTGACTGAATTTAACTTTGTAAAGAGCCTTGAGATGACATGTGTTGTGAATTGGCCCCTTTAAAGCACCCGAGATTTCTTTAGGGTTGGCTTGCAGTGAGTCAGCCCTTGTAACCTTTTAAAGTGGCGCCGATCAACAGTTCTCCAGGCTCCAGATGCCATTTAAAGTTTGTCTTTGGTTGCTTTTTTATAATTTGTCAGCCAAGTCCTTTCACCCGACCATGACAGGTACAAAGGGCAGTTTGGACTGCACCTAGAATTCGTGGCAGAATCATGGAAGAATTATCCAGCCAAGATCCAACACGGTGCCTCAGAGATGCATCAACCTTCAGGTAAACATCTACTACCAAGGTCCTACCAATACCAGTGATGGTACTCCGTCACACAGATCAGCTCAGTTGGACCACCAGTTTTAAGACAAAAGCTTCAATCCTTCAGGTTTTGAAAACACTATTCAGACGTTAATTACTTGGAAGGAAAAGCTGAAAGTCACCAGACTATGAGATCTTTGAGTCTGCTCTGCATAGAGAAGCAGTTTAAGGTCAGCTGATGCCTTCATACCTGACCGTATGGCGAGTGTCCCATGTGACTGCGCAGAGCCGATCCCGTTGTCCAGCAGGCACTGGTACACGCCTTCGTCCTGCGCCGCCACATCGGCAATCAGGAGCGAGGATCCGGACATTTGGAAGCGCCGTGACTGAGCGAGCGGCTCGCCGTTGAACAGCCAGGTGACGTTGGGGGAGGGGTTCCCTCTCGCTGCGCAGGTGAAACGAGCAGAGGAGCCCAGAGGGACGAGCTGGTCACCCGGGCCCGCGACGATAGAGGCAGGCTCTGAGTTAGAGAAACGTTAACGCGGTAAGAATCATCATGTGCAGCAAGTCTTCGAATGTCTTGTGTTTATTTATGTTTTTCTTACCGAGAACAGTCACGGTGTAATTAGGGCTGATCACAGTCCCCCGCTCGGTCTCAACCCGGCAGCTGTACCGTCCCTCATCGCTCCTCGCCAGCCGAACAAAAGCCAGGTTGTTGTGCTGCCTCTGGTGAGAAGGCCCCGTCGTGACCTCCTTGCCGTTCTTAAACCACTTGGCTGCAGGTGCAGGACTCCCAGACACAACGCACTCCAACGTCAGCGGCTGCGAATGCTGCATGGAAACCGTCACCGGAGCGGTGGGGTAAACTATCCGGACCGAGGCGGAGGAGGAGGAGGGGTCTGGATCCAAACATGTAACCAACCACATCAGTAGATGGTAACAAAAAGCAGTAGAAAAGAAAATCTGCCCCCCCCCCCAACTCGTCTTACTCACGTTTGACTGACAGCTTCACGCCATGAGAGCGAAGCACAGCTTCCCCAGTAACGGGGTTCACTGCACCACATTTATACATGCCCTGGTGCTCGGCGGACACTGACACAATCTGCAGGTTGCCAGATGGAAGCAATAAATAGTTATCTGAAAAGAGAAAACAGCAGCTTTAGTCGCAACCTTTAACAGCTTAATGGGTTTTATGTAGCAAAAATAAACAAACAAGCAGAATTTATCTTTTTTTTTTGTACATGACGCACAATAAACTTTTAGGTCCTTTGATAAATGATGTTTAACATGCATATATTTTAGATTTTGATATGTTATAAGACAGAATGTCTGCAAGTTATTTAAAAAAAATTCAAATTGATCACTGAATTTCCCTATTTTTTCCCAGAAAGTACACCTGAATAAAGCTGTAAATTTTTCCTGGTTAGAGTCGTTGACAGGGACGCCTCTGCTATTAACATTGTTTGTCCTTTCTATAGAAAGTGCCCCTTGCTTAGTGTTGCTTAGCCCTGCCTCTTTCCAGAAGGGTTATACAGCCCTTTTGCCATAATTAACGTCGTTCTCCTTGTTTTTTTGCCCCTATAAGGGGGACAGAGTCATTAACCGACTATCGCTGCTATTAACTTTATGTTCTCTTAGTTTTTTGTAACGCCTCATTCAATGTTCCTGTGCTTACATGTGTCTCTTTCCTGTACAGAGCCACAAACAGAGACATTGCTGCAGTAACTTGACAATTGTTGTTTTAATTTACCACAGAAAGCAGTCCTGGTCTCGTGTTTATGCTTTTTTCCTGACTCATTTCTGTCTGTTGATGATATTTTCCTGTCCACTGTCTCCACGTGCTTACTCAGGTGGCAAGACTGCTGCAAAGCCAACATGTTATGTTTACCTGCACAACATTTCACCATCGGATTGAAATGTATTTGGATTAAAACACAAAAAATAATCGGATTGTACCGTTTATTTGGGCACACAATCAATTACACGGGGAGTGTTGGCCTAGTGGTTAAAGCAGCGCGCTTGCACTCAGAGAAGGATGCAAGTACCCGGTTCGATCCCCAGCGCCGGCACTCTGGGTCCCTGAGCAAGACCCTTAACCCCGGATTGCTCCCCGGGCGCCGCACATGGCAGCCCCCTGCTCCCCAAGGGGATGGGTTAAAAGCAGAGAACAAATTTCATTGTAATGTATGTTTCAATGTATGTTTCAATGACAATAAAGATGATATTACTATATTACTATTACTATAATTAATCCGATGATAACGTGCGTTTATATGACCCTGGCTTCATTCAGAATAGAACCACTCTGACATTCGCAGCTATCAAATGTCCCTAAAAAGAACCACAGACGAAGAGGAACTTGTGTCTTTGCTGAACAGCATAAAATAGCAAACAAAGCAATATTGTACATGTTCCTTTGTCTTCTGAGCGTTCAACTGGATCTTGACTGTACTGTACCTTGGATGGAATTGGACAGTATCTGAATGTAACGATCCAACCTGATTGATTTAAACTGAATCTGGTCCAAATATGAATCTATTTTACTGAATACAAACTGAAATCAAACTCCTTGTCTGGTACAGTGCCATGAGAGGACACCTGTTGTGAAACAGTCCCAATTTAAATTGAAACAGAAGTAAACTGTGAATAATTATGTGCATTATAATTGGATTTTTCATAGCTGCCATTTAATTGTACTACTGTAAACATTTCAGACTGAGGTAAACGCATCTGCATCACGACTGTGTTTGTCAGCATTATGAACTGAAAATAAATCATTATTGAAGTTGTACTGTCCAGTGTTGCTCGGTTTTAAACAAACCTCTCGACTCTTCGATCCAGTCGCCTCTGAATCTCAGTCTGGGTCGAGCTGGAGGAGTGCTGCGCGGCAGAGGACACTCTATGACGACCGTGCTGCCTTCCTGCGCCGACAACGACCGCCGACGGCCGGCCTCGTACTCTGATATTCCTGCGTGAACAGAGGGAGAGAAAAGAAACGCTCGCTCACTGTGAGGAACACGGAAAGTAGGCGGCGGATCAGCGCCGCTGAGAGCAAGCATGAGCTGCGCTACTCGAACTGAGCTGTTTGTGTTGGATCGCTGGCTTTGTTTATTGTTGCAGAGAGGGATTCAATTGGGGCCTGATGCAGCTTCAGATCGGGGTCAAGCACTTAACGTGGAGGCCAAGAGAAAGCAGCATCGCAGCAGGAACATAACATGCTTCCACACAGGAAAGCCCAAGGCTCATTAAGGATAGCAGTCCAGAGGCATCTGGAAGGCTGCCCGACTAAAAACTCCAACTGCTTCCTTCCCCTCCGCCACTCAGCAGCAGGCAACCGAAGATAGGCATCCTTTCTGCGCGTTCAACACTCTGAAATATAGACTTCCTCTTCTCAAGGCCGCTTCCTCCCTTCAACGCTCTTTGAAGTGAAGTGTGCAGAGGAGGGGAGGGGGGGGGGGGTTATTCTCTGGATCCGTACCTGCTAAAGCCACGCGGGCAAGGCGGCTGGCGACGACCGGCCCGCGCCCCACGCGTGCCGCACACTGATAGACGCCGGCGTGGTCGGGCGAAAGGCTGGAGATGACGAGGGAGCCCCGGCTGAGCTCCACCGCAGGCAGCGCGCCCTGGTCCAGGGGAAGGCCCCGGAAGCGCCAGGAGACCGCCGCCGACGGGGGGCTCACCGAGCACTGCAGACGGACCACAGAACCTGGACTCTGAAGCACGGAGGTTGGCTCAGAGCGGAACGAGGGATACTGAGCTGCAGAGAAAACAAGACAAACGGGTCCAGAAATGGGGATCATCTGATTGCTCAGCGCATGAATTTCAGAGTTATTCCAAAATAAAACTACAAGAACAATCCATTTAAATTCAAGGGTTTTGTGCATTTATCCATACATTTGTCGCAGACTTCCTTTCGTCTTCAAAGATAGGTTTTAAATGTTTGAATTATTATACATAGAGCATTTGTATATTGCAATTGGGGAGCCTAAGCATTAGGGTTACCGAAGGATTTATCAGACTGTATTAAGTGGAAACAGATAAAAACTGAAAAGCTATTAGTTTAAAACTTTATTCAATGAGCACTTTGGGTTAAAATTACTTTTTAACAGCTTTACTAGCAGCTGATTCATAAAGTTATGATATAACAAATGATCTAACAGAGCAAAACCTTTGAAATTCAGAGGTTATGCTGTGGACAAGGTTGCAATCTGTCCAAAATTAATGCTTTGAAGGAAAAGTTTCTTCCCTGGTGTCTGTCGCCCTTTTATCACTGGGGTGCGGCAAACAAACAGGGAAAACGCTAAAAGGGGCTAAAATCTGATTTGCATTAAGAAGATACATTTTTTGACACGTTATTTCTACAAGGCTTCTGTCCATCCAGGGATCTGGAGGAGATTTGAAGAGACGGACAGAAGCAGCTCAGTAACCTGGAGGCCTTTTGGTGAAATACAGAAATATACAGCAGCTGTTCTGATTTCATCCAATCATGGAATTAGAAAATATATTTCATGGCATCAATGTGGGTTTTACCTTTAGCCAAAACCAGATATTTTTAAAGGACCAGAAGAGATGCACTGATCAGACTTTTGTTTTCCTCAGGTTACTTCATCATCCAGATGTTCTAGACGCCATTGTGGGAAACTGTGGCTCAGCGGGTAGAGAAGCTGTCCTACAATCAGAAGGTTGTGGGTTTCAATTTCAGCTTCCTGTTGTCATATGCCGATGTGCTCCTGGGCAAGGCACTTAAACCCAAGTCGCCTACCAATCTGCATATCAGTGTATGAATGTATACGCGCTATTGAGTGCGATTGGGTTATTGTGGCTCCAGTGTAAATGTTCTGAGGGGTCAGTATGACTACAAAAGGGCTACATAAATATAATTTACATTAAAACCCAACAAAGTGCCTCGAAACAGCGGCAGTTCTCAGATTTGATTCATATAAAGGAGAAAGACACTTCCTTTTTCAGTACCTGACCTGTTGAGCCCCAGTCATAACGAGGCCTGTCACGATAACAAATTCTGCTAGACGGTAATTTAAAAAAAAACATGACCACGATAAATCATAACGTTGTCATTCGGAGACCTTTTTCAACTAATATGATAACGGCATAATAAGGCGAGTATACCCTCAGACAGATTAAGCAGTTTGCCGATTTCATTTGACTGAAATCCATAAAACTCCCACATTGTAGCGGTCGGCTTCGACACCAGTTCAGTTTCCTTTTCAAACCAGCGTCACTTTGAGCATGTGCCTACCTGACAACATTTAACTCCTCTACTCTGAGGAAAGGAGAAGGAAGGGGTGAGCAGACACGGAGGCTCCGCACTGAAACCTTTTCTTATCCCTTCTCACAGAAAGGAGGGAAAAAAAACAAGCATGCATACGCAAATTATCGATCTTAGTTTAATTAATCATGTGCGATTAACTGATTTATTGTTCATTGTGACAGGCCCAGACAGAAGCAATCGAGGGAACTCTCTTGGTTTTAACCACCAGACGTGCCGCCGGTGCATTTACGGTGAATGGTGCTGGCTGTGGTGGAGGAACTTACATGAGCAGCTGATAATCAGCAACTGGCTGAGACACAGCGCGGTGGACAGGAGGACCCTTAGGCCACTGTCCATGGCGGCCTTTGACCCCTGCCAGGGGCCGTGTTGCCTGGAGCTTGTGCCCTCGCCCGCTTAGAACACCTGAAACACAGAGAGAGAGAGCAGGCAGGAGAAACACGTCAGCGTCGCACCACAACGGAAACCCAAACAGAAATCAGAGGAGGGATTCAGAGGAAGGCACGGACATATATTAGCTTCCTAATTAATCCCGCAAGACGATACTTGATCTCCTCCACCCACCATCTTCACACCGGATTGCCTCCTCACAGGTTCACCGTAGCCTGAAGTGCAGCCCAGACACAAGGGGATACAAGAGAAGAGCCAAAGGAAGGAGTGGAGGACGCGTAATTAGGAACATTCCTCCATCCTTTTCAGCCCCAGAGCCCCCCGTCCTCTGAATGCAGCGCCTCCTCCTCCTTCGGAGAATAATCCCGGACAGGCTTTGATCTCGTGGACCTGGTTGGTAACCAGGCCTGGAGCCTGAGGCTGGAGAGACAATGGCCGTCCAGCTGTGATATTCACACTGGTGCCTCGGCGACATTAGCGGAAGGGCCAACCCAGGCTGAAGGGTGGGTCAGATGAGAAAAAAGCAGGGCGCCTGGGTGGGATGGCAGAAGGTGAACAGGTTTCTAACCCGTATTCTTCAAGTGAAGACGTTGTTTCAAATAGCCAACAATCGAGCGGGTCAGTTTGCTTAGCCTCCTCTCAAGCCAGCAGCAGGGATAGTCATAGCTCATTTTCAGTTATTTGACCCTTGGTTGCATGACTGTGGGGAAGTCAGCTAATAATTACATGCATTTGCAATATAACAAACTGTAATTAAGTGGTAAGACTGTAACGTAGGGTTTAAAAGAAACGACTTTTCCAACACTATTTTACTTTCTGCATTTTACTTCGAAAGCTACACATAGAAATACTGTTTTTCCACTATTAATTCTTGCAGACGCCAGGAGCGAGATGTCAAACTATTTACCCAGCCGGCACAGCTGAATTATAATGCTAATGAGCTCAAATGTCAAAACTCCCGCCTTATTGAGGTCATCTGGTGTGTTGGGGATATAACCCCTTGCTGCTACGCCCCAATTCAGTCTCTGTCTCTTCATCGTGCTCTCAGAGGGCGTCCTGACAGAGAGGAGAAGCCGGAGGAGGAGAGAAGAGGCAGGAAATAATAAACTCTTCCAGCTTCTGGCTCACGCCCCCCTCTCACTCCGAGGTCGGGGGTCAAGGAAGAGCAGAGCGAGAGGACGAAGCAGCGGGTGTCTGGTGGCCCCGGGTCACCCCCGCTTCTTACTGTTTCAATCACAAACCAGCCTTTTCTCTCCGTTTAAACACGCGGCGTGAGAGATGCACCATGAAATGGGTCGGTGAGCAAAATCTGCCAAATGTTACCAATTTTTATCATGATCTGCGACCAGCTGGTCAGGATGAAAAATAGAAAGTGTGTTGATTTCTTATTGCATTTTGCTTACAAGTTACCCGCCATTTTCTGCGAGCTTTTGCATCATGGCCTGTAAAAATAGGCATCTAGTGTGGAAATGGATGGATATGTAAGCATGAAGGACCTAAATGACATCGGTTTCAGCAAACAGACTCAGTTTTGGATTAAGGCAAGCATCTACAACATAACCCGTCTCTATTGCAGCCTGCCCTGCTAAGACCTCATTTTGGGTGCAGATCCAGACGCAAGTAGCTGTTTGAGGAGAAACAGCATTTTCAACATGCTGTGGTAAATTCAGAGTAGGGGTGGACAATAATTCAATATCAATATATATCGCAACATAACTTTATTCAATAAAAGGTGACATGACATTTCCGATATTTCTTGTATATCTTGTATTGTGGACTTCGGAGGCGCAGTCCCACCTCACTGACCCAGTGTGAACATCCAGGGAGCTGATGTGGAGATGGCGGACTCTGATCAGTACCTGGGTGTTCACCAGAACCATAAACTGGACTGGACTCATAATACAGATGGTCTTTACAGGAAGGGTCAGAGCAGACTCTACCTGCTGAGGTGGCTGAGGTCTACTGGACAGCAGGGGGCGCTACTGAAGACCTTCTTTCACTCTGTGATGGCATCAGCCATCTTCTATGGTCTGTTGGAGCAGCAGCTTAACTGTAGCTGTGAGGAAACGGCTGGATAAACTCATCAGGAGAGCCACCTCCGTCCTAGGATGCCCTTTGGACCCAGTGCAGGTGGTGGGAGACAGAAGGACTGGAAGGACAATCACATCACTGATGGACAACGTCTCCCACCCCATGCATGGAGCTGTAGCAGAGCTGGAGAGCTCCTTTAGTGACAGACTGCTGCACCCTGGATCCTCTAAGGAGTAGGGCTGGATGACAATCCAATAACAATATATATTGATCGATAGACGCATATCGATGATACGAAAAAAAAGGATCAATAAAAAGTTCAATAGAATAACAGTTTTCCTTCCTTTTGCACTCTAGCCTATCATATAGGTTAATATTACAGTCATTACATCCTCCCAACCAATCACAACGCAGACCCAGCAACGCTCCATCACCAAGCTCCGCCCCCTTCAAAGAGTTCAGAGAGCACATGTTCTTTTTTCCTTTCTAAAACGTGCAGTTTTGGTAAAAAGTTGGTTGAATAAAAGGTTGCGTTTGAATTCAGTGTTTGTGTGTTCTGCATCTGGGGCCAGGACTGCACTTAAAATATATATTTGTAATTTGTTGATAAGCATCGACATCAATATGAGTTATGTAAATATAACACAAAGTACTATTTTGTGTTATGTAAATAGGTTGGAGTTTTTTCCCATTGTCAAATAGTTTTTTTTTCCTTTGTTCAGTATTCACTCTGGTATTTACCCTTATCTTCTACTCTTGGTGTGTCTTTAGATTAGACCAGTATGCTTTTTTTTCCTTCTCCTCTTTTTTTTCTCATTGCTATAATTGTCTGTAACCGTCACACCGGATTTTCCCCATTGCGGGACAATAAAGGAAATCTTATTCTTATATCTCAATATAGTACATTACAGTCTATGATTAAAGCATTTTTCACTGACCGACGTTTTATGCAGTTTATTTTTTTAAAGCAACTATTTCTAAAATATTATATTGGGAGGAGTTTTATAAACATGGCAAAATAACTGTCATAAGTTTGTAAACGCATTTGTTGTGAGTTTCCTAGGCAGTCTTTCTGAGGCTTTTATTTTGTTTATATCGATAACGAAATTATATTGTATTGACTGAAATTAAGAAATATATTGAAACCCCCGCGACCCCATGAGGGATTAAGCGGGTCAGAAAATGGATGGATGGATTGTGATTTAAGTTTTGCCATATCATCCAGCCCTAACTAAGTAAGCAAGAGTTTCAGTAGATAACAAGAAGGATAGAGGGAGTGCATCCAAGTTGCTCTGTTTTAAGCCGGGCGTACACTGTACGAGTTTTTCAGTCGTGGTACTTATATACATCTCAAACTGTGCCACGGAACCGCGGGTTTTAAAAAGTTCACCGCTCACGATCTGTGCGGCGCGGCGCTTGGACGCGACCGGACTGCTCACACTGTACGTCGTGTCCCCTCTGGGACCGCTCGCTGTGATGGCAGAGGCAGGCGAGCGACGGTGGGTGACAGGGACCCAGAGCAGGGGTTCGAGCCCAGCTCTGGCGAGGCCCGCAGGAGGCACCGGGCGTCGGGGGAACGGAGGGGAGAGAGGAGGGACGAGACGCACCGGCGGCCGCTCGGCACGGCAGGTCGCCCAGCCCGCACCCCCCGCGAGGAGGAGTGCCGAAACAGGCGGCGGACCGCGGAGGAGTGCCGAAACAGGCGGCCAGCGCGTTGCCGCCCTCCCCAACGCCCCCGCGAGCGGGCCGGGCGGAGGTCGCTTCAGGGACGCCCGCTCCCCTCCCTCCGCTGGTGGGGACGGAGAGGAGGGGAGGGCGCCCCCTCGTAGCTCTGCTTGAACAGCAGGATGCGCTCACGAAAACCTCACGACAGCCGACTGATTTTCAAACATGTTTGATTTTCACCGATCGTCCGATTCCTGATCGGGAGGTAGTCGTGAGAAGCCAGTCCCCCCTCCTCCCCCCCTCTACGATCAAGCTGAAATTCACCCCGATTCAAAAATGCCCGCACGACTGAAGAATCGGCCCGAAAAGGGGAAAAACTCGTACAGTGTACGCCCGGCTTTATAGGTTTGAGCTTTCAACCCCCGCTTCTAATTCGACGCGCTGGACTTGCAGAAGTTAGCAGCCTAGCTAAGATCTGCGGTAACATCCTGCATCCTCAGGGATATACACACAGAGGCAGCAGCTTTAGTAGTGCTAGCCGCGCTAACCCCAAGTAGCTAGAGATGGAATTAAAATGTGAACTACGTGATCATTTCGTCTTGGTTTTAAAAGAGTAAAACAGGATTTTAAAGCGACGGTTCGTTCACGCACACAGTGGGACGTCAACTCCTCTTTCAACAGAAAATTGTGAATACCCTTTACTATAAAGGAAGGCTAGAAAAAAAAAATACTAACCCAAACTCCTAGAGAGAAACCTGAATCTGTCAAATTTTGCATCGGGAGGCAAGAGATTTATAAAAAGCAAAGACGGGCGATCACTTACAAATTGTCAATTGGTGCATTTCCAAGCATTACAGAACATTTTACTTAAAAAGGCATCGAAACGTCCTGAAGCGCCTTTAAAAATGGATACACATTCCACCGTATATACCAAAGACCCATCATCACTGACTCAGAATGTGGAAATTTGATTTTAGGGTTTAGGATTACACCTCAGGATGTATGCTCTTTGCATTTCAAGCTCAGGTTTAGATGCAAGCATGCTCAGTCAGGCACATCAACCCACATCACACAGGCTGGCGTTTCTCCATCTCGCAGGTTGCGACAGGCCCTGCACACTGCCCCCATGTCAGCATTGGAAACTATCTTTCTGCCTCTGCCGGAATAATGATATATAATTACAATAATAACAACAGAGCCGTAACAATGCACAGCCAAGCATGGGCACATTGGCACAAGGTAAAACGAGACACCGGAGACGATTCGGTATCTGCCGCGCCGTCTCTCTTTTTGATTTTTACTCCCGTCTCAGCTCGTACGTCCGTTGGGCCGTGAAGTTCCAACTGGATGCCCTTGTGTAAACACACACAGCTGCCTTATCTGGTCCATCGATCTGCCGCAACGAGGAAACAAAGAGGCATCATTCCTGGCCCTTATCTGTGCGGCTCTTCCTGTGACATCCGCCACCATTCTCTGCTTGGCAGAGACAGACACCGTGAGCATATCTTTTTGTCACAGAGACTCCCTGTGAAGGCGACAGTAGCTGCACCAAAAGGCAACTCCTGCTTCCACCTGGGAAGATAAACGTTAGTGCAGAGTCGACCAAATCACTGCTCAACCGTGCCTCAGTTTATCCTTAGAGCACCAATTCACAACAAATGTCACAAAACAAAAAGTCAATCCAATCAAATTATGCGGACAGAATCCAAGTCAAGTATTTCCATTTCTGTTGACGCAAGTTACCAAACAACGCAGTCAAGTTCGGTTTATTAAGTTGGTTAACAGTTTTATCTCCCAGGCAACCCCGCAGATCCCTCCCAGTCACTGACTTGCAGCTTTGGCTCCTCCCGGATGAGCGTGAAGCCCCAGTGGACAGCTAGCTAGATTCTTGTCGACTTTGCAGCAATCCCTCATACTGAGCATGCATGTAGCGACAGTGGAGAGGAAAACTCCTCTTTAACAGGAAGAGTCTGCAGCAGAGTGTGAACGGCCATCTGCCACAACCGACTGGATGTTAGACAACGCAGAGCAGACTCATTTTCGCTTTTATCTTCTGCCAACACCACTTATACTGTAGTGATAATTAGATGTTGATAGTTATTGTATCACTCGACTACCCTTCATCCTTTATAAGTATCATAAAAAGTATGATATACCAAAGTGTTTTAGAAGCCTGTTAACTACTTACAGACTAATGGTTGTTTTTTTATTTGCTAAAGCAAAAACAGCAGGTTTTTCTGCCAGAGCGCTAAGATACTGTCTTCATTTCTGATTCCTAGCTTCTTATCTGAAGCTAAACTAAAGGGCTGTTTTTGTTTTTTTTATTGTTAATTTAGACCAAATTTGATCATAGCCGTTAAAGAGAGATCTTTATTGGCTAAGAACGGTATCAGCAAGCCAAAGCTTTACCAGAGCTGGACATCGGAAATCATCAGTCCAACATTTAGTGCATCTCCAGTAGGGCTGCACGCTACTGGCAAAACATGCGATAACATTGGTTTAAGTTGTAATAATAAATGAAAAGTTTTGTATTGTTTTATTGAAAATGTTGACACAGCGACCAAAACACCAATTTTTTAAAATGATTTGACCGCCTTGCCATCAAAGACCTTTAATGCTGCCTTAAAACATAGGCATAGAGCATCTGAATGCATGGTACCTGAACAATTAGGTAACATTTAATGGAGTCTAATCAGTTTTTTTTTGCTGTATGCATATTGTGTACACCCTTTCTGGGATAATCAAGAGAGTATAACTGAAGTGGATGTCAGCGAGTTTGATTCGTGTGTTTAGGAAATGTTTGACTGACACCTGGTTTAAAGGTTTAAAAAATGTTGCTGCAGAAACATCGCTGAGATGCAGCACCTTTAGTTGTTCATCAAGGAAGTCATCCCAAACTCAAAACACAGGAACCCAGAACAATCTCGGGCCGATGCAGGACAAGCGGGATCCCTGGTGATGACACGAGAGAAAATAAACACAATGACTGGATCCCCGAGGGAAGGGAAACGGATCCGAGTTCTGAGGTGGGTAGCACCTGCACTTTTTTTTTTTACCTTTACCACCCCGCAGGAACTACTTAAAACCCCATTTGCCCCCAGCATGTGGGGCAGACCCACATCCCTGTCATATTGGGTAAACAGGGACAAAAGCAACGCGGCGAAGCATCAAAGAGGTGGAGGGCAGAGGAGGAACAGGTCACAACTTGGTGCTGCTGACTGAAGCAGGGGGCCCGGCCTCTTCGCTTCTGCACAGATGAATGAAGGCAAACAGAGTGAGGAAGCGCTCAAATTTAATAACCAACACCGATCCAAAGGGCGCTGGCAACCAGTATCATATTCCAAAAAAACAAAAAAAAAAATGCATTAAGAAGTATCCTCCAACAAGCAGAAATTAAACAGAGACGTCAGAGGAGGAGGATCAGTGGGGCGGAAGAGACAGAGCAAGTCTTTTCTGGTACGATGGTCTAATCTGACCTGTGCGCTGAAGCTGATTCACATGCTATACCCCAAACCTGTCTGCACTCGCCCCACATCTCACCGACGGAGGAGCCGCAGCGCGCGCATTCCTCCTTTCCACACAGAGGGCCAACAACAGACTCGCACACAACGAGACAGACACAGAAAACTGAGAGGGACGGCAGACATTTCAAAGCTGAGTGATGGGAGGCAATGGGGGGGGGGGGGCAGAGGGAAAAAGGGGAGATGGGGGTATAAAGAGGTGAAACATTCACAGCCACAACCCAACTCCTTTCTCCTCTCTTTGTTTTAATTTGGCTCAGTGGCAGAGGAGACAGTTAATGGCGTGCACGTCTTACGGCGCTGCAGCTTGGCCCAGAGACATGGGAAGGACCTCCGCCGATGGAAGGGACCATTATGGGCTCCTCGAATCTATCTGGGAGAATCTGCGGAGCCGACCCCGGGGCAAGGGAGCAAACTAATGAGTTGAGACATGAAGATTCTGGTCGGGCCTACCGCTGTCTGGTTAAAGACCGAGACTTTATTAAAAAAATGGGACAAAGGGGGAGGAAGGAGAAGAAGGGGTCAGAACGACAACATGACTTGGAAAGAGGTGAGGGAATTAGGGTGAGAAAGAGGGGTCATTTTTTTTTTACTATAAGAGGCAAGTAGAAAGACCACATTCAGGGGCTTTGGAGGATCCACAATACACGCTAGTCTGTCCCTGTTCTTTTGACTGGAGCAGCTGCAGTACACAAAATACAACTGGTTGTGTCACACCAGGTTTTTCAGACATTTTTCTTTTTCGCTTCCAAGACTTGGACAGTGAATTAATGCAAAGCACTGTGTACTAAAACCTAAAAGCTTTCCTCTAATCTTTCTTTTTTAATTAGTCTCCAGGCTTTAGTCTTCAGTTGGTCTCTTACTTAAAAAAGAAAAACAACATTTGGATATTCAGGGTTACTGCATTAGCACCGATGGTGACAGGATTCCTTCCACATTCCCGGCCATTTGTGCTCACCTTAAAATATAAAAAAGCTAAAGTTCACTGGATATTTGTGACGCTTGTTTCTACAAGTGTCATTTCTAAATGAGATAATTTAGAAATGTAACCTGTAAAAACAAGAAACTGGAAGGAGGGAGGACCTGGGAAAGAAAGGGAAGACAAAAGGGAAACAGAGAAGGTACAAAGCAAGAGAAAACTAGGAAACAAGGTAGCAAGGACGCAGGGCAGGAGGATATTAGAAAGGGAAGGACACTAAAAAGAAAGGGAAGAGAGAAATGAGAGAAAAGGAAAGAAGGAAGAAAGGGACAAAGGACAAGATAAGGAATGAAGGACAGGAAAGGGAGGAAGACGGTGAGGAAGTAAAAAAGGATAAACATAAGGTGGCAAAACAAAGACAAAATGTAAAGGTTGTGTCTTTAAAATAAACATCCATCAGTTAAAAATAGTTGTTAAAGTAATATTTGCCAGGTTTTCACCTAACTTTTTGAGAATCGCCTTGCTGGAGTAAAATCCCATTTTCCATGTGAAAGAAACAGGTTAAGTTGTACCTTTGTGACAAAGTACCATGGTTCCTAAACTGTATGTACTGGTGGTACTCTGTCTGCATTCAGAGGTCAGAACTTCACATCTTTAATCATTGTTGTGCTCATTGATAAGACCGACTAGTCCTTCTTAAAGGGTGTCAGCCATATTGGATTTTGAGGTTACTTGGGCCCATAAAATGTTGCAACATTACTTTTAAGTACACATAAAATGCACAATTAAATTCAATTCCACCAACATGCAGTCACAAGAAATAAGAATGTTTCTTTTCTTTTAGTCCATGAAAAACCCTGTTTTAAAATGCCCATCATTTGGTAGTGCTTGGAAAACTGATGCCTTGCACACGCGTATTTATAATTTATAAAAATAAATATCTACCCCACACCATTTTAAAAAAAAACACCACACATACAGGATTGTTTTTAGAAACACAAACCCGTGTAAATTCACCATTGACCGTTGTTTTAAACATGCCAGACGCATAGAGGGCAGTCAGTCAGGGTCCTTTAAAATAAAAGCAATATTAAACAGCAATGTGCCTCCTTTGCACCTCAACGTATCGGCACAGCTGGGTTTGTAAAAAACAACAAGCAAAACGCTTCTGAACCCGCTGTAACGTTTGTAATGTTTAGAATGTTGTAAACAGCAAATGCTGTGCAGAGTTGGAAAAAAACGCCCAGAGATGCCATAGGTTAGTGAATTTGTCCAGTTTAGCATTTATTAGACCCTAAAACTCCGTCTTCTTATGTACACACACAGACTCAAAGATGAAGTTTTTATAAATCTCCACTTTGGCGGAAGTTTTTGGGGTCATTCGTTCTTAGACGACGTAAAATGTCGTTTACGTGTGGATGAAAGGCATAACTGCATAAAAAATGTATCCGTTTTCCCAGATACCCGGCTACGTCTGGACGAGGCTTTAGTGTTGGCTGAGTAGATTGGTGTTATCAAAGTTTCCAGATTCCAGTTTTCGGTTACGAGTTAACAAACATCCAATTCATCCTTTGTGTTTAGCAGCATCTGCTGACAGATACTGGACTAAAAATAAACAACAAGTGGCTAAATTGCCCCAAAAAAACAACAACAAAAAGCCTGAAGAACCACTTATCTAGACTGTCTTAAAAGAAACTTGTGCTTCTTGGAAATTTGAAGAAATAAGGGGTACGAGTCACAGGATCTGAGAGCTTCTGATTGGCTGATTTATGTTTACTGTCAAATAATTGCATTTAAATGCTGACTGTTGGTTGAAGACTGATGAAATCCACAAACCGGAAAACAATTCATATCAACATTCTTCTACAAGGTGGTAAACCTACTGCACTTCCTCACCATACACATTTGCAGCAGGTAATGCCTCATACGAACATTACATTTCCTGTAAAAACCTTTCCCAGGTCTCCTGGATGAGCGTTTCAACCGAGTGTGATCGCAATAGACAAGCGAGGCAAGTATTCAGTTTTCATCTCGAGAAACAGAAGCGGTCCTGGAGGTGGAGGGTGACTGAGAGGCCAAGACGGTCGCAGAGCCCACTGGTGCCAAAGTCCCAACTTCCAATGCCGTGGAGTGGGATCAGACCAGCGGAGGAATGAAAGGAGAGGCCCTCGGGGATCAGACAGTCACATCCCACAAAGCCCTGTTTACGAAGGACACACACACCCCCACCTCCTCCCAACAACGCCTCTGTTCACCCAAAGCCCGACTCTCCCCAAGTGCCAGGGCCGGGACCTGGGAGACGGCGCTAATTCCACCCTGAGGCATGTTGGCCAAGGAGACGAGCAGGAGAGCTGGGAGCACAGAGAAAGAGAGGGGGGGGCAGAAAGATCGCGACAGAGGGGAAAGAGAGTGGAGACTGAATGGTACAGTATGTAAAACCCCATCTTAATTGGTGATTGTTCTGAAACGTCTTGTTTTTCCTGGGAATCTGTGAGGGGGAGCAACAGGAGGGTAGAGGAGGCATGGTTGTTTCCCAAGGTCCTGAACAGCGGGATTAACCACAGGGTGGAAACTCAATAGCACCCTCGGACACTGGAAACAGATCTCCGAGTATCAGCGCCATACAAGGCCACCTCAAGACCTTTCGCAAAGCGCATGTAACTAACAACCCTCAGCCATTGTCTGGGCTCTCTGGGCCCTTTCAGTTGATTTCACAGGCCTTTCCGCCAACGGGGGGGAACATTAACTCAGACGAAAAAGGTAATTCTGATGGATAGCAGGAATGCACAAGACGGCCCTTCTTTTCCGCAGGGTCTGTTCCAACACTGATCTCTCACATGTGCCAAGAGCCTCATTCATCCCAGGAAGAGGGACGGGAGTTGTGCAGCCGGGGCAGGAAGCCACAGAGTCACATTCCGCAATATCAGTCCTGATTAGAGAGATGATGGGAAAACACGCTGATGTGATGCAGGGGTGGGAATAAGAGCAAGTCTCTCAACAATGTCCAACCTCTCTGGGGCGGGGAGGACTGGAGGAGTTGTGCGGGCATATGGAGATCTGATCCAGCCGCCCTAACGTCCAGCCCTCCCAACTCTCCTGGATTCCATCCCCACTCGTGGCCACGACAACAAGTTCTGTTCAGTTTCCTCCCAAAGGGTCCCTGGCTCCCCAACCCCCCCCCCCCCCCCCCCCCAAAAATAAAACACAGCAAAACTAAAACACATCAAGTCCAAGGGTCTTAAACTGTGGTACCACTGGTAAAAAAAATGTTGGTATCAATGCAAGGCCAATTAAATGTGATGCTTTGGCTAAAACACACACACCGATTTATGCTGATAACTACTTTTATTATCTCTGAAGTTGGAACGTGGGAGTTACATTAAACCCAAAATAACTGCGTCTCGTTTACAAGTAAGGAAACTTCTTGGATCTGTTAATTGCTTTACTTAGTGACAAACTGCCACGAATTTACCCAAGTAAAATGTTTTCAAGAGATGATTTTGGTTATTAAAGGGTGAAAAGGGTTCTTCCTCTGAAAATAGTCGTATTATTCTTCTTATCTATTCTTCTTATACAACTTTGTTTTCCATCCATCCATTTTCTAACACGTCTATCCCTTGTGGGGTCGTGAGGGGTGCTGGTGCCTATCGCCAGCTGTCAATGGGCGAGAGGCGGGGTAACTTTGTTTTGTTTATTCCATATTAAATATTTCTTCATTTACTTATGTTAGCAGTATGTTTGTCTGTGTGTAGCACCTCATCACCACTACTACTACTAGGCAATACAGCTCATTCTGATTCTGAAAAGCTACCCAAACCAGCCTGGTCTGATGTGGAGAAAGTATTTCCACCCATTGGAAAGCTGCACCTATGTTTGTAAATAGGACCTGTCTGACAACACGAAGTAGGCCAGGGGATCTCAAAAAGCAGCACGTCATTCAGGACCAGATGAAAAAAAAAATGATGTCGATCCCTCTGAAAGGTCACATTTAGGGTCAATGTTGTCAAAAGAACAAAATAAGAAACAGTGGTGAATCTTCCCAAGAGTCAAAATGAATGAAAGCACTGCAGGGACTCACTTGCCCGAGTTAAGCTCAGCGTTCATGATTCATCAATGAGACCGGGTGAAAATGGCATCCATGGAAGACTTGTTAGGCAATTTAGATTTTTTAAATACCCAAGACTGACCAAAAAAAGAACACAAAGGCCTGGCTCAATTTGACCATAACTATTTTGATGGTTTCTGAGACGTATGACAACCTTTTCTGAGAACCTATGAGACAAAAATAATATATTCTGGAGAGTGCGAGTCCCTTCACATCAGGCACTAAGCTAACATTTCAGACAAAGATCAGAACACAGCCAGCCGAACACGGTGGTGGTGGTGGTGTGATGAACTGGGGCTACTTACTACAGAACCTGGAGGATTTGGCTTTATCTATGGAGACACAAAATCAGGAAAAAGTCTGCCGTCAGTTTGTGAACTTAAGCCCTGCGTTACGCAGCTGGACAATGAGCCAAAGCACACCTGGAAGTCCACGTCTGCTTTGCTAAGAAAAAGACTGCCCAAAATGAACGTTTTGGAAGAGCTTAGTCAAAGATGCTGAAGTATAGCAAACCAAAATCTGATGAACCTTATACATAAAAAAACTTTTATGTGGTTGAACTTAGACAATTCTGTAAATTAAAGTGGGTCAAAATTGCTCCACAGCGATTTAAATGATTAATTGAAAACCCTTGACTGCAGTTCTTGACCACCTAGTGATGTATAACCAGTTATTAGGTTTTACTTTTCCACATAAGGCCAGACTGGTTAAGACAGATTTCTTCCATCAATAAATTAAATCATTTCAAAACTGTGTTTTGTAACATTAATTTCTAGTATCAAAATGTGTCTAACGACCTGAAACATTTGTATGACAAAACAGCTGAAACTGAAGAAATCTACTTTTTGTCCACTTTATATTTTTTCCTCACCGACATAGAACCTCTGAGTAGAAACGGGATTCACAATAAAAAAAATAAAAAAAAAACATCCTACAAACAACAAAAGGCCACTATGGGAGTAGTTAGCAACCTCAGTATTTCCTGCATTAAATAAAGCATTTTAGACATGTGCAGCAAATTAATAAATAAATAAACATCCAAGCAGTGCTGAGAAAGAAAAACTCTTTTGCGCTGTTTTGCCTTTGTGTTTGTTGCCTGAGAGGCGTGAGAAAGAAAAACTTTTCATTCCTCGGTGTGATGAATGGAGTCGGAAAGTATGATAAAGCAATGGCCGTAGATCCACGGAGGGGAGGATTTATGTGACAGAAAGTCTCGCCTGCAAAAACCTGAACCCCCACAAGTAGACGGCCCAGCCAAAACAAACATGCAAAAAAAAAAAAAAAAAGGTTAAAATATAATTAGTCTTCTTCACCAAATCCACAAATCTTTTGCAAACAAACCAGCTGTCTTACAAGCCTGAGGACCTCAAGATAAATACTGGCCCCTACACAGAGAGTGTGAACGCTTTATTTAGGCTGTCTAAATGTTTATCCGTCTCTATTTGTAGCACATCTCGCTTGTTGTGCGGCGATCGCAAAACAACGCGGGGCGATAAATCTGCACATCTGGCCCCTTAGAACGAGGAGGAACTCCTTCCAGCGCTGCTGCTGCAGGCTTCAGATGCGAGACGAGATTTCAGGGAGAACCCGGCCGCGTGAAAACAAGACGACGGAGCGAAAAGAGTAAAACGCTTCTGGCCGTCGAGGCCCGTCCGCGTTAGCTGCCGCGCGACGGCGATGCCGATCAGTTTCACCCAGCAGGCAGCAGTATCTGCTCCCACAACACCCAGAACCAGTCTGAATTAAATTTGTCTGCTCACTTTAAATATCTTTTATAAATAGGGGTTTCTGCTGCTCCCTGAAGGGCCACATGTTGGTGGAGGGAAGGCCCAAAATGGCACCCGCAACCACAGGCCTGGAGGCAGGCAGGCAGCAGCAGCAGCAGTCTCCGCGCTGCCTCACGCTCTAATCTGGGAGAAAAACAGCCCTTCAAACAAGAAGCCTGTTTGTCAGCTGAAAGGGGAGTGCCGGCCACTACTTTTGCCTTAATATAGGCTCGCTGATGTGTGCGCCGGCTTCTAAAACAGCGCAGGCATTCCTGCCGCTGCAGAAAACCCGCATCAGATAGGGCTTGGAGTGTTGTGGGAGCAGAGAGCTGCGGTGGCTCGCGGCTTTTTCGGAAGGAGGGCGGACTCCTGGGGGCCTCGGCGCTGAGGTGACGGACCGAGGCGGGCTGAGTGAGCGGGGTCGCTTACAGGAAGGGAAACAGAAATGAATCCTGCAAACAGGAAAGGGCAAAGAATGCGCCAGAAAGAAAAATCCCTTCACATCTTCTTCGTCAGCAGGGCTTTCGGTTCACAAGTTCAGCGCCAGGCGTCCTCCTTCCTGGTGGGGAGGAATCGTGAAGAGAACGGCACCAGGAGAAGCTGCAGAACAATGGCTGTCATCAGTCTTCTCTTTGACGATTACAAGATGGCAACATTGGGCATAAGAGCTGACCTGCATTAAGGCATGGGTAAAAGGAAGTAATCCTCCTTTGGTTCTTGGGGTTTTACCGTATCAGGACATAATAAAAAAACAATCTGGTCTTTACCAGCTTCCAAAATTGTGTTAATCTAACCCCACGTGTTGGAAAAAAAGCACAACTGATTCCAGACGTTTACTTACTAAACAAAGATGGAGCCAAGATGGGAGCTCGACGTGTGGAAAATCTAAGTACACCCCTTGATGGGTTAGATTAAAGAACCAGATTTAGCACCAATAGCTTGAAGTATTTCCTAAAGGACTTTATCAGTCTCTCACATCATTTTGCAGACATCACTAATGTTTGTTTCTACTCGGTTCTTCGAGTCCCACCTCAGCGGTTCGGTAAGGTCGAGGTCTGGACTTTGACTGGGCCATTGCAACACCTTTAAGCCATTCTGTTGGAAATCTGCTGCTGGGATTTCGATCACTGTCCTGTTGATTGCCCAGTTTGGGTCAAACTCTAGTGTCAGGTGGACTCAAATGTGACAGTAGAACATGGACGGTGTCCTCTGTCCAAAGGTGAGACCAAAGCAGGCATTGTCCCAGACTGTGGTCCACCCAGAAGCATTAGCATTAGGAAGCACTTAGGAATAAACCTTTGTCACGGTACAATAACGGACTTGAAATAGTTCTTAAAATGACCTTATAACTTTTTCCCAGACTGACGGCCAGCAGCAGTTGTTTCATTGAGGTCATAGCTAATGTATTTCTGGCTTGGTGTTGTGCTAACACACACCTGTACTTTCCAGACTAGCAAAAAAAAGAACAATACTGTTGCTTTTATATAATGTCACCCAGATGATGATCAATTAATTAAATGCAGCTGATTGGCTGCAGAGTTTTTAGTACAGTTTTTTTCCCCATTTTGGCTTCATCTTTGTTCAGTAAATATTGACAATTAAGAGTCTACTGCGTGTTTCTAGAGTTTGGATTACATGTAAACACTTTTAGAAAGATCAGATAAGTTTTATTCTGTCCTGATGCAATGAAAAGAGAACGTACATTATTTTTTTACCACAGTTCTAATGTTTCTTACAGTAAAAGAAAGCACATCCCCACTGTGTCGAGCTGTTCCTGATGCGTTTTCATTATCTGAAGCTGCCTGCAGAGTTTATTCTTCCTCCTAGCAGCCATGTGTGTGGTACTGGTTTACGTTCCCTTATCATACTGAGGACACAGACGCGTATATATGACGTTGGAGCCTGTATTCCCATTACATTAACAGAAACCAACCCATCTTTCAGAGAAGAAGCCGAATGCTTTGCCTCCGCGGCCTTTCAGTGGCTGCCTCCGACATCTGGTCCTGCTGCTCCAAAAACTGTTTGTTTGTCTTAACAATTACGGCCTGATGTTTCTCATTTCATTTCTCCAATCGCTCGAAAGTCATTATCTGGTTTCAGGTCCTTCGCGGCTACGAACTGTCGGAAACCCGATCCGGCCGTCCGCCGAAAGCCGGTGGACGCCCGCCGGGCGGCGGTCTGCTCACCTCCGACACTTCAGAAGGGGTCGGACACGGCGTGTCTGAAAACCTGACGGAGTAACGCGCAAAAGAGTCAGCGGGACATGGATGGGGATGAAGGGGGGAGGTGAGAGTGGGTCCCACTTAGAGAAATACGTGTGATGTAGTTAAAATAATTACACAGCGACTTCAGAGGTGATAAGAAGTGTGACAGAATCACATAAACAGGAGTGGCACATTCAGCTACTGCTTTCCCCCCTCATGGCTGCTTCAACCTAACACTCACAGTTTGTGTTAAAATGCATTTAGAGAAGGAAACCGACGGTGGAAAGTAAAGTCTGCAGGGCACTCTCACCAAACATCTTTCCCAGCGACCCCCTGCTCATGGCTGCTGGGTGTTGTCAATCAGCACCAGCCAGCTCGCTGGCCCACTGCCCAAGGCGCCCCTCTGTCCATCTAAAACGGCCCTCAGGTTCACATGTACCCTTGACAAATAGGAGCCGAAGCTTGCAGAATGAAAGCCAGCATTAGAAACTCTTGCAGCATGACTCAATCTCCGAGCAATGAGAGGTGTCAGGAGTTCAAAACAAGCCAGGTTTTTTGGTTTGGGAATGGCTGCCTTGGAAGGTCAAACGTCAGCCATAAAACAAGCCTCTAAATTCCTCTTTGTTGTACTTGAGCTGAAAACGGTCGCTAGCAGAGAGGTCCGTGGAGATGACTGACTTTATTCCAGCAGTAAAAATGCTGGGAAGAGGATGGAAAACTAGAGATGCAACAACACTACCAGACTTCGAAGTAAAAAAAAAAAAAAAAGTCCTGATCTGCAGATCAAATCCTGACAAATCTATTTTCTTCACTCTTATAAATTAAAGAGATAAAAACCAAGAACCTCTAACATTTTTTGTCGATAACACATCAACCCAACAGGATCTACTTTGATGCACTTTTTTGTAAATGTAATAAAAATAAGATAGAAGGTTAGGGACACATGCTTTGATGCACACGTCTCTATAAGGAAAAAACGTAGGTACCTAAAACACTGGTCATTTTCAAATGTTTAGCACTTGACATCATGATGAAATAAAGAAGCAAATTCACACCCATTCACTTTGGGATGAAGACCAGGGTTTGCCTAGTGGCTTAAAAAAGGAAGAGAAATCATCAGACTCATTGATTTCTAACTTAAATAAGTGTTTCTCCATTCATTAACCGTGAAAACACTAAAAACTGAGAAGATTAAATGCAATATAAAGCTCAGTGTGCTCACCAAGAGTGGAGCAAGATCACGCAATATTAAAACACCACAATATTGTATAAGTGAAGTCTGTCTCTCAAAGCACTATGTAAATAACTTGAGCTAGCATGCTCAGCTCCAGTTATACAGGTGTGTGGATTAAGATTGAAACCCTTTATATATGTTGGGGGCCCATATTTTTTAAGTGAGACCGGAGGTTGAATGTTGCGGTTGTGTTGACAGAGTTGCTAAACGCTGCAAAACGCGAGAAATTTATTTCGCAGTCCTGCTTTAGGAGTTTGCCCTACTTGTGCTCAACAACGTCTGGGCAGAGGTTTTGTTGTTGCAGGTTGTCAGACAACGGTTGTGTGATTGGTCAGGATTTAGATGGGTATGGTTAAGTTGGAAATGTGATTTCCCTTTTTTATTTATTTGGGGAGATCAGCATGTTGTGCTTGGGTGCATATTGGATGCATGGCGTGATCCGACGAACAACTTTGTCAAAACAACCGGAAGTATATGAAAAATGCATTTGGTCATCCAATCCGGCGCATCTTTTAAACTAAGACACGGTATTCGCCCTGTTCAACTCTGGTGATGTTGAGCAGTTCAACGTGTCACCTGCGTTTACTTGTTTTTTCAATATTTCTTTAGCAATCATCTTCTGCTTTAAACATTTTGTTCTCCTTCTCTTCCTTCATCAATTCGAAAACTGCCCTCTCTGCCATTGTGGTGTTGTGTTTGCCAAATTTCCACAGTCTTACAGTGTGACGTATGCTACAGTGGACAGGACTTTCTACGAGCTTGGCAACCGAGTTTCTCGTGAAGCAAGGATAGTCGAGCCAAAACAAACTTTGAGCTTGTTCTTGCTGCCTTGAGAACAAAAACTAATTTATCGGTTCTCAGCGTACGTAACAGGCTTAATGGGGCCATTTCAGTTCTGAGTCTGGAACTCATTTAATAACTTTCAGTTCAAAATCCTAAATAATTTGATTAAACTTGAGCTAGATAAATCTATTGACTGGAAAACACACATTTTGTTCACTTTAGTTTATCCGTAGCTTATAGCATCAATTCACAACAGATGTCATCTCAAGGCACTTTACACAAGAAACAGACCACATTTATATACAGAAATACATTTTCATGTCAATGTACAGTAGAGTAGAAAAAGCTGCAAATTGTATGCAATGTAAGCACATCATGACTAGCTAGCTGTTAGCGGCTAATGGTTAGCATCTGCGTCGAAGATTCACCTCAAACCTAAAGAGCTATTTTAAAGTTTTAATCAGTTTATGGTCGTCTCAGATGTTTAGAGACTCTAAAATACTCAAAATTAGATTCAAATTTGATTTACGAAGTTCTAATATTGCGACGTGTACAAGCGTTTTCATTAGCTATTGCTTAACATTAAAGTAAGAAAGAAAGAAGTTCTTAAGCTGCATTATTGTGATGACAGAGTTGGCTCTTGAAGACTTCTCATTACCTTAGCAGGCTAGACCCGGATAGATTAATAGTGGAAAAGTCCAAGAAAACCTTCAGATTGTTTGTGGGGCAATACTTTAGATATCTGGTCAAAAAAAGTTTGTAAATGCTGTAGGAATATTTATCTGCATAGCATCTAATTTATAGGTCCTTAGCAGCACAACACAAAAGGGTTATTTTATCCTTTTTAAAGAGTCTGAACTGCATTTATTCTTCTCTAGATTAAAAGCTAAAACACTTATATTGGCCAAACCCGGACTCTATAATTATGCACTGAACTGAGATTCTTTAAAAAGGTTTGAGATTCATTAAATCTTCATTCTATTTGTCTTAGAATACATTCTTTGTTGACATTAGGACCGGCTTTAAAAAATGCAAACTTGGATAGAAATTAATAAACATATTATGATGTGTGAAAGTTCACTCTACATGTGAAACCAAAAAACAGTAACTATGAGTTTTTCCAAAAAAATGTTTGCTTAAACCTTTTCTAGTCTCATGAGCAGGATGTATTATTAGACCCATAGGGCATGGATTTGGCTTACAGGCACGCCCTTTTCCACTTCCACCTGTTCTTCATCCAATAATCCATCACTGAAGATAAAAGGGGGGAGGAACCATATGCTGTTTACTGTGAAAAATTAAAATCTAACAATCCTATTATCCAAAAAACACCTTTTTGGCCAAAAAACTATATTTTCAGATGATAAAATAAATCTCTTTTCTGACATAAACTAATACCAGTCCAACAAAAGGCAACCTCAGTCTAAAGCCAGAACTAGTGTTACGACTAACACATGACATCACTTCCTGTTTTGTTATTTACCTTTAATGAGACCTAGCCTCGGCTGTTAGCGTTCAGTCATCATTTGCCGTTGCTGGTGCGCATGTGGCTGTGCGAAAAGAACGTCACATCAGTAAAAAAGGGAAAAATCAAGAGAGCCATTATGAGAGCAGGGGCTGGTATCATTACACATGCTTACATTCAAATTGCCCACTTAACATAGTTTTCCTACAGCAACATGTGTTTATCATTAACGAGCGCCCTAATAGCTCAAAGATTATTCAGGCCCTCTTAATGGCGCGGCTGTGCTTTGTGCGGGTTTGTCTGATAAGAGCCGTGGCCACTAATGGTTTATTAACCCCCCCCCCCCCCACCCTCCCCAACTCCCAAAAAAAAGGAAAACACGCTTCATAAACCAGTTTTTGAAAGAATATAATTCAATCAGCACCACCAAAACTTAGACGTGTTGTAGAGGAAACAATGTGGTCTCTTATACTAAAAATACTCAACTAGCTGGTCTGCTGGGTTTTAAATAAGGTAGCTGTTGATTTTAGGATTTTAGGATGAATTTGAGCTGTTATATCTTTATTTTATGATAAATTGCAATATTGCTGAGGGGTACTGCAGTACAACAAAACTTTAAATGTAGCTTTTTTAAATAGTATGTTTTTGCATTTTTGAAGCTCTTCCCTAAGAGTGCTAATTTTTTGTTTTTTATATGAGTTTTTTTTGTTGTGTCTGTATATCATATGTGAATTCTGAGCTGCTGTCTAATATCATTATGGTGTCATAATGACAATAAAGGCTCTTGATTCTTGATTGGGATTTGATTGATTATTGATTTTACTGTAAAAGCTTTATATTTGAACACAAATGGAGAGAGAGAAAAAAACAAGTAAGGAAGAAATGCTCGGTAATTTAGCAAAACGATCAAGACAGTTCAGCTAAACTAGAGACAGACTGAAGGAGAGGGACTAAAACACGCAAACTAGTGCAAATACAAAAAAAACCCCACTGAGCCCAAAAAGCAAGACTCTCTATGTTGGTCAAAAGCAACATCAGGAGGCACTGAAGGGTTCCTAAAAGCGTCGGAAGTGTCTTCTCGTCCCCCACCCAATGCAACAATGCAAGCGCAACTGTTTGAACTTGGGGAGGGTTTTTATCTGAGGGCAGCCATGTGCGTCCCACTGACTGCATGTCATGCATAGGAAAGAGAGACACAGAGATTCTAGACTTTGTTCTGATAACTTCTTGGAGAGTCCATCTTTATGAGAATTTCCTCCAAATACCAGCAGTACGGGACAAAACCTGCTGTGCGTGGCGATAAATGTTAGCAGGAGACCGAGGAACTGACATGGAATCCAGGAAATCATTCACCGGAAGATTTTTAACGAATTCTTCCTTTTAAATTTGGACAATTCAGGTAAAAAAAAAAAAAAAAGCCAAATAAAGCATCTACTTAGTTGCAGTTGGAATAACCTTTAAAAATCAAGAAATAACTGTTAAAATACTTTTCTGGCATAAAAATCTAATATGTATGTGAAGTTTTATAGACTTTTTGTTCACTCTTTAAAAGCTTTTTCTAGTTCTTTGCTCCTTTCCTCTGATGATCTCTTCAAGTACACATTGTTGCTCAGCAAACGATGACGTCTTCATAGAAGTTGGTCACTACTTGGCACGCTAAAATTTGCACCCTTCAAACCAGCTTTCGTGACACAAGACTATTGTGATCCAATTATAACAAGGTAACTAACATGTTGGGGGGGGGGGCATATTTGTCTTTTTTAAATAGATGCCCTTTGATCTTTCCACAAAAAGCTTTTTGCTGCTTTTAACTGGGGGTGTAAGGTGAACCTCCAGGACTACATGGGCTTGTTTGTGTCCAAGTCATCCCAGAGACAGCAGTGATGAGCTACATCCTGGAACCCATTAGTGACAGTCCAAAATTTTAACTTTTCTGATTTGTTTTTAAAGCAAGACAAGATCAGTCTTGCAACCTTCATGTAAATCAGGCATGAGCCTGGTGCCTATTTCAAGGAATACCGGAGTTTGAGAAAAGCCTACGGGTTCAAAGCTGCGAGAGTTTTCTGTTCCAAGTCCTTCTAATGAGATGCCAGAGGCTGTAGAGTCTTCCCTGTCTGCGTGGTACATCGAAAAACACCCCAAGCCTCCTCAGCTGCTGCTACGCACTGCCAGTCAGATGGCTAAAAGGCAGCTTCTACACATTTGCTTTGCTCATTGGAAAACAGAATCTTCTGTTTGGTTCCCAGAAACATGAACATTCAGAGCGCCTAAACTTGAAGGAACACCAATCAGCCTTTCTCATCCTGTATGGGCAAAACAAAAACAAATATCTTTTAATCCTGTGGGAAAAAATAGTAAGATTATCTTAGTCATTTTACCAAGATCAGATAATGTCCACTTTTGATCTAAACTTGAGTTTGGGTGACTCCTTCATAAGCATTTTAGCATTTTTATTCCCCCTTTTTAAGATGAATGATTTCAGGTTGTTGTTTTTTTCTAGATGCAAACTTCTTGCAAACACTGCCTTGGCGCAGGTAGAACGCAGTAAATCAGGCCAGCTCGGAGCATAATGCATGCATTCAGAGGCTTCATACACAAACTGTGTATGAAGCGAGAGCCGCGCAGGAGCGCCCCCGCTCACCGGAGTTATCCAAACACGGCAATCACTGCGCCTTTCAGCGTCACCTTTCTTTTGTTATTCCCGCACCAAGCTCGCCTGGCTCCGGTGCGCACACCGAGCCGTTCCCCCGGGCCCCCCCTCCGGCTTCCCTTACCTCTCTTCCAGGAGGGCGAAAGCTGCGACGCGTCGGGTCCCTCAGCAGCCGGAGCAAAACGCATTATTCTGATCCCAAATCAGTGCGGGGCCCTCCATTAGAAACGGGCTCAAAGTGCGAGGTGACGGCAGGAACACGAAGAGTCTCGGAGGAGGAAAGTTTTGGTGTGTTTTTTTGTTGTTGTTGTCTGTGTGTGTTTTTAAGAGCCGTAGCCGCGTAGGCTTCGGGGGCCACGGTGCGCCAACTTCCCCGTCTGGTCTGGACTGGAGTTTGGAGTCCGCTCCCGGTGGTTTGTGTCCCGTTAGCGCGGCTCCTCCGGCTCTGCGTCCGCGTTTCTACTGCTGCCTCTTCCACACACGCATCTTTGAAGGCAGTCAGTGTCGAGTTGCTCAGCAAATCATGGCAGCGGCCGGGCTGCTCGTCAAACCAGGAATGTCCCAGCCCCGCAGCTCGGCACGGCTCCTGGAGAGGGGAGGGAGCAGGCAGGGAGAGGAGGGAGGGGAGGGAGGGAGCTGTGCATTAACAAGTTTTACAATCTAACGAGAAAATAACTTCCTCCTTCCCCCCTCTGCGCAGAGCACACGTGTGGACATCGTTAGGGAGTCACCTAAACGTCTTTAAAATGATCCGTCTGAAACGCCCCAAAGTTCAAAAGATTGTTTTAAGCACGACTGACAAAAAAGTCAAAGTTCAAATCATAAAGCTGCTCACGGGAAAATAATATAAATGATACTTCTGTTTTGTTTATTCTCACGTACTCTCTCTTATTTTCCATCTTTACAAACAATTTAGATTTATGTTTGCATGTTCTGTTTTGAAAATTTTTAAATTACCTAATATGTTATTATTGTGCCCTTTTTCATTAAGTAATTTAGCTGTAAGGGATAATTAATGAAAGCTCCTTTACACAATAAGAAGACGTTGAGCATAATTATCTCTCTTTTTTTACATTTTATTTTATCAGGCTTTTTTCTTTGGGTTAACAGGTATTTTTATTTCTTGTGTTAATTCAATTAAATTTTATTTATATAGCACGAATTCATAACACATGTCGTCTCACGGCACTTTGCAAAGTCAAATTTATTCAAACCCTGCAGACAGATTGGTCAGAAAGTTTCCTCTCTAAGGAAACCCAGCAGATTGCATCAAGTCTCTCCAAGCAGCATTCACTCCTCCTGAAAGAGCGTAGAGCCACAGTGGACAGTCGTCTGCATTGACGAAAACAGACTATCTTGATCAATAGTCCTCTAAGCTGTTTGGATTTTTTCAGAGCTCTCAGATGCAGTCCAGTCCTTGAACAGGACCACAAGGAGCATAATGAGCACTGATTTAAAAGAAAAAAAGGGATTTGAAATGGGTTCTTTGCCAATTCGCCTCTTGTTTAAGCATAGTACTGGTTTGTTTGTTTAAGGTTGATTTATTTGGAATAACTCATAGGTCAAAGTTCAGTAGGACACAAGATTTAAAAAAAAGAAAACTAATTTAAATCTGGTCATAATTAATAAAATAAGTAAAAGGAGTAAAAAAAAATGAGCTAAAATCCGAAAAAATAACAAAATCTTTCGAAAGCCTGGAGAATATGATATAAAATTAAATAAATTATATCACTCAAGACTTCTGTACAGCTGAAACATTCTGTTTAAGACCATAGTTGCCAACACTGCATCAAAGATAGATGGCATTTTTATTCAATGTGGAATAATCTGTTCCTTTCAGAAAACAGCTCAACAAAACAAGCCGTGTTTCTTAAAAAATACTCAGGCTGTTTAGACAGCCTGAATGTTCTGCAAACCTTCTCCCGGACTTGGAGAGACGCCTGCTCATAAACGCAGGAGAGCGGGAGCAGTCGGAGTCAAACAGTCATCTGTTGTGCGTATGGGCACGGGTAAACAGCATAATCAGCTCTGAAGAAGTGCTTATGTGTTCCAGCGGTTGCCTGGTGGCGGCAGCGGGCCCACCCTGCTGCAGGCAGCAGGTGCAGTTCACCGTCTGATGGATGCGTCTCATGCAAGGTGTTGGGCTGTCCGCCAGAGATGGGACTTACTCAGAATCAGAATCAGCTTTGTTCGCCAAGTTTGTGCACACATAGAAGGACTTCAACTCTGGTTCCACTCTCAATTAAGGCATTTAAATATTAAATGTAAATGTAAATGTAGAAAAGGTAAAAAGCTTGATTATTAAGGGCTTTATACGTTAGAAGAAGAATTTTTAAATTCTATTCTTGATTTAACAGGAAGCCAATGAAGGGAGGCTAAAATTGGAGAAATATGATCCCTCTTGTTGATTTTCATCAGAACTCTTGCTGCAGCATTTTGGATCAGCTGAAGACTTTGAATTGCATTTTGTGGACTTCCTGATAGTAAAGAATTACAATAGTCCAGCCTTGAAGTAACAAATGCATGGACTAGTTTTTCAGCATCACTCCTGGACAGAATGTTTCTAATTTTGGCAATATTCCTGAGGTGAAACAAGGAAACTCTGGAAACCTGTTTAATATGGGATTTAAATGACATGTCTTGGTCAAAAATAACACCAAGATTTTTTACTTTATTACCAGAGGCCAAGTTAATGCCATCCAGATTAAGTGATTGATTAAGAAGTTTATTTTTTGAGGACTCTGGTCCAAAGATTATAACTTCTGTCTTGTCAGAATTTAAGTGCAGGAAATTTAAAGTCATCCAGCTTTTGATGTCATCAAGACATGAATGCAGTCGAAGTAATTGATTGGATTCATCAGGATTTATGGATAAATATAGCTGAGTGTCATCAGCATAACAATGGAAATTAATCCCATGCTGTCTGATAATTTTGCCAATCGGAAATATATATATGGTAGAGAGAATTGGTCCAAGGACTGAACCCTGTGGTACTCCACAGGTGACCCTAGAGTTTGAGGAAGATTTATTATTAACATGAACAAACTGGAATCTGTCCGACAGATAAGATTTAAACCAGCCTAATGCTTTATATATATATATATATATATATATATATATATATATATATATATATATATATATATATATATATATATATATATATATATATATATATATATATATATATATATATATTTATAACATGCATGGGATTCACCATAGTGACAGCCTGGGGGAGGAAGCTGTCTCTGTTGTGCAGCTGATTTATTCAAATAGCGCTTTGTAGTTCTGACCTGAAGGTAAAGCTCTAAACCGTTTGTGTCCAGGATGTGTGGGGTCTGCTGAGGTGTTAGCTCCCTTTTTTTCCTGACCCTAAACCTGCAAGTCCTGGATGGACAATCAGCCCAGATTATCGTCTCTGCATAAACGTTGGTTGCAGGTTGGGCCGCCGGTCCTGTTTTGTGGACGAGCCAAACCACACAATGATGGATGTGCACAAGACACACTGAATAATGGCGGTATAGAAGCTGGAGAGCAGCTCCTGTGAAAGGGTGGACTTCCTGAGCTGCAGCAGGAAGTGCAGTATCTGCTGGGCGTTCTCCCGAACAGTGTCTATGCGTGTAGACCGGCTCAGGTCTGGATAGTCAAGGTGGTGCAGGAAGAAGTGTATTCCCATGATGACTGCATCATCTGCTGACCTGTTTGCCTGTTAAGCAAACCGCAGGGGCCCCAGCAGGGGGCCTTCTTTTGATGGTTTAACACCAGTCACTCAAAGGATTTCATGACCACAAACGTCAAGGGGGCGAGTGGTGGCCGAGTGATTAGAGAGGCTGCAAGGTTCTGGGTTTGAATCACATTGCCACTCTGGGTCCCTGAGCAAGACCCTTAGCTCCAGAATGCTCCCCGGGTGTTGAACGTTGTGTGTTGCAATGACAAATCAGGATTATTACTCTTCTTATTAATTGTTCAACCCTGTGATGGTGTATTTCTTGGGGACTGGGATAATGGTGAAGTGTTTGAAACATGAGGGAACCTCACACAGCTCCATAGACCCGTTAAACATCGGAGGAAGATGGGGGCCAGAGGGAGTCTTCGGGTGGTCAAGGTCAAAGTCAAGAAACCTGCAAAGTTTAGGCGCAGCAGAGACTGAGTAGATATTTCTCTGAAAGAGGATTGATCAGCTTTGCTTTTCCATCCATCCATTTTCTAACACGCTTATCCCTGCTGCGGTCTCGAGGGGTGCTGGTGCCTATCTCCAGCTGTCAATGGGCGAGAGGCGGGGTACACCCTGGACAGGTCGCCAGTCAGAACACAGAGACAAACAGGACAAACAACCATTCACGCACACACTCACACCTAAGGAGAATTTAGAGAGGTCAATTAACCTAACAGTCATGTTTTGCAAACTCCATGCAGAAAGACCCAGGGTGGACTCGAACCCAGGACCTTCTTGGCAACAGTGCTACCCACTGCGTCACTGTGCAGCAGCTTTGCTTTTCCATATTGTCAAAATTCATCCAAATTATTGAAATCACTTCCCCTCCATATGTGTGTATGAATCGGCACCTACAGGTATGCAGGCAGAGACCAAATTTTTATTTTCCAAAACGATTTTTTTTTCTGACATACTGTACATGCAAAACAATACGTGTGGTGGAAAACTAAAACAGCTCCGTCCGGGACACAGCAAGCCCATGGTGACACATGGTGGTGGCAGCATCATGCTGTGTGGATGCTTTTCTTAGGTAGGGACAGGGAAAGTGGTCCAGGTTGATGGGAGGTAGTCAGGGTTAAATATTGGGCAGTCCTGGAATAAGAGGCTGTAGAAGAATATAGACTGTGGACGAGGTCCGACGTCCAGCAGGACAAGGACTCTAAACATACAGCCAGAGCTGTATTTGTTTTACGTAAATGACATGTTTAGGTAATCCGTTGTCTCTTGTTAACTTTCTTTGAGGTATGTGTTTTTCCACATGAGTTAAACCCCCATCTTCTTACCAGAGTTATTTAATATGTCCCCTCTTCTAAAGGGTCAGCAGCTGATTGGAGATGGAGACAGAGGCTCCAGATCCAGATCCAGAGGAGGAGGGAGTGCAGGGTGATTGGACACAGTCGCATGTGAAAGGCTGGAGAGAGTGACGAGTCCACAGGGAGCACGGTCAGCACACAAAGGGCCAACGGAGGGGCTCCGTGGGGACGGGAGGGGAGAAAGGCCACGCTGGGAGCCAGAGCTGACAGCACAGACTCTTCTCATCCACTCAGAGTCCGGCTGTCTCTGGCCCCCTGGGGTACGAGCTCACTTATCCGAAGCACTGAGCCACAGCAGCTTCGGATGGCAGCAGAAACATTCGGCACACAAAGCAGCGCTAACCCCTGGCCTACATTTGACTGATACGGGCCTTGTTTCCAACATTTCCTCCGTCCTGATCAAACAGATTGCAACACATTTAGCCAATATGAGATTACATGTTGATGTCTGGCTGGAAGGCACAAGCAGTTTACACTAAAATACTGCCTTTCTCCACCTGGCTGTCTGATTGAGGAGTCATGCTAACAAGGGATTTGTTGCTCTGTGGGATTGTTTGAAGTTGGGACATTCGGCTTGTTGTACCCGGGTGTGAGGATAATAAGCCTGTGACCACCGTCACCAGAGTGTTTATGACCTGAGAAGCAGAGCTCCGTCTGTTGACTCTGACAGCAGGAGTCCGAGTGACGTTTGACTCGCCTGTGCTATTAAAAGACACTTTTAGATAAGACAAAAAACACCCTTCTCTCTGAGCCACTCAAGGTTTATTGATCACCCAAATGGGACAAAATACCACAGCTAAACTCTCATTGTCTCAGATTCTAATCATTCTGAAAATTTGTAGGGTGAATCGTGATGAAAAAGGAACTTTTAGAATGATTAACATGAAAACAAACAGATCTCCACAATAATCACCCCTCCAGGTAAAGGTGTGTAAAATGTCTTAAACTCGATTTTCATGGCAACAGGAAATTCTCCTAATAAAATATTTGCTAAAATCCACCCATAAATTTGACTGCATTTATTCTCATGCTAAGCAGTAATTAAAATGAAAAGTGCCATACTTGTTGCCACCCCAAAGAAAAAATATATAGATACATGTAAATTAACAAGTAATATGACACAGAAGCCCCTTTGTTTCAGCCGCTCTTCAAAACGGGAAAGACACGGGAACACACCAAAAGTATAGAATATCTGTGTGGATCTTCATAAGTTGGAAAATGGCCACAATACCACCTACTTTAACCTGCTCAAATCCTCAGTCAGAGCAATATTTTAAAACTTTAACACAAGTGGAACTGTGAAAAATGTGGCCAGAGCAGAACCCATGTCCGTCTAGCCTCCAGGCACAGGAAAGAGGACGGCCATGGAGGTAAAATACTCTGCATAGCTTACTGTCACAGAGTGGTAGCAAAGAGTTTGATGGTGTGGTCGCCAAGTCTCTATAACAACCACAAAACCCTTTTTTAAATGCCAACTGGTTTGAAAGGCATTCAGAGAAAAATCCCTTTATGTCCAACCATCACAAGCATAACTGTGTTCAGTTTCACACTTCCTAAACTTTAACTGGAACCTTGTGCTTTGATCAGTTGAGACTAAAGCTGTTGTCCTGTCATGTGTGTCAGCGTAGTTAGAAACGTGTATTGCACTGGTGTTATGCACATGCTCCCATTCTAAATAGTGTGCATGCATTGGGACCAACGATCTGTAAGAGTAAGCTACTTTCGCTGTGACGTCAATCGCTTCAATGGTGATTTCCCCCATATTTAAAGATTAATCAACTATCTGGCAATGATAGCTCAATGCTTTATTAGTGCCCCCTGGTGGCCAGATAATGAATAGCTGCATTAATCAGATGGAGGTCACATCACTGGTTTAATTTTAAAGCATCCCAAGATAACTGAATCTTTATCAGTGCAGACCGAGTGTCTGCATGGCATTGACTGAGAGTAAGTGTCATGATTATTGGGCTTTCGAGGCAGCATTTCACCAGTAGTTGAATTGATTTTGTAGCAGTGGGACAAATGTGTGACCCCTAGGATTCTGAGAGTTGCGACATACACACCGAGCACTTTTTCAACGAGCCCGAAAAATCCTGTTTGATTTGGGGAACTTGCTAGAGCGCATTGCAGCATGAACTCTTTCAAATACTAGGAAATATTTTGATAGACATTTGGTGACATCTTTCAGAAAACTGAATATGGGTCATCACTGTGTCTTTCAACAGGGTAATGATCCACATCAACTCAAAAGCCCGTCGCCAGATGCAAAATTCACCTTTTCCCTATCCTGACACATTCCTTAGACCTAAATCCTAAACTGGTGGTAAACTGAAGAGAAGACATGAGTGAGGATCCAGGACTGGACAATATAGAGAGATTGCGGAGAGTTCTGTACCGTCCATCTGGCAAAAGCAGGTTGTTGCTTATTACTAGCATGTGTGTCAGTAATTGTAGTACACATGATGTTTGGAGAGTTTCCTTTTCTACAGCTTCCGATGTGAAGTTATTCCACCGCAGTAAATGATTCATTTATTTTAGGGCTTGTTACATCTTCCCCAGGGCTGCTCATAAATGTGAAGGGTGCTGTGTATGTTTTCATAGACGAAGTAAAACTTTGTTCAGGTGAAGAAATATATATGAGGGTGAGAAAAATCACATTATTTTACAGGAGAGGTTAAACAAATTTCCCCCCAGAGGCTCATATATCTCCTGATTGAGACAGGTGTGTGTCTCCCTGTGTGAGTCTGTGTACGTTTCAGCGTGCGCCAACATTTGTGTATCTTCACGGATGTGTAAAAGACAAGGGTGAAGGCGCCCCTCTCCATCTGTTTTCTGCATCACGTTGTCCGTTGTTGGCTCTCTGGGAATTCCATCAGTCTGTAACGTCTCACTTATTCACACGTCTCCCAGAGCTTTTCCGCATACAGTAGATCAATCCGAGTCTGTCTTGACTCTGCGGCGACCCGGCACGTCCTCTGACCATCTTCACATCAGTCTCGCAGCCAATAAGGCGTCTCTGTCAAAAATGCTTGAGACATACTTTGTTGATGAAAAATACTTTATTTGTAAAAACAAATGGCACAATCGTGCTTAATTTAAAAAGTACTGCAAACCAGGTTTATCCTGAGAGCAAAGACTTGTCACAATCTAAAAATAAATAATTTTTACCCAGTTACTCTTACCCAGTGGCACAGCTAGTAGCACTATTGCCTTGCAGCTAGAAGGTCCTTGGTTCAAATGCCAGCCTGGGTTCTTTCTGCATGTTCTCCCTTTGCATGTGCTGGTCCTGTCCAAGGCTTTCAGCATCCTCCTAGAGTCCACAAACATGATTGTTAGGTTAATTAGTCTCTATAAATTGCCAGTAGCTATGGGTGTGTGCATGGCTGTCTGCTCAGTAACTTTACATCAGAGTCGACAAGAATCACATGTGGGGTTCCCTAAGGGTCCATCTTGGGCCCCCTCCTTTTCAATATTCACATGCTCACTCTAGCTCAGCTAATAAACAAAAACATCAACTACCATAGCTATGCAGATGACACACAGCTCTACATCACCATGTCACCAGGTGACTATGAACCCATTGAAGCGCTGAGTAAATGCTTAGAAGAAATCAATGCACGGATGTGCCAAAATTTTCTTTAATTGAATAAAAACAAAACTGAAGTAATCATTTTCGGACAAATAGAGAAGAGATCAAAAGCTAGCGCACAGCTTCAGTTTCTTCAGCTAGTAACCACCAATCAGGCCTGAAATCTGTGTGTAGTGATGGACTCTGACCTAAACCTCAAAAATCATCTAAAGACAATTACGAAGTTGGCCTTCTATCACCTGAAGAACATTTCCAGGATTAAAGGACTAATGTCTCAGCATCTTTAGTAGAATTGATCACTGCAACGGTGTTTTTACAGGTCTGCCTAAAAAGTGGATCAGACAGCTGCAGCTGATCCAGAACGGTGCTACCCGCGTCCTCACTAAGACTAAGAAAGTAGAGCAAATGGACCCAGTTCTGAAGTCCTTCCACTGGCTCCTTGTATCTCAGAGAATAGACTTTAAAATACTTCTGTTAGTCTATAAATCCCTGAATGGCTTAGCACCTAAATACATCACAGACTTGTTATCAGTGCATCAACCGTCCAGACCACTCAGGTCTTCTGGCTCCAGCCTGCTCTACAGAACCAGAACCAAACATGGAGAAGCAGCATTTAGTTCCTATGCCCCACTTATCTGGAAAAAACTTCCAGAAAACTGGAAGTTTTCAGTTTAAGTTTGTAGTCCGACTGTTTTTAAAATAATTAATATTTGCTTTTAGTTTCCATTTCCCATGTTTTATTTTGTTTGAAATTTTCTACATTTTATTCCTACTTGCTTTTATTCTGTTTTTATAGACACAAATCAAGACATAATGTTCAAGTTTAATGCACCGACAACAAGAATCCTGATTGTCATTATATGTTAACATAATTACATTTTTGATGAGCCAGACACCGGCTCAGGATGCACACAGATTACATATAACACGCAGACACAACAAGACATAATGTTTCCACATGCTTTTCTCTATGAAATCAGTTGATTGCACTTACCAACAACACTTCCTTAAACGCGTAAAGCGTGCAATTAGTCTTTAGGGACTAACAAGACTTGTATCCGAGCCATAAAGTCAGATAGCAGTCCTTTCACAATCAATACAGATTACTGTGCTGTTACATGATATTAATTACCCAAACACTCCATCGTTGATACACTCATGCCTATGGTTAATACCGTACAATGATTTTAAACCTTTGAATTACAGAACTGTGCAATCTGCATCGGTGGACGTCTAACCAGACATTCCTTGAGAAACTAGAGTATGCAAATAGGCATTACCAGCAGTGTGTTTGTTAACATGTAACAGACCATGGACTGGGCTGGTGGTTTATTGAATCGCAGCAAGGGGCAATAGTCCTCACAGCTTTGGGAAAGAAGCTGTCCCAAAGCTGTGACAGCTATTGCCCACTGCTGGGAGAGAAGGAACAGTGTGTAACTAATTTGGCTTTTTTATTAGCAAAAATCAAGTATCGCTTTCATAAATACATATTATGCCAATGTCTAATAATAATTGTATCACAAATGAAACCGTTCTCATAACTTAGAATGAGTAGTTTATAAATACTTAGGTGGCGCTGTACCCAATGGAAGATGCCTTCTTGTGTCGCCGTTTTTGATTATAGTAGCCTGTAGGGGACAAACTTGGAAGCCATATGCGTTTTCCCTATCTGTCTCCTTTATAAAGATGGGCTCTCGGTGGTGGAGGAGAATGAACAAGCAAAGATGACCGTAGATAAGATAAGATAAGATAGGCTTTATTGATCTCACATTGGAGAAATTCACATGTCACATCGGCTCAGTAATCAGTAATCAGAAAAAGGTGCCAAAAGTAGGACAAGGTGCGTCAGGTATATACAGTGTGTCCTCGTTTATACAGTGGATCAAAAATAAGTAGATAAGAAAATAAGAATAAAAATACAAAAATAGAAATAAGGCAGGGGATATCTTATGTACATTCACGGTGACTTATATACATGTGTATTGACATATATTCAGGTGTAATAGCAGCAGAAGTCACTTCTTTCAGTATTATTGCACAGTGTATTAAATAGAATTGCACATTAGTTATTGCACGTAGGTTATTACAGTTACAGTTATGGTTACAGTTGTGGTTACAGTTATAATTACAGTTTGGTTACAGTTATAGTGCAGCATTGTATAATCTGATGGCAGCAGGGATGAATGACCTGCGGTAACCCTCCTTTTTACAGACAGGGTGTCTAAGTCTGGCACTAAAGGAGCTGAAGGAGATCATTCTGTTTGCCAATTTCTGTTGAAATGGAAGACCTTCCATACTCTTTGTCCAGCAAAAGGGAAGAGAGAGTAACCAAGAAAAGAAAAAGAAGTTATAACCGGGAGAAAATTAGAGTCTACCTATTACCAGGTGGAGTGGAGACAATTCCCGATGGAGCGGTCATTCAAAATGGATGCAGAGGTTGAAGGCTTTCTGCTGGACACGTAAGTTAATTTAATATAAAAGTGACTGTTTTTTGCCGTTATGTCAGAAACAGGGCAGTTTAGTCCAGCAACTACTCTGTCCTCCCAGCAAAGACACCTAGTTTGTTCGTCTTCGTCTCCCTCTCACAGAGTATGTGTGTACATGGAGGGTGGGAGTGATATTTCCGGTGGTTCACGGTGTCTGTAGCGCAGAAGCCACCTGTGCTAGGTCCATTCACTCCTGTGCTGTGCAGCTTCCATACCACGCAGTTATGATGAGACACAAGATGCTTCCTATTGTAGCTCTATAAAAGTTTGCAAGCACCTGAGTCGAAAGTCCAGTCCATTTCAGTTTCCTGAGAAAGAAGGGCCCTTTTTTACCAGGTGAGAGGTGTTCACAGTCTAGGAGAGGTCATAGGAGATGTGAATGTCCAGAAAATGTATGCTGTCTACACTCTACGCTATGTCTACGCTATGTAGACATAGTCGGTCGAGGCAGATGACCGTTCATACTGAGCCTGGTTCTGCTGGAGGTTTTTCCTTCCTGTTAATGGGGAGTTTTTCTTTCCCCTGTCGCTTCATGCTTGCTCAGTATGAGGGATTGCTGCAAAGTCATGGATGAGGGATTGCTGCAAAGCCATGGATGAAGGATTGCTGCAAAGCCATGGACAAAGCAGACAACTCTCCCTGTGGCTCTACGCTTCTTCAGGAGGAGTGAATGCTGCTTGTCAAACCTTTGATGCAATCAACTGGGTTCCCTTATATAGGAAATTTTTTGACCAATCTGTATAATCTGACCCAATCTGTATAATCTGATTGAATTTGACTTTGGAAAGTGCCTTGAGATGTTTCATGAATTGGCGCTATATAAATAAAATTTAATTGAATTGAATTGAATGTCTACGCTGCACCACCTCCAAATGCATGCCGAGGAAAGATAAAATAATACCCTAACACAGACAGTGTTACACATGGTTTATAGTAGTGATAAATCAAGCTAATCTAATCTAAATTTAGTTCTGAAGCAGCTGAAGATAAACTTGATCAGAAACGGCAAAATTAAAAGTAAAAAAATAAATGGCAGAGTAAATATTGCACAATTATTTATAATATGTTAACAAGGGATAAAGAACATCAGCCTATTTACAGAACAATATGATATATAATATGCAATTTGCATGATAATACAGCAGCCTTTTGAAGTAGCTTAGGTGTGTGCAAGGGTACCTTAGCATCTAAGAGACTGTAAACAATTCAGGATCAAATCATGAAGCTCCTTAGAAAGCTAAAGAGCGTGCAAATAGTTCTTTGCAATAAGTAAAGTTTCACAACTCTAATACATTTTGGTTGATCACTAAAACAATAAATGGAAATATAAAATTTTCTATCATGATGAACTATCTTGATTTTGTGGAACTGCCCTCTCAGACTAAAGTATAGATTAGACCATGAAACCTTTTTTTTACTATTCAGTTCAATAGTCATAAAATGTTTTGTAATTATAGAGTTGAATCATTACAATATCTTTGTTATTTTTGTGTCTCTTTTGCTTAATGAAATCCTTAATAGAGTAGATCTAAGTCAATAATAACATTTATTATTTATTACACTATCTTGAATGACACTTTATTTTTATAATCTTCCTCAGTGCAGGGGTCAAGAAGTTATGAACTAAATCCCTTCACAGACCTATAAAATCTTTTAAAGTCATTTTGAAATTGTTCAGATTTGTTATGGCACTCTTATACAGTATTTGTGACTTGGTGGTGAGGAATAGTGGAGTAAGATAAAAAAACATCCTTTCCTCTTTAACTCCAGTGCTTCCTCCATTCCCAGAGGCTTGTTGTGACCTTTTGATTCATGCTGCAGATTACCACTTCACCTTAACTTCACCGGACCCGTGCATAACTTCGGTCATTACACAGTCACTGCGACCTTGATAAAATGTTTTTTAGCCCGTAGCTGCGTTTCTTCCCGTTTGATTCAGTCTGTGAAGTTGCGGCTAACTGGCTTTTCTAGTTCACTCCAAGTGGCATGAAGCGATGTAGAAAATGAGCCAGATGAAGAGGATTAAGTCCTTATCGTCTCCCGTGGCACTGGAGTGTAGCCATGGAAACAGGAAGCAGGAGGCAAACTTCCAAGATGGCCACCAGCTTGTGAATGAGTGCATTCCTCAACGGCAGGGTGTCTGCAGCAAGGAGGAGGGGCCGGGAGCATGTTTACTTCCACAAGGGCCAATATAAATAGTAACTTCTGCTGTTTTAAGGACTTCCTGTCCCTAGGTATTCCATATAACAGTTGTTAAATAAACAATCACTTTCCCATTGGGGCTGCCTTTTCTGTAGTTACGCAGGGTGAGCTGGGAGGTTCAATCAAGAGCCCCGGCGTGTGGATTTTTAAAGCCCTCAGACTGGAGTCATGAAGCTGTTCCAGGTCACCACACTCTCTTTCACTCCCACCCCGCCTGGTCATATAACCTGCACACACTTAAGCTGAGCCTGAATGCAGCGAACAGCTCGTTTCTTCTCAGGCAGAGTGCAGTGATCACTCCCTGATGTTTTGTTTTCAGGGCTTTCAAACAGCAAGTATGATTATTCAGCAAAACACAAAAAGCTAATTAACCAGGCTATCCAGGAAGTCTTTCACTGCATCTGTGCAACTGCACCTTCAATGTTTTCTCCTCTGGTAGTCAAAAGGTGAAAAAAGACTATTTCATGCAAGACCAAATTATATTCATGAGAGATTTATTTTTCAGTAAATAAAACCCCTCCCGATAAAGTGTGTCATATCTAATGTATTTAAAATAAAGCAGTGGGGACTCTCTTCAAATGGGCTGTGTTTAATGCAAAATTGCCCCACTGTGGGTTGAAGTGAGAATTTTAACAGAGACTTTTCAAATTGGAAAAAATACTTTATTACGCTAAGGGGAAATTTAAATTTGTAATAAGTCAGGCTTGCCAAGTTTATTTAAAGACTCATTGTAGATGGTGATGGCTATGACCAGGAAGGATCTCCCATAGCGGTCAACATTACAGCAGATCCGCTGAAGAATGAAGCCATTCTGTTCTAAGTTCTTCAATTTATGAAGCATTGTTCTTCGCATTATCTCCAGAGGTTCTAGAGGAGTCCCCAGAACAGAACCAGCCTTCTTTATCAGGTTGTTGAGCCTTTTTAGGTCCCTGGCTCTGTTGCCGCTACCCCAACAGATGATGGCAGAAGAGATCACTCTCCACATCAGACTTATGGATGATACGTAGCATGTTGCTGCAAACCCTGATCGATGAGCTTCCTCAAGAAGTCCAGTCTGCTCTGTCCCTTCTTGAAGACGGCCTCACAGTTTCATCTCCACTCCAGTCTGTTGTCCCAGTGAACACCGAGGTATTTCTACTCCTCCACCACCTCCACTTTTTCTTCCATGACAGAAATGGTGTTTGGCCTATTCCCATTTCTCCTAAAGTATACAGTCATCTTCTTTGTTTTGCTCACATCTTAGATGAGATTATTGTTTCCACACCATACCAAACTGTGGGTCCTTGAAATTGAGTTTTCTGAATATTTCTGCAGATAACAGGACTCTGACCTGTACTATTGATCCACATTGATATATCAATTAAAAGATTAACAATCTAATTACTTCAATGCAAAATGAAAATATCAATGCATATCATAATTTTAAGATACGCCTTTATTTTGAAATTCAGGCAACTATAGTGAACAGGTGATCTTTTATTATTATTTTAAAATTAGAAGAATGCTGTTTTTGATTTAAATGCTTGATACCTGTAAGAGATTAGAAATAAAATGTTCAAATCAAATATGTTTTTTGTGACTTTATATCACTGTAAGTAATAGTGTAAGATGGGCAGATACTATTGTATTATATTTCTCGCATCGATCAGAAATCGTCACAGACTCTGTTATAGTGGCAAATATCATATTGTCATCCAAATAAATCGATGTAACATCATATCGTGACAAAGCTGGTGAGTTGCACTCCTGCAAATGAAATGAAAATAAAATTTGTCCACATTTGACAAGACAAAGCTGCTAGATGGCTGTAATTGTGGAGAATTTGTACAACCAAATGATGGAGCCTCTTCCTCTCTGCTGTGTAGATAATTGTGTAGATAATATATCCAGGGTACTTTTCTTATCATGGCTGTAATGTTACCATCAGACCCATCCAAATTGATTTTGTTTTTTCTTTTTCTCATCAAAAAAGAGTTGTTACACATTTCAGTACTTCATGTTTGGTATTACCTTCCCCCCAGTCTGAAGCGGCAGGTTTGTGGCAGGGGAGGAGATGTTATCTATGGAGGTTATCTATGTGTGTTGTTCATGAAGCTCTTCTCAAACTCATGCCTTATGAATGGACTAGTCAGCATCAGTAGTGTTCTTAAATTTTTTTTCTTTTATTAGTTGGTTAGTGAAGATTGTTCTTTGTCTTCGGTAGAATTGGGAGTCACCACCAACAGCGCTGCACTTTCAGTAGCCTTGGCGTGAAAGGCAACGTCAGTGTTAGCTTAGCAACACGGACATTGTCACAGTGTAGCTTAGCAACCCTTGCTAAGTGTTGCTTAGCAACACTGTGACAATATGGCTGTGTAAACAACTGTCCCACGCAGTAATTGATGAGAACTAAAACTTCTTCTTGTACAGTGTTTGATTGAACGTCGTTTAAATTGATGCTAGTTAGCTCTGCTCTTGATACCAGTTAGCTTACCTTCCAGAGGGGATTTTCTCCCTGATTCCCTAAACTGGGATGTATCTAACTGCTGTCTGCAGCAGGCAAGACAATTACTTTCATGCAAAGTACTACCAGCACAGACAGCAGGAGATATAATATTAGTAGTAGTAGTAGTAGTAGTAGTAGTAGTAGTAGTAGTAGTAGTAGCAGTAGTAGTAGTAGTAGAACTAGGCAAGGCAAGTTTATTTATATAGCACTTTTCAGTAACAAGACAATTCAAGAGCTACACATATACTAACACATACGCATATACATACAATTTATACATACACACATACGCATACAATAATAATAATAATAATAATAATAATAATAATAATAATTTCACACCCTAACAGTGATTCTACCTAAACTACGTAGTATTTATCCAAACCGCAGTAGCATTCCAGCCACAGTGCAAATCCTTGCGAGGTGATCATGCATTGATACACATTCACACCATTTACATCATGCACTTAGAAAGCACTCGTAGCCTCCCTAACCCCCATCCACTGCAATCCACAACCATCCTGCTAATCAATGAAATATGTTTATTTCTATAATCTTGAATTATAACTACGATTACCTTCTCAACATTGGCCCAAACCCCATTCATCAGAGTTTCTCTAACCTAATTTTATGGAGGGTGGAGCAATGACAACAGGTTAAGAAAAGTAATTTGTCTGTAACTGATGTGGTTTTAGAAATACTACCAGTTGGTCGTAGTTTGAAAGCAAACACGTTTAAGGGCCCAAATACTTCATTCTCGGGCCATTTTTGAACTATGACAGTATACTTTGAGAGTTGCTATTTTCTCGTTTCTAGTTTGTTCATGTTTCACACACTGAAAATGGCATAACCAGTAAAAAAACTGTTGCAAAATCTGTGCATCACAAGGCTGCTAAGAGGCTGCCAAAACACACACATAAAGCGCGATGAACTCATCCCGTCCATCTACACACAAAAACCCAGACTTATTTGTATTCAAGAACACATCATAATACGTGGGAATGCTCAAATACACAAACATCCTCCAGCTGGCAATGTCAATAAGAACGCACCATCCATCACGTTGCCTCTGTCTCAGACAAGGGCAGAAAGCTGTCAGCATGCATTCCTCAGAGCGGATTTTTATGATCACATTTGTCAGCTTGAAGCTGAGCGCATGCCCAAAGTGTTTGAATGTTTAAACTTATCTTATTGTGGCCTCTGGAAATGACAGGCATTCCCACAGGTGCTAAAATGATCCAGGAACAAAGCTCTTCTGTATCATCCCAGGCTTGGGGCGTAATCTCTGCGGCATATTTCAGCATGCCATCCTGCTTGTTTGTTTTCAGGGATTTGGTCAGAGATAAAGAAGCTGGTATTAACAGAAGGACAGGCTGCGATAGAGGATCAACTGCGTTCAGTTCTCTTACTGTCTCGTCCGACATTGACTGCATCTTTATCTTATGACAAGTATTGATTTACATTTTTTACACAACATTAGGATCTGCCCTTAGTTCATGGTGAGGTATTAGCAATCTTTGTGACTGCTTAGAGCTGCCTGCTGGAGTGGGCCAGGACCCCAGAGTAGCTGAATTCACGCAGAACAGGTTTAAAATGCAACATTTATTGTACTAAGGAAAACAAACAATGAACACTATGTCTGTTTAATAGATCAATGGGTAATAGCTGGTTGTTTCTTAAGATGCACTGAGAGATCCGCTGTTGAATATATTTGGTCAAGCCTGATCCGTGAAGCGCAACCAGGTCGAGATGTCAACAGTGTTCAGTGGCTAATATGTTGATGGAAAAAGAAGAAGTAAAGTTAGCTAAGTTATGAATGAGTAATGTTTAAAAATAAAGTCAGATGAAGCACAGAAATATAAAAAGCTACACAAAAAGAACTGTGTGATCCACATTTCAGAGTATATTGAGACATGTCCGTGGTGTATTTAAGCTGCAACAGAGAGCAAGACTTTCAGTGGATAATAGGAAGCTTGAACAGAGATTTCAGTATCTGTATGTCAGAACATGCTGTTTTTAGAAATCTTTACAGCCTTTTGGAAACCTCAGAGTTAAGATAGGAGGCTACATTCTGGAGAGAATGCACACAGGGACAGCTGTTTCAGCAATGCTAGCCATGCTAACAATGCTAATCACTAATGTGCTAAAGTTATTTAAAGATTAAATTCTGTGAAGTATTATCACTATTAATTTTGTACCAATGCGCGCCATCTTGGCATCCAAATAATTAACTTTGTCATTCAAATCACCTGAGACTATTCGTAATCGTGACATACTAACTGCATCAGACCCAGGAATAGAATATAGATTTCATGCCTGAGCCAAAGCCCAATCCGAGCTTGACCTGAAATTCGGGCCAGATCAGGACTAGATGTCAAGCAGGACTGTTAGGTCAAACTAGGGTTAGGTTGAAGAAGAGGAAGGGCTCAGAAAACAGAAATAAGACCAGAGTGTGTTTGGGATTTTTTCATGCGATCCCCCTGAGGAGAGGAAGAGCAGCAGGTTAGACAGTCTTGTGCTTGCGCAGTTATTCAGAAAGGGACTTAGTCATTTCTTACTTACATTTCTGGAAAAATCGTCCACTTTACCGTTAAAGGTATATAACCACGTTATATGCTTATAAAAAAAGACCAAAAACCATTTGATCATGATAAAATAAGGTTACTTGCACCAAGCCATCTTGAAAGTGTTTTGATGGTCATTTTTGAGTCGAAAGATAATTTGCTCTCGGGCTTGATTAACAAATATAAACAGAAGTGGCGCCATCTACCGGCAGTATCGTAGAACTATCAAAATGCCGATTTGGTTAATTGATAAATTACTTGTAAATAATGCCGGACCGAGCCTGACCCTCTGCAATGCCTCGCAGTAAAGCAGAAGCTCGGAGTGATAGAAGACCAACCGTTATTAATTAAATAAACCGATCTACAGCAACTTTAAGAGCCTCATATCAGAACATTTACTCACGTCAGTCAACTCTGCGTCACATCTGAGCCTCAGCAGGTTTAGCTTCGGTGAACACCAACAGTCATACTGTATTCCCAGTGATATTCCAGTCTTTTCTCTCTTGGAATCATATATTTTTTGTGCTTTTTTTTTCTCTGGATCTTGGACCTTTCTTCATTGTTTTGCTGGGAGATGCTAATAGCCGTTAGCCGCTTCCTTGTTTTAACTCCTGCTGCTCATGCGCAGTATGTATTTCCGTTAAAATCGTGAATAAACACAAAAAGCTTTATTTACTAACAAACTGAACAAAAAAAAAGCATAAAACACCAAAATAATAACTAATCCACCAGCAGGATGTGATCATCTTTCATAAAAACTTTGTGTGCAACCAGAGTGAGCTACTGACGTATAAATTTAAAAAAATCAAATAACGTGGCTATGCACCTTTAATAATAAGTTTATTCACATTGGGTATTCTTTGGGTTTGGGCCCACAATTCAAGCGCATTGGTTACAGCGCATTTATGCCTGCAGGCCCAGGTTGGGTCGGGCTGGGTTTATTGGGCCCGATCTATACTGTACCCCGGAATACGAGCATGCAATAGATCCAGCACCATGGCATGTCGACTGACTGACAGCTTGCAGTCTGATGGGAAGGTGTGTTTACTCTCTCCTTGGTGCAGTTTGTACTTCACTTCCAGTTCAGTTAATAATGGCCGTGCTCAAAGATTGCTTATAGTCTGCTATTGCAAATATTTTGGGCGGCATTTTTATCACTAGCATCTAGTCTAGATGGAATGGAAAGAGAAGATATATGTTACGTTTAGTAAAATCCTACATTCTTCACCAGTGATTGTGATTGGAGATTCTGACATATTCAAAAGGATCTCTATTTTTTTCCCCTCTCCTCTCACTTATATCATCTCCAGAAACCCACCTCCTGGTTTTTCTCCCCATCATGCCAGAGTGTCAAGCTAGATCCGTGAACAATCTGCTCCATCCCAGAGGTCTCCTCATGGCTCCAGGCTTCATAAATCTGTGATTCCCTCGGGGAAGGCCGGGTAGACAGCGCCAGTGGGAGCTGAAAAGTCTCCTGTTTCAAGTTACATTTGGTGGACAAAACTTAACTCAAGGCTGACACTATGTAATAGTTCAGTGTCTTCTTTTGTACAGTCGATGAGAGTTTATCAAGGCTGATGAAGCTGTGGCAGTGCATTTGTGGTCTGCTAATCAGAACGGCAGAATAAAGCCTGTCTTATTGGAGTCATATTTATAAATGGCATATGTGTTTCTCTGGTTAGGGTCCAAGTACAGCATCAGTTTGTTGATAACCTCCATTATTTTGTCGGAGGAACTCAATAAACTCCGGTCACTTCTTAGAGATACGCTTACCATGATGTAGGTATGATGCTTGAAATGTATTTCTGTTATAATTATTTTCTGATGTAGTGGTTACCAATGGGCATTAACAAACATCAAACGCCATTTTCCTTTTTGACAAATGAATGAATTTCACAGGTAAAAAAAACATTTTAGTTCAACTTTCAAGGACAGTCAGCTACAATACAATCCTGCATTTTCACATGATATGTTGTTTATATGTTCAAAAATAAAGACTAAACTCATTCATTGATCTATTCATCCTGAGAGTTTGGATGCCTATACACACACACACACACACACACACACACACACACACACACACACACACACACACACACACACACACTTGGGTCAAACGTTTCGTTTAACCTCTCTGATAATAGTTCAGTGGAGTTTTGGCCCAATCCTCATGACAGAACTGGTGTACCAGTTTTTAGGCCTCCTTGCTCGCACAGACCTATTGGTTTATATCGAGCTATATAAAAAAAATAAACATATGTCGTGAATACTATATACATATTGTACCCCATAATAGGTAAAAGAAACAAAAAGAAGAAAAAAACATACACACACATATGTGAGTACGTATATATGTATATGTATATAAACTGTAGATATGCACACTGTATGGACAGAAATTTGTCAAAGATTTTTCCGCTTCTCAGTTCTACCCAGAGGTTTTCTATAAGCCTGAGATCAGGGCTTTGTGATTTCTGCTCCAACACACTGGCTCTGCAGTCGGTTTGTGTTTAATTTAGTGCTATGCTAAGCGTGATTCTCCATTTTGAAGCTTTAACATCCCAGCTACTATCTTCATATGTTGCTTCAACATTTTCCCCTAACATCCTTTCCCCATGATGCTGTCTATGTTTAGACGTGCAGCAAAAGACCCACAGCCTGATGCTTCCATTCCTGCACTGTTGACAATGGTCATTAAGGCCAAACACTTATTTTTTAATTTTCTTATTTACTTTTGTTTTGTTTTACTTCTCTAAAATCTGAAGTCGCTGTTTCTGTGTGCATTTGAAAACTGTGTCATCTGGCTTTTTAGGTGTTGTTTTAAGTGCATGCTTTTGAGCACATTTCGCAAAACAAAACAGGTCCTAGCTGAATTCTTTTATTTTCCTTTGATGACACACGAGGAAGCAGAGTGCCTTAAAAGACATCCACAGGTATGCCTCAAAATCAGACGCTCACAAAATCATAACACCCTCGTCTCGGTTTTCCCGAAGGCACAGTAATCTTAGTGTGAATACATTTCAGACTTTAAAGAAGACAATAAAGAAAACTTATGAACAGATCAGATTACCTGAGGTACAGGACATATGTTTTGACTGTTAGAAAGGAAGGAAACCGAAGTAGCCGGGATAAATCAAGTGAAAGAACGACAGCTCTCAGGGTGGATTGACGCTACGGGAGTTAAGGGTGGAGAGGCAGATCAGGGCACCAGCTGCCACTGCAGGTGTATATCTTACTGGCTTTCTAAAGTGGTTTGATAGTGACTAATGGGTCGTCCCAGGTGCTCAGAGCGGATCTGTTTGCAGGGTCGGGGGCAGCAGAGGAGCGTGGCTAACATGACCCTGACCCAACAAAGGTCAGGGTCATGGAAGATGTTCTCTTCCAATCAAACCAACCTTTTTTGGATGTCTTTTCATGCTAATAAGCAACCATGTCCCTTTTAAACATCTTTGAGTGCAATAAAACCTCATGGATGATGTCTCAGTTAACATTCCGGTGCTGCCTTTCACTTTGCGCATCCAAACCCAAAGTGTATACATGAAACTGGGCCAAATAACCACTTCCATTCAAAGAACCAGTTGGCCCACAGAAAAGTTTCCCAAAACTCTTGTGGGATCGTCAAGACGGATGAGAGGTTAGTGGAAATTTGATTAGTGGACAGCCACTCCTGGGGAGGACTAGTACTCTTTCATGGTTTGTTTAGATCAGGACTGTGTTTTGTTTTCTGGGGTCTTTCAGCCTACTTCATGTTGTGAAGCAGGTTCTAGAAAAGTGTTTTTCTCGTTCTACTGGTCAGACAATAGTCATGCCTGAATGTGACAGGAGGAATTGAACTCAGCTTTCATAAAAATGAGATCAGTCAGAAAATGTGTTCATCACATGAGATCAGATGCATTTTTTGATAACTTCTTTTTTTTATATAAATGAAATTATGAAATAAAAACGGCCTTTTTTGTGTTTAATCAGTTTATCTTGCTCCTTCGTTAAAATTAGTTTGATGATCTGAAAACTTTGAGTGTGGGGGAAAAAAAGCAATCCCAGATGAAATCTGCAAGGGTATAAATACTTTTTCACAGCAAAACAATTATCTTAAATAATGAAAATGTTTCGCAAACAAACATTTATGAAGAACTCACATTATTTTGTTACCCTGCCCCTTAAACAAATGTGTTTTTTACTAGTTGTGCTCTTATTTTAAGTCAAACTTTGTCAGTTTTTCTTTAACTGACCAATTTTAGTTTTGATGCACTTTCTCAGATTCCAAATTAATTGAGGTAGCCATTTCCGTTTGGATCTGGTGAACGGACATCGATGCCTTCAAGGCCCCAGTCCCATCGCTCACAGTCCTCTCTGTAATCCGCCTCTCCCATCAGCTCATTAAAGCCGACGTCTTCACACCTTTCACCATGTTGGGCCCAGCTGTGTCCCGAGACTGGCCAGGCCAGCCCAAAGTGTCAGCAAGGGCTGCCAGTTTCACAGCCGTGGCAACGAGCCAGGGCCTCTGATCTCGGCTAAAAAAGCTGTAAATCACAGCTTGAAGGTGACGGTCCAAACTGCTCATTGAGGCAGCCAATAATAAATGTGGTGAGACCGAAAGGCTCTCCCTAGCTGTCAGACTCAACTGGCTAATGAGAGGAGTGTGTTGGCTTTAGGTAACTAAAGGGTTGTGTTTATAATGACGCTTTCATGGATAACATTTAGGAGCACTGCCACAAAATCTGCTTAGTTAAATAAACGGCGATTAGGAACCAATCAGAGGAGACTGGTTAACTATTATCTAATGGTGAACCCGAAGAGCGTTCTATTTTGGAATGAAAAGAAGCTGCAAACTAAGTTTGGACTATTTGAAGCTGAGAAAGGCTAACCCTAACCCAAAGGGCCAAATCAGTTACTCCACCCCATGTTGTGCTTTCAGCTTTTTCTTTAAAAAACGTTTACTCAGAACATCATGGGAACAGCTGAATTAAAAGTGCAGATGTTGTCTCTTAAATCATCTAAGCTAAAGCAACCATCACCTAATGTCCATGATGACATCAAGGTTTTATGAAAATGTCGCATTAAAGGTCCTATTTATCTCAAAGCACACTGCAAAAATGGAACTAAAAGTGAGTAAAATGTTCTTGAAATGAGTGTATTTTCCTTGATTGCAGCAGCTAAATAAGACTATATGCCAATGGAATAAGATTTTGGCACTTAAAATAGGAACAACTCATCTCCATCATCTCATTTCAAGCACAAGATATTTAATTATCTTGTTGCTGGGGTAAAATAATTATTCCAAAAAAATTTGATGATTGTGGCTTACAGATAATAAAAACACCAAATATTCAGATAATTAGAATACTACATAGGATCAATAAAAAGGAGATGCTTGGCTTCTGAAAAATATCGAACTCAATCAGGGCTCCTTTTGCATGACTTACTGCATCAATGCGACATGGCATGGAGGTGATCAGTCTGTGGTTCTGCGGAGGTGTAACAGAAGCCCAGGTGGCTTTAATAGCGCCCGTTCATCTGCACCGTTGGGTCTGGTGTCTCTCATCTTCATCTCAACAATTCTTGATAGATTGTCTCTGGGGTTCAGGTCAGGGCAGTTTGCTGGTCAATCAAGCCCCAACAATACCATGGTCATTAAACCAGCTTTTGGTACCTTTGACAGAGTGGACCAGGAACAAGACCTGCAGGAAAATTAAATCAGCATTTCTGCAAATCTCAAGCAAGCTTCATCAGGGAGGACAGATCACCCGCTATTACCATCTAATGTAGAACAGATTACTAGATCAATGTGTGCTTCTGTGCTTTTTTGTCTCTCTTGTTGTGTCTCTGCTCTGTCTTCTGTAACCCCCAGTCGGTCGAGGCAGATGACCGTTCATACTGAGCCCGGTTCTGCTGGAGGTTTTTCCTTCCCGCTAACGGGTGTTTTTTCTTTCCACTGTCGCTTCATGCTTGCTCAGTATGAGGGATTGCAGCAAAGCCATGTACAATGCAGACTACTCTCCCTGTGGCTCTACGGTTCCCCAGGAGTGAATGCTGCTTGTCAGGACTTTGATGCAATCAACTGGTTTTCTTATATAGGACATTTTTGACCAATCTGTATAATCTGACCCAATCTGTATAATATGATTGAATTTAACTTTGTAAAGTGCCTTGAGATGACATGTTTCATGAATTGGCGCTATATAAATAAAATTGAATTGAATTGAATTGAAAGTATTATGGGTAAACTCTGAAGTTTTAATCAGTGGACTAGAGCCATATCAGATGCAAAATTACAATGTTAGTGCAACTTAATTGTGCTTAGGCAAACAAACAAGTCTGTAAGCTAAAAAGCAGTAAGCCTAAATTGAACATTAGCCTAAAATTGACAGCTACTGTCTAGAAATACATTTCTGGGTAGTTTATATTAATAAGGCGTTATTTTTGAGCAGTCCAAGTTTTGAAAATAAACCTCAGCAAACATCTACAGAAAGTATTCTTGGTAGGCTTTAACCTACATCTAAATCAAGCTCTGGTATGGTGAGGCTCAAGGAACAACAAACCACTCTTCCTTCAAGAACTATGCAATGATCAGTACTTACGAGGAGCATTCAATCACCTCAATCCTCCTGTGCTATCTTGAGTAATCCACACCATGTTTGTCTTTATAATTTCCTTATTTTTCTGATCCTGATTTGTGATGCATAAATGAATTCCTTATCTCTCATTACCAAACTTTACAACAACATAGAAACTTAATCATGTGTCCAAAACAACGCTGTGGTGTCGCTCCAGCAGCGGTGTCTGGTTATCGCTCTGTTCTGTCCCCAGAGTGGCAGAAAGTTAGCTGATCACCTTATACCTATGGGTGAATTTATGATGTAATGTCTAAATTAATCGCGTATGTGTGTAATGCTAATGTACGTGGTGAACCCGATATTAAAGCCAAACACAGAGTTACGTTCAAAAGTTTATTAATAAGGTGGTAGATGACAGAAGAATGACCAGATGATGCTGAGGCTGACATGTATCGAGTGAGCAGACAGTGGATGACTTGGACAGATGAATGCAGGTAGAACCAGACTGACCCAGAGTGGTAAGCAGTACCAGACTTGAACAGGAGTAGCTTGAACCAGACTTTGTTTGAAGCTGCAGGCAGAATCTGAACTGTACAGGAGCAATAGGCAGAATCTGATGTGAAGTCGCCAACGTGTTCCCAGCGTGAGCATGGCGAATTGCAGTATCCAACAGGAATCCTTTTTTCCAGGCGGTGCACAAGCAAACTAGCGAGGGCAGGGGCAGGAGTAGCCCCAGGGACAACAGAGGAAAAACAAAGGAAAGCCACTGGAGCAAACAAACACATGCAGGCGGAGAAACAAGACGAGATGTTCTGGCAGGGAGTGAATGAGTGAGGCAGGTATAAGTAGAGAGAGTCCCAGGTGATCAGAGTTGGTACTAATTGGTTGCAGCAGGTGGAGCTGATCTGGTGCTGAGTGGTGGCTGGTAGGGGACTGAGCTGATTGGATGCTGACAGGTGGCTGAGAGAAATGGAACATAATCAGTCCAGAATAGTCCAAACAAGAAACAAAAACCCAAAATCCTGACAAAGTGTGGAGGAAATAAAGGCTCTCCTTTACTCCTACCTTTTATGCTAGCCTCAGCTGGTTAGCCTAACGCTAGCCCTCAGCTAACATCTCCGTGTTAAACAGCACAACAAGCTTTGATTCAAATTTAGGAGTCTGATAATGCCCTAAAGACACATATATTGAGGTATGCCGTTGAAAGTAAGGTCTGGTTGTCTCACGGCTGCTATCCAGAGTTCATTCTGCATCTATTTGTTAGTTCAGTGATCCGAGCTCCTTGACTTTGATTCAATGGTGATAGACTTTAAAATCTCAATCCATCGTTATTTTTCCCAAAGCGATCGTATGAACGAGTGTGACAGTTAATGGCACAGCACATTTGAAACATGTTTTAACTGTTTAAAACCAGAAAACAAAGACAGTGTTGAGGGTGAAGGCTATGTAAACAAACAGAAGCCTGTGTCCTGATGCCCAGGTATCCCACAATGCAATACGGTTGTTTTGGCACCCTTTCAAGCGCCAAAGCAGAAGAAATGGTTAGAAATGGTTATTTAGCAACTACTCTGTGGTTTGTTTATCGCTGACTTCATATACTTCCAACATTGTTGTGCATGAATGCATTCAGTCAGGGGTGTTCATGATTTATGTGAATTTGGAACAAAAAGTAGTTTTTGTAAAATTATAACATTGAAGAATGCACAGTCCTCTTTACTGACAACAGATACTTGTTTTATTTAAGGGCTATTGACCATGAATAGAGATTTTCACAACAGTCTTAATAGGATTTGCTCTAGTTGTCAGAACAACTATGTACAGTTGTTTTATACAAGCAGGCTATCCCAATAAAAATGCTGACAGGTGAGCTCACATTATTATCAAATAGATGAAGCAGTAAAATGACCAGCATGATGAGTAAACATAACAATAAGTAAATCAAAATAATGATGGGAATCTAAATAATGTGCTTTCAGACATTTTGATGCTGTGTGACAATTATTTAATTTAATCAAGTTTCATCATCATGTCACAGATTTTTTAATCCAGTATAATCGGTTAATTTCTTTCCTTTGATTACTAGGAGCACATTTGTGTGTGTGTCTTTTTATTGTACAATCAACCAATCACGGCTCTTAAAAGACAGCGTCACACCTGGGAATGGAGTCCACCACACCTCGTCTCTTTCCTCCGAGTCGCTCTCAGCAGGGATCTGAATCTCTCTGAAGCTAAGACTGCTAGGTAGGGATATTTAGGCAGAGATAGGACCTCTCAGAGGAATCTTTGGGCACTGGTCTTTATGGGAGAGGGGCAAGAAGAAAGCATTGTTTAAAGAATGGCATAAGAAATGCTGTTTGCCACAAGCCAGGAAACGGACCCAGCTAACATGCGAAAACACGTCAGATGAGATGAGATGGCGATGGAGCTGACAGGGAACCTGGTTAAAGTTGACAGGGAAATGGATGATTATCAACGCATATTCATACGTTAGAATGGCCTAGTCAAAGTCCAGGCCTAAATCCTATTTGATCCATCTGTAGAAATACCGGAAGACTGATGTTCTCAGATGGCCTCTAACTGAGCTTGAGCTATTTTGCAAAGAAAGATCGGCTAAAAACTGAGTCTGTTGATGTGCAGAGCTGATGGAGACGCACCCCGAGCGACTTGCAGCTGTAACCGCAGGGAAAGGTGTTCCTAAACAGTTTTGACTCAGGGGTAATAAGATGTTCCTTCTTGTTAACAATCACACGTAAAATCTCAATAAAACACGTCGATGTTTATGGTAGTAATGTGACAAAATGTGGAAAAGGTAAAGGGATATGAACGGTTTTGCAGGGAGCAACGGGATCGCTTATGTTTGGAGAAAGCTATACCGGCAAAACATTGTGGAGGTCGCCAGCAGAGAACCTCAGCAATCTTCACATCAAATGCCTCTTGTTTTGTAAAATCATCGGGTTAGTTTTAGAGACGTTTTCTCTGTTGGAATAAAAATAGATGGAGAGAGACCAAGAGGAGAGTGACGGAACAGAGAAGTGCAGTCTTGACTGGATTAGCAGAGGGCCTGTTTTTCCTCTCCGTGTCAATGCACCCCTGGACCGGGATAGATAGATAGTGACGGCCTGCCAGTTGGTTTTCATTACATTAACCCTCCTGTTTTTCCTTCCCCCTCTCATCTGAACACTCGCTCCCCTCTGAAGGAAAGGTACAAAATTGTTCCTGAAAGTGAAAGAAATTGCCACAGGCAACTTCTTCCAATGTATTTTTCCAATATCCTCTTCAGACTTGAAGTCTCCCCTCGCCTGCCTTTTTTCTTTTAAGTAAAGCCCTGTCATGTACCCCGTGGGGGCGAGACAGGAATGCAGCTTCAATATAAGATCAGTACCTTTGCATTCTCCGTGATGCATGCCTATGTGAGTCCATATGGGTTTCCAGACAGTGGGGTGGGGTGCGGGCAAGGCAAAGGGTGGATGTGGGAACCCGGTGGAACTGGGGTTTGTTTGTTGCCCTCTGCACATACCGGAGCAAAACTGAACAGCAATAAAATAAGGCACAGATGTGCGTTACTGGCTCAGACCTCAGTGGTCCGTAAGCAGGGTGGAGGCCCGGGCGCAGAGCGTTAGAAAAGGCGGACAGTTCCACTCTCTCGCCTTCCCCTGGGTTTGTTATCTCTCCTATATGCTGTGCCAGCATCTAATAAGCACAACCAGAACGCCCCGTCCCCAGCCCTCCTCAGCCCGTTCGCCTCGAGTCACGCCATGCTGAACCTTTGGGAGCGCCGCGCTTCAAAGACACTTCAGAGCCACAGCAGGCTGATCTTCACTTGATAAGACAACTGCTGTCTGTTTTTTGTGAAGCGGTGCCCTTTGACCTCCGCAGCTTCAGCTCTGACAACAATTTATTTTACTCTGAAATTTTTTCTTTTCTTTTCCTTTTTTGTGAGCACCTCCTGCTTTAAATCACTGCAGGAGAAAATGTGCAGCATAATGTAAAAGAGGAGCTTGAAGGCATCGACCTCAGAGGGCACTTCTGCCGGACGCCCCGGCTCCAGTCGCTGGGAGCCAAACGGCTGCTCCTCATTTCGGACGGCGTTGCTCCAAGTTCAGGCTAGAATACTTTCAGTTCGGCGAGCCATACTGTCAATAAAACCTTTCCCATCATGATAGCCCCACATCTGTTTTGCTTCTGCAAGAGAAAAATGCAAACGACGTGTATTGATCCGTGATTCTCTTGATGTTTAATTCATAAAAGGCCGTGCTGGCTTTCCGACTCCTTGTGATTTCTGTTGTGCAATAACTGGGCGCACATTCAGACGATCGGGGTTCTTATTCATGAGCTCCGACCTAAACTGTGACTGTGAATCTGAAAGGAACGATTTAATCTACAAGTTTGTCAAAGTTTGTCCTAGACATCTTGCAGCTTAATTGGACAGAAAACAGGGTTTATTCTCTGGCTTTGCCATGCAGGGGACAATATGGGAACTGTTCTCCAACCCAGGAGCCTGCAGATTTTCCAGATAACGTATCTGCCTCTTGAACTCACCCAGAAAGGGCTTGCAAAGGGGCCAGACCCCTCAGCAAGCATCAGTCTGTTGATGCAAAGCAGAGGTATTACGATTCCTGCCTGGTTCGAGTCTGCATCACGAGACCACTATGTACGTGCTGTAGTCTTATCTGTCGCCGCAGCCCAGCTACAGATAGGGATAAAGAGCAACAGGGCTACTGAGACGGGAGACAGGATCACTCCACGACATGCAGAGGAGTAATCTCTGCCCTAATCACACTAATTAGCTCACTCAAAGAGAGGTTAGGTCAGGAGCATTAGCCTTGAGACATCCTTTTTCCTTTAATCTCTGCCAGTTAGCCGTAAAAGTGATTAAACACAACCCCGCCAAAAGCTGCTATCGTTCTTTAACCTATTTTTGTTTGTTTTATATCTCCTAAAAGAAAATTTGGTACTAATTGTAAAGTTTGATCGGGTTTAAATCGTTTTTCTGCTGAAACCTGCTTTGATAAAACATAAAAGCAAAGTCCTTGTGATTCCAATGATGGACCTGGATCTTAAAAGTAATCTGGTCAGGCAGGAAGTTCCTTTCTCCTTTCAAAGTTGTCGAGGGCGTTTTGCAGAAGGAGTCGGACAAGAGGCTTGGAAAGAGCCATTTTACAGGTGCACAAGCCCCAGGATATGTCCCTACCAAGGTTTAAACATTTGCAACAAAAAGATCCTTTTTAAAAGATTACAAGAAAATGCAACTGATAAGATTGGAAAATTCAAGAAACAAGAAAATACAGAAGAAATACGAACAGATCTGTTTGTACAGGTGTAAACTGAATATGCGGCCCATCGTATTAAAAATGCATTGGAAAAGTAGAGATAGGAAGCTGAAGTTTAAATTGAAGGCAATACGTTGGGGAAAATTCAATCTGAAATTATTCTCACTGAAAGATCGTAATGTACTGAATAAAATTCTTGAAGGCATTGATTTATACCTTATACTCACCAAACGTGTCCTCCAGTCCGCCACCATGTTGTCCAACTGCACTTTACATGGTGATGTTCTCCACTAGTTATCAGGGTTTAACTCATATATCCACCATGTCAGCAGAACATCATCACCTGGCAGGAATCATGTTAGTTAGCAGCCCGCTAGTACGTTCAGCTGGATTCAGAAGCATTCTGCTGGAGAGGTCGAGAACAAAAGCAAAGGAAATTCTTGCTCTCACGTGAAGATGCTGCTTGTGTTCCTGTTTTTAGCAAGAAAAACACTAGTTGGAAAAAAAGCCGCGGCGTAGTTGCTTCATGGAGGTCAGACTAGAGGTTCTGCTGTCCAGTCTCCAAATCCAAACACACCAGATTCCCTGCGTTTCTGGGTACCATTTCAGGAAAATATCTAGTATACAGGAGGATTTTAAGAACTTGAATCAAAAGTTACATGGGGGGGGGGGGGGGGGTATGCTTTACGAAAAGTAGTATACTTGAATTTTATTAAACATACTTAAGTATAAACTTAAATCTGAGTATTCATGTACTTAGTCTTAGATTTCTGTTGATACTTTTCAGTATAAGTCAAGTATACTCCACTATACTATTGTATATGAAACGTAGTTTATAAAAACTAAACTTCTTTTTTTTTTTTTTTTTTTTTCCTTTAAAAACTTCCTATAAAAACTAAACTTCAAGTACACTGCCTCATTTTAAGTATGACGTAAGTACACTGGAATAAACTACTTTTTCTTAAGGTTGCCATTGTTTTCTTAGTTTGTTTTCTTCACAGTATCCCACAATGCAACACAAACCTGAAGGAGCGCGTAGCTTAGAGCGTGTACCTGTTAAACAAACCGCTCTGGAGATCTTTTTGAGCTGTAGCATTGTTTTGTTGCGACTGCTGTGTTCACATCTACAGAAACAAGCCACACTGAGCTGAATCTGAGTTAGTTTTAAACAGACTCAACGCCTCAGCTGTGGCAATGAAACTGAACTTTCCTGCCCACCAACCAGAGGAAATAACGTCTCATACTTAAGATTTACAGACAATCGTGTCACCTGAAAACACCGTGTGTGACCGCCGGAGCAGGTTGGAATCTCTGCATCCCTGCATCAGGTTTGATGGTTTGTTCTTTTTTTTATTTTTGCAGGACCGAAGCGCAGACGAGAGCTGGGAAGCAACAGTTTGTAATGACAGTGATTTGATAACGGATGAAAATTAAAGCTTACAAGCAGGCAGGTGAAAACGGGAACAAAACCAGAACCAGGGTAGCATGATAAATGAGACTGAACCAGCTGCTGAACCAGCAGCTGATATAGGGAGGAGGGGACAGGAGGCACAACAGGTGACAATTAACACAGGCGAGGAGAGAGGGGAACTAATGAACTGGCAGGGGCAGGAGGAAAACAGAGTCTAACAGGGAAACATGAGGAATGACCAGACATGAGGGAATAACCTAACTGAACTAGGAACGGGCAGGCAGAAAATAGAAATAAAACTGAACACGAATAAACTGACATCTACAAGAACAGAAAGCTAACAAGTGACAGAAACTAGAATATGTAGATAAACAATACTAAAATGTGCCGAACCTAAACAGAATTGCAGGATGCCCAGGAACCTAACACTAAATAATCAAAGTCCAGGGGATCCTGGCAGTTTCCACATACTGTACCAACCTCATACTGGACAGCTACTTGTCAAAGCGCTCCAAATGAGCAGATGCTGTAACTGTTTGATGTTTTCCAGTCACTTTGGTGGTTTTCCAAAGCGCAGTGTTAAAGGGAACCAAACCAAATGACAGTTTTCACCTCCAGAATAGTTGGAAAGCACCTTAAGTATGTTACCAAAGTGTTTGGGATTCATGAAATGGGCAAACCAACCCAGATAGAACCTATGTTCTAAAAAAAAAATCACATTTTTTTCATATTTGTCTGGCCTAAATTAAAACAGACCAACTATAAAACGATGAATCTGGACATCCAGTAAAACCTAGACAACTACTGATCAAGACCCCCTTAAAGGACTGTAAGCAGTTTTCGTTCCGTGGAAAATATAAAGGATAATGACATTTCAGGTGGTTTAAATCTTCTCACGATACTTATTTGGAACTACTTCTACATCAAAACTATATGCATGTTAAAAAATCAAGCCCGGGTTGAGATTAGAGGCAGTGGCTCCATGTGACGTTGTAATCTGTTTTCAGGGACGGCGCAGAACCGTGACCCCACGACAACATGTTTAGCCCGTCAATGGGACCCTCAAGTGGCTCCACACACGGTCAGTTAACGCGCATAATAAAATTCAGCTGCAGCCTTGCTTCGGGGCGAAGCGTTTATGTTCATCTTTGATGCGGGGAAGACGCAGTGGTAAATGTTCGTCTGTCTTTGAGAGTCACTCAAGCGAGCGTCGTGCACTGGGAGCCCCGCGGGTCCCCGGCTCCAGCAGGTTGTGTTTGAGAGAGAGAGAGAGAGAGAGAGAGAGAGAGAGAGAGAGAGAGAGAGATTGACTCTCTAAGGGCCACTGAGAGCCACTGGTGCGGCGTGACCGTCCCGCGGTGTGAGAGTGAGGAGCTGGGATCGTCCGAACCCCCTGCTGTAGCTCCAACATCTGCCCGCCCGCCACAGCCAATCAGAGGGGAGAGAGCCCGGAGCCGCGACGAATCCGTCTGTTCGGTGATCTTTTCATAGCGTCCTGGCGGAGGCCTCGAGACAAAAGCTCACCCCCACCACGTAGGGAAACCTCCCTGTGCCTCCACCCTCCTCAGCCCTCGGGCTTTGATATGTTAGACCCCTGCATGGAGGAGTAGCTTTCCCTGCTAATGTTCACCCACACACCCAGCCTCCATTCAAATGATCTGATAGGTCATGACAGAAAAGTAACCAGAGTTACGGGCATAAACGGCACATCTGTCTGTGCTAGTCTATGACAGGTTGTGTCCTTTTTTTTTTTCCTCTGTTTTTTTTAAAACTGGATAAAACGGGATGATCCTGTGCCGGCATTTTTGGAGATAGCTCAGAATCCAAACTGTCTATCTCGTTCCTCATCCGTTATCTAGACATTCCCGCTGTAAGCTGAGATAAACTCTGGCAGCCTGAGGATACACAGGCGTCCTGATAGCAGATAGCCAAAGCAACGTCTGTTTTCCAGTGCCAGATAAGGACACCGCAGATATGTACGGTAATAAATCACTGCTGGTAAAGTTAAGAGTTGGAGGCCTTTTACTTGTGGAAAACAGTTTCTCAGACCGGAGCAGATGGCTCTGGGAGAGCCAGTCGGCCCATCTGAAAAGGCTGATGACACGGCTCTCTTTCAACATCTGGCAGGAGTTCAGAAGGTAATTATGGGATGGGGTAATAGAGACACAGACAGACGGGGGAGAAAAGACAGAGGGCATCGGTGCCCGCAGAGGGACGACATCCCCTCGGCCCAGACAAACAGGCCAGCTAGGATTACACTGTGCTGAAATGTGTCCACAGGTTCATTTCTTTCAGCCGCTCACCTTAGAATATCTGTAGTTCACTTTGACAAACGGATCTATAGAAATGGACGAGTCAAACCGACCTGGTGGAACATCTTGAGACTTCCGGCTTTCAGGTCGACTGGCCTGTCAAAGCATTACTTTGTTTTTATCGAAGCTATGGTGAACATTAACCACAAACTTCAATGTTTGTTTGTTTTTTTAACCAAGGTTTTAGATAAAGACCAACACAAGCTGGTGCATCGCTGTGAAGCAGAGGAAAACGCATGCCAAGCTTTTAGTTTCTTTGCAAATCTGATTGCGTTGCAGTGCATTTTGTTTTCAACATCCATTACCACATTAAAAGTCCTCTGCCACTGACTGCCTTCAGAAGCTGGACAAATAGAGCCCAATGAGTAAAATTCTCTGTGTCAATCAGACCGTTCTGTGGAGGCTTTGAAGGTTTTTGAGGGGACTTTAGAGAGCAGACTGCATCATGAAGAGCAAGCAACTTGTGAAGATGGCTGTCCAACTAAAATGAGGCCAGGCAGGGAGCTCATTAATCAACTAATTAAGGAGCCAAGAGACTCATGGTGACTGTGGAGGAGTTGTTGAGATCCCCACCTCAGGTTGGAGAATCTAATCATTGGCACTGCCCTTATTTTGGACCCAGCAGAGGGTGCCATCATGGTAAGAAAGAAACGTTTGCCTCAAGAAGGCCATTGTTGAAAGAAAGACATAGCAAGTTCTGTTTGCAGTTTGTCACAAACCAAACAGGGAACACAGCAAACTATTGGAAGAAGCTAGTCAGGTCACGATGAGTTAAAAACTGAGCGTTTTGCACAACAAGGAAAACTGTATTTGAGAAGGAAAACAACTATCCTGAACCAACCATCCCTATGAAACACAGTAGTGGCAGCATGATGCTGTGGGGAGGCTTTACTTCAACAATACAAACCTATCCTGTTATATTGTGTTCAGGGTTGTGTGTGTGTGTGTGTGTGTGTGTGTGTGTGTGTGTGTGTGTGTGTGTGTGTGTGTGTGTGTGTGTGTGTGTGTGTGTGTGTGTGTGTGTGTGTGTGTGTGTGTGTGTGTGTGTGCTTCACTTCCTCTGATTGCAGGTGTGTCCGCCCAGCTGGAGCTGATTCAGGACAGTTAGGAGGACTATAAAGACGATTGGTTTCCCTGAGGCAGAAGCCAGATATTTCTCCCTCAGATAGTGATCTTCGGTCATCTGTACTACATTGTTGCTCTTATGATGAATTTCTTACCTCTTAGGTGTTCCTCTTCCAGAAAGAAGCATGGCTCTTGTCTGCATTACTCTCTCTCTGCTTTCCAGTCCTCTGCCTCCTCGCTGCCCGGAACTCCGTGGTGGTCTCACCTCTTCCTTCTGGAAAGTCTTCTCGTCGCTCCCTCCTGGATCTGCTGCCCGGACCCCACCACGTACCAACCATCACTCAGCTGCCTGTCCACCCTCCAACAATCCATGGCTCCACCACCCGCTTCCTCGTTTCCTCCTGGAACAAGCTAACAAACATCGTCAGAGTTTATTCCACACACACCCAGCCTGCCAACATCAACTCCTGAGGATAAACTCACCTTCTCCCCTGGATCCTACCCATGACCGTCAACAGAAAGCCTCCATCACAACTCAAAAACTCATCACATAATCCAAATATTATTCCCTTGCAATAATCACTCACCTCACCTGATCCCCAGCAGAAACTTTCTCCTTCTCTGTCATTTCAGTCCATCTTTTAAAGGGGCCCAGTCACATAATATATGACATTACAAATTTCTACGGCAGAACTACTGGGACCGATTAAATCATCGTGTCCTGTTAGTTTTACACTTTTTCCCCTATTTTTTAGTAAATCAAAGGCTTTTGTGTGTATTTACAACAAGAAGACCGTAAGTACGATATTACACATGCTCACAATGCCTAAACAACTAGAAGCAATGGAGTCCACAGACATATTTATACGCCGCTGTGATGAATAAATACAATCATAAGCATATGTTCATTCCTACCTGTGAAAGGTAATGCCAGTAGATCTGGTTTGTACTGTGAATCCGTTGGTATAAATCCACGCAGCACACGAATGAGGCAGCTTCTCCGTCTAGCGAAGGGTGAAAAGACAAAAATAACACTAACCCTGTAGATCGCCCAGATCTGTCACTTTACTGAGAGGCATTGCAGGATGGACTTACAGCTCTCACAGTAGCTGCGTCAATGCTCGCCATTGTCAGCTATCCCTCTGTTTGTCCCTCTTTGGCACCTTTGCTCGGGGGGCTTTTTCGGGCGTCTGGGGTTCTGGTTCCCCTGGTGTCTGCCTTGGTGCTGGGGGGGGGGTGCACCCTCACAAACACCGACAGGTACTTGGATCAAGGTGCTTACAGACTCACCTTTATACAGAAAACCCCTGTTATTAGCTTAGCTGTCACTTTATACATTTTGTATTAGTTAATACTGTGTATTTTTCAGTGATGGTATCAAGGAGTTGGTTGTTTGTACCTGTAATACTTTATCGGTTTATTTTGCTGTTCTTTTTGTATCTCTCTTTGCAGGTGTAGGAGCAGACTCTGAGGATATTATCTTCTCTCCTTTTCCGCTCTTCTGTTTTTTTTCACCTTTTCTCCCTTTTAGCATTTCATCTCATCTTTTTCTCTTCTTTTCTTTCTCTTCTACCTTTCCATTTTTGTGTCCACAAAAGATGAAATAGTCCCAGCATAAAATCTAATAAAGCTTCTTGCACATATAAATCAAGCCGAGCCCTATGGTGAAAGCAGCAAGGCTCCACTTGTGAAAGTAAAATCTGTTGGACTCTTTTTGGCATTAAGAAAGCAATTCTTAATGCTACACTGCCAGACAGGACACGTTAAAGTTAGTTCTATCTGATAGGACTGAGTAAAGACTATCAGCATGAACTTTTGGTGCATATTGTTTCATTTGCAGATGAATACAGATGTTTTTGTGTATTCTTCTTTCGGTTAAAATATGTGACTGGGCCCCTTTAAACTATCATCTGTTGTTTCTTGCACAAGGCTCTCAATAACAAACACCATGCCGTTTCCAATGGCAACATGAGAGCAAACTGTTGATCTTATGCTGCACAAAACCCTGAGAGATTCTCCAAGACTTTATTTCTGAGGTTGTTTTCCACAAAACTTGTTCCCGCATTAAAGTTTAGTGCTCACTTATAATAAATTATGACATTGTGAACTTAGTGCTGTCATGGGACCAACTCCTTGCTTGGCCAGAAATGTATCAAGAGCTGGAGGCGGGCTCACGTAGGACCCAAACTTCAGAGCACCATGTTTAAAACGTACAGTTTTATCTTATTGAATGTGATCTCAGATGGTTTTTCCTCTTAATCCTCACAGTAGCTGCTGAATAACACGCAGTCACTTAATTTCATCTCATCGTCTGCCTCCTGTCTACACCTGGTGAGATACTGACGACCCAAAAATAATCAGCATAACCGCAACCAAAAGTCTCTCAGGAGTCCTTTTAACATTGTTTTTTTTTTTTTTTTTTTTTTTTTTGGGACAGAGGTGTTTGTGGTTGACTCCTCTGGTGTTTCAGAAAAAGGCTACCGCAGCCTAATGGGCTCTGGTTTCAGAGCAGATGTGCCCCTTAGTAGGGGGATCACCTGGGGAAACCTCCGCCTCAATGTGGAGCCCATTGCCTTCATTAAGCAGGTGGCTAATGGCTGCAAAATCAAGTTTGGTAAGGTCAATGTTACTTCTTGAATTTGCACATCAGTCAGGCATCTCCCTTTCATTCCCTCACTGTCAGTTCTCATTCATTTAATTGCTCTTACTGGGAAGGAAGCACTGACCCGCCACCCCACAGCCCCTTCCACTCAACGTCCCCCCCTCCTTTGCAAGGCCCTGCTTTGGCCCTCTCAGTGGTCCTTAGACCTCATGGCTCCAGCTCCATACCTGCACTAATTTTATGCGCTTTTGCACACTGAACTCTGCTTCACCCCTGGTAATGATCAGACTCAACAGGAACAGACTGAGGGGGTGAAAAACAGCACGATCTGATGCCAGCAGTGACGTTTAAAGTCTGTGTATGCTGCATGATTTAACTGAGGTGTTTGTCTTGTCTTCAGTTTCTTATTTATCCTCCTGTGGATGTAAAAGGATGAAAGCAATAAGTCCAAACTTGGAGTCAAGGTGACTTTTCCTTTGCTGAAATAGGAAAATACTAAATTAACAACCGTGCTCTCTAAAAGGGCTTTTTGCAGATTTGTTTGCCTTCCTTACCGTCCTCCTAGCTGTGCATGGTGGTAAGATAAATAAATATGTAAAATCTGACCAGCTCACAAATGATTTTCTCTGTATCTGAATATATAATACCCAAACCCTTTCTGTTTCAGGTAATTATTTTTAGTTTGCTGGTGTTTTGGCCCATTTCTCCTGACAGAGCTGGTTTAGCTGGATCAGTTTTGAAAGGCTCGCACGCCTTTCAGTTCTGCTAAAGAAACGCTGACTTCATTGACCTTTAGATGCTTTGTAACTAGTTTGGTGGCATGCTTAGGCTCATCTAGAAGATCCCTTTGTCCCCAGGTTTTAATGTTTCAATATGTCCCTTCAATGCATCCCGTTGATGGTCTTCCCTTGTGATCGTATCTATTCTGTAAAGTGCATCAGTCCATCCTGCAACATGATCCTGCCAACCCTGTACTTCTCAGTTGGGAGGAAGATCTCATCCTTTGCAGCTTCCTCCATTAAACGATGGTTATTGTGGCCAAAAGCTTTGATTTTGTTATTTGTCCCAGTCTTTTTTTCTCTTCATAGAAGGTACACCTGGTCTGGTGTTCTGTTAGCTGTGACATCCTCCAGGGGAGGCAGATCATCCACTATTACCATCTAACATAGAAAGTACTCCTGGATCAATGTGAGCTTCTGTGCTTTCTGTGTCTCTGCTCTGTCTTCTCTAAGCCCCAGTGGGTCGAGGCAGATGAGCGTTCACACTGAGCCTGGTTCTGGTTCTGCTGGAGGTTTTCCTCCCTGTTAAAGGGGAGTTTTCCTCTCCACTGTCGCTTCATGCATGCTCAGTATGAGGGATTGCTGCAAAGCCATCAACAATGCAGACGACTGTCCACTGTGGCTCTACGCTCTTTCAGGAGGAGTGAATGCTGCTTGGAGAGACTTGATGCAACCTGCTGGGTTTCCTTAGAGAGGAAACTTTCTGACCAATCTTTATAATCTGATGAATTTGACTTTGTAAAGAGCCTTGAGATGATATGTGTTGTGAATTGGCGCCATATAAATGAAATTTAATTGTTTTGAATTGTTTCATCAGAGCCTGTTGGATGTTTGTGATTATTCTGCAGCATAATTCGTTTGCTAAGTCAAGCCAGGGGGACCTTGTTAAACAGTCACACCGCCGCGTCTCTCTCAGCTTTACTGCTGTCGCAACTCAGCCTTCTGACCTACACGGACGTAAATAATCCAAAATATGAGAACAGCAAAGCTTGGAAACTAGACAGGAAGCACGGTGGAGCTGCGACGAGGGGGTTTCCAAATGGAGTCAGCCGAGAGGGCACCGACGACGGCGGGGTGGGGAGCAGGGGCCGAGCGGACCGCCTGAGAAACAAAAACTGGCCCTCTGAAAGGGTTTCAGTCAGGAAGGCACAGTGGCTGCTGGGTAATTTATAGCACAGAGAGGCTTGTCGGGTGAAAAACATTATTTTAGCGGCCCCCACAACCTAATAGAAGCCAGATGTGGAGGCCTTAACAAAGACCATTCCCCCCTCTCCTTCTCTGTCCCTCTCCCCGTTTCACTCACCTACTTTTTTCTTCCTTCCTTCCTCTTTAGCTCTACTCCCCTCCGTCTCTCTCTTTCATTCGCAACTTTAGGCTTCCCTGCACCACTCCTGCGCATCTTCCCTTGAGACCGTGAGATGCACTGGGAACAGGAGTGCAGTCAACATGCAGGTTTCTGAGACCAGGAGAGCCTCTCCATACAAATCCTGGGTTTATCCTGGCTCAGTTGCACATGTGCAAACAGGAGCTTGGTGATGTCACCTCACGGCAGTGGTAGAACAGCCGGGCATCCCTGTACCCACTGCCGCTAGTGTGTATTTTTTGCCACACAGTGCAGAGATTCTGTTTTAATGTGGTTCCAAAGCCTCCAAACGCTCCGTGGAGCAGGCTGCCGATACCTGGTCCGGCTTTGAAGCCTCGGCACGGCAGACGAACCGAACCCCTTTTAAAGCTGGCGAGCCACATGCAGCGGCCAAACACAGTTGGATGGGAACGCGGGACAGATGTTTCAAGTCTGTTTGAGGTCATTAATCACTAAAATGTGTTGAGCGAGAGCGCTGCCAGAGAGAAGGTTCTGCGGTCCTTCCAAGCAGAACGGTTTCGCTTCCAAAGTCAACACATTATGTAAATTGAATAAGATTATTTTCACTCTTCCCTCAACACTTACATCATCAGCTGGGAATAACAGCTCGAGGTTGAAAGTCGCCCCGCAGCCTCAGAAGACCTTTGGCGGCGCGATGAAGGGCGCGGAGTCGGGACAGGTGCTCCTGAGGAGGTTTAGGCCCCGTGTGGGCGTGCCGATGGAGGCTTTCATTGAAAATTCAGCAGCGTTTTAGATGATTGAACCACCAGGACCTTCTTCAGAGCATCCCACACGGGAAAGTGATTGGCTGACATACCCTTTTAAAAGCGTCAATCAAGTCATTCTAGAAATTGTCTATTAGCATCATTTGACCTGAGTCCATGTTCTAGGAGGAAGGAGACTGGGCCCATAGACATGACCAGTCAGCACTTTGACCACGTCGTCATTGTCAGTCAACTTTGGTTGGAGATTTGCTTTGGGCTTCTTTCTGGAATAACAGACATTTACAATTTGGGTTTCGATTCACAGGTTTCTCTCAGAAATGGTGTAACTGGGTCAGGGTTTCAGGCCTCATTGCTGCCGCACCTTTTCAGCTTTGCCTACAGATGTCTTTAAGCCACTTTGTGACTAAATTGGCTCAACGATTAGGGTCACTTTCCATTTGGAAGACTTAATTCTTGATATTACATTGTCAGATTTGGCTTTTTTGTCCAAATGTAGCGATGACTTTTCTTCGAAGATGAAGGTGTCCGTCCTGCATTTGCAAACAGTAATCTGGCTTTTTATGTTGGATTTTGACAATGGCTTCTTCCCCTCTGAGTGGCCTTTCAGCCCATGTCTGTACAGGAGATGGTCTACTGTGGATAAGGATCCTCTCTTAGCAGCTTCAACCGGCGTCTTGCTCTTCTTCTGGGGTTAGTTTGCACATTTCTGGGATACTGAACCGATCGCCTTCCTGAACAATGTGAAGGCTTGACATTCCCACTCTGTTTATAATAGTGTATAATTGTTTAAACTGATGGCATTCACTGCCAGTGCACATCAGACAGTTCTCTTCGCTGTGTGCTTTTAAATCTGCTCTGAAATCTGATCTTTTTTCATTGGCTTTAATCTGTTCGAGTTGCTTTATAGCATCTTTTATGCGTCTTGTATTTCTGTTTTTAAAGCTTGTTGGTGAGGTCTGTTCAGCACATTGGTAATTTGCTCTGTTTTTAATGTGCTTATAAATAAAGTTGGCTTGGCTTGGCTCACAGACCTAAAACAGGGAAACCTTTGTGTGATTTTAGATCAGATAATCGGAAGGAAAATGGCTGTGTTCCATTTGTACAGCTGTACGATTGTGTTTCAACAAAACTGCCTCTCACAACATGGCGGTAGCATTACTGACACACAGTCTGTAAGATTATATGATTTTTCTTCCATATCTATGTTTACAACTTCACACACTTGCAGCATCTTACATTGCGTCCCATTTGTCCTCGGTAGTCGGGATTCAAGACCTCCGGGTCGGAAATTTTAACTGGAACGGCCCCTAAAGTCGGTATTATTAGTCGGAAAGTCGGTAAAACAGGATAGTACTCAACTTCGGCATTCATGATGACAGCTACTCTCAGCAACACTGAGTAAAACCTTATACTTTGTTTGTAGCAGCTCTCTATTATTTATGTAGCATTTAGTCAGTCGTACAGGTGCTGCATTTCAGTGTTCATCGGACGGGATGTTTCAGCTCTGTTCATATGCACAAAGTACCACGTAGAACAGCGCTATTGTCATTGTTATTGTTTTAACAACATTACGAGTGTTTTTTCCCCTGCTGTCCAACGAAGGGAAACTGGAACGCAAAAATGCGGAGATGACGTAATCTGCGACTCATGAACTCCGACCTCAAAATGCAAAAGGAACGCCATTAGTATTCTGTCTGCGCCAATGTTGTTGACCCCATCTAGAAGGATTTCGTCTTCGGTAATCTCCACGCACATGCTGCAGGATGAAGTTTCCTCTTTCACAATACATGCATACATACACTGTCTTTAGCATCAGCAACAAACGTGACAGTTTTCAGCTTTTTGCTATATGTTGATTACACACGCAGGCTCTAACTAGGTTTCTTCCAGAACACAAAGGTCCAGCCTCTTCATGCAAACGTGCACATACAAAGGTGAGCTTTCTAAAATCGTCACGCGGTTTCCCTCATGTTTTCCAATTCGAATCTCCCCCAAAATGATGTTTGTGTTTATTTTTTGCAAAAATATCAGACACAGAGGAATGAACGATTGTGTTGTTTCGTTTAGAGACGCCCTCTGTGTGGATAGCATATACAGAGCTCAGGATCTGCGTTCTTGGAGCTGAATGCTAACCTTAGCTGATCATATTTGCCTCAGTGTAGCATTGCAGCCTTGTTTGTTTTCACTTTCTGTGTGTGTGTGTTCTTGTACTCACAGCTGAGGGAAGACAGCCCTCGCTAGGCCAGGGTTTAGGTTCAGGACTAAGGCATCAATTAGGTTTGTCTCAGGGTTAGGTACATACTGGTAAACACAGACATATATATGTAGACACCTCATTGGGTGCAGGTTTGTACGTCAACGTCACCGCCCTATTGTATGTGGCAGAAAGTAGTGAACGTCTATGTTCCCTGCATATATGTTTTAAGTATTTATATAGAAAGATATAGTTGGAGCTTATCTATACTTGTAAAGAAATATATAGAGAGATTAATTGATAGAGATTGGCAGAACAGAGTGCTATTGATCAAAGAGAGAGAGAGAGGAAGAGAGAGAGGAAGAGAGAGAGAGAGAGAGAGAGAGAGAGAGAGAGAGAGAGAGAGAGAGAGAGAGAGCAATATATATTATATGTGTATGTTTTATGAATATAAAGATCACTTGGCTAAATCTAAACATTGTGGTCTTCATTATTTCATAAAGCTGTGTGAACCTTTTAAGATCTGGTATAGACACAGATTAAGAACAGACTTTTTTGGGAGAGTATTAAAGAGATAAAATTACTAATATGAGGAAAAAGTCATAGGAGATACAGTAAAAAAAAGACAAAAGTGGTAGTATTATGAGAAAAACGTCATATTATGAGAATTAAGGGGGAATTTCCAGAATAGTCACAGTTTGCAGAACTATTTTAGTCTTGCAGTAATAGGGTCAGGTTAGATTCTTTTAATCATTTTTATTATTTACGAGAATAAAGTCAGGAGAATGAAGCCAAAGGGATACGAAAATAAAAATATTACGAATATAAAGTATATTCTGGGATTAAAGTCCCTCTGATACTGTTTAAGTGTCTGAGTCTAACAGCAGATTTGCCACATTCAACATGGCGGACACTCTGACGCATCTGCAGCATAGGCAGAACCCGCCCAACGAGGCGTCTACGTATATGATGTCTATGCTGGTAAAGGTTAGGGTTGGAGTCAGGGTAAGACCATAGAGACGGTTGAAAATGAATGGAAGTCAAAGGAAGTCAAGGCTCAGTCCTCTCTGTACTAGTATTTTTCTAGTAAAGCAAGGACTTTTTTTTGGTTAGGTTTAGGACTAAGGTGTCAGTTATGTTTAGTTTAGTGATAGGGTGTAGAAAGGCTTCCAAATGAATGAAAGTCTATGGAAGACACGGTCCTCACTTTTTATTTTAAACATGGATGTGTGTGTGTGTGTGTGTGTGTGTGTGTGTGTGTGTGTGTGTGTTAGCAGCAGCGGCTCAGAGGATGACAGCGTGTCTGCAGCGGTCAGAAACCCAAACCCTCTGATCTCGGCCCGGAGTCTCCTGCCTCCCAGCTGTCACCGAGCCTCTGGCATCCCGCTCAGCCCCCAGCGCCCTCCCGCCTGCTGCCTTTGAAGGCCGCTACCCAGGAAATTGAAAGATGTTTCCAAACAAAGACAAGTGAGGATAGAGGAGCGAGGGCTCTGCAAAAGAAATAGAGACAGGTTGAGGAGTTTGCAAAAGGAAGACGATGGAAAGTTTTACGGTTAAAAATGGCGGACCTAGCTTGTTGCTTTTGCTGGAGTGAAAAATAATTTTCTCGGTTAATCCAAGAGATACCAGAAACCTGACATGAAGGTTATTAACAAAGTTTAGGAAACTGTTTTTACTCAGAAGAAGTAATTCACTCACAGGTTTGAAAACTAGTTTCTGGGTATAACAAGAGGTACATTTCCTTAACTTTCCCAGCTGTTGGAGGAGAATGAAAAGGATAAAAATCTCATATCCCTACTTCTGTGTAATTTTTATTTTTTTTGGGGGGGGGGGGGGGATTGATGTCCAACTGTGAGCAGGAAGAAAAATGATAACTCAGTGTTTTAATTTTTTCACTTTTAAAAAAATGACTTAGACTTAGATAACTTTATTGTCATTTTGTATGTACAGAGTGCATACAGAACGAAATTTCGTTGCATACAGCTTTCAACAGTGTAATGAGATTGCAGGACAACATTACAATATAAAGTGCAGCATTGATCGGATGTAACAATGCAGGAGAAAAACAGTGTGCAAGAACAGTGTGCATAAGAATGTTCAGTTTATGTGCAAAAATAATGGTGCAAAAATGCATTTGTATGGAAAAGTATGGTGCAGTGCAGATAATATGTCTGATCTGAGAAGTGTGGCATTCAGCTATGTTTAACCCGCCTTCTGCTGCAGCTTCAGCTGCAAATCCTTTAGGCTTTGCACGCCTGGATGCAGAAGTTTACGCCCATTCTTCTTTGCAGAATACCTCAAGCTAAATCCGACTGGATGGGAGCATCTGTGAATATGAATTTTTTAGATCTTAGTTCTGGACTTCGACTGGGCCATTAAACACGTAAACATGCTCTGAACTAAAGCTGTCTCGAGTTTTTTGGAGCCTCTAACTGGGTTGTTTCCAGGATTGTCCTCAATGTAATTTAAGTGAAATGCTTCTTGTAGCCGCCTTCCAGTCTCTGACATCGGTCTGGGGAAATTTTGCTCCACTCCTCGCATTCAGATCTGGGCTGTCAGAGGGCTGAATGTGTGTACAGCCTGTTTGAAACAACCCTATCGCAATCAGGTTAAGTTCTGGGCTTTGACTCAATTCCATTATTTTCTATTTCTTAGTTCTCATCCAGTCCTCAGTGGATCTACTGGTATATTTGGGGTCATTGTTTTGTTGAGGGTTCCTGTTCAGCCTCAGCTTTAACTTTTCTACATCTGGTCTCACATTTTCCTCTGATGCACAGTTAAGTCCATGTTGTGTTCGAGGTGACCAGATCCTGCTGCTGCAAAGCTTCCTCAAACCATGACACTTCCACCTCCGTGCTTTACAGTCAGTATGAGGTTTTGTTCCGGTCATTGTTGTATTCTGTTAGTTCATGTTAAATATTAATTAAATTCTAGCTTTATCTGCCCAAAGAACGTTTTTTCCAGATTTCCTGGGATCCGTCTTCTGTGTCAAAGTTGAGTCTGACCTTTGTGATTTTCTTTGAGATCAAAGGTTTCAGGCATGCACTTTTATCCCAATAGTGATGTAAGTTCCCTTATTTGTTAAAGTCGCTTCTCCATCCTCTCGGGTTGCATGTAAAGGTGGGCTATGGTTGTACTTCTTTTACCTTATTTTATCAGAAAGGAAATACTACCTTCAAAAAACAAAAATAAAAAAACATTGATAATATAAATAAATAAAGTTTGCCCAAGTTCCAATTTATTCCTTTTAAGTTGCAATTATTGTGGGTATGTCCTAATTTTTTTCTCACCAGGACTTGCACTTGTTCTATTGCATTATACGGAAAATATTAAAGGTTTTCAGTTCCCGTTGTTTGTTGTTATTAATTGGACTTGTCAGTAATGTTTAAACTGATAAAAAATCTCCATATTGTATAAAGCCTGTTGTTGGGAAAAGCTAAAGGACTCGTCATCTGTGCAGAGAGCATAGCGTAGCGTTAGATTCACTAATGTTTTAATGGGTTTATTGCTGCAGTTTTCCAGCTGTGGCTGCTGGAAAACTGCAAAACACTGGATCAGTGTTCACAATAATCTGTAATGGATGGCAGTGGTAAACGGTTAGGGTTAGGGTGCCTCATGTCTTCCTACCGTCCTGAAACAAGTGTGACAGGTGTTCAGGATTTTAAGTCTCAAGGATTTTAAAAACAGCGGTGGCAGCGTCATGCTGTGGGATTGCTCTTCTACAGCAGTGACTTAGAACCTGAGCAGAGTTGATGGGAAGATGGACGGAGCTAAATACAGGATATTTCTGGAAGAAAACGGGTTAGAGGCTGCAGACGACATAAGAGCAACAGGGTTAAACACATGGCTATGTCCCACAACAGCCCCGCAGAAACAAAGAACTCAGAATCAGAATCAAGTTTATTGCCAAGTAGGTTTGCACTTACAAGGAATTTGACTCGGTGTTGATGGTGCAGACAAAATAGATATATATACAGAATCTATAGCTATGTACACAGTAGACTGTACGTTAATGTAACGCAGAAGGTCTGGAGATGCTTCGTTGGTGTAGCTTGTAGGTCCTGAACGGGGGAAGGAGAGAGGAACGGTTTTCATGTTATTCAGGTAGAAGTGAGTTAAAAACACATCTAAGTCTGTAGTTTATCCAGAAGAATGATTAATAAACAGACTGTCTTTCCTGTAAGAAGTAAAACCATTATTATAAATTTATCTCCCCCCAAGGCCTTCAGGACGATCTCAGGTCCGATCGAGCTCCTTTCACGTCTCGGTTACAATGCAGAAGTGTGGCAGAGCACCGGGGTTCCCGTGGTTTACACTGCAATAACAGCTCGACGGGACGGGGGCCAGGCAGAGGGCAGATGGTTGTGTGGTTCAGGCCGACAGCCGGCGGGCCAGAGGACAAGCAAACAAACAGGGACTGACAGGTGGGCGTCTCGGAGGGCTGCTGCTGCTGCCAGGAAGACAATCAGCAGAGAGCGGCAGCAGAGGCTCCAAACTGGCATCTTGGCACAAGGACTCAGACTTGTGCAAAGCAAACAACAACAACGTCTGCCTCCATAGATGAAAACCAGAAGGCCGACCAGTTGTTCCCAGAGAGGAGAAAGGTTTGGAAATGCTTCATCTTGGAACCATAAAGCTTATTATTGCAACAGAGGGGTTTAAAAACTGCGCGGTATAATCCGGCTCTGTCATCCTTTAGCAACCCAAATCTTTATTTAAAGAAAAGTTATTAATACTTTTTCCCAGATGGCATCCGCACTAATGGCAAACTGGATTCAATAGGAATCACGAAACAACCAATTTACAAATAGTCTGCACTTTCCATGACGGGGGACAAAGAATCGGCCCTGCTTTCAGTTCTGATGCACAGGACTTTATTATTTCTTATTCCTTTGCTTTATATATTTACATAAATTCTGCTATGATGGCAAATACAACAACGGTTACAAAAGGTTAACATCTGTGCAATTGTCTCTGCGGAAAGCTGATTATTTCTAATCATAAACAGTGTATTTTATTATTTAAAGAAGATATACAAGTAGATCATGCGAGAAGAAATGCCTGTTTTAGGAAATACCGCAACAACAGCTGATTCATTTCTTTGGCTTTATATGTTTTTCCATATGCTTTAATAACTTTAACTTTCATTATGATGAACAAACAGTCATGACTAAATCAATTGTATCCACCGACGTTGTTAATTTGCCACTTTGGGACCATAAACTTCAGGTTTTTGTTGGGATTTTATGTGATACTGGCTGTAAATCTAGAGTCCTGCTGGATGGTGAACATCTGCCCCAGAGTCACGCCTTTTGCAGCCTCTGGGGTGTTTTCCTCCAGCGCTGTCCTTTATTAGCTCCGCCCATTTTCCCATGAAGTCTGGGCAGCTTCCATGTATCTGCTGAAGAGATGTCTTCACACAGGGTGAGGCTGCCGTCACCTTTTTTCACCGTTGGGATGATGTGTTTAGGAGGGTGACTTCAAACTTAGATGTGTCTCTGGTTCAGCGCACCTGACTCCAATATGAGCTCATTAGCAGAGCTCTGTAGAGCTTAGCCGCTTGCTGGTCAGGTCGCTTAGCCATTTGATTTACACGTGTAGGGCCCTCTACGATTTCAGATTGAGACTACGCTTATGTTATAGCTTTATAACGTTTTCCTGCTTCAAACTTCTCCACAACTTTCTCCTAGACGCGTCTGCGGTGTCCCTCTGTCTTCATGATGCTGTTTGTTCTCTAATGTTCTCAAGGATGGGAATTTATTTAGGGGTGCCAGAGTAAAAGGAGGCTGAATAAAAACTTTTGATTTTTGAGTGTTTTCAATTCACGTCACCACTATGCACAATTTTCTGGTCTTATCAAATAAAAGCCAAATAAAATACAATGAAATGTGTGGATCCTGCATGAAAAAGTTTAAGGAGTACACTACACTGGAAGAAAAGGGTGTCTAAAATCAAGATGAAGGCACAAATTAAGTGGGAAACCGTACTAAAAACAAGTGAAATTATCTGTCCGTGCAGCAAGATAATTTCACTTGACACAATTTCTTGATTTAAGATTATAAAGTGTAAAGTTAAGTTTTTTTTTTTTATCTTTGTGAGAACCAATTTTCAGTGTATAAATACTTTAGTGTAAAGGCACTTTATGTGTCTTTAAAAAGGGTAAACTCAAATTCATGATTCCAGAAGGGCTTTTGTTCTGGTAATAATCAATTTCCTTTGCTAAATATGTCAGGAAACTGAAAACGATATCTGAGGGGAGAATTTGATGAGAGATAATGGAGAAAAAAGCGTGTATGTGACTTTTTGACTTTAGCTGCTAAGGACTATTTGCACGCTTTAAGGCTCTCAGGGAGTGATGTCTGGAAACATTATATCATTATTCATGTGCATTCTGAGCTGGTGAACTTTTCATTATAAATTCCATTATCCAGATAATGACAATAAAGGTTCTTGATTCTTGTCGGTACAAGTTTTTCTCTGACATCTAATTTCTTTGGTCTTGTTCTCAGAAGTCAAAATAAAAAGGTGGCCTCGCCTCTACAGTCACAGATCACCTTCTGCAGTTATGCCACGGCACCGGCTGGACCATTACAAGGCTAAATGTGAGTAAAAACACAAAACTGTGTAATTATAGACTAAAGCAGCTTAAGGAGCTGGAAGCTCGATTACCGCAGGTCTGCTTCCACAGCGCCTGAGGGAGCCGGGGTTTTTTATTTCTATAATAACAGCCAGACGTGTGATCGGTTTTAGAAAGCTGTGGATGAATCTGCTGCCGTGTTAACGAGACGTTCTCCGATGATGTTCTTCACAGTTCGTGAAATTTTTGCTTTAGCAAATATAGTTTGATTCAGCATCTGTTTTTGGCTATGCAGCTTCGTCGGGGTCGCTGCAGTGTGATGCGGCTCTGAGTGCTTTTCCAGGCCTGGATGAGGAGGACATGCAGAAGGTGGCGAACAGAAGGCGATTATTTTTATGTCTCTGTTTGCAGCGGTTCTTCTGGCATGTATGGCTTCCTGGACGAGCCCCTTGTTGGGTCCACCCAACCGAACAAATACCCTCTTATTATGTAACTCATCAAAAACATTGAGAGCTAAAAATTATTTGTCTGACAACATATCTATTAGGCGGATAAACTGTTTTTAGTGATATTTTTGAGAAATTTAAGAATCAATGTTTTTGCAAATCAATTCAGTTTATTTATATTGCATTAATCCTCAACAATTCAGTTACATACATACTTATAATATAATACAGTCCAGTTTGGTTTATTGGACCAACTTACAGCTCTTCTTTAAACCATCCATAATCACTTTATAATGATTTAGTCTGGGTTTGTTCGATCGGTTTACTGAGATTTACACGCTTGTTTAAATCCAACAGGATCCTAAGGCTTAAGAAGTCGTGAAAATTCTTTTTTTTTTTTTTTTTTTTTTACAAACACAATAAAATGCAACAAACATCTAATTTAAATTTAAAGAATCTCTGATCAATTTTGAACTGTTTCGTTGAGGATTGCTTCATGATTTGTAATTTTGTATCTTATGATTGCGTATAGCACTTTGGTCCTGTGGGTGTTTTTTATAAATAAAATCGGTGTGGTATGGTAGGTCTACGTAAAAAGGGAAATGATGAGATAACTTTTGGGTTTTTTTGCATTGTTGTGCCTTCTGCCATCCCTCCGCCCCCTGGCTGCGCCACCCTGGGCCAGAGCCACATCAGGGATATCTAAAAGAAATAATGATAATAAAATTAATCCTTTGTCTGCCGGTCCACCTTCTCAACATCTCCTCTGCTTTCTCATCAACGGGTGTAAGTTTTGTGACCTTCATCCCCAGGTGCAGAGGTGAGGGGTCAGGGCTTTTATGGTGCAGCAGGAGGAGGTCGGGACCTCCGCTCTGAGGAATTCTGGTGTCACTGCGGCGATCACAATGGAGCGCTGAGGAGGACAGGTATCCCCCAGGGGCTGTAAACAGCAGATATACTCTCATACTTGCAGGAGGGAGAGAAGTGGGGGTTCGCTGATTCTTTAGTGTGGCTCAAAACAGGAAATGAGCGTATAAGGGAAAACAAAAACAGTCAAATGGGAAAAGATAATTGCATTTCAGGAAGAAAGGAATGCCACCAGCTGAGGGGCGCAATCTCATATCCAACTCATAACGTCCCGCTAAACCACCTAAAGTCAGAAGTTTACGGGGACATTAGCTCCGCTCCGACAGAGTCTGGTTTTTGTCTTATTAGTTTCTTGAATAGTTTCAAAGCTTTGGACAAATCTGTTGCTCTGTGAATAAATATGAAAAACACATTGTAATAAGTTAAAGGGATTCTCAGAGCTCAGTCTTATCACGTCCGCCCTTTGAAACCTGAGTTCACCCAGAAACTCTTCAGTCCTTTGACGATGAGAACAAGATCTCATGGGTTTCTGCGGGCAGCGCATGGAGACACGGACCTGACACGGAGCCAGCGGCATTACGAACACATCGACGGTCCGGTTTGTTAAGAATGCAAAGAGAGGAGCGTGGATAGAGAGAGGAACCGAGCCAGCACCGCTGCTACTTTGGGCCCAGGAAACAACATAAAGTATCAAGTCCCACTGCAATAAATACAACAGTGTAAAAACGGTAAAAGACACCTGCATTTTTTGTGCTATTTCTATTTGAGAAGTACAACAATCACTCATATTTAACACAAAGCGTCTTTTTTTATAGTGTCCTGTCTGGCAATGTGGCATTAAGAATTGTCTTAATGCCAAAAACAGCCCAACAGATTTTACTTTCCTCACCATAGTGCTCCGCTTGATTTATACCTGTAAATAGCTTTATTATAACTTATGCAGAGAATATTTCATGTTATATGGACACTACAATAAGAAAGTAGAAGAGAAAAAGAAAGGGAAAAAATGGAGAAAAGGTGAAAGAAAGAAGAGATAAAAGAGAGAGAATGATAAAACAACACCAGTCTGCTTCTTCACCTGCAAAGAGAGATGTAAAAAGAACAGCGGATTAAGTATTAAAGATACAATAAAGTAGCGCCTTGATACCATCACTGAAGTACTGTATATACAGTATTAATTAATATAACATGTATAAATTGACAGCTGAAGATGATAATAGGGGTTTTCTGTATGGAAGTGAGTCTGTAAATACCTGGATCCAAGCACCTGTGGCTGTTTGTGAGAGTACACTTGTGTATGTAAGGCAGGCATGTCCAAAGCGTGGCCCGGGGGCCATTTGTGGCCCCTCCACTGATTCTGGGCGGCCCCCCCAAACTGCCTTTCAAGAAAGATTTGGTCACTGATGCAGATGGAAGATTTTAGTTTTTAATTAGGGCAAAATTATTACAGAAAAGTTAAAATCCTACAATTGAAAATGTTAAGTACAGCACAAAGTATTGATCTTTTAATAAACACACTTTTGACATTTTCTTTAATTTTATAGTAACATCTATCCAGTGATATTTAATTACTCAGATGCAGACTTTGGTGCATTAAAATCTGGTTTGATTTCAAATTATTAAAACTGGTTAATTACAGCAAGAGTTTTCAAAGAACAACTGACCCAAATACTGTTCTTATATTGCTAGACCTAAAAGAGTAAAGTTCATTGTTGTTAAAGAGTCAAATTAAATTATTCAAAATAATTTGCAAACTGGACGAGCATCTTTTAATACGACAAATGAGCAAAACCCTTTTTTTGACCTTTGGATCTACAATGATTTACACATTCATTTCCTACCAAAAATCTGACAAATTTATTTATCTAAAATCATCATATTTGGTACAGCAGGTGAAAAATTAACATGATTGTTTGGTTCCTATGACTTGACAATTTTGGCCCATGAACCGAAAAGAGAAAAAAAAAAAAAGTTTGGACACCCCTGATGTAAGGTTTATCCATGAGGAAAATGCTCATTAGTGGTTGTGACGAGCCAAAGACCCCCCCCCCCCCCCCCCCCCCCGGAGCACTAAGGCAGACACCAGGGGAACCAAGACCCCAGATGCCCAAAGGGACCCTCAAAGTAAAGGTGCATACGAGGGGCCGACACCGGAAATCTCCCTCCCCCACCAAGGGAAGAGGAGAGACAGCCCCAAGGAAACCCCCCAACCGCCACAAAGCGTCTTTAAGTCTGGACTTTGACTAGGTCATTCTGAAACATGAATATGCATCAACCTCTTTTCCAAAAGGTTTTCTTCCACGAATAAAGTGCATTTAGCTCCATTCATCTTCTCATTAGCTCTGACCAGTTTCCCTGTCCCCCCACAGCATGATGCTGCGGCCGCCATGTTCCACAGTGGGGATGGCGTGTCACACAGCAAATGTGAAAGAAGGTGCTCGGGTCAGATGTGGCCCAAAATTAAACGTCTCAACCCACATATAAAATGCTTTGTGTTGCCAAAAACCAACACATCGCCTCGAACGCACCTTCCCCGCTGTCAAACATGGTGTTGGCAGCATCATGCTGTGGGGGACGCTTTTCTGCCAAAGGTACAGGGATTAGAAATACAGCCAAGCATGTTCCAGTTTATCCGTCTCTGTGTTGGTCTGTCAAATAAAAACCCAATAAAAGAAGAATTTTGTGGTGGTAATATAACAAAATGAGAACAAGTTAAAGGAATATTTAGTAATCACCTTTTTGGGTGCTGAAAATTACATTTTTATTTGTCAAACTTTTTGATCGGCTATATTTTTCATTACACTGCAAAAAGAGAACAAAAAGTAAATAAAAATTTCTTGAAAACTGCTCTTGATTTGAGCAGGTAAATAAGATGATTTGCCAATGGAATAAGATTTTTGCACTTAAAATAGGAACAACTCATCTCAGTCATCTTATTTCAAGTGAAGTATATCTAATTATCTTATTTTAGGAGTAAAAATACTCATTCCATTGGCAGATCATCTTATTTAGCTGCTCAAATCAAGGACAAATGCACTCATTTCAAGAACATTTTACTTACTTTTAGTTCCCTTTTTGCAGTGTAATTGAAATAATTCATTAAGATTTAGACAGACTGCTGGTAACACTTATGTCTGAATGACTGACAGATCAGAATTAGGTGATAATGCTGTGAAATTGGCAAGAAAAGCTGTGGAACCCAAAGAACTGGTCTATTTGGAAGTAGATATTTTTAAAAAAAATGAGGGACCCCTCAAGACTTTTGCCCAGAAATGAAGGTCTAGTGCCAAAGAGAGAGAGGAGGAAGGACCAAATTTTAGTAACTTTATTTCTCCAAAGATAAAATGATCAATTTAAGAAACTTTTCTCTTTACAAGGGTGTCATTTTTATCGCAAGATCAGAACTTTGATTTAAACATTTCTAGAATTAGAAATAGTTTTTACTATCCACCTTCACAATGAATCCATGCAGCTTATCGATCCAAAACAGAGGCGGAAACTGGATACAGCGGCTCTTTTATGCACTCTGTCAGACCATCCAATATGGAACAAGGGACTCAGGTGTATACAAAATAAAGAAATGGGCCGGCACTTCCCATATCTTAAGGAGGGATATGAGTGAGGGGAGGGTGGGGGTCCCGTAGTCGCCCCCAGGGTAGGTCGAAGTCCCTGACCTGCTGACCTCTCCCTGAAAGAAGGGAATTTTAGGGAGGGAGAGGGAAACATGTCTGAGCAGAGCGAGGAGCAGAGGGGAACAAAGGCCGGACTCAAGCTGCATGCCGTGTACATTTAAATAAAGATGACAGTCCACAGAAAGAGGGAATAAATCATTTGTGCATACACTGAGAATGAAAGGGCAGCACAGCTGAGCTACCTGGACTAGTTTTCTGTCTTTTTCCCGCAAAACAAGATCACATCCTGACCCGATAGCTGCGGATCAGACGCTCCTTCTCCCCTGGAGCCACTCCAGACGTTTGTTCGTGTCTGTTGTTCTTCACTTTTCATCTTCAATCTGGATTAAAGAGCCAGAATGACCCCTCACCCCTCACGCATCTGTCTTCACCAACCACGTGCCTTCCAGATGTGGACGCATCTAACCCTGCTGCTGCTAAAACTCCAACTGCTCAGTAGATGGCAGCACCCCAGGCCGACCTGCAAACATCAGATTTGTTCATTAAAACAGTTTTAGCAACGAGCTCGACTTCATGCCGAGACAGCTCTTTCTTTGCTGATCCCAGGACTGGCCCATAAAAGCTTCTCTAGGATTCCTGACTAGAAACACCACAACAGGATCAGTGACAAGTAGCAGCCGAACTTGACTGCATTTTTTATAATTAGGATCTAATTGTAATGTAATTGTAATGAAACAACGCTATATAAATACGTTAAATAGAATTAAATAGCATCTTTATGTTCAAAGTCATCAATGAACACCATCAAGGCATTTTTAATCTGTAATTCTTGACTTCCTGTTTCCCTGAGGCGTTACTCTGATAGGACAGAGAGGTCTGTCTCTCTGACACACGTCAAAATGGGAAACACAAGAGAACATGCCGGTCCGTTGCCGGTCCGTTGGGCCTAATGGTAGATTAGGGTAACTGACACGTGTCCCACCAGCACAGGTAGTTGATGCAGATGGACACCTTTTTGGACATTTTCTTTAATGGGAGAACCTTCAAACGAGATACAGACAAATCTAAATGGTCTTAAGTCGGACTATGTTAGGGACAACATGTAGCTTTCATCTTCTATTCTTGACTGCTAAACACTTTTAGAAAAAAAATATGCACATTTTAAATTCTCAAAATCCACAGTTTAATGCTTTTTTCCCCCACTTTTTTCATCCATTTTTCTTCACACAAAATGAAGCAAGCAAGTAAACATAAAATGTGTTCTTACTGGTCAGAACGAAACAAATCACAACCCCTCCATTCAGCTCTCTGCGCTAGAAGCATGCGTTTTGACATCGTGTTTTTGCCATAACATTATTTTCTATTTATGGTGAGAAGGTGTGTTTTCAACACCACGCTCAAAATGCTATAAAAGATGTGGTTTAGACAAGCTAGAAGCCGTGTCCACTAGACAAAACCTTTGAAATGGGTTCATTTGATTTGTTCCTGTTCCTTTAATTTGGCTTTGTAGAGAAAAACAGTTTTTGGAGAGGACCTTTAACTTAAAGGAGCAATAAACAAAATTATTCATTATTTTAGATAGAAAGAACTAAAAAATGGTTTTGTTAAGAACTAACGGTATCTTTTTAGATGGATTATGGTTAAACATCACACATTATCTCTCTTTGTTGTTCTCCAGTCTCTTGTTTACATAGCCGGGCCGGCCGCATGTACGCGTACGTGAACAGCTGCCACTCAGGATTTAGCCACTCCCTGCCCATAAAACCCCACAGCCAGGCACAAAATGGCAGAGGCGATAGGGAGAGGCGTGGCTTGATACACACGTCTCGTTTTGGTCTACAGACTAACGCTTCACCTAGTGGTGACAAATCTCTCATTGCTCCATTAAAACAGATGAATGTCCGCTGATCAAAGAACTACTGAGCATGTCCCCTTTTTGTTTTTTAAACTATTCTGACTTTATTGCTGGTATTTCTATCCTATTAATGTTTACTTAGAATCCACGCAGACCCAGTAAGACATGTGAGCCGATAACTTTGGGTGGAGAACGATAAACCGGACAGAAAGTAGCTGCTCCATGAACACTTCGTATCTTTTTGAATTTTGGCAGTTTTGTACCCGAAAAGTCGGGTTTCGAACGGATCGAGCCGCTGTAAAACATTTCCCACGGACTACTCTTCAGTTTCTACCTGACGTGGGACGTTTACTTTTTTTCCCCCGGGGGACATTTGTGGCTCCTGTGCTGTTTTTGTGTGGCCCTCCAACTGAATTCCAAGAAAGATTTGGCCAACCAGTACTGGCATCTTTTGCAGATGGAAACTTTTTATTTTTTATATTTTTTTAAATTAGAATAAATCTATTATAGACGAGTTAAAATCTTGCAATTTAATGTTTAATTGAATGTTTGGTACAACACAAAACATTTGTCTTTTAATAAGCACACTTTTTACATTCGCTTTAATTTCATAGTAATTAGGGCGACTTTTACTCAAATCAAGACCTTGGCGCATTTAAATCTGATTGGAATTCATTTAATAAATAGACTAAATACAGTTTAATATCTTTTTTTTTGTGGGACATTTCCAACCTGCTTTGACAGCCACTCACTAAAAAGAATCTGCTCATGTCTTACTGTAAGAACATTTGCTTCAGCCCACAAAAACAATATCTGACGGCAGGATGTTGCTCAGTTATTCTCCGCTTGATAAATGATTGTAATCTCTTACGTTTCGCTGAAGACAGTTGGCCTACATTTTTGGATCGGAGCCACATTTTAGGATAAAATCTATAAAAGGTAACATGGAATAGAATAACTTAAGTTATATGTGACATTTATACCAGTTTTTCACAATACTTATCAACATAATGCATCCAAAATATCTAATTAGCAAAGGAAATTAGCTGATACACAAAGTTTTTAAGAACATGGGGACAGAATGGTTAATTTATAGGCACAAAATAAAATTAGGAAGCGACAAAACAGCACGGTGTATTTAATAAAAAGTTGGGTGCAAACTGGTGGATGGACCCACAGCCTATACTCATAATTGGTTTCTCAGTAGTTTAGGTTTCTGCTATTAAATAGGACACTTTTAATTCTTCATTGTTTATCATAAATAATTGTCATCTGTCTGTTTACTTGATTTGATCGTTTTATTGTGTCTCAAGTGTTTAAATGTCTGTTCTTCTGCTTTTATCTTCTGTAAAGTACTTTGTGTTACAACTGCCTACATGAAAAGTGATCTATAAACAAGCATTGATTGATTAAATGATAATGTTCACCTTTAAATCTTAAAGACTAACTAAACAACACATACAGCAAATCTTTATGCTTTGTTTTTGCTTTTAAGTTAGTAGCGACAGCATGCAGTAAAATATATCCCTTCAAGCAGCATCCAAATCCCATAATGCACCTGAAAAGGAGCTGACATACAGAATTTAGAGACCCTCAAGATATGAAACCTTGAAAAGGACGAGAAAAGGAAGCACCACGTTGAGATGATGTTGCGTTAATGAAAACCATCCAGAGATACTAGGAAGAGCACGGCTCTGTTTCCAGACGCCTCGTTTCTCTTTCGCTCCTGCGGGATGATGGAGAGGGATTTCCGGGTCATGGGAGTACAGAGAGCAAGTCACTGGAACAGAAGTCCCTGCTCGTTAGGACACGCAACAGCATCTGCAAACCTCATCCCTGCTCTATGGCATGCTGCACAGAAAGGGATCAACTAAACGATTTACAGCGCCGGTTAGCATAAAAGGTGCAAAGCATTGTTTGCTGAATAAACTTTAACTTCACAGACAAGACATTTATAAGAAGAAACACGGAAGCAGCTCATGAACTGTGAATTTGGTGTTTCTGTGAATATTTATCTCATTTCAAACAATAAATTGTATGTTTTATTTTAAAACTGGTGTCAAAACTACATTCTTTAAAAACGTTCTTGAAAAGTTATGCTTTTCCAAAATCTAAAGAAAGTACACCCTGTCTCAACTGAACGGTTTTACATGTCGGACTAAACTAATTATTATGGTCTATATCAGGAACTGCAGTTAAACCAAACATCAGATCCTGAACTGTACTTCAGTGATTTATAAGAAACGTTTAGATGCTCCCAAAGTAGAAGCTGTGTGGGAAAGAGAGAAGCAGACATCCATCCATCCATCCATCACTCCGTCCGTCCCTCCATCTGTCCATCCGTCCATCCATCCTTCCCTCTGTCGATCCATCCATTCATCAGTCCGTCCATCCCTCACTCCCTCCCTCCCTCCCTACCTCCATCCATCCCTCCCTCCATCCATCCCTCTTTTCCGCCCTCTATCCCTCCATCCATCCATCCATTCATCCTTCCATCCCTCCCTCTCTCCCTCTATCCCTCCATCCATCCATCTATCCATCCATCCATCCATCCTTCACTCCCTCCATCTCTTGTTTCTCGGCCTATCTCAGATCAGGTCGTGGGGGCACCAGCTCCAGGAGGGAAACCCAGACATTTCTCCCCAGCGACATCCTCCAGCTCATCCTGGAGGAACCCAAGGCCAGACGGGATAGTCCCTCCAGAACTCTGGTTCCTCCCACTGGGAGGAACCAGAGTTCTGGTTCCTCCCAGTGGGACGGAAAGGGAGGCGCCCAGGGGGCATCCTGACCAAATGCCTGAATCAGCTCAACTGACCCCTTTCTATGTGGAGAAGCAGTGGCTCTGTTTGGAGCTTCCCACCAATGACGGAGCTCCTCTTCCTGCCTCTAAGCTTCTTTTGGCTTCTTGTAGCTGAGCAGCCAGGTGGTGCTAAATTTAGGACTTCTTAAATTGATCATAATCAGTTTTATAACCACTGAAAATGTAGAAGTGTCGCTTCTCACTGGATACGCTGCCTGGACTCCTCCTTCCGTCAACCCTCCAAAGATCCACCACTTCACCATCTCGCTCGTCTCTCTCACAGAGAAGGAAAACAGTCATCACCAGAAACACCTCCACACACCGCAACCTGTTAAACTCAACTCTTCCCCTGGATTCTCACCGTCATCAACAACAGTGAGCCTCCCCCTCATATCAGCCCCCCCCCCCCCCCCCCCCCCACAGTTTACCAAGCCCTGCTTCCTGCTTCTGCCTGTCTCCAGTGGTCGCTGGGCGAGAAGCGGAGTACACCCTGGACAGGTCGCCAGTCCATCACACGGCTAAGTTATTACATATCAATTTCTTTTAAAAGCAAGCAATGCAAGTTGGTATTAATTTTTAAACTTGGAAAAGCTTCTGGAGTATTGTCCTTTAGATAGATGAGACCAGAGTAGAGATGTTGGACCATGACGCACGCCGCCATGTTTGGAGAACACCGAACATAGCATATCAGCATAAACACCTCATACCTGATACCTGATCATGAGCTTCTCTATATGGTAACGGGTTTTCAAGTCAAACAGCTGGAGCTTGGCCCAAACTGGGTCACGCAAGGAATCAAACATCCTCCGCACAGAAGTCAGGGAAAGTCATACAGAAAATTACTATTTTAAGTTGTTGCTACTGAAGGTGGGTCTAAAAGTGGTGGGTAGTTTTTCTGCACACAGCTTTTCCCCCGTTGGCTTCATCTTTGTTTAATAAACAGTGTTAGTGAAGAGTCTGCTTAATGTTTTTGTACACTCAAGGTTTGAATAAATTGTATAAATTTGACAACCTGGTAAAGACCAGATCATTTCTTTTGTATCCCGATACGTAAACCTCATTATTTCCTTCTCAGCACACTTTTTCTTGTCCATCTTCATGTGTGAAGCTCTCAGCCCTTCAGTGGGTTTTTCCCACCTGTGGAAGCCAGATTGATCATTGTCAGAAGGCACCGCAATGCCTCCCAATAGAAAAAAACCCTCGCTGTTGGCTGTCCAACCCGCTCTTCCAGCCTGTGTTTCGCTTTCTCCCTCTCTATCTAGGTTCTTTTTCCAGTACTGAGCTTCTTCTCCTCCACTTCAGCTCCAGGATCTTCGGCAGAGCCAAATAGCTGTGAGAGCAAAGGCAGAGACCTTTCCCCGTGAAGGGGGAAAATGCTGAGAACAAGTCCGTCTGAGAAAGGAGGCCATTGTAGGGGGCTGGCCTGGGGACAAGTTACCCATTCAGATGCGGTCAGCCGTGTACAATGGCTAAACTAACTTCACTGACATTTGGAGTCGCCTGAGCTTTAGAGTGAGAGGAAAGGGGAGGAGTAAGCGGGGGGAGGCTGGTGAGAGCAGCAGTGTTGGAAAAGGCCCATCAGAGGCACCGGCCATTGATCAAAAATTCATGTAAGTGGTCGGGATCAGACTGCCGTGCCCTCTGTTGGCTTTCATGTGCTGGGGAAGCAGGAGGAGGGAGGAACATCTGAGATATCCACCTTTTTAAAACACAGTCCCATCTGACATGACTGGACCAGCACCACCAGGCCACCCAGGGCCACACGGGGTCACCTGGGGCCAAACGGGTGATAGAGAACAGGCAGATGCTTGATCAAAGCACTCTGATAACTGCTTGCTGCACTCTGTTGATCACCATTAAGGAAAGCCGGGCTTTGATTAATGACAGAGTGAGCAGTTAAGTGCCTTGCATGGCAGCAACTAACGAGTCAATCAACTGCTCTTGACTGATATGGATGAGGTCCGAATCAGTGACAGTACAGGCCTGTAGGGAGATTATCCAAGGGTTTAATTCCTTGTTAAATGGCTTAAATGTGACCTGAGATCTTGGTCCAAGGTGAGATAGAAATCACAAGTACTCACTGCATTTAAAGGAGTCTGAAAAGAAGCAAGGCAGCAATGTTGATTTGTTGGGTTCCTGAAGCAGGCAACTGTTTCACCATCAAACATTTGGTAAATTGTGTGGTATAGAATACTCTTATTTGAACTGAAATGGTTAAAGTGACTTAAACATGAGCTTATTTGATTAAAGGATTAAAGGTCAGAGCTACACCTTTTTCATTAAAACGATTCATTTTCAAAAATAAGATATCCATAGAACGTCTAGAGTGGTGCAGCATAAAATTATTAATTTGACTGAAAAATAAATATATAACATATAAATAATGGTTTTATACATTTGGACGGGTCCAAAATATATAAAATACTTACTTCTGGTTATGACGCCAGCGTCGACATGAAAGGATTCTGCACCAATAGGAATAGTAGGTTGAAGTCACGTGAGATGGAGGCCCATGCATTACCAGGACATAGTAGCTCAGTAATATTGCTGAGAAATGGCTTCTTCTCTGATTCAAGCAGACAAAAACAGAAACAAAAAAGGTTGTTGTTCACTGTTGGTGCTGACTTGGTGCCACACGGAAGGTGAATCTTTCCTTCTGCACAGATAAGTTAAATGTCTGCTAATGCTAACCTGCGGACCCGGCAAACGGCTGACAAACAGTACAATGGAAGGTTGGAATGAGAGCGGGTGAACGCGAGTACGCCACCTGCTGGCCCGGAGGGGTTAAACTTGCAGCTATATCCTTTAAACTGCAATAATAGTGCATTTTCTTTGAACTTGGAAGAAGGACTTTCTGACTTTCCAGTTGGAAATACAAGAAGAGCCAATCAGAGTAACATTTCGAGAAGTCAGAGCCTCATGTTTAGCTGCTGGTAACCCTACCCAACATCTAGAATGCACGGAAATGCCACATTTTGCCATAAAATGTCTGCTTTTGAAAAATGTGTTTGTGTTTGAATGCTTCAGATGGAGAAAATACTTTGTTGCTGGCTCTTTGGTTCCATAATATTGATATTTCTTTTAATCAGAGCACGGTCCCTTGTATGCAACATAATACTAAGATCTAAGTTCCCAACAGAAACCAGCGCAGACAGGACTGCATGTAACAGGGGTGCGAACTGCATTCATCTAAATGTGATCATGTTTGGTAGAAAATACAGAGATTTTTTTTATTTTTCAGGATTGAATTCAGCATTACACTGAAGTTAATTATATTTAATTGTATTGAATAGTTGCAAAAGTCACTTTGAATTTATTAAAGCTGATTTTTTAAAAAGCAAACAAAAGTTTTCCTCTGTCTATGCTCCACCAACAAGTGTTGATAATATCAACATGAACTACATTATAACTCATAACAAGAATATCTTAATCATAGGTAAAACTGTGACCCCTGTAGCTCATGTTCTCTTGGAAAATGTTCATCTTTCACTGACAGTTATTAATTAAGCTCAAGACAAAGCAAGAACAAACAATAAGAAAATACTTCACTCTTAATTGTTTTAGCACTGAATGTAGTGTGCTAATATGCAGAGAACCCAATATTCGAGCCAGACACAGTTTTAGCATTTAAAAGGTTTATTTAAGGAAAAGGCAAGCCCTGTAGCTGGCAATACGCTGGCGACTCTGGGTAGGCAATCACAGGTGAATGTAGGGGTTTAGCAAGGTTCGTGTTTGAGGTAAGTCCAGGTGTACGTCCAGGAACTACAAAGCCAAATATGGTATCTGATAAGGGCAAGACAAGACGAGGAAATCCAAAGAACAAGAACCAGGTCGGTGATTTGGCAGGTAGGCAAGGATAAACACTGGACATCTACTCACAGAACGTTTTCAATAGTGTAGCAGCATGAGACTGTGGCAGCCCAGGATATGAAGGCAGGTGAACAGGTGTTGGTAATTAACTTAATGAGCTGCTGCCAGATCCACAGGTGATAATAATAGGTGGTGCAGCAGGAGAGTGAGGGAGCAGACAGAATCAGAACTTTGTAAAGTGCCTTGAGATGGCGTGTTGTGAACTGGTGCTGTATAAATTAAATTTAACTGAATTAAATTTAATTGAATTTAACGCTGAAAGCCATAGTGGGCACATGTAAAATCTGCCTTTGTGTCATCATCCTTAATCATCTCTGGATATCCAGTCCAAACATAGTCCACAGAGGGTTTTTTTAAAATCTTCACCAGTTAAAGAGAGTCTGTGATTTTTCCGGAAGTTTTCCCAAGTCCCTTTTTGAATACCTGTGCATGCGTATTACCTTGCTCTTCTGCTCCTCAGGGGGATCGTGTGAAAAACAATCTCCCAAATTCACTCTGGTCTTATTTCTTTCCTCTGAGGCCTTCCTCTTCTTCTCATAAACTTGAACGTGGTTCACTTCTTGCGACTCTCAGCCATGTTCAATATATACAGTGAGAGCAGTGGAGCTACAATGAACGGCAATTACCGAAGCTAACCGTTAAGCTAAGCTAAGCTAGTGTTTATGTACTAATACATAAACACTAGAAGTGCACATGCACAGCCAGCAAGCGGAAACTAACAAGGAAAGAGCACACACACTGGCGTTACGTGAGCACGTCAGAGTGATGGCATGTGGGACGACCAATAATAAGGTGATATCCCCAGAACTTAAGGGACAGAGGGGGGTGAGAGTAGGAACAAAACTCTGACCAATCCCAGCCATTCGGACCCAACGGCAGGAGTTAGTTGGAGTTTTTCAGGCCTGCAGCTTTCACAGAGTTAAATCTTTTTAACCTCCTTTTTAGTGAATATATAATGTATTTACTACTTTCAGGATGGAAGGGCCGTTTTTACCCAGTATAACAAAAAGTGTTTCTGAACAGGATTACCAACTATAGCTTTAAAATATTTTAAAAATCTCCATTTATGTCTCTACAAGGTGCATTTTCATTTTATAATTTTTCTTCACCTGGTGGAAAACATGAAACATTGAAGGGGTTTTAGTTGAATAGTAACAATCTATGCAGCAAATGGGATTTAATGGCACAAAAAGGTCCAGAAATGATACAGCTTGTTTCATTTCAGGGGTGCCCAAGTCCAGTTATCCAGAGTTACTTTCCTGCAACTTTTACGACACCTGAGTCAAATGAATGTCTTGTTTCCATCTAGGCCTCTGCAGGGCTGAATGACTGAATGTTGATGAGGATTGATTCAGATCAGGTGGGGAACGGATGCAGGAAACACTCTCTCCAGGACTGGACTTCTCCACCCCCACTCTATTTGGTTTAAAAGACAAATGAAGGATTTTAAGAATAAAACAGTTCAAATTCACACAGAAATACATCATCAAGCCAGAGTTTGTGTTATGTGGATCAACTCAGCCAAAGTTAAGCAAAAATAAAAATTTAGAGAACACAAATCAAATCTACAATTCTTAATGTAAGCGATACAATTAAAGCAGATATCTTCTATCTAAAGAGACAGTTTGTTTGACAATTTTTAAGCAATTTTACAGATTTATGTCATGAAATGCATTTTTCCCAAAGTTTGTCCAGATGTGTTTTGCAGAAACTGCAGTGTGCAGCTGAGTTACAGTTAGGTTTACTCGCAGGGAGCAGGCAACAGGTGATGAATCTACAGGAAAAACAGAAGGAGCGGGGAAGCTTGGAGAGGAAGAATGCTGAATCCTTGGCAGCGGGACTCGTCCCTGGGATCCAAATGTTGGTCGGGCTTGCCAGGAGGATTTTGATGCAGCTCCGCCATCTTTTTTTGGCCCGTATCTATCTGTTCCAAGGACTGGGATGAAGGGCTGCTGTGGTTTGATTTTGTCAGCTGCCAACATCTCTCTCTTGCTCTCTCCATCGAGGTTACTCGAGAGAAAGGCCACATCAACGCTCGGCGGCCCCGATGACGTCCGCGGGCTGAGGCAAGGCACCCGCTTTGTTTAAACAAGCCTGCGCGTGCAGCTTGAGGGGTAAACACGGCTGGACCACCAAGCCTGTGCTGCTTCCACAGCGAGGCATTGGCGGGGCCAACCCATATCACTTCTGTTACGTCACAGTGGTGAAGATCCTTCTCTTACTCATCCTCACTGGGGTTCTTTAGGATAAACCCCGTCATATGTACATGCAGCAGAGGCTTTCTGGTCATCTGCATGTAAAAGCAGTGCCTGGAAGCAACAAACAGAGAACTTGATATTTACCCATGATGGGCTGCATGGACAGGAGGTGTTTCAGCCCAGGTCATGAACACTGTTCCCTCAAACGGCCTCCAGATCTTTTCAGCCATTTTTGGGTCCCTCATCAAAAGACCTTGGAAATCCCAATTCAAGCTCAAAATGATTTTTTGTTGTGTTTCCCTTTGTTCTGCCCTTCCAAGCAGCCAGGCTATGCTGAAATTGTTTTAGACCAGGGTTTTTGCTGATTTTTCTCTCATACTCTTACCATTTCACAAAGACACGGTTCATTGATTCTTAAAGTGAATCTATAAAAATCTCTTATTTATAATTTTGACTTTTCATCCAGACAAGGACCCAAAAGCCGCTACATTTTTTTTCACTATTAAATTTTTTTGTTTGGGGGGGGGGGGGGGGGGTATATACATTGACATCTGTGGCTGTAAAGTGATCAAATTTGAAAACATTAAAGGCTATAAATGAAGGTATTAGTGAGTATTAGTTGGGAACATGCTGGTATTATAAGCCTGGCGGACCGCCATGCTTTACTAACCCCCTGCCAGGCTAAGCGTTGTTTGTTTACTCGAAATACTCGATGTTCTCGATGTTTGACATCAACACAGAACGTTTAGTAAAATTCCCGCTTGGGAGAAAACCTCCATAAGCTAACGCGCTAGCTGTTAATAGCTTGACGCACGCTATAGTACACGGCAGCTCCCCTCCTTCGAGTTGCGTCACGCAACGCTCCTCACACATACATTTTTCATTACATGAAAATTAAATGCATTAGAATGCTATTTCTAATAAAGTAAATATTTTATTATTCTCCCCCCCCACCCACACCCACCCACCCCTCACCTGACACTCAGTCGACGTGTACTGTAGTTTAGTATAGAAATTAACTTATTGCAAGACAAGGCAAGTTTACAAAAAGTCCCTGTCCTTTGAGTAGGATTAGTAGTAAATATTATATTATATATAGTTAGATCTGTAAATATATATATATATATATATATATATATATATATATATATATATATATATATATATATATATATATATATATATATATATATATATATATATATAATATATATATATATAATATATATATATTGTTTGTATATCTGGAGCGTGTAACGAAAATAATTTCGTTGGGATTATTAAAGTATTTGTGATTCTGATTCTGAAATATACACAGAAAAGGCTATATTTACTAGCAAATTGAGAAAAAATAAAGCTTAAAAAACAAAAATAACAAATACTACTCGAGCAGGACATGATAATCTTTCATAAATCCAACCAGAGTGAGTTACTGGCGTATAAACAAATAAAAAAAAAAGTAAAATAACGTGAATATGTACCTTTATGGCCTTAACTGAAGCAAGAGGAAAAATCAGCTAAACTCCAAAGATAAGACATCAAAAACCCATCATAAAGCCTCAACTGGGGCCACTTTTAAAGATTACAAGAACCCTTTTCTCCTTGGAAAAAAAGCACAAGAAAAAAAGGGTAATTTACAAATTTCTGCTGAACAAACTTAAGGTGAGAATGCAGCGAGAAGCCGAGGTACCACAGTGATGAACACACATGTGCCTTCTGTGTGTTTGCAGAGATTAACACGTACTGTAACCGGCCGGCGGTTTCCCATGGTACCCTGCTCCCAAACAGCTGTGGAGGCCTGTTAACACCCCAATCACCCATGTGATTATGACTCTCTTAAGATAGTGAACCACACGCAGCTCCCGTTGGACAAAGACGGGCCTGTTCCGCACCGCCCAGGAGAACCTGACACAACCCCAGCTGGAACATGCGGCACATTGACATGGGCCGGTGTCCAGCTCACCTTCTGTGTCCTGGGATGCGAGGTGCAAGGGGGTGGGGGCATGTCCTCCAAGGGGCGTTACAATTGATACTCACATCGTAGGCGATCACCACTCCTAATGTGGGCCACCCCCTGAGCAAAATGCCACCCATCGGACTCTGGATACACAGGTCTTTTTTTAGCTGTTGAATGTTTTTCCAATTTGTTGGTGTTGTAAAATTTTTGTTTTGCAGCCTTCGTGTGTCCCAAGATTTCAATGTGCATTTTCGATTTATTATCACAGAGTTCACGCAGGTGATAGGAAATGGGTATAACATCCCCGTCCTTCAGTGATGAGCGATGTCCTGCCAACACCTCCGTTCATCTGGCATTCACATTTCTGCGGCACCGATGGAGAAAAAGGCCACAAAGACTCGCCGTCTCCCACCACGTGAAACCATTCGCAAGCAGGTAGAACTTAGAATTGTCGCTTCGTTTTAGCAAAACAAGCACAGACAGCATGACATCACTGTGAGGCTCTGAGAAACTCTTTTACAGCTGGGCGTTTAACCCACGCTTTGAGGATTCAGACCGGACGTCATTCTTGCGTCAGGTCTTGCAGAAGCAACAGTAGCATATGTGTTGGAAGCTTACAGACATTACACCCAAGCACAAAATAAGCTGCCTGTGTTTGCGGAGGGAGGTTTGACCGCCTCTAAACACGTCTCTGCAAACAGCAACAGTAGGTGAGGTGAAACGTTTTAAAAATGTGTTTAATTCACATTTGTGCTGATCTAATGTCAACAAATCAAACTCTAAATGTGCTCGTAAAACAAAGCACATGTAAGAATAAAACATTCATTTAAAGATATAATAATAAAGTCACAATTTTTTTTAAATATATTGAAAGTGTTTGTGTTAAATTACACTTGAGCACATTAAATGTAATCGTGAATGTGACATCCTCAGATCTGTGTGTGGGTTGGTGTGTGTATGAGTCTGTCCTACTTCTTCCTTGCAGGTGTGACTGGCAGGTAGGACTCCACCGCTGGACTTAGGAGGAGCTCAAAGAGAAGCAGATCCCCTGAGGCAGACGCCAGATTGTTTTTGCTAACAGCGTGGTAAGCAGGCCTACCTTACTTTGCATTTCGCTTGTTCTCAGTTCTCCTGATTAATCTGAGGTTGTTCTCCCTTTATGAAGGAACTATATACACTCATAAACACCAGTTCCTACATTTCTGTGCCATCTTCCTTTGGTTTTCTTGGGGAATCTTCTCAAGTTAAAGTTATACTATGCAACCGGGGTTGATTTTCCAGCGAGGCTCCCCCCAGAGGGTGAAAGTAAAAGTGCACTGTCGTAAAGATGCTCAGCTGTTCTCCTGGTTTCTCCGTCAAGCCAGGCGCGGTTGTTTTGAGCTTAAGTCGGGCATACACTGTACGAGTTTTTCAGTCGTGGTACTTATATACATCTAAAACTGTGCGACGGAACCGTGGGGTTTAAAAGTTCACCGCTCACGATCTGTGTTCTCACACTGTACGTCGTGCCCCAATGGGTGACAGGGACCCAGACCAGGGGGTCGAGCCCGGCTCCGGTGAGGCCCACGGGAGGCACCGGGCGTCGGGGACCGGAACGCTCGCCCTCCCCAATCCACCCACGAGCTGCGCTCACGAAAACCTCACGACGGCCGACTGAATTTCAAACAGTGTAAGCCCGGCTTACAGCGGACAGGCGAACGCAACGAAAAGTCGAAAAAACGGCAGTACAAACAATGACTAACACAGTGAAAGTATGAACATGCACAGAGAGAGAGAGAGTAACCATTCCAATGTTACTTACAGTCACATCAGCAGAAACGCGAGGTCCGCGTCAGCCTTGCAGCCTTCTTTTTCTTTTAGCTCTCGCCATTCGGAAAAAGCTTGCCCGATGTTCACCCGTGTACGACTCCTCTTTCTGTCCAGAGCCATTTTCCTCTTTCTTGCCTGCTCCGACATGGGCTTTCGCTGTTTTCTTGTTGGTTCCGCCATGATAACTGCAATAATATCGCCACTGCGCTAGCAACAAACATGCCTTTCCCTGGGGGCGTGTAGCAGTTCTCGCCGTAAAGCAAGACCGACTCTCGCGATGCACAAGACTTCTGAGCCTGTGGGCGCGGGCCGAGGGCTCCTGCAGTTGCAAGTGCGGTATTTCCCCCACAGACCACCAGGGCGGCCGAGAAAACCTTTGTTCGACCTGAAATTACTCATTTAATGATCCAAAACGGTATGGAACACATTAATTAACTGAAGAATGTTGCATAGTATGCCTTTAATGTTGATATTGAGAGAGTTAATGAACATGCATTTCTGGGTGTGATTTTAAGTCATGATGTAAGCTGGAAACCACAAATACCAAATGTTCAATCAAAAATGGCAAGAAGTATTTCAATACTGTCTAGAGTAAGACACCTGCTTCATTATAGAGCATGACATATCCTCTACAATTCATTAGTTCTTCCATACATTAGTTATTGCATAGAGGTTCAAGGTAATCCGTACAAAAGTATTCTAGATTCACTTATCAAACTTCAGAAAAAAGCCTTATGAATCATTCATAATGTTGGATTCAGAGATCATACTAATGCACTTTTCTTAAAATCTCACATAATGAAAATCAAATTTAATAAGCAAGCCGTGATCTACTTCCTGGCAATATACAAAACATTTTCAACAGTAGGAGAAAATTATAATTTGAGAGGAGAATTTGTGTTGAGAAGATGTGGCGTTCACACCACACTTAAAAGTCTGGGGCTCAGCCAAGCAGGAGTTGTGTTGTGGAATGGCTTAGATATAGAAATAAAAAGGAGTACCACGCTAAGACAATTTAAAAGCAGGTATAAATATGTTGTTCTTAAAAAATATGCATGTAACCCAAATATCGAAATGTGGTAATTTGCAACATTTTCAATAAGTACTACTAGATATCTGCTTTCTGTACAATTGCTTTCAAAATAAGACACTGTATTCATGTAACTGTGCTTTGATTTGTAATGCCGCCTTTTATCAAAAGACCTTATATATTACATGACATGAATATTGTAATTGGGGGTAGGTTCTTAAACTTCTACCTACTCCTTTTGAGCGCTACTAAAATGTCTTAAAATCTCAATGTAAATCTTGCTTGTATTGTTGCCCAAAGAAATTGAAATAAAATAAAAAAAAGCTCCCGTCTGTGAATCTCCTCATTGTTCCTCTGGCATCCCTCCTTGTATCCTCACCTACCTCACGTTCACCTGCCTGTTCAGCGTCCAACGCTCTCCGTTGCACCAAACACAACAAAGACACAACATTACCACACCCTCTGGAAAAGCACGCCTGTCAAACTCAAATCCTGTGGATGTGCTCACGTTCCTCATCTCCATTAAGAGTAAACATTCTCCCCCTGTTATCTGATCATTTTTCTCCATTTTTTTCTTACAATAACACTTATCTCGCCTCCTCAGTGCCGAACCAGGATCCTGTGAAAACGACCTTTTTTCCAGCGTGTCGTTATCAACAAAATCTTTATAACTATGCCACTGTGTCTGCAATCGTTGCCAGCACTATAGCCTTTCCATACTTAAACTACCTCCTTTCCGTGAGGTAAACTCAAGGACGGATTACGGACCGGGCCAGTGGGGCCAGCGCCCAGGGGCCCTCTGGGGCCAGGGGCCCCAGGGGGGCCCGAGACCAAAACTGTTTCAACATATACGATACAATAAATTGTCATTTCATAGGGCGTCTGATGAAAACAAGGAGGGAGTGAGGACCCCTGACATTTGACTACCAAGGGCCCTTTGAGGGCTGGGGTGGCGAGTGGGGGGTACTTCCTACCAGGGCCCTCTGACTAACCACAGGCCCTTAGGGTGCTTTTAGCGGGCTCCACAGCTGCTCCTGCTAGTCAGCCATGGGCCCTGATGAAAGCACCCTCACCCTGGAACGTTGGTAAGAGTGGATGTGGTTGTGGAAGGGCCCTTGCCCTGCTTTTAGGCCCCTTATGAAAATGGATGAGGGGTGGGGGTGGAGGATATTTTCAGCAGGCCCTATAACTACCAGGGCCCCTAGCCCTGCTTTTGCCTTATGACAATGGATGGTGTGGTGGGCCTCTGACTGATTTTGAGGACCCTTACCAGGGGCCTCTGACTTACCACATGCCCCGGGTAAGGGTGCTTTTAGCGGGCCCCACACGGATCCCAGCTAGTATGCTTAAAAGAGGTGGACTCTAGCTCGATCCACATGTAGTGTCATCGCTAATGGCGTACCGCGAGGAGCTATTTTTAGAACGTGACGTCATATCACGTGGTACGAGGCAGGGCAAATATGCGTTTTTCCTCCACTCTTTCGCTGTACGTTACCCTTGGTTTTACTCAGTAAAACTACCGCTTTTTCTAAGTCTAAGACGTCTCCTAACCATGGTTTTTAAACATTGATGTTATGGAACGTGCAACAGCGACTCGAGGTACGCTGATAGGCCGCATATGAAGGATGTTAAAGCCGCAAGCGGCGTCGATCGGCCCTCGCAGCCAAGCGCAGCTTCGGCCTATTGGCCACTGCTGCGGTGGGGGGCGGCCGGCGGGGTTCGCGCACCGCCGGCCGCCCCCCACCGCAGATGCTGTCACGCATTTTCCCCGCCCGTCCACCGGGCGATTCCCACAAACGCGTTCAGCAGCGCTCCCCCATGACTAACAAATCTGGTGCAGACCGGTCGATGCAGCGAGGAGATACAGCCGTTGGATAATGATAATGCATTTGGCCACCGGACCGGACTAAATTGCTCGGCGGGCCGGACAATTTATACCGATTCCTGGACGGTGATTACAAACAGAAAAAAAAAAAACGGCCGCTGACGCCATGAACGCCAAGCAGGGGAAAAACATCGACTTACCGTTCTATCAACTCGTCCCGTTTTCCAGTCTTTCTAAGCCCTCAACACTACAGCCATCGTCTGAGCTGAACGTTGGTATGTTGTTCCACAGTTCTACCAGTAAACTGGGCGCCTGGACATCCTCTTGGGATAGTTTAACAGCTGAAAAGTCGGTCCTATCGTTGTATCTGTTGCATGTGTAATGGCTGGTTGCTACGTGTGCTCTCACACCGTTTGTCCTACCTTAGCGGCAAGGGGCGTTGCTCATGAGATGGTGACGTCACGTGCGCGGTACGCCATTGTAACTGCACGGATCTCAGCATGGATCTCAGACATGTCGTCAATGACAAGATTTCAAATAACAAATGTGTCACTTGTGATGTGTTAATTGTAAAATGAGACCTGTGTTTTACCATAGTAACAACCGGGGCTAAAAAAGGGGGAGAAAAAAGTGCTCTACCAAGTGCGATGTGTAATAAATTGGAGTAAAGAGAGAGCAACGGTCTTAAATTCTGGCATGAATGCAAAAGTGCTGTTTCATACAGATCCGAATTACAAGCAAATTCTACCCAGTAGCACAATTTTAATTTGGAGACAGATGATGAAACAACAAGTAGTTTTATTGTAGTAGCTGTGGCTGCGTATGTGTGTTTGTAACCCTGATATTATGTTCATTGGAAAACATGTTTTTTTCAGCTTATTCAATGTTTTTTTCCTTATTTCCTCACAATTTGGACCTAACATGTTTCATAAGCCTGCTGTAAAACACTCACACTTAATATGTATTTACAATGATAAAACATAATTTAATACTGCAATTAACACAGCATTTTTAATATAGCCAACTCAATACCTTCCCTCATATCTGTCTTCCTCTCCATGCCTCTGTCACACACATGCACACAGCATGCATTTTTTGTAGTAGATAGTGGCTGCCCCTCCCCCACTCTTGTTAATTTCATTGAACATATTGACAGTGTTTCTGATTGCGCTTAGTTTCAACAATTTAATTCTCTTTGCATTTTTGAATTTACATCATTTGAGATCGTGTGCATATAGCTGCACCTAGGATTTCTGCTAGGTTTCATTGAACTCTGGCTACTCTGTGGCTAGCTATTCCTCTGGCTACTCCGTGGTCGTGGCACATTAAGCCACCAGTGGCTTAATGTGCCACGATCAGGCTAGCTATAATTGTCCAGAAAGACGTAAAGCGACAAACCGCTTCAATTTATTCACAATCCACAATAGCATGGTTTGTAAACTTTTTTTTTTGGGGGGGGGGGGGCTGGGCAAATTCTTTGCCCAGGGGCCCAGACTACCCTTAATCCGTCCCTGGGTAAACTCAGTATTTGGCATCCCAAATACTCAGTGCCTTTCATAAATGTTCATACTCTTTAAAATGTATCACATTTAGTCACATTAAAACCACAAAGTTCAATGCATCCATTCGGTTATGGTCTTATCGACCAACATAATTTTGAAACTAAAGGAAAAAGACAGTTGGTCTTTAATTTCTTTTTTTTTAAAAAACATCTGAAACAGATTAAATTTTATAGATTTCCAAAAAGTTAAATTTTTTGGGGAGAGCTGCATTAGAGGTCTTCAGGTACAGGTTTGCTTTCCAAATTTTCCAACATGATAAGCAACAATTAGAATCATATTTACTTTGAATATCTGGAATAACCACATATTCTATGGATCATCTTATACTGAGTCTCGATGGATTTAATGGAAAATGTCATTTGCTTTGGATTCAACGGAACATTTCTCCACTTCACATCATCCAGTTCAGAACCAAAATCTTGCTTTTTCTTTAAAAAAAAAAAATCAGAATGGTCTTTAGCGGCCTCTAAAAAGATATCATTGTAGGTCGAAATCATGAAAAAGGGTTCTGCAAGTGTGCCTAAAGATAACAAAGGCCTTCAACCAATTTTGAGAGGATGATCGAGATCGTGTTCGATATTGTTGGACAAAAAAAAAATCTGATCTTGGAAAGAATGACAGGAGAAGGTTTTCCAAAAAACCTGCTTTGTCAGCTTTAATAATGTGTTTAAGGTTTATTGGGTGTGTTTAAGTCTGCCTTTGAGTAAACAGAACAGGATATTTTTGGCACTATTTATGAAATAAATGAAAGCAAAATGCATGATTATAAAATGTTTCACAGTGGGGGAAGGTGTGTTCAGGTGTGAAGTCTTTCACCGTACAGTTTTAGACGTTCTAGGCCTGGAATATTGTTTCATACCCTAACCCTGATTTAACGTCCTCCACCAACGTCCTCCCCGATCCTTCCACTCGGTTCTTTGGTCTACAAACCTCTGACGCCTTCAGAAGAACAGCAACTGCTTGCACTGGATTTAATTTAGGGGCATCAGAGTGAAAGAGATTCAAAATGTTTCAAATGTATCATTTTCTTTGGATTGTTACTCTCTAAAGTATGAACTATCCATGACCAGAGACATTAAGATAATAAAAACATTTTCTGTACAAAGGTAAATGTGAAGATGGATGGAAACTTAAACAAAAACATGTTGACACTGAGGCTTTTTTCACCTTGTTTATCACCCTGTATTACTAGATAAAACGGTTCTGTAGACCAAACCTGAAGCACCATGATGCAGACGAAGCTCAGATCTTAATTTGACCTCGGGTTTTGAGTCAGAATCTGAAAGGAATCAGTCTGCTTGAAAGCGAACACCACTGCTGTCTCTGCTTTTCAGCTGAAACCTGATCAGAGAAGCGAGAAATCAGGCAGAAGAATCAGACGGATCAGTCGTCTCTGTTTATTTTTCCCATCTTCCACTCTTATTCTAGGCAGATCCCGCTTCCTGAAAAGTTCTGGCCAAGCCTTTGCTGCTCCAACAACAAAATTCAATTGTGTTTTTTTTTTTTTTTTTTTTTTTATCCACGGCGATGAATAACCTCTGAATAGTAAATCAGCTCTGTGGCGTCTCATCTCTGGACTGCAGATCACTTCTAATGGGTCTGCAGGGGCCCTGGATGGAGGGAGACCAAGCAGGCTCCATTCCATCCCCTGCTGGTGCAAATAAAACATAAAAGCCCGTCTAAAAGGCTCAGCATGTGCTCAAGTCATCCGAGGCTCCATCGACAATAAACCCGGGAGAAAATGCAAGCCTGAGGTTCATCCAGATATTGACAGATCGACAAATCAAAACTGCCAGACTGTCTCTAAGCACGCCTTTTCACTCCCGTGGTGGTGAAGGTGTGATGAAGCACGACTCCTCTGTATTAAGGCAGTTTTCTAAGCTACACCAAACCCTGAAGTGCTTTCAACCTGCCAGTTTTAATTTCTTTATCAGAAACTTGAATAATTCCTTTGAGCCAGACTGAACTGTCCCACATCATTATGGGAATTTTTGGCCTACTCCCATTCACAACTTTCCAAACATCAGCTATCAGACAGGCTGAAGACTTTGGTCCACAGAGTAACTCATGGTAGACTCAAGTAATGACCACACATCTCTGCTTTGGTCTCAGCTGCCATAAGGACATTGTTCCAGAAGGACATTGTTCATTCAAATGTAGCTTTGAAAAGTTTCACGGCCATATTCATTTCAGAGAGAATAGGTTTCCCCCTCTGGCAACCATTCCTAGAAAAGCACATTTAATTGTTTGTTGAATCCTCCTGTCAAGGAGAATTCCAGGACAATCCCGCCTGGAAAGATGGATAACTTTCTTAAATTTTTCTTGGTGGCAAACAATCTGTCTTTTCAACAATTGTTCATGTCCTTCCACCTTGGCATTGTGTTTTAGATCCATCCATCCATCGTCACTTATCAGAGATTCGGTTGTGGGGCAATAGGTCCCAGAGGGAATCTAAGACATTTACACAGCGACATCCTCCAGCTCATCGTGGGAGATCGCAAAGTGTTTCCAGGCCAGACGGGATATATATGTATATATATTCATATATATATACAGGACTGTCTCAAAAAATTTGAATATTGTGATAAAGTTCTTTATTTTCTGTAATGCAATTAAAAAACATGAAATGTCATACATTCTGGATTCATTACAAATCAACTGAAATATCGCAAGCCTTTTATTGTTTTAATATCGCTGATTATGGCGTACAGCTGAAGAAAACTAAAAAATCCTATCTCAAAATATTAGAATATTTCCTCAGACCAAGTAAAAAAAAAATAACAGCAAAACAAAATCAAACATTTGAAAATGTCCATTAATGCACTCAGTACTTGGTTGGGAATCCTTTTGCACAGATTACTGCATCAATGCGGCGTGGCATGGAGGCAATCAGCCTGTGGCATTGCTGAGGTGTTATGGATGCCCAGGATGCTTCAATAGCGGCCTTTAGCTCATTTGCATTGTTGGGTCTGGTGTCTTTCAGCTTCTTCTTCACAATACCCCACAAATTCTCCATGGGGTTCAGGTCAGGGGAATTGGCAGGCCAATCAAGGACAGTAATGCCATGGTCAGTACACCAGTTACTGGTGGTTTTGGCACTGTGGGCAGGTGCCAGATCTTGGTTGTGCAGCGTTTCCTGCCACATTTCCCCCTTCCAACACACTTTTTGTGAATGTGCTTTGAAACTGCACTCTGTGAACAGCCTGCTCTTTGAGAAATTTCTTTTTGTGTCTTACCCTCCTGATGGAGGGTGTCAATGATGGTCTTCTGGACAGCAGTCAGATCAGCAGTCTTCCCCATACTTGTGATTTAGTTTACTGAACCAAGCTGAGGGTTTTTCAAGGCTCAGGAAACCCTTGCAGGTGTTTCGAGTTAATTAGACGATTCAAGTGATTAGTTGAATAGCCTACTAGTATACTTTTTCACAATATTCTAATTTTCTGAGACAGTCCTGTATATATATATATTCCAAAGTCAAATTCAATCAGATTATACAAATTGCATCAGAAAGTTTCCTCTCCAAGGAAACCCAGCAGGTTGCATCAAGTCTCTCCAAGCAGCATTCACTCCTCCTGAAAGAGCGAAGAGCTACAGTGGACAGTCGTCTGCATTGTTGATGGCTTTGCAGCAATCCCTCATACTGAGCAAGCATGAAGCGACAGTGGAGAGGAAAACTCCCCTTTAACAGGGAGGAGAACCTCCAGCAGAACCAGAACCAGGCTCAGTGTGAACGCTCATCTGCCTCGACCCACTGGGGCTTAGAGAAGACAGAGCAGAGACACAGAAAGCACAGAAGCTCACATTGAACTTTCTATGTTAGATGGTGTTAGATGGTAATAGTGAGTACATAACTCTGACCATACACCAACAACTCTAATCAACGTTAAAGCAAACTGAGTTTGTGTGTGTGAAGTAGGGGGTGTCTCCCCGCAGCAGATGTTGAGGTTTTGTCTGAATAATTTGGTGGGAAGTTTCATGAGCTGCTCAGAGCTACAGCTGGAATACAGGTGCTGAGAAGCTGGGTGGATGAACGGCTGCGAGAAGGAGTTGAGATCCTTGGACTCCTTCAGACATAATCTCATCCAGGAGATTATGTCCCAGACAAACCACAGAACCAGATCCATGCAAATCCGAAGAGGTGCGTCCGGAATAAGAGCGATTATCCAAAATTATCCTGACCGTCCAAATTTGTCTTCACACCATTTCTGCAAACCTTTGTTTTCTTTTTTTTATTATTATTATTTTCATTTCAAGCATTGAATAATTAAGAGATGTTTGGATAACTGAAGTTTTGTTTTTCTTGGGCATGAGTCGAGTTCAGGTATGTGTGAAAGTATATGAAACTACAGTAAGAAAAAGAGATTGTAAAAAACAACGCTAGACATACAGTGTGGCAATTACCTCAGCTCTTGGCAGGGATTCTAATTAAAACCAAACTTGTTTCCTTCAGTGAACAAACATGACAGGCGCTGAGCAGAGGAGCTTTTTTATTCTCCACTCCTGCCAAAATATTAAGTGAGTGCAGGTGCTGCAGGAATGTCTACAAGAGAGGGGGCAATGCAGAGCCAACATTTTTCCCTCTGCATTGTGAAGGTGAGCGTGTTTATTTACGTATCTGAACATGTGTTGCCTCCAAATGCTGGCTGTTTCTGCGCACCAGAGGAGCACGCCCAGCAGCTTTTTCTCAGCACCCTTCTGGAGCATCACCAAAGCAGAAATTTGGAACTAAAGCAAATGGTTGTTAGGTAGTTTGGAGGAGGCTGGGGGCCACTCTAAGGAGGGCCAGATGCAAAGGGCCAACTCCCGGGTCTGGCTAACCTCTGCTGGAGTCTCTGCAGAGGTGCCGCACACAGGACCATCTCAAGCACGATGGGAACATTTCAGTCAAACATGATTGAACACAGGCTCCCTAATCACCGTGCCATCCTGCTGTACAATCATTTTTCATTATTTATGTCCATCCGTGGGCTGAGCTGGACGCTTGCAGTCACTGTAGCGTGTCTCCCAGCCATCCGCAGGAATTGGAGGAATTGCAGGCTTCCAGCACAGGTGGGGCTGAATATTTTGACAACTTCCTGTGGGTCAAACATGCCTCAACAGAGGGGCAGTTGGTGGAAGAGGACACCTGGTCTAGAATGAAACCGCGGGGGCCGAGCAACCAGGTGAATTGCCTCAGGACAGGTGGCTAAAATGAGGCCATAATGATGGAGGAGAAAGGGAAGGATTCAAGCTGCTGAGGAGACATTGATGAGTTTCTCTCGAAGGGACACGGGATGTCCTCGTGTCCCTGTGTCCACTGTGAAACTTACCTTCACCCCTAATGACATCATGCACATTTGAAAACAACCCTAATGGGTGGAGGTCTAAAATCATGGCCTAAGGTGCTTGTCCCAAAGAGACAAATGACGGGATTATGCTTTTGTGGAACCCCAAGTTTCAGTATTAACCCCTCAGCACAAAATCAGGCTTGTTCTCAGTGCATGGGTTGGATGGATGGATGGATGGATGGATGGATGGATGGATGGATGGATGGATGGATGGATGGATGGATGGATGGATGGATGGATGGATGGATGGACGGACGGACGGACGGTTGGATGGATGGATGGATGGATGGATGGATGGATGGATGGATGGACGGACGGACGGACGGACGGACGGACGGACGGATGGTTGGATGGATGGATGGATGGATGGCGGGTTGGATGGATGGATGGATGGATGGATGGATGGATGGATGGATGGATGGATGGATGGATGGATGGATGGACGGACGGATGGACGGACGGATGGACGGACGGATGGTTGGATAGATGGCGGGTTGGATGGAT